>QJPP01007577.1:0-624118 GCA_003996215.1 Jaltomata sinuosa | reverse complement strand
TTTCAAGCAACCGTCGTCGTTTTTGATGTTTTTATGTTATATTTGTAGGAAAGGGAGACAAACACGGAAATGGAAGGAAATACGAGCAAAAAGACATTCTGGATAAGAGTGACGGCCTGAGTGACGGTCCGTCACATATGTGACGGTCCGTCACAGTGACCGTCAAGTTAAGCTGCACCACTGCCTAGTGGTGATGGCCAAGGCGACGGTCCGTCAAGCCAGTGACGGTCCGTCAGCCTGGCCGTCAAGTTGAGACAGTCGGCGACGCGGAATCCGAGCGTTTTTGGGATTGGTTTCCTAGACTCCTATAAATACCCTATGTTAGGTTTATTTTACATATCAAGCTTTTTACAATAGTTCTCCCAATAGTTTTAGGAGAGGATTTGAGAGCAAGAAACACGTTTTCTTGGTCTTGCAAACGTGTTCTTGATTCGTTCTTGGGATCTTGGTTTTTCTTGTTCTTGGATAATTGAAGGTTGTTTTCACTACATTGTAAGAATCTCTTCTCTTTATTATGAATGCAATTCTCTTCTCTTTTCTTTATAGCATGATTAACTAAACTCCCACAACTAGGGTTGTGGGAGCCATGGCTAAAGTAGTGATATAGATTTCGGGTAGCGACGGGTTCAATATATATGTTGTCGCGTTATTAATCATACATTATTTAACGTTTTCTAGTGGTTGCAAAAATTAGAACATGCCTAGGTTTAATTTGCTTGAGTAAAGAGATTAAAACTGGGAAACTTGATTAATGACGAGGATTCGAGACTACCAACTCTCGTCTTATGATTAATGCTGTAACTAGATTAATATACTTGATGTTTAGGATTGAAATCTAAAAGCACACCTTTTCAAGTTCGAGAGAATTGAAAAGTAAATTCATCTATTTGGTTGAGAAACGTTTAGACGATACCATTAATTCAATCACATCGTGACACGCATATAGAAAGAACCCGGTTAAGCTTAGAATCGACATTGTTACAAACGCCATGGTAAGCACTTCCCTAGTTCATTCTCCTACTAATTATTTCTCATACATTATTGCTGCGTTTTGCTTACACATTGTTCACACAAACCCCCCCCCCCCTTTATTTACCGAAAACTATTGACCATTAGTCAACTAATTCACTAAAGACTTAACTTTCACCATATTCTCTGTGGGATCGACCCCAACCTTTGTTGGGTTCTATATTTGACAACGATCGCTTACGCTTCGTAATTGGAGTGGTACTTTGAGCGTTATCAAATTTTGGCGCTATTGCCGGGGAATACGGTTGATTATTAAGTCCGGTGTGTTTATTTGACTCTTAGTCATACTTTCCTGCTCTTACGTTTATTTGTTGTTTTTGTTTTTGACAGTGTACAGAGTTGTGCATGCCAAGTACCCGGCTCTCGGGTGAATCAACATTACCTTACGACCCCGAGCTTGCTAGAACGTTAAGGCAGAATATGGCCGCACAACAAGAGGCAGCAAGGCTCGCTGCAGAACTGCAGGCCCAACAAAATCTGAATGCTGGTCGTCTGCAGGACGATGTTATGCTGAATGATGAGGATATTGACTTGGATGGAGTTGGCGCTACGGGCGCCATTGCTCTTCCACCGCTAGCGCCCGGAGCCAAGTTCAACATCACTAGCACGATGATCCAGCTGTTGAACTTGAGAGAAGTGTTCCATGGTGCCGCTGGGGATGATCCAAACCAGCACCTGATGAATTTCGTGGGCATATGCAAGTCGTTTGAGTTGCCTGGAGTGAGTCAGACAGCGATCAGGCTCAGGTTGTTTTCGTTGTCTCTGTCTGATGAGGCAGCATTATGGTTGACAGACCTGACCCCCAAATCTATCGCAACTTGGGGAGAGTTGAAAGGAGCTTTCCTAGAAAGGTTCTTTCCTCCCTCTAGGATGATACAGTTGAGGGATGAGATTAGCAATTTCAGACAGCAACCTCACAAAGCATTGCACGAGACCTGGTTGCGATTCAAAAAGAAGATAACGCAATGCCCTAACCATCAGTTGAACGATGAGTTTTTGATGCAAACATTCTACAGGGCACTGAATTCGGCTACCAAGCCGACGTTGGACAACGCAGCAGGTGGAGCGTTTATGGGTCGCACTTTTGCCGATGCCACAGCTATTTTAGATAGGCTCACCAAAACCAACAGGGCATTGCATACACGGGATTCAGAGGTAGCAGCTAGCACTTATGCAGTTGGTATGCCAACTGAGCAGCGCAGAAAAGACGAGGAGCGCGACCAATACATGGCGCATCTGAAAACGCAGTTGGACCTACTGACCAAGCACTTGTTCTTAGGAGGTATGGAGAAGGTAAAAGCTGTGGGTTCCCAAGGTAGAGCAGCAGAGTTGGAAACTGAGGAGGCGAATTACTTGGGAGGTTTCCAGGACAATGGCCAAGGAAACCAAGGTCGGACCTATCAGAAGGACAACTACTATGAGAAAGCTGGCTACAATCGCGATCAAGGAAACTGGAGGAATAACACCGATAGAGGTGGGTTGTATGTACCACCTGGTAATTGGGACAAAGCTAGCAACGAGGCAGGGACTTCCAAGCTAGAGAACATGATGGCGAAGATGCTGCTGAAGGTAGAATCGACTGACTCTGGGGTAAAGGAGATAAGGACTGAGTTATCGGCCATGAGTCAAATAGTGGAGGCGCATTCCACTTCGATCAAGCAATTAGAGCAGCAAGTGGGGCAAATCTCGGCATCTCTGAACCAAAGGAAGACAGGTACCTTGTCGAGCGACACTACTCATCTGAGGAATGACGCGAGCTGTATGGCGATCACTACAAAAAGCAGAAAAATATTACCGGAATCACATCCGGTAATTCAGACTCAAGTTGAGGGTGATGACGCCAACGACAAGGAAGTCGAGGAGGCTACTCTAAAGCCCGCGGAGAAAAGCAAGGAAGCTTAAAAGCTTCCAACTATGATGCCTCGACCACCACCTCCTTTCCCACAACGCCTGAAGAAGAAAGCGGAAGATGGTAAGTTCCTGAATTTCCTGACCATGCTCAAGCAAATATCAATAAACATCCCACTGGTGGAAGCGCTTGAACAAATGCCCGGTTATGCCAAGTTCATGAAGGACTTGATTACAAAGAAGAGGTCAGTAAGTTTTGAACCGGAAGACAACCTCCACCACTGCAGTGCTATTTCCTCAAGGTCGTTAGTAGACAAAAAGGAAGATCCAGGTGCGTTTACTGTTCCCTATACTATTGGAAAACTCGGCTTCGGAAGAGCCTTGTGTGATCTTGGTGCCAGCATCAATCTGATGCCTCTAGCAGTCTATAAACAACTAGGTTTGGGAGCTCCTAAACCAACGTCCATGAGAGTGATGATGGCTGACCGTTCGGTAAAGCGGCCCGTGGGAATATTGTCTGATGTGCTAGTAAAGATCGATAAGCTTATCTTCCCAGCTGACTTTGTGATCTTGGATTGCAAAGTAGATTTTGAAGTTCCCATAATCTTGGGACGACCATTGCTAGCCACGGCAAGAGTGTTGGTTGACATGGAAAGAAATGAACTGACCTTCAGGCTAAACAATGAAGTTGTCAAGTTCGATGTGTCTAAATTGATGAAGCAACCAAGTGACATGAGGGTGGTCGCGGTCGTCAATGTTATTGAGGAAGCTCCTGCGGATGTGCATCTTGAAGAGAAGGGTTTGGTCGAGACTCTAGCTGTTGTGAGAAGGATGCTGCGAGAAGGGAAACATGTAGAGGAAGGCGGTGAAAATAGATCAAGGAAATGAAAACACCGCAAGAGAATCTGCAAAGAAAGAGCAAAGAAGTTGTCGTGACTAGCTGCGGAGCCGATGAAAGAAAAAGCTGGAACGCAACAGAAGTGTGTCGCGTGCACACACTCCATCGAGTTCTCCTATTTTGGAGACCCTGGCGGTCTCCAACATCATTCCAGAATCTGAGTCCTATCGACTTCACAGGTATTCCTTTCTCTCATAGTTTTTAGCTTTCATATGGATGCATTGGGGACAATGCATGAGTCTAAGTTGAGGGTGTGGGGAAACCTGTGAGTCACCACCGAGGGTTTTTGTTGCCGTGTTTCTTTTCCCTCCGGTGTGCTATCTAGTAGAACCGGCATGTTTTAGGTTGTTATTTTAAATTTTGTTAGTTGTTTTCTTGTGTCTATAGTGATGATCATGGCGTCTTTTCTTGACTAAAATGAGGCCCCTTTAAAACGAGGCCTCTATAGTGATGATCATGGTTGTTATTTTAAATTTTGTTAGTCATTTTCTTGTGTCTATAGTGATGATCATGGCGTCTTTTCTTGACTAAAACGAGGCCCCTTTAAAAATTTTCTGGTTTTGTACTTATGTTGAAACGATTGACTGTCTGGATCCTTGAATGTCATTGTGTGATTATGATTAGAATGAGTATGCTTAAGCCGAGCGGTTGTTTGATAGTTGGTAGCGATATAGTTTCTTGGTGCCAAGAGTATGTGAGATTATTGTTATAAATTCTTACTCTGTGCATGCATCTAGAACTTGCACGGTCTATTTTGTTAATTTCGAAGTTTGGTTGCTTAGGAAAGGATCACAGGCCCTTTTTGTGTGCAGTCCACTTAACCTAAAAGACCGTCCAAATATAAATAATCTCTTTGATCCCTGTTTGAGCCATAATTGATCTTATTCTTTCAATAACCTGTCACCGTTCCTGTTTAACTTTGAAACCCTATTTTGGCCCTGGTCCTTCCTTGGACATCGTGCACCTCAACTCAGGCAATCAGCCTAAGTTGAGGGTGGCTACTATAGAGGTAAACCCTGTTTTGGCCCTGGTCCTTCCTTGGACATTGTGCACCTCAACTCAGGCAATCAGCCTAAGTTGAGGGTGGCTACCATAGAGGTGAATGATAAGAAAAAGAGGATGGAGAAGATTGGTTGTGAATAGAATGAAAAGTCGGGTGTGTGCCGAAGAAAAAAAAAAGAGATGAAAAAGATCGAAAAAGTAATAAAAAGAATTATCAAATTAAAGAGGCCGCACCTGTAGCTAGAGAGAAGGAAATAAAAAGGTGAATAAGGATGGACAAAGTAAAGTTATGTGGTAATAAGACGTGGGTGGTTCCAAGGAGGGCTTAGTCACTAACCCCTAAATGTATCCTACCTGCACCTGGAGCCTCATTACAAGCCTAAACAAGTCCTGTAGTGATCCTGAGCGGCTTTCTGAAGAACTGAAAAAGAATAGTAAGGGCAAGCCTATGGTATCGCATGTGCATTGTTTGAAATCGTTTGTGAGTGTGAGCGCTTACCTAGTCCCAAATCTTGTGTGTGGGATTTCTTTATGGTTAGGGCACCAAGATGTCTGTATTGTCTATTGATTGCTAGGATAGCTGCGCGTGTGTATGTAGAATGTTCTATCATATCGGAATGACATGTTTGGATCCTTGCAAGTTAGTGTTTCATACATTTGTGTGCTACGAGGGAGCCTGATTTAAAATTGAATAAAATGTTAAATGACCATGAGTTGCTAGAGACACGAGTTTGTTTTCTTAGTTGAGTCGTCTTATTGTTTTCTTTTATGTTATGTTGCTTGAGGACAAGCGAACGTCTAAGTTGAAGGTGTTGATGTGCCGCCATTTTACGGCACTTTCGACTCCTTTTAACTAAGAACAATCGTACGTTTTCAAGCAACCGTCGTCGTTTTTGATGTTTTTATGTTATATTTGTAGGAAAGGGAGACAAATACGGAAACGGAAGGAAATACGAGCAAAAAGACATTCTGGATAAGAGTGACGGCCTGAGTGACGGTCCGTCACACATGTGACGGTCCATCACAGTGACCGTCAAGTTGAGCTGCACCACTGCCTAGTAGTGACGGCCAAAGCGACGGTCCGTCAAGCCAGTGACGGTCCGTCAGCCTGGCCGTCAAGTTGAGACAGTCAGCGATGCGGAATCCGAGCATTTTTGGGATTGGTTTCCTAGACTCCTATAAATACCCTATGTTAGGTTTATTTTACATATCAAGCTTTTTACAATAGTTCTCCCAATAGTTTTAGGAGAGGATTTGAGAGCAAGAAACACGTTTTCTTGGTCTTGCAAACGTGTTCTTAATTCGTTCTTGGGATCTTGGTTTTTCTTGTTCTTGGATAATTGAAGGTTGTTTTCACTACATTGTAAGAATCTCTTCTCTTTATTATGAATGCAATTCTCTTCTCTTTTCTTTATAGCATGATTAACTAAACTCCCACAACTAGGGTTGTGGGAGCCATAGCTAAAGTAGCGATATAGATTCCGGGTAGCGACGGGTTCAATATATATGTTGTCACGTTGTTAATCATACATTATTTAACGTTTTCTAGTGGTTGCAAACATTAGAACATGCCTAGGTTTAATTTGCTTGAGTAAAGAGATTAAAACTGGGAAACTTGATTAATGACGAGGATTCGAGACTACCAACTCTCGTCTTATGATTAATGCTGTAACTAGATTAATCTACTTGATGTTTAGGATTGAAATCTAAAAGCACACCTTTTCAAGTTCGAGAGAATTGAAAAGTAAATTCGTCTATTTGGTTGAGAAACGTTTAGACGATACCATTAATTCAATCACATCGTGACACGCATATAGAAAGAACCCGTTTAAGCTTAGAATCGACATTGTTACCAACGCCATGGTAAACACTTCCCTAGTTCATTCTCCTACTAATTATTTCTCATACATTATTGCTGCGTTTTGTTTATACATTGTTCACACAAAACCACCCCCTTTATTTACCGGAAACTATTGACCATTAGTCAACTAATTCACTAAAGACTTAACTTTCACCATATTCTCTGTGGGATCGACCCCAACCTTTGTTGGGTTCTATATTTGACAACGATCGCTTACACTTCGTAATTGGAGTGTTACTTTGAGCATTATCACTTGTACACTCCTTCCCACTCTAGTCTATCCTTACCCAGAATTTCTAGAGCCACAGACTTGGTGTTACAATTCAGCACAGCATGATAAGGGGATAACCAGGTCATGCCCAAAATGACATCGAAGTCTACCATATCCATAATTACCAAGTGTACCCACGTATGCAACCCCACAAATACAATAAAACAATTATGGTAAACATGAGTCACAACCACAGACTCTCCAACCGTGGTAGAAACATAGATAGGGGAATCAAGGATATCACATATCAAGTCCAGACCCCAAGAAAAAGTTAAGGACACATAAGAATATATAGAACCTGGGTCAAATAGTATCGAAGCCATTCTATCACAGACAAGAATAGTACCTGTGATCACCGCATCTGATGCCTCAGCCTCGGTCCTCCCTAGAAATGCGTAACAGTGAGCTCGGTCATCAATTTGAGCTACTTTCTTGGCTGGCTGCACCACACTTCTACCCGCGCCACCATTTCCTTTGTCTCTCCGGCCTCTCTGAAAGTTACCTTACCCACCCTGTGGACGACCTCTAGCATGACCACCTCTACCTGCCGGGACAACAGCCTTAGACTGTTGCTGAACCTGATTACCAGTTTGCCTGTGAGGTCATTCCCTTTTAAAGTGGACCAGATCGCCATAATAGAAGCAACCACGATCAAGTGTAGGCCTGCTAGCAGATGTATAAGAGGCTCCCTGGCCTCTACGAGCTGAAAACTGCTGATTAGCTCCCAAATGACCACTTATAGCAGCTGGCAGAGCTGAGTGAATAGGACGGGCTGAGTATATCTACTGATTCTGGCCCTTAGAGTACAAACCACTGTAATTTTCCTCATTCCGGGGCTTCTTGGCTAAAACTTTAGCCTGCTCCGCTTGCTTGACTCCCTTAAGTTTCTTCACATAATCTGCCACTTCATTGAAGCCTTTCCCTGATGAAGTCATATGCACAGACAATATTTAAAGCTCAGTATTCAAACTCTTCACAAATAATTAAACCCGCTCCTCCTCGAAACCCAACAACTGAGTAATGTAATAAGATAAAGCATGGAATTTTTCCTCATAAGCAGAGACTGACATGTTTTCCTATTCCAAAGCCAAGAACTCATCCTTCTTCCTATCTCTCAGAGTATGGGGTACATATTTTCTAAGAAGAGAGCGTGAAACTGCTCCCAAGTCAGTAGAGGCAAAACAGACAACCGACATTCCATATGAGATCTCCACCACTTCTTGGCATCACCCTGCAACTGAAATGTGATGAACTTAACCCCATGCTGTTGCACAATGCCCAGCTTGTGTAGCCTCTCATAGCAATCCAATATGAACTCATAAGCATCTTCCCTATCAGTACCATGAAATGTGGGAGGTTTCAGCTTGAGAAACTTGGTCAGCATCTCATGTTCACTTCCTATCATTACCGGGACTAGCATTGGCCTGAAGAAATCACCTGTGCCTGAATCTGCATCCATCCTAGGAGCCATAGTAACTGTTGGCTGAGTGCCCAGAGCCTGATTTACAACACCCATGGGGGTGGCTCTGGCACCAACCAAACAACTCAAGAAGTTCCAAGCCTACTGAAATCCTTTGGGTGTCATAGAGAGAAGGCCTGCACCTCTAGTCGGTGTTGCTTCTGCTTGCACCCTATCATTCTCCACAACAACTTCCACATCATCGATAACCTATTCCTGAGGTAGGGGAGGGGTTGTTTCTCACTCTCTTGCAGCAGCTTAAGATCCACCCCTGGCGGGTGTGGCTCTACCTCGACCTCTTCCTCTACCCCTGCCTCTACCTCTGACAGCCGAGCCCACCATGGGGACCACTTCTCTAGCTCCATTGTTCCTGGTGTTAACCATCTGTGGACAGAATGGTGAAAGGGTCAAATACCAATTTGTATCACCAGATACCAATTGGAATCAAGTTACAGCACGAAGGAAGAAAGAAGAGATATTTTTCCAAAAGTTCTATAGCCTCCCGCAGAGAAGTACAGCTATCTCAGTACCATTCCTCAAGACTCTACTAGGCCTATTTTGGTACGAAGAGATCAAAAAACCTAGGGCTCTGATACCATCTTTGTCATGATCCAGACAGCTGTGAGTGACACTCACCCAACCTCGGGATGAGCAAACCATCACTTTCCAGAACCTAACCATTCTAACAGCTCAAAATGAATGTGCAAAAAGTAAACTAGCAATCAATATCAATAATCAACTCTATTATAAATAACCTACAGAAGATCCCTCCCTAGAATCTGAAAGTCACTGTACCAAAACACTACCAAACTAGAGTACGGGGATGCAACCCCAATAAAAGAAATTGTATAATCCCAAAACAAGTGGGCTACAAGTCAAATAGATAGAAATCAAAGTAGCTCGACCAAAGTAGCTCACCCTTGACGTCTGAAAGCGCTGGGACTATAAGTGAGGTTGCGTGTCAACCGCTAGAAGATTGCCTGTACTCACAAAAGGAGAAAAGCAAGTGCACTATCATTACACAACCACCGTGTACTGGTAGGATCATCAGCCAGTTCCAAATAAATAGTATATGAATAGCACAAGAGTCAAGTAATAGTACAGGAAACATGCAACAAGCCAACATGTAATTCTAGACTACAAGTCTCTCCCTAGCTTGTAACCACATGCAATCCACCTTTATACCCATGATCAACAATCAATAGAAATCAACAATCATACCATTTTACATATCCTGGACCCACCCCAAATCCCCCTAAACAACACCTAAGTGTTAAACACGCAACCCAGTCTACACCAAGACCAAAATCATAGATCAATAATAATAACCCGGCCTCTCAAGGACCATAAGCAATATCACAATTCAGAAACACAACCCGCTTCACTCATGGAACCAATATCAAAATGTAATAATGCAATAAAATAAACATGTACCAGGCGTGGTACTCGAGCCAACCTGTTAGTATTTCCCGTACCAGGCGTGGTACCCGAGCTAACCATTAGTATACCCATACTAGGCATGGTACCCGAGCTAACTGAATGTCATAATAATCCACAGTCACAAATAATAAACAAACAACACTTGTAAACCAATAAGCAATAACACTTATTTCATTTCACAAGACTGAAAACAGGACTTTTGGACATTCCTAAATCATTCCCTAAACATGCAACACATACAATACTTAGACCAAAGTACACAAACATACATTGCATACAGGATTCAATAACCATTACCTACCTCGAAAATCAAGCTCTACAGTGCCGGAGCTTTCCCCTTTTCAGGATTCTTTGATTGTTCTTGGTCTAGAAGCAAACACACAAATACTATAGTTAATTAACTGGTCTAAATTACCCGGATTATACAAAATCTTAAAACCCAGCCCAAACTATGATCGTCCCAACCCTTTTCGGGCCTTCCCGCCATTAATTCACCTAAATTCATCATTATACCGATACATTTAGAGAATTTAAGCTTGGTGATCATTACCCATTAACTATAACAATACCCAAGAAATCTAGCACCCTAGAATTATCTTTTTTTCCCCGGATTATACCATTCCTAGGTTATCCCAAACCTTTCCCCAAGTCCACCCCTAGCAATTCTATAGCGTAGGAAATATATTACAGAGTTTGAGGAGTAGAATCCTTACCTTTAGGATGAAAATGGTGGAAACGGATGGAAATCGCTCCCTTCTTCTCCCAAAACATTTTGAAGAAAACTAAACTATTTTGCAGAAGTTTCTGCATTAAATCCCATCGAGCTCCACTATAGCGGTCTGCTCCACTATATCGGTACCACCATAGCGGAGTCGTTCGCTATGGCGGAGGCTGACTGTCGTTGACTTTCGCTGTAGCGGTATTTTCTCTGCTATAGTGGAGGTTGCTATGGAGGAGTGCCAATCGCCGTGGCGATTGACACAGAACAAAACATCGTAAAGTCTCCAAAATTGGTGTATGTTACAACACACTTATTTTTCCAACGTCTCGAAATAACCCCTTCGCGTCAACCTTGATTTTGGGAGTCTACTTACCCGAATTCGATTTTGAAAAGTCCCCTGAATTCCTTTATGTCTTAGCTAAATGGAAAACTAGCTCAAATCAAAATATTTAACCCAATCCTTACCTGGATTGCCCTAGACTATACCTTGCTCCAAAACTGGCCGAGACTAGCCTAGCCCAAAATTTCAAACTCCCAAACCCTGAGTTTTCTAACTTAAGAATTGGCACGAATGGTTCACCCGTAACGACAAACTTGGTCATTACAGTATGATTCCATTTTGGTCATCGTGGACAGGATGACAAAGTCAGCCCATTTCATTCTGATCAGGATGGATTATAACTCCAAGTAGTTGGCCAAGATCTACGTCAAGGAGATAGTGAGGTTGCACGGGGTGCCCCTATCCATTATTTCAGATAGAGGTACGCAGTTTACTTCTAAGTTTTAGGGTAAGTTACATGAAGAGTTAGGCATCCAACTCACTTTTAGCACAACTCTTCATCCTCAGGAGGATGGTCAGTCAAAGAGGACGATTGAGGTGCTGGAGGACATGTTGAGAGCATGCGTGATTGATTTTGGGGGCCATTGGGATCATTTCTTATCGTTGTGTGAATTCTCATACAACAACAGTTACCACTCCAGTATTGACATGGCACTATTCGATGCACTTTATGGGAGGGGATGTAGATTACCTGTAGGGTGGTTCGAGGTAGGCGATGTAAAATCTTTAGGTGTTGACTTGGTGAAGGAAGCCCGGGAAAATGTGAGAGGTATTCAAACCAAGTTATTGGCAGCCAAGAGCAGGCAAAAAGAGTATGCGAATCGCAAGGTAAGGGGCGTGTCTTTTCAGGTTGGCAAACACATTTTGCTGAAGGTGTCACCAATGAAAAAGGTAATGAGGTTCGGCAAGAGGGGTAAGTTCAGCCCTAGGTACATCGGTCCATTTGAGATTCTCAAAAGTTTAGGGCTGGTAGCTTACAGGTTAGCATTGTGCCCAATTTTTCCAGAGTCCATTAAGTCTTTTATGTATCCATGTTGAAAAGATTCCATGGGGATGGGGAGTACATCAATAAATAGGATTTGGTTGTGCTAGATAAAGACCTTTAGTACGAAGAAGAGTTGATTGCTATTCTTAACCGGGATCTGTAAATTGAGGATGACAGAAATTAGATCGATGAAGGTTCAATAGAAGCATCATCTAGTTGAGAAAGCCACTTGGGAAACCGAGAAGGACATGCGGGACAATTACCCTCACTTGTTTAAGGATTCATGTACTACCCTTTTCTCTTTTTAGCTCATCTTTTTTATGATTGATCATTCGGGGATGAATAATGAATAAATTAGTTTCTGTTGTAATGACCCTTCCTGTCATTATAAGTGATCTATTCATGTAAAAAAATGGGTTAGAAAACTTTAAGGTTTGGGAGTTGGAAGTTTTTGGCTAGGCTAGTCTCGAATGAACTCTGAGTGAGGTAAGGTCTAAGACAATTCGAAAAGGACTAGGTGAAATATCTCAGGTTGAGCTAGATTTCCTATTAGCTAAGATGTAAAGGAGTCTATAGGACTTTTTGAAAGAGGATTCAGGTGAGTAGAACTTCTGATATCGAACTTGACGTGAAAGGGTTGGTTTGGAACATCAAAGTTTGAACGTGTGTTGTAAAATAAGAAAAACAGGGAGGATTCTCAATATTTTGTCCCATGTCAGCCACTATAGCGGGTGACACGCTGCTACGATGATGACCGCTATAGCGAAGAAATTCTCGCTATAGTGGAAGTCAAGGCGGTCAACCTCTCTATAGCGGGTGGCTTCCGCTACGACGGTGATGCTATGGCAGGATTGGGCCGCTATAGCGGGGTAAGTCACAGTAAATACAGAAACTTCCTCAAAAATATTCAGAATTGTTCAAGAATATTTTGGAAAAGTGTAGAGGTGAAAAAGGGCGAATCCTAATGATTTTCTATCGAAAATCTTCGTAAAGGTAAGCAATTTATTTCCTTAATTAGTACTTTGATTCCTACACCTTAAAATCGCTAGTTACGGACAGTGGGGAGAGTTTGGCTTAACCTAAGGGAAAAAATCTGGTTTAACAAAGATTGAAGATGTAGAAATCTTGGGTTTTGTGTATGAATTATTTATTTCATGGTTTTAATACTGTAAGTTGCTAATATGACCATAAAATTGATAGTTTTTGATGAATTATTGGTGAAAAGTCCCTAGGTTGGGTGGAATGATTATGGATTTGGCCTGGGGTTTAGGATTAGGATGTAATCCGGGGATATTTAGGCCACATTGATTGATTTTGGTGTTATGTAATTGTTTTAGACCAAGAATAAGCTAAATCTTCACAAAAAGAGAAGGCTCAGGTTCAGTAGAGAATTCGGGCGTAATTCGAGGTAGGTAATGGTCGATTATTTTCCATTTATGATATGTGTGCATGTCAACTATTACCTTAGTGTTGCTTGTACAATTCGTGTGTTAGGGAATAAGTTAATGAATGTTACCGACATCTGGTTGTTAATCTTGTGAAATGAACTTGTCTTTAATACTGCGTGTTCATTGTGATTGATTGTTGAGTTATCTGTGACATTCGATTGGCTCGGATACCATGCCTGGTATAATTCATTGGTTATCTCGGATACCATGCTTGATACGGGATATCTATCGGTTGGCTCGGGTATCACGCCTGGTACAGATTCTATCATGGTTGGCTCGAGTACCACACTCGGTACATGTTTGGTTATGCTTTGTGTGTTGATTCCATGAGTATACCAGGTTTATTTCTTGTGATGTCATTACTCCATATTGGTCTATGAATGATCGGGGTGTTGTGTTTAAATGCTAGGTTGGTTCTTGTGTAGATTGGGATTGCATGTTAAACACTAATGTCTTAGGGATCCTTGGGTGGCCCAGGTTACTTGAATGGCGTATGGGTCGTATATATTGTTGTTGTTGTGGTTTTAGGACACGTTTAATGTAGTTGATAAATCAAGTTGTTGACTGAGAGTCTGAGTTATATTTGCTGACTTGTTTATACATGTTTGTCATGCCTTACTAAATTTTAGTTAAGTATTCATATTTCATTTATTGGAGCTGGTCGATGATCCTACCAGTACACTGTTATTTTTGTATAATGATACTGCACTTGCTCTTCTTTTGTTGAGTACAGGGCATATTCCGGCGGCGGTTGCGCGACCTCAGAAGTGATACGAGCGTTGTCTGAATCTAAGGGTGAGCTACTTCTTCCGGGATTTCATGGATTCGTCTTTCCTTTCTAGTCCATTGTTCGAACTCAAAATATTTTATTTTTGGGGTTGCATTCCCGTATTCTAAACTATGTTAGAAGTTTTGATACACGACTTTCAGATTCTAAGGATTATTTTCGCAGAGATCCTTATTATTTACTCTTAGCTATGCTTCCTGGTTTTGATTAATGACAAATTGGTTTTAGCTGCTTAGTTTTGATAAGTGTTGGCTTGGTTACTTGGTTCGCTCACCGAGGATTTAGGGTGGTGCCACTCGCGGCGGATAAGGTCGTGACAATTAATATCTAAAATATACCATGTATTTTTATGGTATAAATATAATTTATGGCAAGTCGGATTATTATTATATTTTTGGTATAAATCTATGGGATAAATATTCATGACATAAATTATTATGTTGGAAGTATTTTTTTTGTTAAAAAATCATTTATTAAATATGAGTATATATTTTAGTATATACATGGTATAAACTTTTTATATCTAAAATATTCCTTATATTTTTATGGTATATATATAATTTGTGGCAAAGTTAAATTATTCTTATATGTTTTATATAAATTTATTAGATAAATAGTCATGGTATAAATTTTATAAATTAACTCTCCAGTATCTCTTCTATCAATTATAAAAATATATACATGCATTGATTACATATTTATGGATTTAACATTTACCATTAATAAATAAAAATAAACCTATATGAAAGATATTAACTCTTACAAAAAAAAAAAAAAAAAAAAAAAAAAAAAAAAAAAAAAAAAAAAAAAAAAAAAAAAAGGAACTGAAGCACACGAAATATTAGGGTGCCGTGATTACCTTCCATGTTCCACGCATGACGTATAGTTTTGTATATTTAACTGCTATAACAGTAAATATTTTATATGTTATAATTGATATTCAATTAATGCTGCCATGTATATATATGTAATAATTTTTATAAAATTGACTAAAATTTTTTTCCGTGTATCATCCTTTTTTGTGGAATTAAAACTCATCTGGACAGAAAATGAGTAATTAAATAGGCTCAGATGGATAGTTTATTTACTTTTCTCGAAAAAATAAAAATGAATCGATTGTTAAAGAAATCGCATTATTTTGATTTACGTCAAGACAAACTAACGATTTTTTTTTCTAGATTCACTAAGCTAATTTTAAATTACTTTTAGACTGTTAATCTTTTTAGTTTTTAATACATAATTAGTTTTACATGAATAATATCACATAAAAACATTTTTAATAATGTTACGTAAATAACCAATTCGTTCCTATTCTGCCCCTTTACATATTAAGTCCTTTTATATATTGTCAAAGAATGAACACATTAGGGGGTAAATTTTAAAAAAAGAAAATAAAAGGAAAAGATGCAAATCCAAAATAGACACATACATAAGGGGTGCGAAATGCGCTTTCATTCCATTCTGAATAAAATTGGTGGTCAATGCACTTTCATTCCATTCTGAATAAAATAATTAGTGCACGATTATGTCCGTCACATATATAGCCAGATAGGAAAACGCCTGTAACAGTGGGCACGACAGATGATCCATGTTTGTAGGAAGGTTTGAAATTTTTAAAAAGGAGATAGGGACGAAACAAATAGATAACCTAATAATGTAAGAATTAATTCATGTGCACATGTAAACATTGTGTTGGTAGGTGGATAAAGGAATGTCAAAAGCTATAAACAATTTGATGGCAAAACCTTTTCATTTTGTTAATCTTTCTTAGGTATGCATTTAGGTTTCCTCAAGAATTTTCACATAACATGTTTTACTAATTTCAACAGATTATCTATATATCCTTTCATGGCACCAATTATTTTATTTATTTAAAAATTCTATTTGTATTAAATAAGACTTCTGACAAAGAGAAAGAAACATATATTTTCACCATGGAAAATGAAATCATCTTTAGTTATCGAAAAATCAAAAAATATTCACGAATAGATCATTTTCTCTTAGGGGAAAAAGTAAAGCGAAATGACCTGGGAAACCCTCGTACTTGTCTGTGTTTGTAAGTTGGACCCTTCTACTCATGACTTTGCCAACCGAACCCTTAGACTTATTGAAACACAATATTTAAACCCCTTTAGCTTCACGTGTACTTCAAACGCACAACAAAAATAACAAATCATTATCCACATCAGAATTTAATGACACGTCATCATCCACATCAGAATTTTAATAACACATCACTTGATTTTTATTTTATTTTAAAATTTTCAATTATCTCAAGAGACCGCATCGCGCTGGTCCGTCCGCCGCTTAGAACCATATGCATCCTTTTCCTCCATTGATGCCACCAAAACCACCACTAAAATACCTCAAAATTTCCTAACATCTACACACAATTTTACACAACACACTCTTCATACACTATTCAGATTTCATCATTGGAGAAAAAAAGAAGGGATTAGGGCTCTTGAGAACATAAACAAATAATTCGATTTTGCCAGAAATTGGGTCAGACGAGGAGTTCACCGGTAAAAGAGATCGACCGGAACAAGTTCAACAACTGAGGATTTCAGCCTAAATTTTCACAAAATTGAACTTGTGAATTCGCAATTGAAAACAAAAGCAAGTATATATTCATTTTCATAAATGGTTTAGAGTAAATTGAGGCTCAGATCTTTTACAAAGCTCAGGCAAAAAGAGAATTCGACGATGACATGACAGTAAAAATCACTATAATAATTTTGAGGTATCCCGCAAAGACACAGGAAGGGTGAGGGGTAGAAAGAGAAGAGGGGGGTGGGGTGGGGTGGGGGGGGGGAGAAGAAGAGAGTTTCGTGGTTGGGGAGGGGGAGGGGTTGAAGAACAAGAAGAAGAGGAAGGGCGGCGGGGGGTTCTGAAGCTTTTTTTTTCTTTTTAAAAAACTTTATTATTGTTTTCTGTTTTAATTGTAATATTTTTAATGTAAATATTATAATCACTTGCTCCTAACTGCGTGTAATCACACACTCTGTCCAACTCAGCGATCTTAATGCCATATAAGTTCGGTCAATGGTCGGAGGGGCTTATAGTGTTGAGTTTCAATAAGTCTAAGGGTTCGACTGACAAAGTCGTGAGTAAAATGGTCCAACTTACAAACTGAGACAAGTACAAGATTCGCCAAAATGCAAAAGTAAAATGGGTGACTGCATGTTGACGTACGTTTATAAAATCAAGGGGAAATAGAATTAAAGAGGCTAACGATGTCATTAGATTCTAATCTATATTATACGTATCCCCAAAAAAGTGGCAACTTTATAGAACTTGATACAAGTATTCATTATGTTTCATTTAACTTAATCGATGTTAATTTGGCATAATTTTTAAGAAAATTTTTATTAGGAGTGTATTTTTTTTACTAAAATTAATATTATTAATGATATTTATGAACTCTAAATTTGACTATTATTATTTTATGTAGTTATTTAATACTGAGGATATTATGGAAAAAGTAATAACTCTCTTAATTTGCTTAAATGGACAAATAAGAAGAAAAATATATTTTTAGCATGGGGTCAAGTAAAATGAAATGTAGAAAGATATCATATATCTATCCGTCCATTTTTATTTGTCCATTATATTAAAAATAAATATTCACTTTTGCTTGTCTAGTTTAAAATATATATTGATAATTTACCATTTTATACCCATATTTCCATCCTTATCAAGTCTTATTTAATTTCCCAAAATTTAGAGAAACTTATAAAAATTAGAGACGGTATAATAAAATTATTATATTATTTATTACTTTTTAATGGGGTATCAAGTCAAATATAAATAAAATAAATATGAATGGAGGGAGTAGGATTTTTCTTTATGGTGTTGGTTAACTAACTGGCTAATCATCTTTACATAAGAAACTTATGACATCTGGAATCATATTCATGTTTTCTCTTTTCACCGCCATATAGACAAGGTATCATATCACTATTAGCAGCTTAAACAATGAACTGAATATAAACTGAAGAAGCTAGAAATTTTAGAGGAAAATTACTCTCCTTGGACCATTTTATTTATCATTTTTACTAAAGAAAATAATTTAAAATAAGTGTTATTTTAAAAAAAATTATGTACAATTAGTTATTTATTTTCACTTTTATCCTTAGTCATAAATATAAAGATATATTAATGCAAATAACAGTAGTTTAATTAAATTACACTCTAGTTACTTGTCACTGTTTTGCTTTTCGAGGTCAAACATCATGAACTTTGACCAATATTTTAAAATATTTTTTTTATCATATTAATATAAGAAAGATTGCAATGTATATTATTTTTCGTATAGTTTTCAATAATTTAACTATTAAATTAATCTATTTCAATTTAACTTTAAAATTTAATTAAATTAATTTTTATAAAGCAAAATATGATAAATAAAAATGAACGAGGAGAGTAATATCTTTCTTAAAGGATGCCTAAACTAAAATAAAAATGGCCCGGAGGGAGTAATGACTATACCACATCATGTACAATCATAAATGATCCAACCAACTCATTTCTAGCCTATTCAATTCCCACAATCATTAATCAAAGTTTTTTTTTTGTTTTCCAATTTTCAACATTAACTTGTGCGACACTGTGACTGCGTGCTTTACTTCATTTATAGACTTAGGGTGTGTTTGGTTAGGAGAAAAATATTTGTAAATTTTTTATGTTTGGTTGGTTAAATTTTTATAATATATTTTTAAAAAAAATAAATTTCTTGAAAAAAATATTTATCTAGATTATATATAAATATTTTTAGCTAGTAATTTTTTTTTACTTATTTACTAAACACTAAATATAAGTAAAAAATCACTTAAATTTTAAATAAATATCTTTTGTGAATTATTTTCCTTGGTATCAAACATTCCCTTAACCCTTGGTGGCAAATTCAGATTAGTTTTGACCAGTGAATTAAACGAGAAAAGAATTCCTACAAAATAGTCCAAATATTTAATGCTACTACTATTCACATGTTTACCCAAATTCTTGTTGCATAATAAAGGAAATCAACGGGATAACGTTGGAAAACCACTAAAAAGTGAGTAATACTAAATGAATAAGCTTCATTAATCGAACTTCTGCTTGACCGCTCCATATATTGCTAAGCAAAAATTTACGTAGATAAAATCAGAAAAGAATAGAACAAATGTATATATACAGACTACTTAACTAGCCAATTCTTGCTAAACCCACTCGCAAAAAAATTGTTAGACAGAGAGTAGATATAGCAAATTTTGTTGTTTTTAGTGTTTATCCGTACAGTATAAAGTTTCTGAAAAAATTAATTCGCTCCTTTCCATGCTAACAATCATACCCCTGAGAGCCAGCGAAAGTACTCGCTGATTTCCTCCCCAATCTGGCCAGCCTCCACATCGTCAACAGGAAAGACGACGTCACTCCGCCGGCTGCTACCACTGAAAAACCTACCGGAGCTCCGGAATGACGCAATTCGGTCTACGTAATCCCGTAGCCAACTGCGTCCCCCTGAAACATCAGCAGTTAAACTCTCCCCCGGTGGCTCCGGTACCGGAATTCCAATTGATTCCTTATCGCCGCTACATGCTGAAGCTCCTCTTTGGTTAATGGACCCTATAGACAATTCGTGGCCTTCTTCAACAACATATTCAAATGAACCAATGGAATAGGATCTACGCCCTTCGCCTGCGACGGAATCTGACCGGACCCGTCTCCGACTTACACTACCCATTTCGAGTCTAAAACTACCACTATTAGGAGTGCCAATAGTACGGCCGTCAGAGTTTGTTGCTGCCAATACTTTGCTGAGTACATCTGCGTCGGTAGGATTCACATTAGAGCGGCAAAGAGGACAAGTATGGTTAGTTACAAGCCATGTGTCGATACAGTCACTGTGAAAAGCATGACAACAAAGTGGAAGCAAACGGAGCTGATCATGCGGTTCAAATTTGGAGAGACAAACTGCGCAGTCAATTCCAGTCAAATTACCAGTCACAGAACCAAAACTGAACAGCGGCAATGACTCAAGCAGTTGACCAGAAAATCGATGTCCAGAAGCAGAGGAATGTAATACGACGTCGTCCGCGGCGGAGTAGGTTCTGGAGGAGTTGCGGGAGAGTAAGCGAAGGAGGAGGTAAATGGAAGCAGAAAGAATAACAGCGGAGGCAACAACGATGATAACAATCATAATCGACGACGCAGAAGAAGAATAAGAATTATCGCTTGAAATCTCTGCGGCGGTGCTGGGAATTGTACCACCGTTGACGGAGGTAAAAGACAGTGGCGGTGGCGGTGTATAGTAGGCGGACATTTTCCAGTTTTGTTATTGAGAGGTAGAGAGAAAAAGAAAAGAGAAAAATAGATGTAATTAATTCTTAGGTCTTCAGTATAGAGAGAGAGAAGATGAGCGCAGAGGAGGAGGAGAGTATTTATGAGGTTAGTGGTACTCCCTTCGTCCATCACTTTTCTTTTACATAAATATATATTAAGAAATAATAAATAAGAAACTTGTTTTATTAATTTATTTTTTAAATATTTTTTTTGAAATTTAATAAATAAATGTGAATACTTTTAAAAAAAATTAATTGCAAAGGTAATATGAGAAAATTTTAATTAATACTTTTTTTATTTAGTAAGGTGGTCAATTAATATATGACAACTATTTTTAATATATTAAGCAGGAAAGAGAGTATTTTCATGTTCATAACTTCATGTGTGTGTGTTTAATGTAGGCGGGTTTGAAAGATCACGTGAAAGGCACGAAGAGGGGTTACAACAGAGCAACCTTAAAAATTGTAGTAATGGAATAGACGTGGTGCTGGTGAGAGCAGTGTTTTCAAAGGCGGGAGTGTGAGGTGATGCATTTTACACGGGACGTAAGCTCTGTAAATTTTTAATTTATAATATAGTAAAAATAGTATAATAAACACAAAAATACAAAAAATGTATTAATAAATTTAAATTTTTTAAACATGATTTTAAAAAAATCATAGAAAACAAAACTTTTAACATCATTTTACAAGTAAAATAATTCAATGATATAAAATCTATTATGAGATGCAATTCAATTCTAAAATCTTAACTTTCAAACAATAAAAGAATCACAATTTCTTACAATATATGACTATCATATTATGCAATTTACTTCCCTAAAATTAATAATCAATTAACTATACTATTATAATTAAAATATCATTTTTTTATGAATAAAAATAAAATATTTTCAAATAACAAAATGATAAAATATGATAATTTTGTTATATAGGACAAAAACATAAAAATCAATGATATAAGTAAAGATGTAAAAATTTGGGTATATACTTTAAACAGAAATGTTTAGTGATATTCACCCTAACACCATTCTCAAATAGTAAATAAGCAATAATATGACTTATTATTTGAGTTACCCTCAATTTTCTTATTTTTGTAGATGAGAAAAACTACTAGGCATCATTCATTTAGTAACAGAGGATCCTTATATACTAAAGTCAGAACCACGAGTCACAGGATGGTCCATCGTCCTGAACCACGGACCATAGAGTGACTCATGGTGTTGAGTTCCAGTAGATCCCTAGAAGTGGCATTCGAAACCACGGATCACTTGATGGCTCGTCCCTTAGGATGACGGGCCGTGGACTGACTCGTGGTCTCTGAAGCCGACTTTTTTCCAAGTTTAAGTCCAGGGGTAATTTTGTAATTTTCCACTCTTTTAACTCCTATACTAAATCATTTTAAGCCTATTTAGAAGGATTTTTATTCTCACTTGGACTAAGTTCTCTCCCATTCTTTCAATCAACTTCCAAAAGAAGAAAATGAGTTCCATCTTCTCAAGCTTCAAGTTAGGGTTTCAAGCTCCAAGTCTCAAGCTCTAAGTTCAAGCCTCCTTTTCTTTTCAATCTCAAGTGGGTTAGCTTCAATCAAGGTATGTGGGTATTTAACAATGGGTTCCTTTCACCCTTGTGCCCAAAATCCAAAATTCCTATTTTGAATTTCATGAACTTTCAAATTAGGGTTCTTACCCAATTCTTATGGGTTTTGCTATAAATTTCCTTCTCATGATTTTATTATGAAAGTACTACTAAATTGCATTATTTTGCATGGGTTTTTACATATGAACTCCTATTTTAAATTGAAGGCTAATTATGGTAAATCCTACATGCTTGGTTTGACTAAAGAAAAATTGGAAAATTGATAACATGTATTATCATGAATTTTTCAAGCAAGTGCATGCCTAGTTCCTATGTTCTATGAAAATCTATGTTATTATGAAATTGAACTAGTGCCATGCAAATCTCTAAGTTATGAACTATAATGCAAGACAAGACATTCGATGTACCATCAATTCTCATGAATCACTTTCTAAAACCAAGGTTCGTGAGTAGTATGAAGATCCGGGGTATGAACATGTTTATGAACAAGTTTTGACATCTAGATATGTCACATGTATGTGAGCCTCATGCTATATATATTTATGTTTTGAGAGTAGTATTTAGCACTGAGTTGGACCGGGTGAGAGTACCCTTAGTCCCAAAACTACGTACCATCGTAGGTGCCCTCTGTGGCTTATGATAGGATCTTGGTATGACATGGTTCTAACTTTGGCCAGTTAGGATAGACTTTTTCAGTATGGGTGCATGACACTGGACTCCATGTAGCTCAGCATGGTTTAATGTTGTTTAAAAGATACTCTTTCATGTTTATTTTCAAGCAAATAAGTTATATGATACTCTACTTTGAACCCTGACTTTATTTCACGTTTTATGTCTTATATCTTGATATTTTCTTATGCTATCTCTCTACATACACGAACTCATTTCAAGCATGTTTTAAGTATGTTTTAATCATGATTATGCATATCTCACATACTCAGTACATCCCATAGTACTGACCGCATATTTCTTTGTGCTGCATCCTATTATGATGTAGATTCTGTAGCCCGCTCCCCAGTCTGTGGCTAGTAGATCAGCAGCACATCCAGTCAGCTCGGTGAGTCCCCCTCCTTCGAGGACTTGGAGTTTAGTTTCATTTTAGTATTTAGATTATGTATTCAGTATTTCAGTATTTAGAGTTAGCTGGGGGCTTGTACCAACAACTCGCCAGTAGTAGAGGCTTTTAGACATAGAGTCAGACATTCAGTTGTATTCAGATTTTCATCCTTAGACTTTTACTTATATAAACAGGTTGAATTGCTCATTACTTCAGTTAAGCTTTCGTTATTATGTTTTGTTCAGTTTTTAAGTCATGCTAATTCTAGAGTGTTATCTTGAGATCACTTGTGATCTTGGGTCCCATGTTACATCCAGAGTGTAGGCTCAGGGCGTGACATGTACCTGAGCCAACCATAAGAGAACATGTACCAGGCGTGGTACCCGAGCCAACCGATAGATATCCCGTACCAGGTGTGGTACCCAAGCCAACCAATAATCTATACCAGGTGTGGTACCCGAGCCAACCAAAGAAACACAGATATCATCCAATCACAAACACAATGAACACAACCACACTTGTAAAACCAACAAGCATATAAAAACAAGTTCATTGCATGAGATTAACAACAATATATCATTTCACATCAATTATCTTAATCTCTAAACATAAAATATACAGGTAATACTAATGAAACAGTTAACATGTACACATATCATAACTGGGAAACAATTCAACCATCACCTACTATAACTGACCCGGTTCATTATCCTAACTTTGAAGGCATATCTGAAGTAATTTCGGCCTAATCATTTGAACACATAATACAAAATCCTCATACTGGACTTATTTAGAAGCATACGATCGTTCCCAAGAAATCACTTTCCTAATACCACAAATTCAGTACCTTCCTGGTTCATCCCATTTCCCACATTCATACAAAACTCGGGAATCCCCTATGACCTAGTGACCTCTTTATAAATAAACATTACCGGTTCCTCCAACCTACCCAAAATCTAGTCTTCCTAGGATTTAGAACCATAATGTCAATAATGAATCAAGTATTGGGGTCACCTTTCTCATAACACAATAATTCCACCCCCAAACAACATGATAACCAATGTGTATATTCCTCCAGACTCCATGCCTGAAGGCCTAGGCATGAAATCTCCCATAAAACTACAACATATTATGTATTAGGAATCAGGTCTAAACTACTCAGTTAAGCCTAGCCTACCTGGATGCCAAGCAGCTGCTGTAGAAGTTTGAACATAAACTTCTGGCCCCGTGGAGGTAAATCCTGATGGAAATTGGTTCAGAATCCATGGATTTTACCCCATTTGCACGGGAATCTTTTCTCTCCATTTCTCCCAAGCTTTGGAGTATCCTAGGAGGTTTTTTGTAACAACCTTCTTCCTTTTTTCAACTGAAGAGGAGAAGACCAATATAAAATCTACATTATCTAGCTACTGGTTCCATCAGCCTGCTATAGTGACCTGCTGGCCATTACAGTAGTGGTGCTATAATGGGAACATTCCCGCTATAGTAGGATGATGTTAGCCTGAGCAAAATTTTAATTTCTAAATTTTTTCATCGTGTCACCCCAAATAAATTTAATAGAATATTTTAATAATCCTCGCAACCCGTAATGAGGTGCCTTTAAATAACAATTGAACATGTCATTACAATAGATACTAATTTACCCAAATAATTTTCTAAGGCAGAAGGAAAAGAAAGAGCCAGCCCCTTGAATCTGATCGCCCTATCTTGACAATGTAATTATAATCTTACGCAAACTATTGAAAACTTCCATTTCTCTAGGTGTATCCAACTCAACCAAAAACTAATTCAATTCCACTCGGCCAGGGAATCCCTTCCCTCGAGTTGCACAGAACAAATTAGAGTAACCCTTCCTGAGTGCCTAAGTAATCCGGGGCCTCGATAATATACTAGGTTAGAGAGATTAACCAAGTGAAACAACAAAATTTCCCTCCCCTCAGCAGTCTGGACCTTTCTATAGCCGGAATAATTCCGCTATAGCGGCACCGTTATAGCAGCCAATCTCCCGCTATAGTGGGTGGTAACAGTTTATAGGGGTGAGAAATGAGTTTCTCACCCATTCCACCCCTATTTCACCCGGAAACACCACTTTTCCCCGATCACCTTGCTCCCGACATTGGAAAAATAAAGTAATAATCATAACTCTTTACTTTCCATACTTTATTGCATAAATATAGATCATTTTATGCTTGAATTTGGTGAATAGAATAGATATTGGGTTGGTTTTTGAATTTTGAATTTTGGCAATGAGTCGGTCAAATCCTCGAAGCATGGATGCTTCTCTTACGTTTACAACGCTCCCACTATAACACCCCACCCGTTTGAACTTCGTATTCACTCGTACTTTTGGTGTAATACTAAGAGTTCTTAATATGTAAGAAGTATGTTTTATGAAGTATTTTAATTCACAATGGTCGTATATTAAGTTTTTTAGTCAAGAAAATAGCAAAATAAAAGTCGGGGAAAGTTATTGCAAATTCCGTTAAGAAATTCTCTGAAAATTTGGGTCAAATGTCTAAAAGATTTTCTCCCAATCTATAAAGAGTTAGAAGGCTCATGACCTATCAAATTTAAGGTCTATGAGTTTAGTTTCCAATACACTAAATTGTTCATCCATACGACTTCAAAATAGAGAGATATTTGCATTTTCGTAAGACTACATAAGTAGGCACGTCAAGGTGGCCCCCCTATCCCCTATGTCAGTTTAGCTTCATAAAGTGTGATTTGTTTTTGTTTTAACTTAGACAATTCACCAAAAATTCATTGAAAATCAGAGGGAAAGCCCCTAAATACTCCATGGACTTTGATGCTTTCAATTTGAAAGCTTAACAAATATTGCTCTACGTCGCAAGCTTGTCATAATTTGATGTAGTTTGTCCCATTAATTTCCTAGCGTATCTTTATGGGTGTTGTGGCAATAAGATAGCATCTGGTTATTGAGTATGTTACAGTAGCTATAGAGTTATATTGGCAAGGTAAGTATCCCGTACACTTATCTATTTATTGAATCAAGATTCTAAGCTTCTAGTTACGAACAATTATAGTTGCCGATGAGTTATAGTAGTTTCTTGTTGATTTTGGCTTCGACTGTTGTTACATTAAGGAGGAAGATTGTTTAGCTTGGTATTTTAGAGGTTTTTGTCAAGGAAATCATTCTCCTATGACCCTCCTTCATAATTATATGTTCTAGTATCATTTTTACATCTTTCCGAGCAACAATGTGGTATTTTGGATGTTGTGGATTTGGACAGCTCCTTTATCTTATTACTTTTGGTTATTATTATTGTGTACTGATGGTGTTAAGGTGCTGAAGGGATCAGAGAGTTTTTGTGATTCTTATTTGAGTCGCGTATGATAGTTATTGGATTGAACGATGTGAAGTATGCCTTATTATATTACGTTGGGAGCTCAATTCTCCTTTGAGATATTATTGGAATATCTTCATTGGATATAACTGTTGTTTATTATTATTATTAGCCTCATTTTATCTTTGGACTTGGCTGGTCACGATTGTGACATTGATGCCTTATCGATTAGTTATGGCTCATTCTTATAACCTTATTGATCCTCACATTTGTTGCATTAGATTTGGTTGGTCAAGCTTCATAGAAACATCTTTGGGGCTTCAGTTGAAAGGTATGTTAAGGGTTTCTTTTCACTTTCTTGCATGAACGTCAAGGCCAAAGATTGTATAGCTTGTGTAACATCGTTATTTGAGTTATGGCCTTATAGTATTGAGTTTTTCTCCACAGCATGATATAGCGACTATCGCTCCACTCTGTTCCTTACTTAGAAGCCTAGAAAAGCATGTTATGATTGTATTTAGGTCACCTATGATTACATGATATGGAGCCTACATTCTGGTTACTATTACTGTTCCTTAGGGCTTGATAGACCGTACCTATAGGACGAGCAGACTATACCTATGGGGCAGTATTTACATTATATTACCGTGCCTTTAGACCGAGCAGACTATAATTATGGGATGTACAGACTGTACTATGGGGCAACAGTTACATTATATTATCGTACCTTTAGGGCGGGCAGACCGTACCTATCATACATACATAATGTACCTATGGGGCAACAGTTATATTATATAACCATGCTTTCGGGCTAGGTAGGTCGTTCCTACGGGCCGGGTAGACCGTACCTACGGGATGGGCAGGCTGTACCTATGGGGAAGCACTTATATGGTACCACAAAGATTCAGAGTTGTATTGATTTATGACATATGTACATTCAGACAGTTCAGATCAGGTCATCATTGGGGTCCAAGTAAGGAGGTGAGTATGGGTATTTAGCAACTGTTTGCGCTTGTTAGGATTTATGGCAATTGTATGCTGTTTGTACCTGTCGGGCTAATGGGGGCCAGGTAAGGTTATTGTTTGCTATGTGATTTAAATGGTACTGCAGGAAAGTAAGTTATTGTACTTCTATTTCACTCCTTCCCTTTTGTTCAGTCCTTACACTTTAGTTTGACCTTTCAGTTTTCCTTACATACTCGGTACATTATTTTATACTGACGCCCCATTGCTAGGGGGCGCTTCATTTATGCGTGAAAGTTCTGAGCGATGACTAGAAAATCTTGTAGGTAGCATAGCCGAGATTTTAGTAGGGTGGTTGACTCCTTTCCTTCCAAGGGTCGCCAGAGTCTTAGAGGTTTGTCTTTTTGTGTTTATATCTTTTGGGTAGGTTGGGGCCCTGTCCCACCAATTATTGTGTTCATAGAGACTTTCAGATTAGTCAGTTAGGTTGCATAGGACATTTTGGACTTGTATATTTATTAATTGTAGCTTGTTAGCTAGTTGGGCCTTGGTGTTATTGTGTTGGTAGTTTAGCGGCCCATTGGCCTAGTTTATATTTTACATACATGCTTTTTAATTTTTTTATAGAGATCATGGTGGCCTCGATGGCCCGCATAACGTTTATGCTTTTCTAGATATTATGGCAGCCTCGACGATTCTAACAGGATTATGTGCTACCTGCTTATTGCTTTATATGAACTATTAGGAGTATCTATTTTCTTTCTAGAGTTGTCGACAGGGGCCTTGCCGGTCGAGGGCTGATTTTTAAACTGAGACATACTTATTTGTTTTCTCAATTATGTGTGGCTTCTATGCGCCATTGGCAAATAATTTACCAGGGTCGGCTTTGGACTATGTTTTTCCATTAGATGTCAGTTACGCCCCTCGAGTTTGGGGTGTGACAAATATGGTATCAGAGCAATGTGGTATCCTAGGGAGTCTGCAATCTGTGTCTAGTAGAGTCTTGTTTATAAATGTGTTGTGCACCACATTTTATAAGCAAGAAGCTACAAATATTGTTCAGGAAAGTGACCCCTTTTCTTGCTCAAATCATGCTATAGAGATGAGTCATAAGAGTTGAGTTCTTTGACTTACGATTGTTTTTGGACTTCTACTCAGACCGCACATAATAACGATATGGACATCTCATGGATTTGGGTCACTATATAGAACATAAAAGGGATTTGGTATCAGCAATATATGATTGATAGGGTCGAGAGAGAGCAGCAGAAGAGGGCTAGGCCCATGGGTTTTAGATTGGACTCAGGGTGGCTCCAAACCTTGGTATTCAGGAAGACCAGCTAGACCCCCACCACAAAGTCCCAGGGTAGAAGGTTTGATTGTCGAGGGTGGTCAGGTTTGAATGAGAGCTCAAGAGCATCAGGCTTGCACCAGAACATGTCCTAGAGCAGTTTTGATCAGTTGTCCACATGTTGGGAGATGCCGTCAGGGCTCCACAATATGCTATTTTTGTAGCCAAGAGGGTCATATACAAAGATATTATCCATTTAGGGACTATCAAGGTTCAACAAAGACAGATAGATTAGCAACATGATTATCTTCTACAGTATATCCTGTAGAGCATAGTTCCTAGATTTTATCAGGTAGAGGTCGATGCCAAGAGGGAGCACCTAATTTTGGTAGTGACCAGAATTACACATATGCACTATAGGTCATCAGTATTCATAGTCATCGCCAAATGTTGTGATAGGTATATTGAGTGGTTGCTCCCATTGTGTTTATGTTTTGATAGATCCAGAATCCACATTATCATATGTTATCCCATTACTTGCTGGGAAGTTATATATAGTACCACCATTGCAACGACCTTTTTATTGTATCTACCTCGATTGGTGACTTTATTATTCCCTAGAGGGTTTATCGAGATTGTATGATAGAGATTGTTGGTCGTCAGACCTCTGCAGACCTGACAGAGCTATAAATGCTTGACTTTGATATCATTATGGGCATGGATTGGTTGGAATCTTGTTATGCCAATGTTGACTATCGAGCAAAGACTGTTAGATTCCATTTTCCAAGGGAAGTAGTTTTAGATTGGAAGGGTATTATGGCAATGCTAAAAGACAAGTTTATTTCCTACTTTTAGGCAATGAAAATGATCATCAAAGGATGTATTTACCATACTATCTGAATTTTATGATATTGATGTTGAGCTACTGACTCTTTAGTTTATTCCAGTGGCTAATGAGTTTCTAGACGAGCTTCTTGGTGTTCCTCTAGAATGGGAGATTTTTTTTGAATGGATAACAAGCTTTGATTCATTTTCAGTAATCATACTAAGGCCAATTACAATTCAAAAACTAACCATGCCTTTACATTGACCCAAAAATATAAAAGATCCCCAAATTCAAACCTAAGAGCTAGTAAATATAGTAACAACCTTAGTCCCTTCAGAAACAGCGTGCTTAGCCAATTCGCCAGGCAACACAAGTCTCACAGCAGTCTGAATTTCCCTAGAAGTAATGGTAGGCTTCTTGTTGATTCTAGCCAATCTAGAAGACTCCTGAGCAAGCTTCTCAAAGATATAATTAATGAAACTGTTCATTATACCCATTGACTTGCTGGAAATACCGATATCTAGATGCACATGCTTCAGAACCTTGAAGATGTAGATCCTATAGGTTCCCAACACTTTTCTTTTCCTTCTTCTTCTTCTTGTCAGATCCGCTGGCATTCTTAGGGAGATTCTTTCCGGCCTTAGGTTTCTTCTCTGCAGGAACTTCCTCGGCCTTCTTCTCCTCTACTGGCTTTTTCTCAGCTGGCTTCTTTCCTGCCATTGGTGCCATTTTTGGGAAATTTTGAAGAAAGATGAGTATATATTTGTTTTATCAGTGAAGAGATTGAGTGAATGATCTAGAATGGGAGATTGATTTTTCTATCACTACATTACAGATGCCCAACCAATAACAATTCCCCTATATAGAATAGAACCAACAAAATTGAAGAAATTGAAGGAACAATTGAAAGATTTATTAGTTAAGGGCTTCATCAGGCCTAGTGCGCCACCGTGCGATGCACCAGCATTATTCAAGCGAAAGAAGGATGACTCATTGCATAAGTGTATAGACTACCAAAAATTGAATAAGGTGACTATAAAGGACAAATATCCACTACCAAAGATTGATAGGTTTTTTTTTGTCCAGCTGCAGTATGCCTGATGTTTCTCTAAGATTGATTCATGTTTTGGGTACCACTAGGTACGAGTTTAGGAGAGTGATATTTCAAAGATAGCCTTCAGGACCAAATATGGAAATTTTGAGTTTTTTATGATGTCTTTTGGGTTAGTGAACACCCTATTAGTATTTATGGACTTGATAAATAGTATATACATACCTTTTTTAGACTTGATTGACTTCAGCACCAATTCTTAGTTACCTGAGGGTCCAGAGAGCTACGCAATATATTGTGATGCTTCAAGCATTAGGCTCGTTTGTGTTTTGATGCAACACGAAATGGTAATTGCTTATGCTTCTAGACAGTTAAAGAAGAATGAGTAGAACTACCCGACCCATGATTTAGAGTTGGCTACATTTATTCATGCCCTGAATAATTTGAGGCATTACTTGTGTGTCATTAATATTGATATTTATACAGATTATAAGAGCCTCCAATATATTTTTAGACAGAAGGAGTTGAACCTGCGACAATGCTGATAGCTTGAATTATTTAAAGACTATGACGTGGATATCTTATACCATCCAGGAAAAGCTAATATAGTAGCGGATGCCCTTAGTCGTAAGTCTATTGACAGTCTATTATATTTGGGAGCAGAGAAGCAAGAGATTTTTTGAGATCTCCATCAGCTAGCTAGTTTGGGGCTTAGATTATTAGGCTCTGATGATGCTGGGGTCATAGATCAGGAAATAACCGTATCATATCTAGTTGTAGAGGTGAAGGCACAAAAATACTAGGATCCCAGCTTAGAGCAGCTCAGAGGAAAGGCTTAACAACGTGAGTCATTATCCACTGATATAGCATGATCTGGGGTCCTCAGATATAGAGATCAATTATTTGTTTCAGATATTGCAAAGCTTCAGTAGTAGATTATGGAAGAGGCACACCATTCTCGCTAATCTATTCATCCAGGATCCACAAAAATGCATCATGATATTAAAGATATTTATTGGTAGCAGAGAATAGAGAGGGGTATAATTGAGTTCATGGCACAGTGCCTAAATTGTCATCAGGTAAAGAGAGACATCAGAAGCCCAAAGGGATAATTCAGGAGATAGCGATTCTATTATGGAAGTGGGAGGTGATAAATATGGATTTTTGTCACAGGTTTGCCTCATTTTCAACTGAAGTTCAATTCCATTTGGGTGATTGGCGGTAGGCTGATGAACTCAGCCTATTTCTTGCCAGTCAAGGCTACATTTTAGCTGAAGATTTGCTGGGATGTACATTATAAAGATAGTCAGACTTTATGGTGACCCAATATCAATTGTTTTAGATAGAGGGGCATGGTTTATAGCACATTTCTGGAGATCATTCCAGAAGGATTTGAGGACTTAGTTTAATCTTAGTTCAAAATTTCATCCTTTGACCATTGACCAAGCCAAATGCACAATCCATACGCTCATGGATATATTATGGGCGTGCGTGTTAGATTTTAGAGGAAACTGGATGATCACTTATAGCTTATTAAGTTTTTTTTTATAATAAAAACTACAATTCCAACATCAATATGGCACCGTACAAGGCTTTATATAGGCAGAAATGATGATCCCTTATTGATTGGTTCAAGTCTAGAGAGTCAGGATTGTTTAGGCCTGACATAGTGTAATAGGCCATAGAAAATGTTAAATGGATCAGATAGCTGTTGTTGATAGCCCATAGCCATCAGAACTCATATTCATATGTTAGGTGACGGTACATAAAGTTCAATCTTGATGATTGAGAATTTTTGAAGGTTTTACCGATGAAAGGCGTTATATAACTTGGCAGGAAGAGAAAGCTGAGCCCTGAATATATTGGACCTTACCATATTGTGCGATGGATAGGCAGAGTTACTTAACAACTAGAGTTTCCTTCAGAGTAAGAGGCAGTACACCTAGTCTTTCATTTTTCTATTTTATAGAAGTGTATCGGAGATCTAAACATATAGTACCAATAACAGATATTCAGATTTTAGAGGAATTATCTTATAAAGAAGTCCCAGTTTTCATACTAGACTGCCAGATTAGGAGATTGCAGAATAAGGATATAGCTTCAGTGAAAGTGTTGTGGCAGAACCGTAATATCAAGAGATGGCGTGGGAAGCTAAAGAGGATTAAAGTCCAGATATCCCCACTTGTTCACTCCTTTAGATGTGTTCAAAACAGATAGATAGTAGACCCACATTTGACTAGTCGAGGCACATTACTTTGGTATTTTATAAGTTCTTATGATGTTTCCTATGATTCCATGTACAGTGTCTTCATTCGAGGATGAATGTCCCTTGGGGGGGGGAGAATGTAACACCCTTCCCGTTTGAACTTCAGATTCACTTATACTTTTGGTGTAAGACTAAGAGCTCTTAATATGTAAGAAGGATGTATTATGAATTATTTTAATTTCACAATGGTCCTATGTTAAGTTTTGAAGTCAAGCATGCGCAAAATAAAAGTCGGGAAAAGTTATTGCAAATTCCGGTAAGAAATTCTCTGAAAATTTGGGTCACATGTCTAAAAGATTTTATCCCAATTTATAAAGAGTTAGAAGGTTCCCGACCTACCAAATTGAAGGTCTAACTATTCATTCATACAACTTTAGAATAGAGAGATATTTGTATTTTCATAAGACTACACAAGCAGGCATGTCAAGATGGCCCCCCTAGCCCCTATGTTAGTTTAGCTTTATAAAGGGTGATTTCCTTTCGTTTTAACTTAGTAAATTCACCAAAAAATCATTGAAAATCAGAGGAAAAGCCCCTAAATACTCCATGTACCTTAATGCTTTCAATTCGAAAGTTTAATGAAAGTTGCTCTACATCGCGAGCTCATCATTTTGGTATAATTTATCCCATTGATTTCATGGGGTATCTTCATGGGTGTTATGGCAGTGAGAGAGCAGCTGATTATTGAGTATGTTGCAGTAGCTATGGAGTTATATTGCTAAGGAAAGGATCCCGTACATTTATCTATTTATTAAATCGAGATTCTAAGCTTCTAGTTATGAGAAATTATAGTTGCCGATAAGTTGTAGTAGTTTCTTGTTTATTTTGTCTTTGACTGTTGTTACTTCAAAGAGGTAGATTATTTAGCTTGGTATTTAAAAGTTTTTTGTCAAGGAAATCATTCCCCTATGACCCTCCTTCGTAATTACATGTTCTAGTATCATTTTTATAGCTTTTCGAGCAACAAAGTGGTGTTTTGGATACTATGGATTTGGATAGCCCCTTTATCTTATTACGTTTGGTTATTATTGTTGTGTGCTGATGGTGATAAGGTGCTGGAGGGATCGGGGAGTTTTTGTTATTCTTATTGGAGTTGCGTACGATAGTTATTGGATTGAACAACGTGAAGTACGCCTTGTTATATCGCCTCAGGAGCTCATTGCTCATTCGAGATGCTGTTGGATATCTTCATTGGATATAGTTGTTGTTTATTATTGTTATTATACTTATTTTATGATTTAGACTTGGCTGGTCACGAGTGTGACATTGATGCCTTATCGATTGATTATGACTCGTTCTTGCAACCTTGTTAATCCTCACATTTGTTGCATTATATTTGGTTGGTCAAGCTTCATAGAAACACCTTTGGGGCTTCAGTTGAAAGGTATGTTAAGGCTTCCTTTTAAGTTTCTGGTGTGAACTTTAAGGCCAAAGCTTGTATAGCTTGTGTAACATCATTATTCGACTTTTGTCCTTATAGTATTGAGTCTTTCTCCACAGCATGATATAGCGACTCTCGCAACACTCTGTTCCTTACTTAGAAGCCTAGAAAAGCATGTTATAATTATATTGAGGTCACCTGTGATTACATGATTTTATTGTGTTATTTTTATCGTCTTGTTGCCATCTATGAGCTTGTTTTGGCCTCAGTTGACACTAACACTATAGGGTTTTGGAGCCTACATTCTGGTTACTATTACCGTGCCTTAGGGTTGGACAGACCGTACCTATGGGACCAACAAGCTATACCTATAGGGCCTCAATTATATTATATTACCGTGCCTTTGGACCGGGCAGACCGTACCTACGGGACTTGCAGACTGTACCTACGGGGAAGCAGTTATATTATATTACCATGCCTTTAAGCCAGGCAAACTGTACCTACTAGATGGGCAGGTTGTACTTACGGGGCAACAGTTACATTATATTACCATGCCTACAGGCCGAGCAGACCGTACCTACAGGACGGGCAGGCTGTACCTACGTGGAAGCACTTATATGGAACCACAGAGCCTCAGAGTTGTATTGATTCATGAAATATGTACATTCAAGTAGTTCATATTAGATCATCATTGGGGTCCAGGTAAAGGGGTCAGTATGGGTATTTAATGACTATTTGCGCCTATTAGGATTTACGGCGATTGTATGTTGTTTGTACCTATCGAGATTATGGGGGCTAGGTAAGGTTATTGTTTGCTATGTGATTTAAATGGTATCTTATTACAGGAAGGTAAGTTATTATACTTCTACTTCACTCCTGCACTTTTGTTCAGTCCTTACACTTCAGTTTCAACTTTCACTTTGCCTTACATGCTCGGTACATTATTTCGTACTAACGCCCCATTTCCTGGGGGTGCTGCATTCATGCCTGCAGGTTCTGAGCGATGACCAGACAGACCTGTCGGGTAGCATAGTTGAGTTTTCAGTGGGATGGTTGACTTCTTTCTTTCCAAGGGTCGCCAGAGTATTAGAGGTTTGCCTTTTTGCTGTTTATAACTTTTGGGTAGGTTGGGGCCCTGTCCCACCAATTATTGTGTTCATAGAGTCTTGCAGATTAGTCAGTTGGTTGCATACCTACGATGATGGCCATTTTAGGCCTTGTATATTTATTAGTTGTAGCTTGTTAGCTAGTTGGGCCTTGTTGTTGTTGTGTTGGTAGTTTAGCGGCTCATTGGCCTAGTTTACATTGTATATACATGTTTTTCAATTTTTATATAGAGATGATGGTGGCCTCGATGGCCCGAATAGCGTGTTTGCTTTTGTAGATACCATGGCGGCCTCGATGGCCCTAACAGGATTATGTGCTACTTATTTATTACTTTATACAAACTGTTGGGAGTAACTTTTTTCTTTCTAGAGCTGTCGACATGGGCCTTGTCGACCGAGGGCTGATTTTTAAGATGAGATATACTTGTTTGTTTTCTTAATTGTGTAAGGCTGCTATGTGCCATTGGCAAATAGTTTAGCAGTTCCGGATTTGGCCTAAATTTTTGCATTAGGTTCCAGTTACACCCCCCGAGTTTGGGGCATGACACCCATAGCATTATGGGCATAAACATTACGGGGTTCATGGCCAAAAATGGATTCGAAATGGGTAGGGAAAGTGAAGGGTTATTCTTGTGGAAAAATGGTGATTTGGGCGATTTGTAGGAGTTATAATGCCCAAATTTTTGCATGAAATAGTAGGAGGGTACTTTGGCAATACTAATTTGAACTTGGAATAAAAACTGAATATTGGATCAAGAGGCGCCATTGATGCACCTCTTGAAAATCTTGAATGATCAAGGGCGCTATAGCAGAGCAAGGCCGTTATAGCAAATAAATTATTGCTATAGTGCCATCGCCATAGCGGGAGACAACCCTCTATAGCGGGAGGCTGCAGGCAGTAGCCTCCCAGGCAGGGTCAGGAATTGACTTTCTCCGAACTTTGATTTTTTTTCTAGCATGTTATGAGTTCTAATCCAACCATTTGCAAATCTTGCAGAATCAATAACTCAATGGATGCCAACCAAGAACATATCCCACCCTACGAGAGGTTCCCCGATGATTCTAGTCAGGAGAGCTTTTGGGACTATTGGAGGAATGGTCTTTGCTACGAGAGGGATTTTAACATGAAGGATGTGGTAGAAAAAGCAAGGGCATTATATCTCAGGCTCCAGAAGTTTAGTTGGGTCCCATTGGTGATGTCCTTCACTTCCGAGCATTTGGGCTGGGTGAAGAAGTTCTATGCCATACTCCCCACCATACTTTGGGATGACCCCAACCCTACCATCCGTATCTGAAGAGTGGATGTCCCCGTGGATGTCCGAACTACAAATGAGGTACTAGGAGTGCCTAATGTCTCAAATGCTGTGTTTGAAGCCAAGATTCAGGAGTGGGACATGAAATGTCTTTGGGATACTTTAGTAGAGGAGGAGTTCAGGGACCAGGACTACTGGCCCATTGCGGATGGCATCACGAGCACTTACTTCTAAGCTGACACTAGGAGATGGCTGAATATTGTATCCTAGAGGATTCATCGATCGGGCAACCTTAACATCATGACCTATCCCCAGGCTTTGGTAGTGGCTTACGCTACATAGGGCATTCAGCTAAATGTAGGGGCGCAGATTATGTCAGAGTGAAAGGACTTCTACCGGGGCACAAAGAAGGGCCCCTTCCTTCCCGGTCTAGTGTCTGCACTGTGTAGGAAATTTGAGGTGCTCGAGGATGATACTGACATGGAGGTAGAAATTGATGCCCTCTTTAAGCCTTTCCAAATGAAGGTAGTCACTTTAAAAGGGATAAAAATGAGGGTGGGTGAGGAAGAGAGTAGCCGGGCTGCCAAGAGCACTGATGATGATGATAACGATCCTGCCCCTCCTTCCTTGTCCTAGCCCCCAATCTCCAGAATCCATCTGGGGGAGGACTTGGCCGCAGTTAGGCAGTTCATGGAGGGTGCCCCTATCGGAGACGTATACCCACCTCCCCCTGCCCAGGACTATGCAACACTCTGTAGGGAGCTCGATAAGGAGAAGAAGAAGAGACGCTCCCGAGACCGCATCTTGCAGGAGTATGGAAGACCATAAAGGTCATGTTCAACTGTGTTTTCCCCTATTAGGTGCTTTCCTAGATCGAGCTAGAGGACTTGCGGGAGTTTCCTTTTCTGAGCGACACAGAGGCCGAGGACCCCACCCTCGCAGTCCCTGATGGTGGTGAGGCATCCGGCTAAGACCTCCCCCCCTTTTACTATAATCTATTTAATGATTGGGTTTTGCCTTTGTTTGGGGCATATACTAGACATTGTTTTTCCCTTCCTTTTCCCTTTTTATTATCGGACAAAGATGCTAAATTAATGACATTATTAACTTATATGCATTCTAGGTTGTTTTTAAGCGATTTCTATTGTCCCCGTAGTAGCTCCCAGCTGAAACTAAAAATTTAAAACACCACGGGAAAGAAAATCAAAACAGGGGAAAATAGGGCAAGGGTTCTGTCCCTCCCATCCCGCTATAGTTGCTTGCATGCCGCTATGGCAACACTGCTATAGTGGAGAAATTCTCACTATAGTAGAATCATTGTATTGGGTTAGCCCCTTTATGGCAGCCCCAATGGTAGCAGCCCAAAAATTGCAAATTTTTGCAAAGTTCCCTCATTTCCCATTCCGTGCTACCAATAATAACCTTGAAATCACATCATGGTCTTAAGTATAACCTCAAGACCACCCCAGCAATGAATAATTCAGAATTTAGCACCACCTTATCATAGACTCAATCATGAAACACACCAAAAAAACCATTCATAACATCACCTTCCCGCTATCATACAAGAATAACCCTTTCCCTTATGGCTTCCAACCAATATCGACTGTCCTAAAATTGGAGTTTTTCCACAGTCACAAATCATTTTGTCCCCTTACTATCTTTACCAACGGTAACTCCATACCCGAAATGTAATACAAAATTTTCCAATTAAGTCACATAATAATTTATCACTAAAACTAATCACACATAACCAAGTTATGACCCCTTCCTAACCATGAATTTCACAGTAAAGCAAGCAACTACACACCACACATTCTTAGTTATTCAAGCAATGCAATGCACATAATCATAAATCTTGAGCTTCATCACTAAATCAAGTCATGCTTATTATCTTTGTTCGCCTCATAGATGCCCGTTAGCCAATCATCCATGCATTCATGTAACCTCTAAGGCTAGATACCATTAGAACCTTCACGGTTCCAACCTTCCTTGCTTATGTCATTTCAACCAGAGTCAAATGACATATTTTTTCCTCGTTAAGATACCAATGGAATCAAGAGATACCAATTGGACTCAACTCATTCAAGCAAGTAATAGACCACACGAAAGGATAGAAAGAAGTGGAATAATTTCCTAGAATGATTTATAGCTTCTCAAAGATTAGATGTGGACGTCAACACACCAATCTGCATGACTCTATTCTATATTTGCTCTTGTACTGGGAGACCAGTAACCTAGAGTCTGATACCTTATTGTCACGACCCAACTACCGGGCCGTGCGAGCACCTATTCTAAATCACCTAGATTGGAGAATATTTACCACTCGATTTAAAAAGGTATACGAAAGTAATTAAGAAACACCACTTTACCTTTAGTATTTAGAAACAATTACAAAACTCTGAGTACAATGAAATCAATCTTTTACAAAAACTTTAAATAGAAAAAACCCTCCCTAGGAACTAGTCTAAACAGGTACAAGAGCTTCTAAGAGAAGTACAGTGACAAACAAGATACAGCTCCCACCAAAGGAAGAGAGGAGTAGAAGCTCCTGGCGATCACCATCATCTTTACCTAGGAACACCACTGATTCTACAATATGACTATACCAAAGGGTATAGCAAGAGTAGTATCAGTACAAACAACATGTACTGGTAGGCATCATCGGTCGACCCAAATCTACAACATAATATTATGTAAATAATCAAAAGAAAATATGCAACTTGAAGTTATACAATCCTGGTCATTCATCGACTGCCCTTACTACCCAGGTATAACATCTATGAACTTATACACTCTATCCCAAGCCTCCCTACCTCCTTCTGCTGCCAACTCCACCATTAGGAGCCATTTCCCTTTCGACCCTAGTCATAGCCTGACCCTCTATCGCACCTAGTCTTTTCCAAGCCTACCCATCTTACTAACACTAGAATTACTTTGATGGATCTAATTCCAAAGTCACAATTGCTAACTATCACTATTAGTCGGTCCATCCCTCTCCCTGAGGTCCTATGCCAACCACCCCGGCCCTTGACCCTTAACTAATTAAATAGATAACCTGTAAACTCTTATTACCATCCTGACTCAACCACCATATGCCCATATCCCTTCCTACAATATACTAAACCCCCTAACATCATGGCACATAAATTAGACAACTACCCCTGTACGATTCCAACACATTTTCCAACAACCCGGACCACCCCAGGATCCTTAAGACATCATCTACAGTGTTTAACATATAATCCCGGTCTACACAAGAACTATCCCAACATTTAAACACAACAACCCAGCAACTCATGGACCAAAATGCAGTAATTACATCACTAGAAATAAACCCAGTTCACTCAGGGAACCAACACACAAAGCATAACCAAATATGTTCCAGGAGTGGTACCCGATCCAACTATAAGAGAACCTGTACTAGCCGTGGTACCCGATCCAACTATAAGAGAACCTGTACTAGGTGTGGTACCTGAGTTAACTGATAGATATCCCATACCAAGCATGGTACCTGAGCCAACCTATAACCTGTACCAGGAGTGGTACCTGAGCCAACCGAAGAAACACATATATCATCCAATCACAAACACAATGAACACAACCATACTTGTAAAACCAACAATCATATAAAAACAACTTCATTACATGAGATTAAAAACAAGATATCATTTCACATCCATTTCCTTAATCTCTAAACATGAAATGTACAGGTAATACTAATGAAACAGTTAACATGTACACATATTGTAACTAGTAAACAATTCAACCATCACCTACTATAACTGCCTTGGTTCATTATGCCGACTTTGAAGGCCTATCCGAAGTAATTCTAGCCTAATCATTTGAACACATAATACAAAATCCCCATAATGGACTTATTTAGCAGTATACGATCGTTCCCAGGAAATCCCTTTCCTAATACAAAAAATTCAGTACCTTCCTGGTTCATCCCATTTCCTACATTCATGCAAAACTCGGGAATCCACTACGACCTAGCGACCCCTTTACACATAAACATTACCAGTTCCTCGAACCCACCCAAAATCTAGTCTCCCTAGGATTTAGAACCCCAATATCAATAATGAATCAAGTATTGGGGTCACCTTGCTCATAACACAATAATTCCACCCCCAAACAAAATGACAACCAATGCGTATATTTCTTCAAACTTTGTGCCCGAAGGCCTAGGCATAAAATCTTCCATCAAACTATAACATATTATGTATTAGGAATCAGGTCTAGACTACTCAGTTAAGCCTAGCCTACTTGGATCCCAGACAACTATTACAGAAGTCTAAACACGAACTTCTGGATCCATAGAGGTGAATCCTGACGAAAATAGGCCTGTAATCCATGGGTTTTACCCTATTTGCACAGAAATCTTTCCTCTCTATTGCTCTCAAGCTTTGGAGTAGCCTAGAAGGATTTTTGGAGTAACCCTCATCCTTTTTTCAGTTAAAGAGGAGAAGTACAATATAAAATCCGCATTTTCTAGTTACTGGTTTTGTCAGCCCGCTATAGTGACCTATCGGCTGCTACAACGATGATGCTATAGAGGGAAAATTCTTGCTATAGAGGGATAATGTCTTCCCGAATAAAATTTCAATTTCTAAATTTATTCATTGTGTCACCCCAAATAAATTTAATAGCGTATTTTAATAATACCCGCAACTCGCAATGAGGTGCCTTTAAATAATGACTGAATAGGTTGTTACACTACACTTAGAGATAAGCATTATTCCGTGCCATAAATAATTCCAAAAGTAAGAGAGAGGAAATAAAGAACTCTCTGGTCACTCATCATTGTTATCAGCCGGTGAAAATTCAAATTCACCCTCATCGCTACCGTGATATGAGATATCCTCATCCTTATTGTTTATGACATCTAAATCTGCTCCTCACTTAAGAGAGTATATACGATCAACATAATATTAATTTATCCCATAGGGAATAGGATTATGGACTTGACCCAAATAGTGTAAGAATCACTAGTTAATTTTACTTGTGGTAACTAAAAAGGGGGAAGGGTGCATGAAAAGTAAAAGTTATCTTGTATTTCGACTATCACCGTTGAATTCAAAGTTTGTATCAATAAAGAGTCCAGAGATATGCTTAGATAGGTCTACTTATAGTGATTGGGATTATTGATTCACTTCAAAATTGATATTTGATATGGGTAAGATTGGTTTTAGCATATGATTTTTCAATCCAAAAACACATTGTCACGCCCCGAGGCTACCCCCTAGACGTAACACGGGACCCGGGACCATGAGTGCCCTGAGCTAACCCTTGGTCATAGCATAACTCAGGTATATCAATTTAACATAACGAAAGCATAATAAGATAATTTGGAAACATAAGCATATATATATAGTCAAGTCGAATGGGAAGTATAATCCAAAGAGGAGACTCGAACACTGTCTATGTCTGAAAAGCCTTTAAACCAATATATAGAGCCGATGGGACAAGACCCCAACTGACTCAACAATCTGAAGAAAAGATAGACAACATAACTGGAATGGAAATCGGCCCTCAAATCATGAGGACTCACCAATACTGACTGGATATCCGGCTTCGTCTAGCCACGAGCCTGATGGGAGACACTTGAATCTACATCATCAAAAGGATGCAATGCAAAATATGCGTCAGTCCTATAAAATATACCGAGTATGTGAGATATGCATGATCATGATAAAAATATGCTTAAAACATGCTTAAGGTGAACTTATTCATAAAGAAATAGCATAAGAGAATTATAAAAATATAAGACATAAAACATGAAGTAAGGTTAAAATTTGAAGTATGATATCATATAACTTCATAGATTGAAAATAATCATGTGGGAGTTTCTCTTAACTGACATTAAACCATGATGAGCTACATGGAGTCCAGTGTCATGCACCACTACTGAAAAAGGTTGTCCTAAACGGCCAAGGTTAGAACCATGTTCATAAGGATCCTTTCATAAGCCACGAAGGGCAACCTACGATGACAACGTAGTTTTAGACTTGGGTTATCTAGAGCCCTTGTCGCTCGGTGCTAAATACTACTCCCAAAATATATAACATAAGGCTCACATACATGTGACATATCTAGATGTCAAGCTTGTTCATAAACATGTTCATAACCCGGATCTTCATACTACTCATCAATCTTGGTTTAGAAAATAATTCATGAGCATTGATGGCACATCAGGTATCTTGCATTGCATAATAGTTCATAACTTGAAAACTTACATGGCACTAGTTCAATTTCATAATACATATACTTTTATAAAAACATAGGAACTAGGCATGCACTTGCTTGAAAATTCATGAAAATATGCTATCAAATACCCAATTTACTTGAATTAATTTATGCATGTAGAATTTGCCATAATTAACCTTAAATTTGAAATAGGAGTTCATATGTAAGAACCCATGCAAAATCATGCAATTTAGTAGTAATTTCATAATAAAATCATGAGAAGGCAATTTATAGCAAAACCCATAAGAATCGGGTAAAAACCCTAATTTGAAAGTTCATGAAATCAAAATAGAAAGTTTGGGGCTTTGGAAACAAGGGTGAAAGGAACCCATTATTGAATACCTACATACCTTGAGTGGAGTTAACCCACTTGAAATTGAAAAGATTAGGAGACTTGAACTTGGAGCTTGAGCTTGAGAGAGTCCTTTTCCTTTTTGGGAGATGAATGAGGTAATGAGAAGGGACTAAGGCTAATAGGTTTAGAAATCAGTCTAGAAATGGTTAAAACAACCTCACTTAGAAGTTAAAAGGGAGGGAAATGACTAAAATACCCCTAGGACATAATTAGGAAAAAGCTGAAAAAAGTGGACTTTCAGGGACCACAAATGGTTTCCACGGACCGTAGATCAAATCACAGCTCGTGGTTTCCACGTGCCGTTCCTGGACAAAAAGATAGGCTACAGAAACCAATCTATGGGTCAATAGGATGGACCCGTAGAATGAATCACGGGTCGTAGACCCAAGTCGTCATCTCTGGGAACTGGTCTGATCTCTAATCAACTTCTACGACTTGACAGGACGGTCCGTCATTTAAACGACGGGCCGTAGAACCCAATCGTGAAACCTGGGGAACTTGTCAACCCTCTGATCTGATTGCATGAGTTAGCAGGATGGGCCATAGTCAGAACTACGGTCTGTATAACTAACTCGTGGTTCTTATACCAGAGACTGAACCAACATAAGGAAACCACAATTCTATTTCATGACTCGTGCTTTAAACCATGGTCCATGGTTTGGACCCGTAATTCCTGGGAACATGAAATTTTGAGAGTTTCAAACTTAGAAAGCTGGTTCAATTTCTGGGGTGTTACACACATTCTATCATTCCCCGAGGATACTCCCTAGATGTAACACGGGACTCGGGACCACAAGTGGTTTCAAGTTAACCCTTTGGCCTTAGCATGACTTAAATAAATATAGATAAACTTAGCAAAGCAATGAATTGAAGAGATAAGCAAACTGAACCATCAATAGATCAAGTCCAATATAACAGAATCTGAAACCTCAAAATACAGAATCTCTAATTATGTCTGAAAAGCCTCTAAAATGAAAAATGAGTTGCTGGGACAAGACCCCAGCTAACTCTAAGTACTAGGGAGAAAGCCATAAAAGATGCTAAACTAATACTGGTCCTCGAAGGATGAGGACTAACCACACAAGGCTGGAACACCGACTAACCTCTAGCCATGAATCTGAGATCAAGAGCCTGAATTTGCATCGTAAAAAGGATGCAACACAAGAAGTATGCAATAGTACTATAGGATGTACTGAGTATACGAGATGTGCAAAAACTGAATTAAACATGCTATACATGCTTTTAAACTGATATCATACTATGATAGTAAAAGCTGAAATGCAAAGAACCCAATGCAATATCATAGGCAACATATACTTGAAAACTATAAGTGATAGTAGAAGTCCTGAAATCTGAAAGCAAAGAGTCAGTGCATTGAAAAACCTGAAACTGTTGTTATCTAACCAACATAGACCATGTGAGCTACATGGAATTCGATGTATCCTCCCCATTGAGAGGACCCAATATACCTTGCCAGGGTATAAATGCATATATGTGGCGTGATCACTAATTTTAATGCCCAACTGAGGGGCTAATCAACCTACAAAGGCACGTAGTTATGGGACTAAGGGTACGCTCACCCTGTCCAACTAGGTACTAAATACTACTTCCAAAACATACATATAGCTTATAGTATACTTGTGACATATCTGATGTCAAAACTGTTAGAAAAGCATACAGACATATCTGATGTCATGCCTATCTCAAATCATAAGTCTTAAAGCTTAGCATATCCATAATTCAAAACATACTTTTCTTTCTAAATTCATAACTTAAAGAATTAGGCATACAATTTCATAATACTTGAGGTCATGTTATCTAAACATGCCAATTTTCACTTAAAATCATACAATTGAGTGAAAGCATGCTAAAAATTCATCTAACATTCATGGACTATCACACCCCGAGCCTACACGCTGGACGTGATACGTTGCTTAGAGTCACAAGTGATCCCAAGCTAACTCATGGCCTTGCATACTGCTAAGATATAGACTGAAAGTAAATGTGGAAGCTGAAATATGCTGAGCTCTTCAAAAATATTATAACAAAATAAACTTTCATAACTGAGATACAAGGGTGTTTGAAAACTGATACAACCTACTGACTGAATGTCTAACTGTCTATGAAGCCTCTATTAATACTGACTATAGTTAGCCGGGACATGACACCCAACTATCTCTAATCAACATATCAAATTGAAAGTAAACTGCTATGACTACTACTGATTGGAGTTCCCGAATAAGGAGAACTCATCCTCAACTGCTGACTAGAAGCTGCGATCTTTCTGACCATGATCCTGGGAGCTAGCAATGAAACCTACATCATAAAATGATGCAACACAAGGAATGTATATGGTAAGTACTATGGAATGTACTGAGCATGTAAGATAATGCACCAACTCAAAATCATGAGAAAACATGTATATACTGAAAGCATAACTAAAATCTAGGCTAAACATAGATGTCTGAGAATGCACAAGTCAAACTATAGAGCATAAGCTCTTTTACTGAAGAGGGTGCAAATCATGTTTCTGAGCTGTAACTGTGAGATTATGATATTTTAAGATAAGTAAAACTGTTACTTGGGGATCCATAAACTGAAAGGATGAATTATGTCTCTAAATCATGAAAAAGTGAAACTGAGCTGAAAACCATGAGTCATGCTAAAAGTCATGTAACGATAGTAAAATCTGTAATTCAATAACTAAATTTAATATCATAAGCTGAAAACACCTTTAGAATCATAGAGATAGTAGAAAGTCTGAAATCTGAAATCAAAGAGTCAATGAACTTAAAAACTTGAAACTGTTTCTGTGGGAGGTTCTCTAACTGACATAGACAATGTGAGCTACATGGAATCTGATGTATACGCCCCATCGAGAGGACCCAATATACCTTGCCAGGGAATAGAGGCATAACTGTGGCGTGATCACTAATCTGATGCCCAACAAAGGGGACTTAAGCCTATGAGGGCACGTAGTTCTGAGACTATGGGTACTCTCACCCTGTCCAACTCGGTGCTAATACTACTCTCAAAACATATATATATAACTCATATAATACTCGGTCATATCTGATGCCAAAACTGATTATAACTGGTGACATATCTGATGTCAAATCTGTTCATAAAGCATGGAGACATATCTAATGTCAAAACTGTTCATAACTTAGGTAGACATATCTGGATGCCAAACCATTCATAAAACATGGGGCATATCTGATGCCAAACCAATTTTGTATCATAAGTCTTAATGCATTGCAAAACCATAATTCAAGATATACTTTCCTTTCTAAAATCATAACTTGAAGAATTAGGCATGCAATTTTATGAAAATAGAGGTCATGTTATCTAAACATACCAATTTTACTTGAAGACATGCATGGGTAATAGATGAGAAATCATGAATTGAAGCTTTAAAACAAAACTCATAACTTTTCCCCAATTTGAGTAAGAACCCAAGTTTCATAAATTGGACAAGGATTAGCCTTAAATTCATGAATAGGAAACTACTTATAAAAATCCATGCAAAATCAAACAATTAAGAGTTAAAATTCATAGAAGAATCATGAGGAAAAAAAATGTAGAGAAACCCATGAGAATTGGGTGAGAACCCTAATTTAGCAATTCATAAAAATCAATTTAGAAGGCTGAGGTTTTGGGCACAAGGGTGAAATGAACCCATGTTGAATACCCACATACCTGAAACATGAAGAACTTCTAGCTAGAACTTTGAGGATGAAGCTTGGAGAAGAATCCTTAAGGTTGGAGGTGGAGATTTGGAGAAGAAATCTGAAAGAAAACTCTTGAGAGATTTTCTTGCTTGAGCTTCTATGATCTTGCTTGCTTGAAACCCTAGGTATCTTGCCTTAGAGTATTGAGGGAAATAATTAGAGATAGATTGATGTTCCTATGAGGAATAACCCCTTTTGGGTGATTAAAAGATGAGGGAAAAGACCTGAAGTAAGGAAAGGACCAAACTACCCCCAACTTAAATGCTGAAAAAAATAAGAAAAATGGTTCAAATCTTAGCTTAGAATTTCTGGGGTGTTACAATATCTCCCCCTTGGGATCATTTGTCCTCAAATGAAGAATAACTAGGTTGAATTCATGGGGAAAGGGCTATAATCCCACCAACTGAGTTCTAAAAGCTGGAGTACTGACATGGTAACTGATTTCTGACTGAAATGTGAACTGAGCTGGGTTCGTGAGGCATGTATGCATAATGAGAGCATAAGAACACTGATAGGACATAAAACTTAATAGCCAACATGATAAATGGTCTGGATTGAGAGTAGGGACTTAGTTGAAACTCATATAGAATGAATGCATTCTTAGAAATCATAGTTAGCTGAAAGGAACATAAGACTAAGAGGAGTAACTATAGGAGAAAATTATTCTCTTCTAAACTGAACTTACTAGGTGGATTAAGCTGAATGGAAATCCTCCTTGTTTAAGGAAATAGGTACTAGCAGGTCTGAACTGATCTGTTATGAGAACTCTTATAAAATCATGAAAAGGCGGCTGAGAACGAACCATTAGTGTAACATTAGAACATGTAACTACTGAGGTCTGAGCCTAACTTCTTGGTTTCACTATGTTCAAACCTAACTTGGAGGCACAAAGTGCTACACCTAGCATGGTAATGCTAGTCTGATACCTGACCTGCAACTAGAGGCATACTCTTGGCTATGAATAGTGAATCTGAACTAAGCATCATTAACAAGGATAAGGGGTACTTCTGAATCTTGACTCATACCTAGCGAGACTTAGTCACTTAAGATGATACTTAGGGACATGAGTGCAAAGGGAATGAGTACTTCACATACTGAGCATAAAAGGCCTGAATAGAGGATTATTCTGAGCATACATGTTATGACCACCCATCACTAGTTTGGGTGTAAGTACATAAAGGTTTGAGCAAGGAAATCATAAGCACGAGTCATTTCAAAGATCTGATCTGAGCATCCACATGATGTAGCCTGGTGCTATCAGCCATTAAGGCATGACTTGAGGACTGATGGCATAGAACTGAGTATACTGTGAGAGATGGGGTTATATGTAATTAGTCTCTTGAATTCATGGAATCATAAAGTAAAACTGGGATTACTGTCTGAAGCAATTTCTATTTTTTTTAGGAGCTGAGCATGGACATGAATCTGGATAGAGTGCATGAACTTAGTCATGAATATTGCACATCTACGTCTGCGTATTGTGTCATCTTGACTGAAGTGCTAGGTAATTCGATATAATAAGAATGGATTGATATCCCATTATAGATCTTTCTAGAATTCTATACTAGTTGAGTTGCAAGACTCGACTTGGTTCCTCATTCCGTTATCTCCTCGTTAGTTCAAAAGTCACCCCTTTGAGTTTGGGATGTAGGAGTTAAAGGAGTAGGGAAGATACTAGAATGCCACTGACTTAAAAGAAAATTGAAGACATTTCCTTCACCGAATGGGCTACCCAATGGACGTCGGACCTGAGACGGCTTGTTGGACTCGGGCATCAGAAAAGGGCAGGCTGGGCTGGTCCTCTGGACAAACCCTACAATGGCTCCTACGACCCATCACATCCAAGACGACCGTGGTGATTGCCCGTCTGGACTAGGGAGGCTAGGATGGGGCTCTGGTGGGTTCCCATGGGCTGACCCATGGCCCGTCGGACCATCGATGAACGTGTTGATAGCCCATCGGGGCTGAGGATGCCTGGGGGGTATTGGTGATTTCTCATGGCCTGTCCCACGGCCCGTCGGACTTCCGACGCCCGTAGGGACTTTCATTAGGCTAAAGCTAGCTGAACAGAGCCACTAGTCTCTTTCCACGGTGACCCTGACAGGCCGTTGGACCTCCGAAACTTGTGGGTCAGCCCGTGGGGTTTCACTGGAGATGAAATTTTATGAGTTCTTTCTGAGTGCTAGGTTTTAAATGCTGGTCTGAATGCTGGGGTGTTATAATATCCACCCAAAACAACTGAAATTAAAACCATACTAAGGGTCCATATATCTATACTCCCCTGAATTCATTTCTTAGGAACACCATATAATATGCACACAGCCTCCTCCAAAATCAACAACTGGAGGATTTCTAAACTAGTCACACATTGTACCATAAGATTCCTGAATGTCATACACCAATATGCTACTCTGGGTACACATCTATCCTTGTAATGTTTAAGGCTCTTCTTTGTCTCATGACTTAGTCAAAATCTACTAATTCGTCTAGGGGTCATATACACATCTTAACTACACCACCATACTCCTTGTAAATTAATCAACCTAATTCTCTGTATACATATATGTCAAGCCTACTAGGTCAATTCTGTAAGACTAGCATCACCATCTCACCTTATAGTTACTATACTTCTGAATTCATACATCTAGTTCTGGGGTCATTCTGCTACTTATAGCTCATAAAGCCTTAATTCACACTAACTCTTGAGTGACTGTACTACCCAAATTCTTAGGGAACCATACTTTATGGCTAAGGCGCTATTCATAGTAAAGATTCTGGAAGAGAGTCTGAGAGCACATTCTACTACGGGATAAATCTGCACGAATAGGAACATGGTAAATTCTTGTGGACTGGTAGACTTTATGCACTAGTGGGCTCCTTTTTAGCCCTTGTGCAGTCTCTCAACTTTCTGATGGATCTATCTGAGAGCACCTCACTGATAGGGATCTAAACTTTATTGTTTCCACCACCCCAAAAATGAGGCAAGATTGGAGGAATTGGATTAACGCACGAATCTGTATAAGTTTCTTAAGGAACAAATTTATCGTACGATCTGGAGTATGAACAAAGGGAAACATTTCCTAAATGCTAGTAGCCCCTCAAAGAAAAATATAGATGTCTCCGTACCGTTCCACAAGACTCTACTAGATACGGCTTCATAGACACCCTAAGACACTTGAACTCTGTGCTCTAGTACCAACTTTGTCATATCCCGAGCCTACACCCTAGATGTGATATGGTGCTTAGAGTTACAAGTGACCCCAAGCTAACCCATGGCCTTTCATACTGCTGAGATATAGACTAAAAGTAAATGCGAAAGCTGAAATATGTCGAGCTCTTTAAAAATATTATAAAAAATAAACTTTCATAACTAAGATACAAGAGTGTTTGAAAACTGATACAACCCACTGACTGACTGTGTAACTGTCTATGAAGCCTCTATTAATACTGACTATAGTTAGCCGGGACATGACCCCCAACTATCTCTAATCAACATATCAAATTGAAAGTAAACTGCTATGACTACTACTGATTGGAGTTCCCGAATAAGGAGAACTAATCCTCAACTGCTGACTAGAAGTTGCGATCTGTCTGACCATGATCCTAGGAGCTAGCACTGAAACCTACATCATAAAATAATACAACACAAGAAATGTATGTGGTAAGTACTATAGAATGTACTGAGCATGTGAGATAATTCACCAACTCAAAATAATGAGAAAACATGCATGTACTGAAAGCATAACTGAAAGCTGGGCTAAACATATATGTCTGAGAATGCATAAGTCAAACTATAGAGCATAAGCTCTTTTGCTGAAGAGGGTGCAAATCATGTTTCTGAGCTGTAACTATGAGATTCTAATATTTTAAGATAAGTAAAACTGTTACTTGGGGATCCATAAACTGAAAGGATGAATTATGTCTCTAAATCATGAAAAAGTGCAACTGAGCTGAAAACCACGAGTCATGCTAAAAGTCATGTAACGATAGTAAAATCTGTAATTCAATGACTCAATGTAGTATCATAAGATGAAAACACCTTTAGAATCATAGAGATAGTAGAAAGTCTGAAATCTGAAATCAAAGAGTCAATGCACTTAAAAACTTGAAACTGTTTTTGTGGGAGGTTCTCTAACCGACATAGACCATGTGAGCTACATGGAATCTGATGTATACACCCCATCGATATGACCCAATATACCTTGCCAGGGCATAGAGGAATGAATGTGGCGTGATCACTAATCTGATGCCCAACATAGGGGACTTAAGCTTACGGGGGCACGTATTTCTGAGACTATAGGTACTCTCACCCTGTCCAACTCGGTGCTAATACTTCTCCTAAATCATATATATATAGCTCATATAATACTTGGGCATATCTGATGCAAAAACTGATCATAACTGGTGACATATCTGATGTCAAATCTGTTCATAAAGCATGGAGACATATCTAATGTCAAAACTGTTCATAACTTAGGTAGACTTATCTGGATGCCAAACCTTTCATAAAACATGGGGCATATTTGATACCATACCAATTTTGTATCATAAGTCTTAAAGCTTTGCAAAACCATAATTCAATATATACTTTCCTTTCTAAAATCATAACTTGAAGAATTAGGCATGCAATTTTATGAAAATAGAGGTTATGTTATCTAAACATACCAATTTTACTTGAAGACATGCAATCCACAGGAATCATGCTAAAATTCATGCTTCACATATGGGATTTTGAAAACACTTACAAAACTTCAATTAAAGCATGGGTAATAGATTAGAAATCATGAATTGAAGCTTTAAAACAAAACTCATAACTTTTCTCCAATTTGAGTAAGAACCCAGGTTTCATAAATTGGACAAGGATTAACCTTAAAATCATGAATAGGAAACTACTTATAAAAATCCATGCAAAATCATACAATTTAGAGTTAAAATTTATAGAAGAATCATGAGGAAACAATTTATAGAGAAACCCATGAGAATTGGGTGAGAACCCTAATTTAGCAATTCATAAAAAATCAATTTAGAAGGCTGAGGTTTTGGCACAAGGGTGAAAGGAACCCATGTTGAATACCCACATACCTGAAACATGAAGAACTTCTAGCTAGAACTTTGAGGATGAAGCTTGCAGAAGAATCCTTAAGGTTGGAGGTGGAAATTTGGAGAAGAAATATGAAAGAAAACTCTTGAGAGATTTTCTTGCTTGAGCTTCTATGATCTTGCTTGCTTGAAACCCTAAGTATCTTGCCTTAGGGTATTTAGGGAATTCATTAGAGATAGATTGATGTTATTATGAGGAATAACCCCTTTTGGGTGATTAAAAGATGAGGGAAAATACCTGAGGTAAGGAAAGGACCAAACTATCCCCAACTTAAATGCTGAAACAAATATAGAAAAGTCATCGGACGGCTTATCCCACGGGCCGTCGTGGATCCCATGGGCCATAGGACCCAACCATGGCCCTTAAAAGGGTCAAAAAGGGTCACTGGTTGGTTCCCATGCCCTTGTCACCATGGGCCATCATGGAAGCCACAGGCATTGGCAAGCCCGTCAAAGTGAGCCACGCCCATCGGCCAGCCCGTCAACTTTTGACAGCTGATAGCGCTTCACTTAAAAGCCCATAACCTTTTACTCCAGACTTTGATTAATGAGTGGTTGGTGGAGTTGGAAAGATAATTCAAATACCTTCAATTTGGTAGGTACTAGTCCACCTAAATCTTTATATTTCAGGAGATATGGACATTTGAATTTTACCCTAGTTAGAACGTATATGAAAACTTAATCAGTAGAAAGACTTTCAACTTAACTTTGAGCAAGAGGTTCTTAATGACCCTAATTCATATTTAATACACCTCCAAACTTAAGAATTGATCTTAATACTTATATTCATAAAAAAATTCATCGGTTCTGATCTAACCATATAAGAAAAATGGTTCAAATCTTAGCTTAGAATTTTTAGGGTGTTACATGGGCTTTTGAAGACATTTAAGGAACCTCAAATAAATAATAGGTAAGTAATAGGGAACGATGAATTTATGCTTTAAAACTGAACCCATAAGGTTTTTCCTAATTTGGGTAAGAACCCTAATTTCACCAATTCATAAATCAAAGTAAAACTTGAGGGTTTTGGGCATAATGGTGAAAGAAATCCTTTATTGAATACCCACATACCTGAATTGAAGCTTGCTAGATCTAGTATGAAGAGAAATAGAGACTTGAACTTGGAGCTTGTGACTTGGAGTTGATGAAGTTCTTTTTCTCTTTTGGTACATGAATGCGGAATAATGAAAGATTTAGGCTAATTAGGGTAGAAACCCTACTAAAAGTGGCCAAAATGACCTTACTTAAGAGTTAAAAAGGTGGGTAATAACAAAAATACCCCTGGATAAAAGCTGGGAAAAATAGACTTAAAATCTCGGCTTCAGGTACAACGGACTCTTTCTACGGACTGTAAATAGAACCACGGTTCATAGATTGGAGTCGTGGTTCCTAAGCCTCACATTCAAGCTGCAGACCAGTTTCTATGAGCTAATAGTACAACTCGTGGAACCATCCATGAGTTGTAGAAACCGTTAGTAGTTCCAGAGGAAAAGCTCAGCACTAGAACAAATGCTAGAGTAGACTCTTAATGACACAACTAACATTAGAACATCAATATCCCTTAAGAAAGACGTCACTCAATCTATCATCAGGAACTCGCACTCAAATATATCAATTGTGGCTACTCAAACGTCGCCAGAATAACAAATAGGAGCACATATGTAAGACTATCCCTCAACTAAAGGATATCATACCAAGCACTCATATTGCTCCTCCCAATCATTTTCAATTCACAAGTCTTCCACACTCCCACACACTCAATTAAAATAATGATTGACCCTTAAGAAAGACGTCTCCTAATCTATCATGGGCCAATCATGAACCTCAATCGAATAGGGTTACTCAATGCATGATTCAATTCAAGCAATAGTTACACCAACACGATAATTACAAGAGAACATGAGTTGATAACTAAATGAAATTCTCACCCTATTCAAACCAAGAACTTCCTAAACAAGCCAATATCACCATGACAACAAATTTGGGGAATACGGAGTGGGTTTAATCATGCTTGAATCACAAAATAAATTACATCCTAAAGTATTTAATATTATCAATTCAAGGGTGAGAAAATCTTACCAGAGTTTAGAGTGTGTGTGCGCTAGATGACTTGAGTGTAAGAAGGATAGAGTAAACAAGTGGTAGTCCTTGGTGAGTATGATCGATGGAGTGGGTAGCAGTGGTGGCCAGCAACAATGATAAAGCGATGGATAAGGTGGTTCATAGGAGAAGAGGAGCGTGGAGAATTTAGGTTATTGGAGGAGAAAAGAAGTGTTAATAGAGTTTTGGAATTGAAAAGAAAAGAAAAAGAAGTGGAAAGAAGAAGAATAAGAAGGACCAAGGGATGCAGTTTGGGTCAATTAATAAAAGAAAATAATATAATATACTTACCTGGAGTGTGCGGATGGCACACGGGGTGCACAAGCCATTTTTTTCTATCTCAGGTGCCAGGTATATTCCATCATGTGCCATGCATATGCAGCCACACACGGGGTGTATGGAGGCAACATGAGGATGTACATGTCATCTTTTAATGCTCAGATTCCAAGTACACTAGTTACCCCTTGTGCTAATCATGTGAGGCCGCACACAGGTGTATGTGAACTGTATGTGCAATGCATAAGGTAGTGCCAATCAAGCCAATTTCCAAACATTTTGCTTGGGGTATCCGGAGGGCACGTGCATCTACATACCATGGTGTACATACAACATATCTTATGCACATCCCTATTAGTAGCTTTGATGCAATGGTTCTTCTCCCTTTGACTTGTATACCTAAAGACACAACCAAAAACAACAAAAAGTGAAGTAAAACCAAGAAAAAAAGAACACTTGGGTTGCCTCCCAAGAAGTGCTTGATTTAACATCGCAGCACATTGATGATACCTCAATGCTCAATGTTCATCAAGATAGATCACCTTCAAAAGTGTGATCTCCTCTAGAGTGCCCAAGTAATGCTTCACTCTTTGGACGTTCACCTTAAACCTTGCACCATTTTCACCCTTAAGCTCAATCGCTCCATAGGGAAACACTTGTGTAATATTGAAAGGACTGGACCATTTTGATTTTAATTTCCCTAGAAACAGTTGAAGTCTTGAGCTAAACAATAATACCCATTCACCCAGGATGAATTCTTATCTCAAGAACTTCTTATCATGGTAATACTTCATCCGAGCCTTATAGAGCAAAGAACTCCCATAACCCTTCAACTGAATTCATCAAGTTCATTCAACTTCATTAGGGCCCATAATTCCTTGTGCTCAAGCTCCACTGGTAAATGACAAGACGTACCAAAAATCAATTGGTATGGGGACATCCCGATAGGCATTTTGAAAGATGTTTGATATGTTCAAAGGGCATTATCCAATTTGTGTGGCCAATCAATCCGATTTGCATTCACCATCTTGGCTAATATACTCTTGATATCTTTGTTTGACACCTCTAATTTTCCACTAGGTTGAGGATGATACAGAGTGGCCACTTTGTTCTTGACACCATGCCTCTCAAGCAATGAACTAAATGATCGATTGCAAAAGTGAGAATGTCCATAACTTATAATAGCTCGGGTAGTGACAAATCTAGTAAAGATGAACTTCTTCAAAAATTGAGTGACACTCCGACTTTCATTGTTAGGCAACTGTATGGCTTCCATCTGTTTCGACCCATAATCCATATCTACGAGAATGTATTTGTTTCCATTAGAAATTATAAATGGCCCCATAAAATCAATTCCCCATACATCAAATATTTTGACTTATAAGATTAGAGTCAAAGGGAGATCGTGCTTTCAAGAAATACCTCCATGTTGTTGGCATTGGTCACAAGTCTTGACAAGATCATGAGCATCTTATTAGATGGTTGGCCAATAAAAGCCACATTGCAACACCTTCAAAGATGTTCTCATACTACTATGAAAACCATATCATTTCAATCTCCGGTACACATTTTCTTATCATATTATCGGCACAAGATGTCATGACCTGATATTTCGGTCATGGTGGCACCAACAACCCCCAGTAGGCGAACCAATCTCCATAGCCCAGAACGGTTAGTAATGGATTACCTTCTAAAAGTTTAAGTAGAAGATTTGATACATAAGCGGAAGCAAGGGAATAATGAGATATAAACAAGCAGAATCTAAACTTACCCAAAAACCTGGTATCAAAGCATATAAGAGCCGAACTACATCAGGAGTACAAAGGTCCAAAAGTCATGTATACACAATATCTCCGAAACTATAAGAGTACAAAATACACCAAGGATAGCTGAAGTCAAGCTCGAAATGCCAAGAGCTCACCCTCAGCCTGGATGATCCAAAAACTACACCCCACATGAGTCTTCGATGCGCTAACAATGATGGCCCACGCTAGGATCTGCACCAGAAGATGCAGAGGGTAGGGTGAGCACCAAATGCGAAGCATAAGTTACCTAGTAGGTATCATTGGCCGACTAGGCACATATAAAGTAAAAGAGCAATAGCAGGCATAGTAGGAACAAACAGTCACAGAATTCAATGATAAGAACAGAGGAGCTAGACCAGAGAGAAGACAACAGAAACAACATATAAGGCTAGCATATAGAATATATACACACAACAGGCACAAGTGAAAGTAAGGACAATGCACCTGGGATCTTTGCAAAAATAGTATATATAAGAATAAGTTTTAGAAATGGGCAGTATATATAAGAATAAGTTCTAGAAATGGAAAACGCACCTCAAGTATAAGAAAAAAAGGAGAGAAGAATAAAGGTAGACATGCTCGACATACAGTAATTAATACCCAATCAAGTCATACAGAACTCAATCCAGGAACTCACCACCTCACAGTAATCATGCTCATACTCAACCGTAACAGGGAACAATATCAGATTAAGGTAACAAGAGTCTACCTACAGTCCCTCGGCCACCCATACAACCGAGAAACACAATCAAGTGAAAACAAACCCTCCGGCATCCCATACTAACAGAGCGTACAATCAACAAATAGCAAACAAGGGTGGTATCTCAAAAAATGGATGATATGATGCATGAAAACCTTGGGGTAAAATAGAACATCTATATGTACCTCCTCCGGTGCCGATCAGGCCCAGCAGGCAGGTTCCATAGAAGGACACAACCCGTATACCTTTACTCCACCATATACCCTTCCCTCCAACACATATAGCTCAAAGCCTCAGGCCCATAGCAGCAAGGTCCATGGAGGTCCCAGACCCCATACTAAAACTCAAAATCAAAACGTGTCCTTCAGAATCGAGTCCGGGTTCAAGCTAGTGGCTAAGTCTCAAATATGCATGCCTAGACCCTGTCTAGGACTAAAACAGTGAAAAGATGTCTCAAAAACCCTTCCAAGGGTGCTCGGGCACAACTGGGTCTAAAATGGTAGTAAAAATATCTCAGATGCTCGACCCGTCCGAGCCTGATATCATTTCAAATCAGTAAGAAAACTCAGCTAGCACTTCGACCTGGTTGAGTCTAGCAATAGTGGTAAATCATGATAAAACAATATTTTTAACCTTCTTTTACTCCAAGAAGATCCATGTATCAAGTCAAATCATTTCCAAATCCAATTATACCGAAAAGAGGCCCCCGGGGCCATGCAAGGTTTAGAAAATCAGTTTCCATAGGCCCGAAGCCAAAAATCGTAATAAAACATGGAAAAACCTCTTTATATGCATGTAAATGATATGATCAACCCAAATAGCTGCCCGACAGCTCACAATCAAACTAACAGCCCTGCACAGACTCCGAAGCTACTCAACAAGCATAACCAGCCTAGAAGAACATTTCTATGTTCGGGACTCACGAACATTCCCAATAATCCCACCTTTTATGTTTCAGAGTCAACAAGACCTCATGGGGTCACAAGGGTAATAAATATACCAACTAATAGGAATACTACACACAATGGAGGAAAGAAATAGGATGAATGATGGAAAAGCGGTCAAGTTCTGTGGTACCGACCTAATAACCCAACCCAAGGATGCCAACTAGTATAATTTTACCCGATATATGCGAAGTCTAGGGAGTTAAGCCGTAACCTACCTGTCGTCCGATGACAAGCTGCGGGAATGATGATATCCAAGGATGAGCTGCTCTGAGAAGCTCCGGACGAGAATCAAACTATCAAATTCATGAATAAAATATTAATACGAATCTAACGATACCTATATTGCTACAATTGTAGCCGGGTCAATATCCAGGTAAAAAGCGGGCCCGTGGGGCCTGCAACCTAAAACCAAAAATTAAAAGAACCACGATGACCCCAACGATGCCAAGAAGGCATGCTCCAAATTTTAGCACAATTAGACAAGGGAAGGGCACCAAAAATAGCCCGCCCAAGTTGGGGGATTAAGGAATGGAAATTTCGAAAATAAAAATGGAAATTGGGCAAGAATTACTTACCAAAACGACAAAAAATCAACCCAAGACGAATAAAACTTCACACTCACGAATATGCACAATCTTAGGGGGCAGAATCTATCACAACATCCAAGCTTTGGATGAGTATCAATGGAGGAATTAAGAGAAAAACCGAAGAAGGCAAGTTGGGGAAGATGAATTACCAAGAGGCGAAGAACTACAGATAATCAACGAACAAATAATTCCCCAAGGTTTAGAACTGAATTAGAGCAAAATGGTGGAGAGAATTTTGAGATTTAGAGTGAGAAAAGTGAGGACAAGGGCTGAAAAAAACAAAATGACAACAATAAATAACTGTTGTCCGCAACTGATTTTCTGTACTTTTTAGAAATTTTGACGGGACATTCCGGGCACAATCAAAAATTGATATTGAAAAACCAATAGTGCTAATAGAGTGAAAATGATGGTCCAGACGCGATGGAATCAACAAAACATCCATACGAGGTCATTTCGGAGAAATGTTGACCCAAGTCAACACTAACGAAAAGGAACTCAAAGGCTCGAAATGTGTCTGACTCACCCGGAACCCGAACCAGCCATCTTCCTAGCCCAAACTCAACATTATGGAGCTGATGGAATCGTCGGATTTCGAATCCAACACTCCGATCATCGAAAGTCACCCAAAGTTACACTTTCAACTCCAAATGGCCTGAAAACTGAGAAAACCACACAAAACCCACACCGGAAGTTCTCAGGCCTCAACTAAAGGTGCATTTAGACCAAACTCATCTCTCCGGAGCTAATGGAACTGTTAGAATTCAATTCTGAGTACATTAGCTAAGAATGTTGACTAAATTCAATGATATTCTAAGTTTAAAGCTCAAAAACAGGCGAACGACTAAAACGACCAAACGAACGACCAGGGCATCGAACTACTGGTCCCAGCAAGACATAAATGACTTGGGGTCGCTATAGGAAGGCTCTAACAGTGCAATAAATGCGAAAATGCGAAGATGACCGGAAGAGGCATCACAATATCCACTACTAAAAAGACTTTCATCCTCGAAAGTCAAGGAGAAGGGAGTACCTGAAGGCTCGAACAACTACGAACACTGAGCACACAACCTACTCTCGGTCTCCTAGGTAGCCTCTTCGACTGGACGATGCCTCCACTGCACTTTCACAATCGAAATCTCCCTAGATCTCAACTTCTTGATATCTCTGGCCAGAATAGCTATCGGCTCCTCAACAAATGATAAACTCTCATCCAAGTGAACCGAATCTCAATGCAACACATGAGACTCATCTGGCACATATCAGCGCAACATCAAGACATGGAAGACTGGGTGAACTGCTGAAAATATCGGAGGCAAGGCTAACATGTAGGAAACACTACCAATCCACTGTAGAATGTCAAACAACCCAATAAACCTGGGGCTAAGCTTGTCCCTCCGACCAAATCTCATCACGCCCTTCACGGGCGATACTCGGAGGAAAGCCCGATCACCAACACTGAACTCCAAGGCACGAAGCCTACGATCAGCGTAGCTCTTCTGCCTACTCTAGGCTGCTCTAAGTCTATCCTGAATCAAACGGACTCGATCCAAGGAATCTCTAAGTAAGTCTGTACTCTGTGGTCTGGACTCCAACCCATCAAACCAACCAATCGACGATCTGGAACTCCTACCATATAAAGCCTCAAAAGGTGCCATGCCAATGCTCGAATGAAAGCTATTAATATACGCGAACTCGGCCAATGGCACAAACTGATCCCATGAACCTCCAATGTCAAGAACGTAAGCTTGAAGCATGTCCTCCAGGACCTGAATAGTCCTCTCGGACTGGCCATCTGTCTGAGGGTGGAAAGCAGTACTAAACTGAACTTCTGTACCCAAATCCCTCTGTATAGCTCTCTAGAACTGAGAAGTGAACTGAGTGCCATGGTCTGAAATGATAGAAGCTGGGACCCCGTGCAACCATACAATCTCACGAATGTAGATCTGAGCTAACCTCTCTACCTCATAGAAAGTCTGAACCGGCAAGAAATGCGCTGAATTAGTTAGCCTATCAATGATCACCCAAATGGAACCAAAGCTCCGAGTAGTACGAGGCAAACCAACAACAAAGTCCATAGTAATACCTTCCCACTTCCACTCAGCAATGTGAAGTCGCTGCATCAAGCCACCTGATCTCATGTGCTCGAACTTAACCTGATAATAGTTCAAGCACCAAGATACAAACTCTGCCACATCCCACTTTATACCACTCCACTAGTAGAGCTGTCTCAAATCTCTGTACATCTTTGCTGCGCTAGGAAAAATGGAGTATCTAGAACAATGTGCCTCACAGAGTGTCAACTGTATCAAATCACCAGCCCTCTAGACACAAAGTCGACCATTAAACCTCAGAATACCATCATCTACCTGATCATGAAGGCCACACAAACTCTGATCCTCAAAGTATTGACATTGAATCTGATCAACTAGAGTAGAGCGAGCCTCAACACTAGCAAGAACTCTGTTGGGATACGATAAGTCAAGCCTAACCAGACGGATAGCCAATGACTGGATGTCCAAGGCCAACGGTCGCTGATAAACTGAAAGTGAAGCTAGGCAACCCATACTCACCGCCTTCTGACTCAAGGCATCTGCTACCACATTTGCCTTGCTCGGATGGTATAAAATAGTGAAATCATAGTCCTTCAACAACTCAATCCATCTCCTCTGCCTCGAGTTTCGATCGCGCTAACTCATAATGTACTGAAGACTACGATGGTCAGTGAATATCTCACAATGAACTTCATATATATAGTGCCTCCAGATCTTGAGTGTGAAGACTACCGCCACAAACTCTAAGTCGTGAGTGGGTTAGTTGCGCTCGTGAACCTTCAGCTACCTCGATGCTTATGCTATCACTCGACCCTGCTGAATTAACACACAACCAAGATTGACCCCTGAAGCATCACAATACACGGAGAAACTTTGACCCTCAACTGGCAAAGTCAAAACTGGAGCTGAAGTCAATAAGTCCTTAAGCCTCTGGAAGCTATCCTCGCAATAATTAGACCACTGAAATGAAACATCCTTCCTAGTCAGCATAGTCAAGGGTGCTGCTAAGGAAGAAAATCCCTCAACAAACCATCTGTAATACCCGGCTAACCCAATAAAACTGCGAACCTCGGTAGGAGTAGTAGGTCTAGGCCAATCACGAACTGCAGAAATCTTACCCGGATCAACTCTAATCCCATCCTTAGACACCATGTGCCCTAGGAATGCAACTGACTATAACCAAAACTCACACTTTGAGAATTTGGCGTAAAGCCGATGATCTCTCAAAGTCTGAAGTACAGTCCTCAAGTACTACTCATGCTTATCTCTACTCCTCGAGTATACCAGGATGTCATCAATGAAGACTATCACAAACATATTGAAGTATGGGCAAAGCACCCTATGCATCAAGTCCATGAAGGTTGCAAGGGCATTAGTCAACCCAAAAGACATCACCAGGAACTCATAGTAGCTGTAACGTGTCCTGAATGCTGTCTTAGGGATGTCCTCTTCCATAATCCTCAACTGATGGTAGACGGACCTTAAATCAATCTTAGAAAACATGGCGGAACCCTGAAGCTAATCAAATAAGTCATCAATCCTGGGCATCAGATACTTATTCTTCACTATCACCTTATTCAACTATCGATAATCAATACACATCCGCATTGACCCATCCTTTTTCTTCACGAAGAGAATAGGAGCACCCCAAGGAGACACACTCGGTCTAATAAACCCCTTAGCTAACAAATCCTAGAGCTGCTCCTTAAGCTCTCTCAACTCAGCAAGAGCCATACGGTAGAAAGGAATAGAAATGGGCCTGGTGCCTGGCTCTAACTCAATGGAGAAATCAATATCCCTCTCAGGTGGACGGCCTGGAAGGTTAGTAGGAAACACATCTAGGAAGTCTCTAATCACAGGAATAGACTCGGGAGACGTAGGGTCAGCACTAGCATCTTGGATATATGCTAGATAAGCTAAACACCTACGGGATATCATCTTCCTAGCTCGAAGACAAGAAATGATCCCAGACAGTGCATGGCTAATAGAACCCTGCCACATAACCAAGGAGAAACCGGGCACGGCTGGGGTCGAAACAGAAATAGGCACAGATAATGGCTCACTAGCCAACCCCAAACAAGGCAGAAAGTAGGCAGATAAATATGAACAATTGGATCCAAGATCAAACAAGGCATAAGTTGGCTGACAACATACAAAAATTGTACCTGTAATCACGGCATTCGAGGCCTCTGCCTCTGATTTCCCAGGGACCGCATAGAACTGACGATGACCTCCACCTGCCAGACCACTATCCCTATGACCTATTCTACCACATGGGGCACCACCCCTAGCCTAACTACCACCCTCTCTAGCTAGAGGCTGAACTGCTCGCAGCGGCTCGACTGGCTGAACTGTACCCTGCTAGGGGAAATCTCTAGCAAAGTGACCAACCTTACCACAAGTATAGCAAGCCCATGATGAACTACTCAGTGGGGATGAACTAGAAGAACCCGAATGGGCACCACAACCTGATGCCCAGAATCTGTTCATCTCAATAGCTGACCACTGTGACCTCGCTGACTGCCCTGACCCTGCTCAAATTGAGAACCAGAAGCCTGAAGTGATGCCTGTACCAATCGGCTCGACTGACGCTGATGCTGCTGCGGTTGATAACCTCGGCCCCACTAGCTTGAACCTCTACCACTATGCCTAGAACCACTGTAACAACCCTAATGTCGAGGCCTCTTATCTCTGGCCCCGGTGTCATGATGACGTGAATCTTCAACTATGCAGGCATAGTCTACAATGGCCTAGAATGACCGACCTCTAGTAACCAGTATCTCTTCAGGCTCTCTGAACTCTCTCTGTAGCCCCCAAACAAATCTACAGACTCTATCGACCTCAGTAGGCATAATCATGGCTCCAAACGGAGCAAGATGATGGAACTGGGTATCATACTCTGAGACGATCATGGTATCCTGAGAAAGTCTAGTGAACTCCTCCCTTCGATGCTCTCGATCGCTTTGTGGCATGTACTTGGCCATAAAGGCCTCAGAAAACTCAGACCAGGTCAAGAGAGGTGATGTAGAAGGCCTGCAAGCAACCTGTGCCCTCCATCATAACTTCGTTGGTCCCTCCAGCTGATATGAAGTGTAGCCAACCCCGTGAGTCTCCAATAAGCCCAAATAGTGCAATATCTCCTCGTAGGTAATGATAAAGTCATGTGGGTCCTGACTCAATGTACCAGCGAATCTCGGCAGTGCCAATCTCAGAAACCTACCCAAGGCCTTCTACTCCATCTCTATCATAGTAGGGTGAGGAGCAAGAAGTAGGGCAACAGATGGAACTGGAACAACCACAACACGGGGAACCGCAGTAGCAGGCTGCGCTCCTAAACTCTGAACACCAAGGGCTGCCCCCTGAGCGGATGTCTGGGCTTACTGAGAAGGACGCTCCCCAATTATACCCAATAGCTGAAGTAACAAACCCCGAATATCTGAAGACTGAGCTGGGGCCGAAGCTGGCACAAAAACTGATTCTAGAACTGTCCTGGAGATGGTGATGCCTGGGCTATCCCTGGGCCCACATGCTTCTACTCTGGAGCTAACTCTGGCTCATAGTCATACTCAGACTTTATATCCACTCTAGCATCTCTAGCAGGTACCGCTGCTCTCGGGCGCCCTCGATGTCTACCTCTACCCCGATGACCACCCCGACCCCAAGCTGGAGTCAGAGGTGCAGGGGCAAGAGGCTCTCCTCTGCCAGAAGTTGAAGATCTCGTACAAACCATCTGCGAAAGAGTGAACCAGAATAAGTGATATTTCTAGAAACTTTCAAGGATACTATGCATGAGAGAGAGACAAGAAAAGTCCAGTTTCCTAAGATGTCACTATAGCTTCCCGAAGATTGAGCATGAACGTCTCTGCCCCGATCTGCAGGACTCTACTAGACATTGGCTCCTATACCGATGACACCGGTGAACCTAGGACTTTGATACCAAGCTGTCATGACCCAATTTATCGGTCATGATGGAACCTACAACCCCCCAGTAGGTAAACTAATCCCCATAACCCGCAATGGTTAGTAATGGGCTACCTTCTAACAATTTAAATGGAAGAGCAGGTAAAATAGCGGAAGCAAGGGAACAAGATAAAGAAATTACACAATTTCCAGAAGTCATATATACACAATGTCTCTGAAACTACTAAAAAATAAAATACACCAAGGATAACTGAAGTCAAGATCTGAATGCCAAGAGCTCACCCTCAGCCTGGATGGTCTAAAAACTGCATCCCGCATGAGTCTCTGATGAGCTAACAACGATGGCCCACGCTAGGATCTGCACCAGAAGATGCAGAGGGTAGGATGAGCACCAAATGCGAAGCATAAGATACCCAGTAGGTATCATAGGCCGACTAGGCACATATAAAGTAAAATAGCAATAGCAGGCAGAGTAGGAACAAACAGTCACAAAATTTAGCAATAACCACACAGGAGCTATTCCAGAGGGAAGACAACAAAAATAACATATAAGGCTAGCATATAGAATATACACACACAACAGGCACATATGAAAGTAAGGACAACGCACCTGGGATCCTTGCAAAAATAGTATATATAAGAATAAGTTCTAGAAATGGGCGGTATACCGGTACCCTTAAGTATAAGGAAAAAGGGAGAAAAGAATAAAGGTAGACATGCTCGATATACAGGAATTAATACCCAATCAAGTCATAAAAAACTCAATCCAGGAACTCACCACCTCACAGTAATCATGCTCATACTCAACCGTAACAGGGAACAATATCAGAATAATTAATAAGAGTTTACCTACAGTCCCTTGGCCGCCCATACAACCGAGGAGCGCAATCAAGTGAAAACAAACCCTTCGACATCCCATACTACCGGAGCGTACAATCAACAAATAGCAAATAAGGTTGTATCTCAAAAAATAGATGATATGATACATGAAAACCTCGGGGTGAAATAGAACCTCTGTATGTACCTCCTCCAGTGCCGATCGGGCCCAGCAAAAAGGTTTCATGGAAAGACACAACCTGTATACCTCTACTCCACCGTATACCCTTTCCCCCATCACACGCATCCCAAAACCTCAGGCCCGAAGTGGCAAGGTCGATGGAGGTACCGGACCCCATACTAAAACTTAAAATCAGAACGTGTCCTCCAGAATCGAGTCCGGGTTCAAGCTAGTGGCTAAGTCTCAAATATGCATGCCTAGACCCTGTCTAGGACTAAAATAGTGAAAAAGATATCTCAAAAACCCTTCCAAGGGTGACCGAGCACAACCGGGTCTAAAACAATAGTAAAAGCATCTCAGATGCTCGATCCGGCCGAGCCTGATATCATTTCAAATCACTAAGAAAACTCAGCTAGCACTCTGACCCGGTCGAGTCTAGCAACAGTGGTAAATCTTGATAAAACCATATTTTTAACCTTCTTTTACCCCAAGAAGATCCACTTATCAAGTCAAATCATTTCCAAATCCAGTTTTATCGAAAAGGGGCTCCCGGGGCCATGCAAGGTTTAGAAAATCAGTTTCCGTTGGCCCGAAGCCAAAAATCATAATAAAACATGGAAAAACCTTTTTATATGCATAGAAATGATATGATCAACCCAAATAGCTGCCCGACAGCTCACAATCAACCTAACAATCCTGCACAGGCTCCGAAGCTACTCAACAAGCATAACCAGCCTAGAAGGATATTTCTATGTCTGGGACTTGCGGACATTCCCAATAATCCCACCTTTTATATTCCAGAGTCAACAAGACCTCACGGGGTCACAAGGGTAATAAATATATCAACTAATAGGAATACTACACATAACGGAGGAAAGAAATAGGATGAATCATGGAAAAATGGTCAAGGTCTGTGGTACCAACCTAATAACCCAACCCAAGGATGCCGTAACCTACCTGTCGTCCGATGATAAGCTGCGGGAATGATGATATCCAAGGCTGAGCTGCTCTGAGAAGCTATGAATGAGAATCAAACTATCAAATTCATGAATAAAATATTAAGACAAATCTAATGATACCCATATTGCTACAATTGTAGTCAAGTCAATATCCGGGTCAAAAGCAGGCTCGCAAGGCCCGCAGCCCGAAACCAAAAATGAAAAGAATCATGATGACGCCAACGATGCCAAGAAGGCATGCTCCAAATTTTAGCACAATTGGACAAGGTAAGGGCACCAAAACATCCCGCCTAAGTTGGGGATTAAGGAATGAAAATTTTGAAAATAAAAATGGAAATTGGGCCAGAATTACTTACCAAAATGATGGAAAATCAGCCCAAGACGGATAAAACTTCACACCCACAAACATGCACAAGATTAGGAGGAAAAATCTATCACAAAATCCAAGCTTTGGATGAGCATCAATGGAGGAATTAAGAGAAAAACTGAAGAAGGCAAGTTGGGGAAGATGACTTACCAAGAGGTGAAGAACTACGTATAATCGACGAACAAATAATTCTCCAAGGATTAGAACTGAATTGGAGTAAAATGGTGGAGAGAATTTTGAGTTTTAGAGTGAGAAAAGTGAGGAAAAGGGTTGGAAAAAACGAAATGACAGCAATAAATAGCTGCTGTCCGCTGCTGATTTTTCTGCACTTTTTAGAAAACTTGATGGGGCATTCCGGGCACAATCGGAAACCAATATTCAAAAATCAATAGTGCTAATAGAGTGAAAACAACGTTCCGTACTCAATGGAATCAACGAAACTTTCATACAAAGTCGTTTCGGAGAAACGTTGACCCAAGTCAACACTAACGAAAAGAAACTCAAAGGCTCAAAATGAGTCTGACTCACCCGGAACCCAAACCAACCATCTTCCTAGCCCAAACTCAACATTCTGGAGCTGATGAAATCATCGGATTTTGAATCTGACACTCCGATCATCAAAAGTCACCTGAAGTTACACTTTCAACTCCAAATTGGCTGAAAACTGAGAAAACCACACAAAACCCACACTGAAAGTTCTCAGGCCTCAACTAAAGGTCCAACTAGACCAAACTCATTGCTCAGGATCTAACAGAACTGTCATAATTCAATTCAAAGCACGTTAGCTAAGAATATTGACTAAAGTCAATGATATTCTAAGTTTAAAGCTCTAAAATAGGTGAACGACTAAAACGACTAAATGAACGACTAGGTCACCAAACTACCAGTCCCAGCAAGCTATAAATGACTTGGGAACGATACAGAAAGGTTTTAACAGTGAAATAAATGCAAAAAATGCGAAGATAACCGAATGGGTCATCACACAAAGCCAGAAGAGATATGACTCATCCTAATAAAACTTCTGCACATCATGGAGGAATCTCTTACTTTGGTGAGATTTCAAATCGTCTGGCATGATATCCCAAACAAGGTAGTAAGCATAATAGGCATACCATGGAACCAAATCATTCAAAGTAGCCAACATATATTCATCTGGGAATGAATCATAAATGTCAATCTCACCCAAAGGTCTCCCATTTTCTTCAAGCCTATAGAGATGGTCCGTGACTTGATTTTCACAACCCATTTTATCTTTCACCTTAAAATAAAACTCTTAGAGAAGAAGCACCAATCGGATCAATCTTTCCATAAGATATCAAATATTTATATGGTCACTGTGAACCACAACCTTAGTTCAAGTTGTATGGTCCGCGTGAACCACGACCTTAGTTCTAACAAGTAAGCTTGAAATTTCTCTAAGGCATAAACCACCGCAAGCAACTCTTGTTCAGTCATAAACTAGTTCATTTGAGCTCTATTGAGGGACTTGCTTGTATGATATACCAGATGAAAGATCTTGTCATGTCCTTGGCCAAGAACAACCCCAAAGCTACCCCATTTGCATCACACATTATTTCAAATGGCTTGGACCAATCTTGGGTAACAATTATAAGAGTGGTGGTAAGCTTCTCTTTCAAACATTGAAAAGCCTTCAAGCACCCATCATCAAACATAAATTTGACTCATTTTCTAATAATTTGCACAAAGGACTAGATACCTTGGAAAAATCTCCGATAAAACCATGCATGACCTAGGAAGCTTCTCACACCTTTCATCATAATAGGGGGTGGAAACTTGGAAATAACTTTGATATTTTCTTGGTTTACTTGAATACCTTTCTCCAAAATTTTATAACCTAAAACAATTCCCTCCTTCACCATGAATGACATTTCTCTCAATTCAACACTAGATCCATTTCTTTGCAAATCTTCAACACACAAGCTAAGTTGGCTAGACATTTGTCAAAATAATCTCCAAATATAGAAAAGTCACCTAGGAAGATTTTAATAGAATCCTCAACCATATCAGAGAATATTGGCATCATGCAACATTGAAAAGTAGCCAGAGCATTGAAAAGGCCATATGGCATCCTTTTAAATGCAAAGGTACCATAGGAGCACTGAAGGTAGTTTTCTTTTGGTCCTCTGAGGTAATTGAAATTTGATTATACCTGGAATAGTCATCTAGGAATAAATAATAGGCTCATCTCGCAAGCCTATCTAATATTTGGTCCATGAATGAAAGAGGGAAGTGATCTCTTTGGGTCCATAAGTTCAACATTCAATAATCCATGCATACTCTCCACTCGGTGGCCAGCCTTAAGTAATCAACTCATTGTTATCATTCGACACCACATTTATGCGACCCTTCTTCAGAATGCATTACACCAGACTCACCCAAGCACTATTTAAAATAGGATACACAACTCTTGCATCTAACCACTTCATAATCTCCTTCTTGACTACCTCTTGCATAGGTGGATTCAAACTCCTTTGATGCTCAATAGTAGGAGGACAATATTTTTTTAATTAGATCTTATGCGTGAAAATACCTAGAGGAATGCTAATGATATCGTGGCATGAATATACTTTCTCAAAATAGAAACCAATGCTTCAACTTTCCATTCCAACAAATGGGATGATATGATCATGGGTAAGGTCTCATTGGAACCAAGGTAGATAGAAGAGGCTTGAGTTCCAAAGTTGGTGGTTCAATGATGGATGGTTTAGATGGAGGAGATTCCCTATTCTTCAAACCAATATTAAGTTTCTTTGGAGAGTAATTATAGGAACCAAAGCCTGCCAAAGAATTACAAACCTCCTCATAATCTTCAATATCCGCACTATCATAGTTCAATAATATCGCAGCTAATGACTCTCCTAAAAATTAGGTTTTAAATCCTAACTCCACAACTTCACCTATAGTGTCGATGACAAAGATCACTTGCAAATCACTAGGTTGCTTTATTAACTTACAAACATTAAAAATGACTTCTTTGTTATTCATATGAAAGTTCAATTCTCCACTCTCAATATAAACCAAGGCATGCCTAATGGCCAAAAATAGTCTCTCAAAAATAATAGGAACTTCAACATCAACTTCACAATCAAGAATTACAAAATCCATAGGGAAAATGAACCTATCAGCCTTAACCAACACATTATTAAGAATCCTAATTGGATGCTTAATCGAACAATCAACCATTAATAATCTTATAGTTGTAGGTTTTGGAGCACTAAGCGCAAACTTCTTCAAAATTGCAAAGGGCATCAAATTAATGCTAGCCCCTAAATCACACAACGCCTTTGCAAATTGATACAACCTAATTTTACAAGGAATAGTAAAAGCACCTGGATCTTTCTTCTTAGGCACTAGATTGTTAGACATGATCGCACTACAATGGCACAAAATGTCAATCGTCCTAACATCCATGCTCCTCTTTTAAGTGACTAAGTCCTTTATGTACTTTGCATAACCTATCATTTGGAGCAAGGAATCTACCAATGGAATATTCACCAAAAGTTATTTGAACATAACAAGGAACATGGTAAATGTTGCATCTTTTTTATTGGAACGACTGGGTTTGTCATTACGGGTAAATATTTCATGCCAAGTTTAGGGTTAGAATACTTCCGATTGAGAGTTGAAAATTCTGGGCTAGGCTAGCCTCGGTCGGAATTGGAGTGAGGTATAGTCCAGGGTAATCCGAGTAAGGATTGGGTTCAATGTCTCGATTTGAACTTGTTTTTTGTGTTGCTAAGACAAAGGATTTTGGAGGACTTTTCAGAATCAAATTTAGATAAGTAAAGCTCCCAAAATCGAGGTTGATGCGAAGGGGTTATTTTGAAACGTCGGGGATTCAAGGTGCATTGTAAAAAGGGCTTTTTTCAGGATTTTTTTGATATTATATCCGTGACGAGCGCTACCACTCAGCTACGGCAGCCTCCGCTATAGCAGAATAATTACCATTATAGTGGAAATCAAAATGGTCAACCTCTGCCATAGTGGTTGACTCTGCTACGGTGGTACCACTATAGCAGAACAGGGACCGCTATAGCGGAGCAACGGGACCAAAAAACCCAGAAACGAGTTTTTAATTTTATTCTCTTCCCTTCAGCCCTAAAAACAGATGAGAGCTATTCCAAAAACCCTCCTAGGCTTCTCCAAGGCTTGGGAGCCATGGGGAGGAGGGATTCATGTGAAAGGGATGCAAAACCATAGATTCGGGCCTACAGAATCGTCAGGGAACTCCTTCACGGAGCCAGAAAGGGCATGGAATAGTTGCTCGACATCCAGGTAGGCTAGGTTTCTTCCCAAGAGTAGATTGACCATTTTTATTTCCAATTATTATATAGAATAAAAGGGAGAATCCATGATTAGGCTTTCGAGCACGGAGTCTGGCGGATTCAATACTTGTTATGTGTGAATTAGGAATTGTATGGATTGAAGGGTTAGTCTTATGATACATATAATGTGGATATTTTATTATTTTGGTAGAATAAAATGATAGGCTTGGGGACTGAAATGTCGGGAAGGTTCGGGGAACTGGGAGAATGCTTGGGAACTATGGGTAATGGAAATGGGGAACTCCTAGATAAGGTTTTGGGAATGTAAATGGCATGAGATGTTGTTGTTGGTTTTACTAAGGCTAAGAGGAGGTGTTCCTACTCTGTGTTTGGTGTTGGGTAAAGTCTCAGGAATCACGTAGTTGCTAAATTATGCTAAGAAAGGAAATTGTTCATTATATGTCAGTAAGGGGAAACAGGCTGATCCTCAGACCAAGGTTGGGCTATGTCATCCACTCGGGGAGGGGTAGGTGATGGTTAACGATTCCTATAAATGTTATATGTGTTGTACTCTTATCTAAGTGTTTGTATGAGATACATTGCTTAGGGAATTGTTAGAAATGTATGTTGTGTACTCTTATCTAAGTGTTTGTATGAGATACATTGCTTAGGGATTGTTAGGAATGTCTAAGAGTCCTGTAATACAGTCTGTGAATTAAACTGTGTGTTTCTTGTTGGTTTACAAGTTGATTATTCATTGTTGTGACTGTGGATTGATTAACATTCGATTGGCTCGGATACCATACATGGTATGGGTATAACAAATGGTTGGCTCGGGTACGATGCCCTGTACGGGAATACTAACGGTTGACTCGGGTACCACGCCTGGTACGGGTTTACTTTACTGCATCAGTTCATTGATATTATTTCATTGTGTTGATTGGTGTTTGTTCCATGAGTGGATTGGGCTGTGTTTGTAAATTGTTATATTATATTATGCTTTTGGTCTTGGTGTCTGGGTAATTGTATTTTGAGTTCGGTCTTGGTGTAGGTCGGGTTGTGATTTATGAGTTTGGTCTTGGTGTAGGCCGGGTTGTTATATCATGTTATGAGTTTGGACTTGGTGTAGGCCGGGTTGTTATATCATGTTATGAGTTTGGTCTTGGTGTAGGCCGGGTTATTATATGATGTTATGAGTTTGGTCTTGGTGTAGGCCGGGTTGTTATATCATATAAGTAGTTTGGTCTTGGTGTAGGTCGGGTTGTTATATCATGTTATTAGTTGGTCTTGGTGTAGGCCGGGTTATTATATCATGTTATTAGTTTGTCTTGGAATAAACTGGGTTATGATGTTAATTATTAGTTGGTCTTGGTATAGACCGGGTTGTCATGTTAACACCTAGATGTGTTAGGGGGATCCAGGTGGGTCCAGACTATTTCAAAGAGGTTATAAGTTCAGAATTTATTATCATTAAGTGTACTAATAATGGTCAAGGATTATTTGTGGTTAATAATCATAAGGATGGGTCTTGAGGTAGACCGGGTAGCCTGTTGAACACTTAGGTGTGGCTAGAGGATCCTCGGAGGGTCCGGGTTTCAGGATGAGAAAGGGATTCAGATATAACTCTGTTTTTGTCATTGAATATGTCAATGGTTGCTAGGTGAATCTCATGTGATTGGTAAATATGGAGTAAGATTGAAAGTCTGGGGTTGTAGTTGTTGGTTGTTATAACCAGGATGAAAAGTTGTCGTAGAGGTCCGTGAAGGGTTCGAACACTGGTAAGTAATACCATGGGTATGGTGGTTTGGTTGGGCAGTTAGTCGGTCTAAGTCTGAATGTCTAGTCAAGGAGATTGACTTGGGTAAGGAAATAGTTGTCCGGGCATGGACATTGATATTGGTAAAGGTCAAGCTGACTTGGTAAGTCTAAAGGTTAGGAAGGTCAGTTCTGAAAGGGGGAATTGATAAAAGTGATGTTGAAAGGAGTGGAGCATTTATACTATGCATTTTATCTTGATTTTTATATGATAGTAGGAGTGAATTTGGGTCAGCCGATGATGCCTACCAGTATGTGTGTTTATACTGATTCTACTCTTGCTATACCTTTTTGGGTATAGTCTGGTTGCAGGGTTGGTGATGTTTCACAGGTTCAGGATTGCAGGGATCTTCCAGCAGCTCCTACTTCCTACTATGGTGGGAGTTGTGTCTATTTTATGTTATAAGCTCATCTTGTAGACACTTTTGTACCGGCTTAGACTAGGTTCTGGGAAGGGTGTTTATATTGTTAATAAATTTTTGCAAGTTTTAAAGTTTGTCTAATTTTCGAAAGCAGTTGTATAAAGATTTTCCAAACATTTGTAAAGGGATTCCTCATGTATTAAGGGAATTATTTTATGGTTTATTTTCTTTTCCGCATTGCCTATTGGTTCGGGTGGTATGGGTTCTCCTATCTAGGTGGATTAGAGTAGGTGCCCGCACGGCCCGATAGTTGGGTCGTGACAGATGGTATCAGAGCCTAGGTTACCGATCTCCCAGTACAAGAGCAAAATATTGAATAGAGTCCCGGAATTTGGTGTGTAGACGTCCATATCTACTCCTAGGGAAGCTATGAAGCATTCTTGGAAACATCTCTCTTCTTTCATTCCTTTTCGTGCAGTTTTTTCATTTGCTTGTATGGGTTAAGTCCAATTGGTATCTATCGATTCCAATTGGTATCTCAAAGAAGTAAAAATGTCATTGGACTCCGGTTGTAGTAATACAAGCAAGGAAAATTGGAACCGGGAAGGTTTCAATTGGTATCTGGCCTGGGGGGCTATATAAAGGATGGATGAATCGGCTAACGGTCATCCATGAAGCGAATGAAAGATGATAAAACTGGTTTGATTGAGTGTCAGAGCTTGATACTGGTGATTGTATGTATTGCATTATTTGAATGACTGCAATTTTATGGTGTGTAATTGCTGAGTTGCCTTGAAATTTGTAATTAGTGAAGAGTCTTAACTTGGTTATGTATTAATGATTGAAGGAATTCATGTTTTGTAATTCAAGTGGAAAACAGTATGCTAAATGTTGGGCAGGGTCTTATCCTTGGTAAAAATGATAAGGGAAAAAGGATATATACACTTGTGGGAACTCAGGTTTCAGGTGGTTGGTATGTGAATAAGTACCAGGGACAAGGGCTATTATTGCTTAATAGTGGGAGTTATGGTAAGACATGGATGATCGACTAATGGTCATCCATGGGACGAATAGAGAGTAAATTGTGTGACTTGATTTGGTTGTGAATTGATTTGGTTGTAACTTGAAGTTGAAATGTTGTGTTGTACAACTATCGTGTGACTTTCTTGAAATGTGTGTAAATTGTTGTCTGCCGTGCATGTTGAGTCTGCAGAGGGTCATTAAGTTGAAAATTTTATGTACCTTAGGCTGTGATAAGCTGCTAAAAGTCTTTATTTAAAAGTGGTACTGCATTTTGAAAAAATGGCTTATCATTGGTTAAGATGATAAGGGATTGGAAACTGTGACTGTAAGGAAGCTTCGATTTCAGGACAGTCGGGACTTGGTTGGGAACCATGGGAACAAGGGAGTCATTAGTGTGTAATGGCGAGAAGATATTGTTGAGAATGAGTGTCTAGTGTTAACTCTTTGTAATTGATAGTATTTTATGATGAATCGTGATGCGTTTGATGCCAGGAATGGTCTTAAGGGTGGTTTAAGACCATGACGGGATTTACAGGACTAAAATAAGGTAACTGGGAAAGGGATAGGATACACTTACTGAAAATTTCAAGTTTCTGGGATGTTACCATTAGGACCGTGGTAGCGGTATGGTTATCGCTACGGTGGAACTGCTATAGCGGAGCGGCCACTGCTATAGTAGAAGAACGCAAGGCAGAAGCCTCACCCTATTTTTCATTCATTCCCGGGGCATCTAAAGGCAACGGTTGCATTACGGGCTGCCATGTGAAACAAGGAAATCGACTATAGAACTTATATAGCATGCCTATAAGGTAATTTGCCTGAATACTTAGCATCCGTGCGCGACCAAAGGAAAGGGTAGATATGGTAGCCTAGGGGATTGGTAAAACTATGACTGACTATTGGTGGGAATAGTCACCTATGTAGAGTTTGGCAAAATGACCCGTGATTGATCGAGTAGTGTTGGACACTGCTCATAGGCTATGTGATGAGGTGATTATTGACTGGTTTAGTGTTGATGATCCTTAGTGTTAGGGTCGATTGAAGGAGCGGGGTTATTAAATGGTTTTTTTTAGCATTATTGTGTCTCTTATGACCATGATAATACCCAGTGTTACTGCTCGTTAAGTGATGAGTGTATTCTCGCCATAGCATTGGTTAGGGTCTAAGCGCTCGGGTATAAATTCCCCCCCTAAGACGAGAGTTGATGAAAATCTCAAGGTAGGATGAGCCCAATAAAATCCTCATTGTTGCATGGTTTAGAGATATGTAGTGTCTCAGGGTATAGTGTTGATAGGAGTAAGGTGATAGGATGATATGTGAGGGGCATAGTACCACATAGAAAGCTTCTGCGATGGAGTTCAGGTTAATAGAACTCCGGGTGTAGCGAAAAAGGGGGTCGCCATGGTGGGATCTGCTCTTGTTTTTCTTTCTTGTGAGTGCAGGTGCTCTAGTGTTTTGATGAGGCCCCGAATTTCTTGGGCACTCGGGGAGGGGTAATATAGTTGCATTGTGTAGCTCGAAGGAAGGGATTCCTTGACAGAGTGGAAGTGAATTGAATTTTCGTTGAGTTGGGTATACCAAGGGATTCTAAAGTTTTGGTGGTTTGCGTAAAGTTAGATTTACGCTGTCATGATAGAGCGTCGAGGTTCAGAGGGCGGGCTCCTTCTTCTCTTTCCACCTTAGAGATTGTTTGGGGATGAACGATGGGTAAATTGGTATCTGTTGTAATGACCGGGTTTGTCATTACGGGTAAACATTTCGTGGCCAGTTTTAGGTTAGAATACTTCCGAGTTGAGAGTTGAAAATTCTGGGCTAGGATAGCCTCGGCCAAAATTGGAGCGAGGTATAGTCAAGGGAAATCCGAGTAAGGATTGTGTTTGATGTCTCGATTTGGGCTAGTTTTATTTGTAGCTAAGACATAAAGGAGTTCGGAGGACTTTTTGGAATCGAATTCGGATAAGTAGAGCTCCAAGAATCAAGGTTGACGTGAAGGGTTATTCTGGAACATCGAGGATTCAAGGTGAGTTGTAAAAAGGGCTCTTTTCAAGAATTTTTTGACATTATATCCATGATGAGTGCTACCACTCTGCCACGACGACCTACACTATAGCGGAATAATTACCGCTATAGCAGAAGTCAAGACGGTCAACCTTCGCCATAGTGGTTAACTCCGCTATGATGGTACTGCTATGGCAGAACAGGGACCGCTATAGCAGAGCGATGGGATTAGAAAACCCAGAAATGGGATTTTAATTTCATTCTCTTCCCTTCATCCCCAAAAATAGACGAGAGCTATTTCAAAAATCCTCCTAGGCTACTCCAAGGCTTGGGAGCTATGGAGAGGAGGGATTCCAGCGAAAGAGAGGCAAAACCACAGATTTAGGCCTGCAAAATCATCAAGGAACGCCTTCACGGAGCCAGAAAGGGCATGGAATAGCTGCTCAGCATCCATGTAGGCTAGGTTTCTTCCCAAGAGTAGATTGACCATTTTTATTTCCTATTATTGTGTAGAATGAAAGGGAGAATCCATGATTAGGCCTTCGGGCACGGAGTCTGGTGGATTCAATACTGGTTATGTGTGAATTAGGAATTGTATTGATTGAACGGTTGGTCTTATGATACGTATAATATGGATATTTTATTATTTTGGTAGAATAAAATGATAGGCTTGGGGACTGAAATGTCGGGAAGGTTCGGGGAACTGGGAGAATGCTTGGGAACTACGGGTAATGGAAATGGGGAACTCCTAGATAAGGTTTTGGGAATGTAAATGGCATGAGATGTAGTTGTTGGTTTTACTAAGGCTAAGGGGAGGTGTTCCCCCTTTGTGTTCGGTGTTGGGTAAAGTTTCGAGAATCACGTAGTTGCTAAATTATATTAAGAAAGGAAATCATTCATTATATGTCAGTAAGGTGAAACAGGTTGATCCTCGGACCAAGGTTGGGGTAAGTCATCTACCTGGGGAGGGTAGGTGATGGTTAATGATTCTTGTAAATGTTGTATGTTGTGTACTCTCATCTAAGTGTTTGTATGAGATACATTGCCTAGGAATTGTTAGGAATGTATGTAGTGTACTCTTATCTAAGTGTTTGTATGAGATACATTGCTTAGGGATTGTTAGAAATGTCTAAGAATCCTGTATTACAGTGTGTGAATTGAACTGTGTGTTGCTTGTTGATTTACAAGTTGATTATTCATTGTTGTAATTGTGGATTGATTGACATTTGGTTAGCTCGGGTACCACACATGGTACGGGTATAATAAATAGTTGGCTCGGGTACCACGCCTGGTACGGGAATACTAACAGTTGGCTCGGGTACCACGCCTGGTACGGAAATACTAACAGTTGGCTCGGGTACCACATCTGGTATGAGTTTACTTTATTGCATCATTTCATTGATATTGTTACATTGTGTTGATTGGTGTTGGTTCCATGAGTTGATCGGGATGTGTTTGTAAATTGTTATATTATATTATTTCTTTGGTCTTTGTATAGGCCGGGTAATTATATTTTGAGTTTGGTGATGGTGCAGGACGAGTTGTGATATCATGTTATGAGTTTGGTCTTGGTGTAGGCCGGGTTGTTATATCATGTTATGAGTTTGGTCTTGGTGTAGGCTGGGTTGTTATATCATGTTATGAGTTTGGTCTTTGTGTAGGCCGGGTTGTTATATCATGTTATAAGTTTGGTCTTGGTGTAGGTCGGGTTGTTATATCATGTTATTAGTTGGTCTTGGTGTAGGACGATTTGTTATATCATGTTATTAGTTGGTCTTGGTGTAGACCGTTTTATGATGTTAATTATTAATTGGTCTTGGTGTAGACCGGGTTATTATGTTAACACCTAGATATGTTAGGGGGATCCGGGTGGGTCCGGACTATGTCAAAGAGGTTATAAGTTCACAGTTTATTGTCATTAAGTGTATTAATGATGGTCAAGGATTATTTGTGGTTAATAAGCATAAGGATGGGTCTTGGGATAAATCGAGTATCCTATTGAACAATTAGGTGTGGCTAGAGGATCCATGGAGGGTTCGGGTTTTAGGATGAGAAAGGGATTTTGATATAACTCTGTTGTTGTCATTGAATGTTTCAATGGTTGCTAGGTGAATCTCATGTGATTGGTAAATTGGGAGTAAGATTGAAAGTCTGGGGTTGTAGTTGTTGGTAGTTATAACCAGGATGAGAAGTTGTCCTAGAGGTCCGTGAAGGGTCCGGACACTGGTAAGTAATACCACGGGTATAGGTGGTTCGGTTGGGCAGTTAGTCAGTCTAAGTATGAATGTCTAGTCAAGGCGGTTGACTTGGGTAAGTAAATGGTAGTCCGGGCATGGACATTGATATTGGTAAAGGTCAAGGTGACTTGGTAAGTGTAAAAGTTAGGAAGGTCAGTTCTGAAAGGGGGAATTGATAAAAGTCATGTTGAAAGGGGTGGAGCATTTACATTGCGCATTTTATCTTGATTTTTATATGATGGTAGGAGTGAATTCAGGTCAGCCGATGATGCCTACCAGTACGTGTGTTTGTGCTAATTCTACTCTTGCTATACTTTTTTGGGTATAGTCTGGTTGCAGGGTTGGTGATGTTTCACAGGTTCGGGATTGTGGGGATCTTTCAGCAGCTCCTACTTCCTTCGATGGTGGGAGTTGTGTCCATTTTATGTTATAAGCTCATCTTGTAGAAGCTCTTATACCGGCTTAGACTAGGTTCTGGGGAGTGTGTTTATCTTGTTAATAAATTTCTGCAAGTTTTAAAGGTTGTGTAATTTTTGAAAGCTGTTGTATATAGATTTTCCAAACATTTGTAAAGGGATTCCTCATGTATTAAGGGACTTATTTTCTTTTCCGTATTGCCTGTTGGTTCAGGTGGTAAGGATTCTCCTATCTAGGTGGATTAGAGTAGGTGCCAGCACGACCCGATAGTTGGGTCGTGACATTTATTTTTCTTCAAGGAAATGGGTGAGGACATTTAGGCATAGACATATGAACTTTAAAAGGCCCATCCTTCTTCTCTTCTTCAATATCAACCACCCCTTGTTGAATAGGGTCTTGAACATCATTTTCAGCAACATCATCAACCTCAACCCATTGTTCCACACTCTTCCCTTGAGTCTTGGAGTTGTTAGTATCATGCTTTAAAGTATCATCACCCTCCGAAGACTTCTTAAGTCACTTATTTTTTATATTAGATTAGTCAATCGTACCTTCTTCACTTGGGGATTCATCAACTTCTTCTACTGCATCACTAAGAATCCTATCACTCCTCGTAATAATTGCCATACAACGAGCACTAATTTCATTTTTTGAATTAGGTATGGTCTCACTAAGGAGAGTTACCTTTAGCCTGGGATTCATTATGGTGGACAATTGAGTCATTTGAGCCTCAAGTTGCTTGATGGAGGCTAAGTGAGAGCTCACTATTTGATTTAATGTTGATACTTCCATTCTCATTTCTCTAACCCCAACATTGGTAGAATCAACGCTCTTCAATACCTTAGCGAGCATATCTTCAACCTTTGAACTAGCAGGGTCACTCACGAATGTTAGATTAGAACCTTGATCACCCTTTGGCGGAATATAGGCATTAGAGCCTCAATTATTATATTGATCTGTATCACGATCCCTCTTATTTCCATCTTGGTCACAATCTCTCTAATTACGATCCCTTTCACAATCTCGCCAACTACCATCTCTATCCCAATCCTAGTTCTAACCTTAATTCCCTTGTCCTTGCCTTCAATTACCTTGAGTGGAGGCTTGGTACCTAGGTCGGGAATGCATCGCTTAATTCAATACAAAATAATCCTTTTCTTCATAAAGAGAATCCAAATCACCATCATGACAAACTCAGCTTTCTTTTGACCCAATGGCATTCACACTCTGGCTAGTGAGTAAAACCATTTGAGTCATAAGCTTAGCCATGGTTTTATCCCTCTCTTCCTCCTTCTTCCGCATTTTATTAGTCATAGCGATGGAGGAGGCACCCAATACAACTTTGGAATCCCATGTGTACCAAGATCTAGTGGTCTTTGTCATATGATCGAAAGACCCACTAGCAATTGTTAATGAATAATCCATAAGAGATCCTTCAGCCATGTTGTTGGCTACCGATTTATTTATAGAATCCAGGGACCAATAGAATGCTTGAAAATAAACTTGATAAGGCAACCCATGAGTGGGGCATTTTGTAGCTTGTTCTTAAAATGCAACCAAGCTTCATGTAACAACTTGGAAGGCACTTGGCAAAAAATGTGATCTCATCCTGAAGTTGAAGCATTTGGTAGGATGGGAAGAACTTGTCAAAGAATTCTACCATAAGCTCATTCCATGAAGTAATAGAGTCTTTGGGTAGTTCATCCAATCAAATTGTGGCCTCTCTCATAAGAGAAAATGGGTAAAGCCTCAATCCAATCGACTCTTAAGAGTTATTATGGATATTGAATAGTAAGCACACCTCCACAAAATTCTTTAGATGCCTATTCGGATCCTTATGAGGGAGACCTCCAAATAGACCTTTTATACTAAAGAGATGTAACATGGTACTAATGACGTTGAAGGTTGCATTGCCCATAATTGGGGGTAGGAGAATTGCGCTAGTCATGCCAATGTAACCTAGATTGCCACTATTTAGATGCCTATTATGGCTATCCTCGTCAGTATCATTGTCACTTATGTTTTCACCTACAATAGCACTAGAAAAACACAATCAAAAAGTAAATTGATGAATGCAAGCAAAAGCGAAGCATTACACAATAAGGGAAATCTAAAATCTTATTCCCTGGCAATGGCGCCAAAATTGATGACGTCCAAATCCACTTCTCACTTAAGAGAAAGTGTACACGATTGTCGCAATATGATTTATCTAACTATGAGTTAGAATCAGTCCCATAAGGAATATGATTATGGACTTGACCCAAATAGTGTAAGGATCACTAGTTAATTGCACTCATGATAAATAAAAAAGAGGGTGCGTGAAAAGTAAGAGTTATCTTATATTTCGAGTACACAGTTGAATTCAAAGTTTGTATTATTAAAAGAGTCTATGGATATGCTTAGATAGGTATACTTATAGTGATTAAGATGATCTGTGCACTTCACAATTAATATTTGATATGGGTAAGATTAGTTTTAGCTATGCTTATGATTTCTAAATCCACAAACACATTCACTTTGGGTTTTCTCAAACCCCAAGGTGTATTCACTTTTAATTATCCAATAACACTTCAAGTAAATTTCTCTATTTCTAGCAACATTTATTAAATGGGAATAACGCAAGTCCTTACTATTGATTTTTCTCTCAAATTCTATCCTCTTTCTCAAGCAAAATAAGAATTGAAGGCATAACTAGTATTTTCAATCACCATTTTCTATTAAAACATAAAGAAATCAATAGACCCATAATCAATTATCAATTATAGAAGCAAATCTATAATACCCACTCACTAATTTTGATGCTTTGTCACACACCCTTAGATTGGGGTTTAGCTAAGCATAATTAAGAAAAAAGAAGTTATACCATATATTTCTTCTTCTAAGTCATTCATAGATGAATTTCAATTCAAAAGCTCAAAAGATGTTCAATGATGGTGGAAATTGTCCCAAAAAGATGAAAAGAAGAAGGTTCCAATGTACTTGGTATTCAAAAGTTGCTAAAAGGAATAAAAGTTCAAGTACAAGTCTCTAGAAATGCTATTTAAAGCCCCCAAATTGGCCAAATATTTTTAGACAAAACTATTCTTGCATCAGTGGTATGCAGCTGCACACCCATAACATAAGGTGGTATGCAGTATGCACATGGAAAGCACAAGTAGAACTCAGCTTTACTGCACTATTTTGGGTATGTGCAGGGGCATGTACATTGGCACACAGCCTTGTGAGCTCTGCACACAGCCTTGTGAGCTCTGCACACCTAATTTCTCTAATCTAGAATGTCAGATTTATGTAATCTGCCTTGTGCGCTCAGCACATGGCCTGTGCACTCAGCACATGGCCTTGTGTGGCTGCACAAGGTCTTGTGCGGACTGCACACCATCAGAACTCAGCCTTTTTTATCTTTGGTTTTATTCTTATCCTTATTTTCTTGGCCTCTTTTGGTTCCAAATCCCTGGTTATCCTCTTTTATCTTGAATGCCTACACATACGAAGATCATCACATAAAAGTTACTTAAAAAAGCATTATAATGAAGTCATAATTTGTTCTAAAGAACTTAATAATTTGGTGAATTACCAACTTATCAATCGTTAGGCTGGACTGGTGCTAGTGGGGTGTGGATGTCGTCATGTAGTAACTCTTTAAAATTTGAACCAATCTTGCAAGCAAGATGTGCATGTGCATGTGCATTGAGTGGATACTGATCCTCAAACTGTGCAATATCATCTTCAATTGCTGCTTTACCAAGACTTAACTCTAGCCTCGATATGCCATACATCAGTCCAAAGAGATAGTTATCCCTACCATGTCATTCTGGCATGCTCATAGTCAATCCTTTAAATTCCTCATCCCCTCTCATGGTGGTAACATCCACCAAAAGACAATCCTAAATCTCCACCCTAGCCTTCTACTATTGGTGAAACTGAGTCAATATCCCACCAAAAGAGAAGTTGCATCCTTCATAGTCCATTCCTGCATCACTATCATCCTTATAATAGAACTCGTATTAACCTGCCGACCGGTCATCAGATAGTAGACCAAACACATATGGTCCCTTGTTACCTCTGTGGTATATTCACATCACAACAAGCTCGGGCACATAATCATTAACCATACTTTAAACTCCTTCATAAAGATGTGCATACTGAGAGTACTATATGCCTTATTCATCTTCATGTGCACCCACCCAACAGTAAAATGTACACCAGAAAGTGTATGGCATATTTCCCAATAAGGTGGGGATGCTTGTAGCTCATAAAATGGGTCATAAGACATAACCGATACCCTCAGTATCCTTTAAATCATCTCATATCTGAAGAAATCAACATCCCCCTACATTGACCTCATATGGATCTCTATCAGGTGCCAATTATCATAGAATTCTCGAATAAGGCCGAGGATACACTCACTAGGATCCTCAAATAAATACAAGCTTAATTTACAGACTCTGTCCCAAATTTGTGGGTAATCAGCATGAAGTCTTGCCTCATTCACCGATACTCAATCTAAATATCTTCTTTCGTAAACTTTTTGTACCACTCTCTACTACTCTCTTTAACCCACTTGATTTCGTATTGTTTGTGAACTTGTACCTATGGTGTTGGTGCAGTAGGTTGTGCTGGGTCTGAACTCCCTAATTCCTGACCTGTATGGTTCCTCTTTCTCTATGGCTCTCAGGAGTCGTCCCTTGTTCCTTTGTTTCAACGTGTGATTTCCATTTTACCTAAAAATATAGGGAATTAGTAAACATACAATGAAGTCAGCAAGTTAAGAAAGTATGAGGTTGGTAGAACCCATACTTAATTTGCTAGCATAGGTCCTCAGATATCTCTGTGTACATCATACAGAATACGAACAACATCCTACTAATCTCATCCCAAAATTCCTCCATAAATTTACCACCTCACATTTACACTATTTTAGACTTTTAGAGTTTACCAAGTTGAATAATGTATCCTTAAAATGGTTGTCATTCATGTATCATAGGATACATAACATCCATGACTATAACTTGGAATATTTTCATCACCTATTTGCATGTTCTAAAATCTTAATTTAAGAGTTCATGTGAAAAAGTCTACCTTTTTGCCCAGTCTCTACCAATTTATCAAATTTCTTACAAACACAATCCATTTATCAAATATACGACTCAAATTTATCACCAACAACACAAATTAATTCTCAAGAACATCATGGCAATCAAATACTATAATGACCTATTCCATCATTATAGAAAGTAAGGCACAAGTACCCGGCCAGAAAAGTCCCTAAGGTGAGAGTTTGAAAATGTCAAGCTAGGGTAAACTTAAATAAAAATATAGTGTGATGTGACTTAAAGATAATTCATATTTTGTGTGATTTTGTGTGGTAGTATGGTATCCATACTTGGGTAGCCAACTGTCATAGGGTCCCATAAAAAGTTTTGAGGCTTAATTTGGGTTTATAGAACTCTGGATATAATAGTTATTGTGTCGAGGATTATTCATGTGGTCCATACAATAAAGTGTGTTATGAAATAAGAGCCTGGAGGGGGTGAGAAAATAGTGTTCTAAAAATTAGCACTTGTTGCAATGAGAGGATGCCTTATTGCGATGGTTTGTCACAATGACCCGCCGCAACTAAGAAGCCATCCATCATGATGAGAAAGCAGGGCAGTGTACTTGTACGTCATGTAGATTTTTGAGTTATTTCTCTCACAATTAAACTTCATTCTAAAGCTCTAAGAAGTGGGTTTTCTAATAGAACTAGGGAATTCTTCATCATTTAAAGTAAGTAATCTGTAAAGCCTCTTAGTTATTGATTATTAATCTTCCTTAGACCTTGAGGGGAAGGATTAATGGTGTAATTATTGAGTTTAAGCCCTAGAAGCATGAACATAGGGAAGAACCCTATGGGTAGGTGTAAAACCACCTAGAATTGATCCTAGGATGCATATTTTTGACTCCTAGCATGAAATTGATTATCTTTAACTTGATTAAGGTTAATGAGGAACCTTGGGTTCCATAAAGGTGAAACCTTTAGGTGTAAAAATGGCTAAAAGGCATGAACTTGGTTAAAAACCTTTGAATATTAATTCTATGAATGCAATGGGACTAGTTAATAATTAATTAACCCTTTAGGAATGCTAGAAACCTCTTTTGAAGGGTAAAATCAATGGATTAAATTCTCAAGGCCTAGAATGAAGAGTAAATGATTAATCACTCTCATATTATTATTATTTATAGACCTTGAGAATTTCAAAGTGTTAAGAAAGGGCAAGACAGTGGTGAATTAGCTTGCGATTATTATTTCTTCACTCGAGGTAGGTTATGATTTTGAATTGGAGTTAAGACTCACCTTATTACATGTTATGTGGTAGAACTGTATAACTTGTGTTTGATCTTCAAACATGGTTGGATTGTTTTTATTTTCCTGTTATGCTTGTATGAATAGGATAGATGAACATGAAGTGATAAGTGACATGAAATGGCTAAGTATAATTATGCCTTGGGCAGTATATTCATGAGAGATAGGTATGCGAGCCTGGTTATATAGATATTGATTTTGATACAGTTTTTATGGATCAGAAATGTAATGACCCTTTCGGTCATTCTCACATTTTTGCATTATTTGTACTGTTAGAGCTTGCATGTAGTGACCCCAAGTCACTTATGACTTGCTGAGATTAGTGGTTCAGTGCTTTGGTCGTTCGTTAGGTCGTTATGTCCATTTCCCTATTTTAGAGCCTTAACACATAAAAATCATAGACATTAGTCAACATTCGTAAAAAGCATGCTCGGAATTGAATTTCAACAGTTCTATTAGCTCTGAAGCATGGATTTTGATCTAGTTGGACCTTTAGTCAAGGCTTAAGAACTTCTAATATGGTTTTATCTCACTTTTTGAGATTTCAGGTCAGTTGGGGTTAGAAGATTGACTTTGGTCAATTTTTGATGATCAGAGCATCAGATTCAAAATCTGATGTTTCCATCAGCTGCAGAATATCGAGTTTTGTTTAGGTTGGTGGTTGGTTCGGGTCCTGGGTGAGCCGAGGTCATTTTGGATGGTTGGTTGGAATTAGCTTGAGTTGACTTAGGTCAACATTTTATCGAAACAACCTCGTACAGAAGTTTCATTGTTTCCTTTGAGTTCATAACGTCGTTTCCACTCTAGTTATATGTTTGGTTTGCATGTGTTAGGTTTTGATTGTGCCCAGAACCTCTGGGGGAGTGTTTCAAATTGCTGGTTTTTCTGCAGCAGAGAAGTGCTCAGCGCGATAACACTAGAGCACCACTATCGCGCCCTTGGCGCTTTGCTCCTTTAGCGCTATCGCACCTGGGCATCGTGATCACACAGGTGCCCCTGTTTCTTCTCTAGTGCGATCGCGCCAGTGCGCCTATCACCTCCTTTAGCGCGATCACGCCTGGTGACCGCGATCGTGCAGCTCTGCTACCTACAATATATAAATTTGTTCCTTTGATTTTTCAGCCTCATTTCTTTATTTCTCTCTCACTCTAAACCTTTTCTCTCACCTAATTCTTGTGCAAAATCATATCCTAGACACGAGAATTCATCGATTAGAGGATTTTATCGTTTTCCTCTTTGTTTTGGTATGTTCCTCTTCTCCAATTCTTCCATATCCATATCTAAACTCCATTAATGCTTCTTATCTTAGCTTAGGAGTCAATTCTTGTGTTTTAGCTGCTTGTTTGGGTCTGATTGTCTATTGAGGCATGTGTTTCACCTTGTTGACCTTGTTCCCTTCTTCCGTGGTAAGTAATTCTCTGTTTTATTCTTGATTATGTAAAGTTTTCACATTTTTTATCCCTCTTCATCTGCAGGCTGTTTTAGGCCCTTTCCTTACCCGAATTGTGCTAAATTTTTGGGCATGTGTTCCTGGCTATGTCGAGAACCTCGTGATATCTTTTATTTTTTGTTTTGAGTTGCGGGACCCATGGGTCTGCTTTTGACTCAAATTTTGACTCGGCTAAATTATCAGCAATATAGGTCTCATTAGCTTTGTTTTAACGCGTAGATTACAGTCTTGATAGTTTAAGTGCTATCCGAGGCTTCTCAGAGCAGTTCGAGCATGGGCTCGGGCTCGGACTTTGGCTTCTCAGAAGCTTATGGTCAGACGTCAGGTAGGTTATGGCTTACCCACCTTAGACTTTGTGTATATAGGATATATTTATACTATTTAGCATCTTTGGGTTGGCTTTACTAGATTGGCATCCCAGAACTTGTCCACTTTCCTTCTATTTGTTGTATCTCCTACGTTGGCTTTAGTATTTGAACACATTTTGTAATACTAACCCTTGTAGTACTAACCCTTGTGGCCTTGTGTGGTCTTGTATATGACTTTGGACCATAGATAGTTGGATTTGGAAAAATATTTGTGAGTGTCGGACATTAATTTACGATTTATGAACTGGTTATCTATGTTGTAGAGAAGATGGAGCCTGTGCAAGGCCGGTAGGTTGGTTGTAAACTATTGGGCTATTGAAGGTATTTGAGCATAGCATCATTTTCATGCAAAAGGGTTTTTCTGCATTGATTTACTACTTTATAGTTGCGGGCCTAACTATCACCAGTTTTCTAAACCTTGCATGGCGTCGAGGGCCCATTTTCAGTATAAGTGGTTTGAAATGGATTTGAAATTGGTTTCAAGGATTTTATTAAGGTAAAAAAGATTTTTGTAATGGTTCTCATACTAATTCTAGACTCGGCTGGGCCAGAGTGCTAGACATGTTTTACACTAATTTTGAACTGATACTAAACTCGGCTGGGCTGGAGTGCTAGACCTGTTTTCTACTGATTTTGATACGATACTAGTCTTGGTTGGTCCAGAGTGCTATACCTGAATTTTCTATTAATTTTAGACCTGTATAGATTCTAGGCATGGTTATTGAGATATTGAAAGTTGTATGTGATCGCAGAGACCTCCATGCACCTTGCCAATCCGGACTAGGAGATATGGGACGAGAGGGATGGAGGAGGGGTATATAGGGGAGGAGGGGTATATAAGGGAGTAGAGGTATATGGGGGAAGCATTCTATAGGTCCTACCTGCTGGGCCTATGGGCACCGGAGGAGGTGCATACGGTACTACCTGGTATTTCATATCATATCATACCTTGTTTACATGGTTCCACCCTTGTTTGTTGTTTGTTGAGTGTACGCTCCAGTAGTATGGGATGCCGGAGGGTTCATTTTCACTTGTATTTGTTCCTTAGGTGTATAGGCACCGGTTGGGACTGTAGGTAGATTAGCTTACTCGCTCATATTGTAGTACATGCTACTTATTATTCGATTATCCTTACCTTGTGAGTTTTATTGCTAGAATCATTATGTTTAGTTGCTTTTCCTTCTTTCCCCTTTTATTTGAGGTTAACGGTATACCGCCATGTTCTTAAACTCTCTATATATATTGTTGTTGCAAGGATACATGTGCGTTCTCTACTCTTTCACCTGTGTTATATGATATATATCTTTTGTGGCTAGCATAGTATACTTGTTTTCCTTGTCTTCTATTTGTTGCTAGCTTCCGTGTGTTTTCCTCTGCTTGTTTCTGTGACTACTTATTTCTTATTTACTATTTACTGATTTTATATCTCTTACCTGCTCAGTTAGTCTATGATGCCTACTGGGTACCCATTGCTTCACAATTTATGCTCATACTACACTTCTGCATCTTTTTGGTGCAGATCCTAGTGTGAGCTATCACTGCTGATCACGCAGACTCGTGTAGTTGGCCATCTAAGACATAGGGTGAGCTCCTGGCGGTTGGGGCTTGGCTTTATCTCTTCTTTTGTACTGTGTACTCTTTTGCTACTCAAAGACAGTTGTATATTCTTATTTTGTACCCTCTTGTACTCTATAAATTTGGTAGCGGCTTCTATACTATGATACCAGGGCGTGGGAAGGTTTAGCTTCCATATATATATATATATATATATATATATATATATATATATATTTCTAGTTGTCTCCTCTTTTTACATCTTCCTTTCAGTCTTCCGCTTGTTACTCATTCTTGTATGTGCTATGCTTCTTTAGTGGCCTATTACAAACCATTTCGAGCCATGGGAATTGGTATGCCTACAAGGGGAATTGTAGGTCCCATCATGACCTAAGAAATTGAGTCGTAACAGGATATCACTCCAGTATAGTACATGGACACCTAGAGTCCCCTGCTGGTCATGGCTAGTGGGCAAAAAAAGGCTCATAGCATGTGTGTACCCTCTTATACTCGTTTATCTTGTTTTGCAATATTATACTATCTTTCGTAGTGAACTGGTTGTGAACTAAGATGGGACGAGAGGCACGAGTGATATGAGTAAAAGTTGATGTAAATAGTTAGGTGTGAGATGATTGTTGAAAGTTATTATTCCTTTCCCTTTTATAGTGATATTTCAGTGAATTATGAAGTTGAGATTGTTGTGGTTGTATTGACTTGAAAGACTATTTGTTTACTAATTATAAGCTAAGTGTTGAAGTTACTTTACTTGCTATATGCTTTTACTACATTCATAATGATACCTACCAGTACATTGTGTTTTATACTGATACTATCCTATGCTCTTCTTTATTGAGTTCAGACCGTGTTCCAGAGTCTGAGACACGACCTCGACTAGAGTAGAAGAGTTGATCGAAGATCCAAGAGTGAGCACTACTTCTCAGGCTTCTATGGATCCTCCACGAGTTATGGTCCTTCTTTGGGATAATGAAACTCCTATTATTCATTTCTTTTAATACTTATAGATATCTTTGATGATGTGTTGGTTTAGAGTTTCGTATGATGACTTTCATTTCTTGGGGATATATTTGTTGATGATTTTCGCATAGTTCCTGTTATATTGGTTGACTTCCTTCATTTTGATAATTTATGATTGGTTTGGTTTATTCTTCTTCTAAAATTGGCTAAGTATAAGACTAAGGTTTAGGTTGGTTGGTTCTCCCACCAAAGGGTTAGTGTGTGTGCCACTTATTCCCGGTTGGGTCGTGATAAATACTATCAAAATGAGCAATATTTTAAGACTTGAACAAACCCACAAAATCAAAATTGAAAATTAGCCATGAAATTTGAAATAAACAAATTATATGTATTTAAAATCATCCTTCCAACTAATTTTAACTATTTATTCAACCAAAATAACCAATTTTGCACCAGAATCAAACCATGCTCAAGATTCTACAAACTTTGTACTTATGCAAAAACTAAAACATGAAATTCAAAATTAACACCTTGAGGAAGTTGGAAAATGGATTTAGCGTGGTGTAGGGAATAAAGATTAAAAAAACATACCTTGTTGATTATTTAAAAATCTTTCAATATTTTTTGAAATTTTCTAGCAATGGAGGAGGAGAGAATCGGGAAAGAGAGAGAAAGTGGAAGAAGAAGAAGAAAAAGGGTTTAGGGGGTTTTAAAAAGTGGGAGAGAATTGTAGGCCCCACATGGACCTTTATCCTTTGTTGGTTGTGTCACATGAGACTCGCCCCATAAGCCCATGCACGAATCCTGGTCACTCGCGTGGGCAACCTCAAAATTTGCATTTCGGTCCAATTTTTTTGTGCTTTCATCTACTTTATTTTCACAATGTATTCAACCTATGTACATGCACATACTCTTAACACACATTATTAGGGTTGGTTTTCTCCTATCGAGCGCCTTATTTAAGATCGTGGCATGATAATTTTTCTATTTTATTTATTTTTCTATTTTCTTGTATTTTTGTTTGTTTATTCTTAATTACAACTACTAAAATTAATACAAAACACGGGTTGCCTCCTGAGAAGCACTTGATTTAACATTGAGACATGACAGAGTTTTACCTCATAATCAACCATGTTCCGTGAAGTGGCTTGTGTCTTTGACCTTCTCACTGAAATGACAATCTTTGAATCTTTCTTTATACTTTAGAAGCCCCTCCATTAAAGCTATAAATATAGTGTTCCAATGTCAACCATATCTGGCCACATTATTTAGCAACTTAGTGGCCGCCTCTAAGGACCTATCGTTGAATTCTTTTCATGCTATGGAGTCAGCTATTGATTTGTTTGATGGATCCAAGGCTAAATAGAAAACATCAATCACCTTAAAATCATAAATCCCATGATTTAGAGGTTCCAATAATGGTTTGAACCAACACCAAGCTTCAGACAAGAGTTCACCTTCTAACTGCTCGAAAACAAAGATGTTGCTACAATCTCACATTTTATCACATGGTGGGAAACATTTGTACATGAATACATCAACAAGTATAAAGCATGATCGGATAGAGTTTGGTGGCATACGTTGGTACCAAACATTAGCTTCCCCAATGAGAAAATGCACAAATAGACGTAATTTCTATTCCTCATTCAAGATATGTGGATTCCTTAGTTGTAGACAAACTTGCATGAAGCTCATTAGGATACATCTCTATTGCATTTCTAAAATAACCAATTTCCCTTAATTGCATTTCTCTATTATAGCCTCTATCGATAGAGGTATTGATTTAGGCCTCTCTTTTATATCTAGTAAGACCAAGACTTCTTCAAAGATCACTATTTGTACTTGTGGCTTATATGCTTTGAATACCTCAATTATATATTCTGCCTATATCATAAGTTTGACAGATGCCAATATCGAGATTTTCTTTTCCCATAGCCAAGAATGGACGTTCCAAAATAAATAAAAGTTCTAGATCAGGCTCAAAATCAAGGATAATGAAATTCACCAGGAAAATCAATGCTCAAATTTGAACCAATACATTTTCAATAATGCCCTCAGGTCTAGTAAGAGACTTATTCACTAATTACAATATAACCAAAGTGGCCCATGCCTAACTTTCTAAATTATGGCAAAGGCATCAAATTGATGATTGCCCCTAAGTGACGCGGTGCCATAGATTTTACATGTTGCTAAAAAAAATTCAATATTGAAGCTTCTTGAGTCCTTCCTCTTTGCCGGGATAAGGTTTTAAATCTTGTACGAGCATTGTTCAGCGAGAGCTACTGTATCATTTTCAGTCAATTTCCTCTTATTAGTTTCTATGTCTCTCGAATACCTTGCATATTGGGGAATGCCCTGTAATATTTCAACCAGAGATAAGTTAATGATTACCTGCTTTAGTAAATCAAAGAATTCAGTGCATGCTATCTCCTCTATGTACTGGATATGCTTCTATAGGAATGGAAGAGGTAGGTGGACAAATCTAGATTGGGACCTCCTTGCAACTCCTTCTTTTGACACTTTAACTCTTTTGCCTTTAAACTGATGTTCCTTCTACTTTTTATGGCATAGCATCACACCTCTCTTTCTTATTTTTGTCTTTAAACCAATGTTCTTTGCATTGCAATTTATATCACCAAGTAAACCTCTAAAGGGCCTCACATTTCGCGCTTCAGCTAATTAACTTATTTGTTTCCAAAAACTTCAAATTACCAAGCCATTATTTTTGAGACTAGCTTTCTAGTTATGTTGGCTTTCATCCAACTTCTTTAATACCTTATTTATCTCATCAAGATTTCATGTATTGTATTATATTAATTCTGCTGATAGCCTTGCTTTTAACCTTCAACCTTATATTGATTCTGGTTTTTACCCCATGAGAAGTTAGGGTGATTTATTGAATTTATGTTGTAGTGTTTCCAAAGTTCTGATTTGTTGTGCCTCTACCTTATAGAGCATAAAATATATGGACTCTAGATTATCTCCACATATATTATCCATATGATCACCTCCACATATCTCACAAAACAATGACACTTATTGAACTTGCTGAACTTGAGCTTGTAGTTGCACTTGCTCCATAATTAGATTTGTCAGCTTAGTAAAATTGTTGTTCATGGTAGAGATCTAGGCTTGCAGACTAGTCATCCCATCAACTCTCAAAAACCCTGCACTCTTCTTGATAGCACTTTTATTGGATTTTGTAATCACCGGGCTCATCATTATGGGTAAACTTTTTGTATCAATTTTTGAGTCAGAAGACTTTCGAGTTTGGGAGTTGAAAATTCTGGGCTAGGCTAGATTCAATTAGTTTTGGAGCGAGGCATGGTCTAGGACAATCCAGGTAAGGATTGGGTAAAGTGTCTTGATTTGAGCTAGTTTTCTATTTAGATAAGACATAAACGAGTCTGGGGGACTTTTCGAAATTAAATTTAGGTAAGTAGAACTCTCAAAATCGAGGTTGACATGAAGGGATTGTTTTGAAATGTCAGAAAATTAAGTGTGTTGTAAAATGGACCCTTTTGAGAGGATTTACGACTTTTAGTTTCATGTCAACCACCGTAGCGGTTGACACACCACCATAACGACCTCCACTATAGCGGAGAAATTTCCGCTATAGCAAAAGTCAACATCAGTTAGCCTCTGCTATAGCGGTGGACTCCGCTACGACGGTACTGCTATAGTGGAGCATGGACCGCTATAGCAGAAGTACGGGATCAAAAAATCTAAAAATGAGTTTTATATTTTCATTCTCCCTCATTCAGCCCCAAAATAGATGAGGGTTACTCTAAGAACCCTCCTTGGCTGCTCCAAGGCTTGGGAGGTCATGGGAAGGGGAGATTTCGGCTAAAAGGATGTGAAACCATGGATGTTGTGCCTGTCATCCATCAAGGAACGCCCTCACAGAGCCAGAATTTTTCATCATGCAGCTACTTAGCGTTCATGTTGGCTAGGTTTTCTTTATTGAGTAGATTGACCCACTTTTATTTCCTACTTGTTGTATAGTTGAAAAGGAGAATCCATGTTTAGGCTCTCGGGCATGAAGTCTGGAGGAGAATTGTTGTGGTTGGATTAGTTAATCTAGAATTGTTTGGGTTGTGATAATTTGTTGTGACATTTCGAGTTCTTATGATTAATTGGGTGTTGTGTGATGATAAAATCTGAGGACTAGGGTGTCGAGAAGGTTTGAGGAACTGAGAATTTGGATAATTAAACCACAGGTTAAAGAGGGGATTCTCTGAATTATTGTTATAAGAAACTAGAATATCGTAATTAGTTGAATTACCAAGGTCAGGGGAGGTCTCTCCCTATGTTGTACTTCGGTACTAGAAGGAGGATCAGGATTGGATGTATCTACTAGTATGTGTTAAGGGGTGAATTGGGGTTAGTCTTCGAATGAGATTTCAAGGTTAAGTTTATGTACTCGAAATGGGGGTAGGTGATGGTTACTGATTTCTAAATGTGCATTATGTGTTCACGTACTATTTCTTAGTAATGTATGAAATGGATGTTTAGGGAATGATTTGTGAATGTCTAGTTGTTCGGTAATCAGTCTTGTGAAATGAACTTGTTTTGTTTACTTGTTAGTTTTACAAGTATATTTGTTCATTGGTTGTGATTGATTGGACTTAGTGTGATATTCAGTTGGCTCGGATACAATGCCTGGTATGGGTATACTAGAAGTTGGCTTGGGTACCATGCTTGGTATGGGAATTATTAACGGTTGGCTCAGGTACCATGCCTGGTATGGGATACTAACGGTTAGCTTGGGTACTATGCTTAGTACAGGTTTTACATTGGTTGACTCGGGTACCACACCTGGTACGGGTTAATTATGCATTATTGATTATATTTATTGATGGTTCCATGAGTGTACCGGGTTGATTGTATCTGTGATTGATTATATTGGTCCTTGAGAGGCCGAGTTATTACACTTAAACATGGGGATGGTCCTGGGATGGACCAGGCATTACATGTTAACACCTAGGTATTGGTATAGGGATCCTTGATTCGTCCGGGTAATGAAAAAGGGTAAATTATCATGTTTATTATTGATGTTAAATGGTCGTTAAACCTGTTCTCTATTGTTGATAGGTAAAAAGGTAGACTGAGAGTCAGGAGTTGCACTACTGACTGTTATTACATGTTGCATTGCTTTACTCAGTGTGGGGGTGCTTATCATTCTTTATATGTTGGGTTCTTGAGAGGGCCGAGATTTATTATTATTTGGCATATAGTTGGTCCTTGAAGTTCCAGGTTAGTGTGCTTAAGTGACAAGGTGGTTCTTCTGTGAACTGGGGCCGTATGTTATAGGCATAGATGATGTACTAGGGATCCTTGCTTGGTCCCGGTTATGTAAAAAGGATGTATGTTGGTTGTCACTAAGAATTGTCAATGTCAGCTAGACTTGTTACGTGCGGTTGATAAGCTAAGGAGGAGACTTGTGGTCTAGTTATAATTTTGGTTGTTGTTACTTGTCGAGTATGGCCCTGGGGCTCATTGGGGCAGTTTATTACTAGTAGGTGGATGTATGACAATGGGTGCGGTCTACGTCACTATGTAGTGGGGTTTACTTTGGGTTGTGGAGACATAGTGGTTGACTTGGGTAAGGAAATGGTAGTCCGGGTATGGACATAGATGTTGGCAATAGTTAAGGTGATTTGGAAAGCCTAAGGGTTAGTGTGACTTGGGAAGTCTAGGTGACAAGGTGACTTAGGAAGTCTAGGTTTTAAGGTGACTTGGGAAGTCTTGAGAGTTAGGGGGTGGAGTTTCCGAGTGAGGGAGTTGGAAGAGGAAGGGTTAGGAAGGGTTGCCATTGGTTTGGGATAAAGGTGGATGTTGGAGGATGGGACTACATTGGTTAATTTCATGATTTCCCTGATTTTCTTATATGATGGTATGGTAGACTCGGGTCGACCAATGATGCCTACCAGTATGTGTGTTTGTACTGATTCTACTCTTGCTATAAATTTTTGGGTATAGTCTGATTGCAGGGTTGGTGATGTTTCATAGGTACAGGATGATGGCGATCTTCAGCAGCCTCTACTCCTTGTCTTTATGGTGGGAGTTGTGTCATCTCATTTTTCCTTGAAACATTCCTGTAGTAGCTCTTGTACTGGCTTAGACTAGGTTCTAGGGAGGGTTATTATCAAATAGTAAAAGGTTTTTCCGCATATTTTGTAAACATTTTCATGTATCAAAAAGGCTTATTTTATGATTTACTTCTTTTTCCGCATTACCTATTGGTTTGGGTGGTAAGGGTTCTCCTATCTAGGTGGATTAGTGATAACGCCCAAACTACACCTCTAATTAAAGAAGCGTAAGCGGTCGTAGTCAAATATAGAACCCAACAAAGGTTGGGGTCGAATCCCACAGAGAATATGGTGAGAATTAAGTCTTTAGTGAATTAAGTGACTAGTCGTCAATAGTTTCCGGTAAATTGGGGGGGTTTTGAGTAAACAATGCGTAAACAAAACAAACAATTAACGTATGAGAAATAATCAGTAGGAGAATGAACTAGGGAAGTGTTTACCATGGCGTTGGTAACAATGTCGATTCTAGGCTTAATCGGGTTCTTTCTATATGTGTGTCACGATGTGATTGAATTAATGGTATCGTCTAAACGTTTCTCAACCAAATAAACGAATTTACTTTTCAATTCTCTCGAACTTGAAAAGGTGTGCTTTTAGATTTCAATCCTAAACATCAAGTAGATTAATCTAGTTACAGCATTAATCATAAGACGAGAGTTAGTAGTCTCGAATCCTCGTCGTAAATCAAGTTTCCCGGTTTTAATCTCTTTACTCAAGCAAATTAAACCTAGGCATGTTCTAATGTTTGTAACCACTAGAAAACATTACATAACGAATGATTAACAACGTGACAACACATATATTGAACCCGTCGCTACCCGGAATCTATATCGCTACTTTAGCCATGGCTCCCACAACCCTAGTTGTGGGAGGTTTAGTTAATTATGCTATAAAGAAAAGAGAAGAGAATTGTATTCATAATTAAGAGAAGAGATTCTTACAATATAGTGAAAACAATCTTCAATAATCCAAGAACAAGAAAAACAAGATCCCAAGAACGATTCAAGAACAAGATTGAGGAGGAAGAAAATGTGTATTGTGTGTTTTCCTCTCTCAAAACTCGACTTAAACTCCTAAAATTATTGGGTAATGTATGTAAAAAGCTTGACATGTAAAATAAACCTAACATAGGGTATTTATAGAAGTCTAGGAAACAAAGTCCCAAAAACGTTCGGATTCCGCGTAACGGACTGCCTAAGTGTGACGGCCAGGCTGACGGACCGTCACTGGCTTGATGGACCGTCGCCTGAGCCGTCGTCACTAGGCAGTAGGCTGCCTCAGGGTGACGGTTTGGGTGACAGACCGTCACCCACACACCCTTGACGGGCCGTCACGGTGGCCGTCGCCACTAGGCAGTGTGTTGCCTTAAGTTGACGGCTGCCTTGACGGCTCGTCACTAGCTTGACGGTCCGTCCCTCGGACCGTCACTCTTATCCAGAATGTCTTTTTGCTCGTATTTCCTTCCGTTTCCATGTTTGTCTCCCTTTCCTACAAATATAACATAAAACCATCAAAAACGACAACGGTTGCTTGAAAACGTACGATTGTTCTTAGTTAAAAGGAGTCGAAAGTGCCGTAAATTGGCGGCACATCAACACCCTCAACTTAAAACATTCGCTTGTCCTCAAGCAACATAACATAAAAGAAAAACAACACGACGACTCAACTAAGAAAACAAACTCGTGTCTCTAGCAACTCATGGTCATTCAACATCTTATTCAATTTTAATTCAAGCTCCCTCGTAGCACGCAAATGTATGAAACACTAACTTGCAAGGATCCAAACATGTCATTCCAATATGATAGAACACTTTATACACACACGCGTAGCTATCCTAACAATCAATAGACAATACAGACATCTTGGTGCCCTCACCACAAAGAAATCCCACACACAAGATTTGGGACTAGGTAAGCGCTCACTCTCACAAATGATTTCAAACAATGCACATGCGATACCATAGGCTTGCCCTTACTATTCTATTTCGGTTCTTCAGAAAGCCACTCAGGATCACTACAGGACTTGTTTAGGCTTGTAATGAGGCTTCAGGTGCAGGTAGGATACATTTAGGGGTTAGTGACTAAGCCCTCCTTGGAACCACCGACGTCTTATTACCACATAACTTTATTTTGCCCATCCTTATTCACCTTTTTATTTCCTTCTTTCTAGCTACGGGTGCGGCCTCTTTATTTTGACACTTCTTTTTATTATTTTTTTTCGATCTTTTTCATCTCTCTTTTTTCTTTTTTTTTTCTTAGGCACACACCCGAATTTTTATTCTATTCCCAACCAATCTTCACTATCCTTTTTTTCTTATCATTCACCTCTGTAGTAGCCACCCTCAACTTAGGCTGATTGCCTGGGTTGAGGTGCACAATGTCCATGGAAGGACCAGGGCCAAAATAGGGATTCAACGCTAAACAGGAATGGTGACAGGTTATTGAAAGGACAAGGTCAATTATGGCTCAAATAGGGATCAAAAAGGGATTATTTGCATTTGGACGGTCTTATAGGTTAAGTGGACTGCACACAAAAAGGGCCTGTGATCCTTTCCTAAGCAACCAAACTTCAAACTTAACAAAATAGAACGGGCAAGTTCTAGATGCATGCACAGAGTAAGAATTTATAACAATAATCTCACACACTCTTGGCACCAAGAAACTATATTGCTACCAACTATCAAACAACCGCTCGGCTTAAGCATACTTATTCTAATCATAATCACACAATGACATTCAAGGATCCAGACAGTCAATCGTTTCAACATAAGTACAAAACCAGAAAATTTTTAAAGGGGCCTCGTTTTAGTCAAGAAAACGCCATGATGCTTTGCTCTAGACACAAGAAAACAACTAACAAAATTTAAAATAACAACCTAAACATGCCGGTTCTACTAGATAGCACACCGGAGGGAAAAGAAACACGGCAACAAAAACCCTCGGTGGTGACTCACAGGTTTCCCCACACCCTCAACTTAGACTCATGCATTGTCCCCAATGCATCCATATGAAAGCTAAAAACTGTGAGAGAAAGGAATACCTGTGAAGTCGATAGGACTCAGATTCTGGAATGATGTTGGAGACCGCCAGGGTCTCCAAAACAGGAGAACTCGATGGAGTGTGGCGTTCCAGCTTCCTCTTTGGGCTCCATCGCTAGTCGCGACAACTTCTTCGCTCTTTCTTTGCAGGTTCTCTTGCGGTGTTTTCATTTTCTTGATTTATTTTCACCGCTTTCCTTTACCTGCTCGTCCTCTTGCGATCGCTACCTTACTCTCATAATAGCTCGGGTTTCAACCCAACCCTTCTCCTCAAGATCCACATCCGCAGGGATTTCCTCAATAACATTGATGATCGCGACCACCCTCATGTCACTTAGTTGCTTTATCAATTTGGACACATCGAACTTGACCACTTCATTGTTTAGCCTGAAGGTCAGTTCGTTTCTTTCCATGTCAACCAACGCTCTAGATGTGGCTATAAAAGGTCATCCCAAGATTATGGGAACTTCGAAATCCACTTTGCAATCCAAGATCACAAAGTCAGCTGGGAAGATAAGCTTACCTATCTTTACTAGCACATCAGACAATATTCCCACGGGTCGCTTTACCGAACGGTCAGCCATCATCACTCTCATGGACGTTGGTTTAGGAGCTCCCAAACCCAACTGTTAGTAGACCGCTAGCGGCATCAAGTTGATGCTAGCACCCAGATCACATAATGCTCTTCCGAAGTTGAGCTTCCCGATAGTACAGGGAACAGTGAAAGCACCTGGATCTTCCTTCTTTTTGACTAACGACCTTGAAGAAATAGCGCTGCAGTGGTGGAGGTTGTCTTCCGGTTCGAAACTTACCGACCTCTTCTTTGTAATCAAGTCCTTCATGAACTTGGCATAACCGGGCATTTGTTCCAGCGCTTCCACCAATGGTATGTTTATTGAAATCTGCTTCAGCATGGTCATGAAGTTCAGGAACTTACCATCGTCAGCTTTCTTTTTCAAAGGCTGTGGGAAAGGGGGTGGTGGTCGAGGCATCATAGTTGGAGGCTTTTCTGCTTCCTTGCTTTTCTCCGCGGGCTTTTGAGTTTCCTCCTCTACCGCCTCTTCCTCATCCACAACATCACCTTGAGTCTGAATTACCGGATATGATTCCGGTAATGTTTTACCACTTCTTATCGTGATCGCCATACAGCTTGCGTCATTCCTCGGGTAAATCGTGTCACTCGGCAAGGTACCTGTCTTCCTTTGGTTCAGAGATGCCAAGATTTGCCCCACTTGCTGCTCTAATTGCTTGATCGAGGTGGAGTGTGAACCCACTAACTGACTCAATGCTGATAATTCAGTCTTCATCTCCTTTACCCCAGAGTCAGTCGATTCCACCTTCAGCAGCATCTTCGCCATCATGTTCTCAAGTTTGGACGTCTCTGTCTCGTTGCCAGCTTTGTCCCGATTACCAGGTGGTATATACAACCCACCTCTATCGGTGTTATTCCTCCAGTTTCCTTGGTCGCGATCTTTGTAGCCGCCTTTCTCATAGTGGTTGTCTCTCTGATAGTTCCGACCTTGGTTTCCCTGGCTATTGGCCTGGAAACCCCCCAAATAGTTGGCCTCCTCATTCGATTCAACCTCGGCTGCTCTACCTTGCGAACCCACAGCTTTTACCTTCTCCATACCTCCTGAGAACAAGTGCTTTGTCAGTAGGTCCAACTGCGTTTTCAGATGCGCCATGTCTTGGTCGCGCTCCTCCTTTTTTCTGCGCTGCTCAGCTGGCATACCAACTGCATAAGTGCTGGCTGCTACCTCTGTATCCCGTGTATGCCAGGCCCTATTGGTTTTGGTGAGCCTGTCCAAAGTAGTTGTGGCTTCAACAAAAGTGAGACCCATGAATGCACCACCTGCTGCGTTGTCTAATGTCGGCTTGGTAGCCGAATTCAATGCCCGGTAGAACGTCTGCATCAAAAAATTATCGGTCAACTGATGGTTCGGGCATTGCGTTATCTTCTTTTTGAATCGCAACCAAGTCTCGTGCAATGCTTCGTGGGGCTGCTGCCTGAAGTTGCTAATCTCGTCCCTCAACTGTATCATCCGAGAGGGAGGAAAGAACCTTTCTAGGAAAGCTCCTCTCAACTCTCCCCAAGTTGCGATAGAGTCGGGGTCAACTCTGTCAACCACAACGCTGCCTCATCAGACAGAGACAACGGAAACAACCTGAGCCGGATCGCTGTCTGACTCACGCCCGGCAGTTCAAACGACTTGCAGATGCCCACGAAATTCATCAGATGCTGGTTTGGATCATCCCCAGCGGCACCTCGGAACACTCCTCTCAAGTTCAACAGCTGGATCATCGTGCTAGTGATGTTGAACTTGGCTCCGGGCGCTAGCGGTGGAAGAGCAATTGCGCCCGTAGCGCCAACTCCATCTAAGTCGAGATCCTCATCATTCCGTGCGAAGTCATCCTGCAGCCCACCAGCATTCAAATTTTGTTAGGCCTGCAGTTTTGCAACGATCCTTGCTGCCTCTAGTTGTGCGGCCATATTCCGCCTTAATGTTCTAGCAAGCTCGGGGTCGTAAGGTAATGTTGATTCACCCGAGCGCCGGGTGCTTGGCATGCACAACTCTGTACCCTATCAAAAAACAAAAACAACAACTAAACGTAAAAGCAGGAAAGTATGACTAAGAGTCAAATAAACACACTGGACTTAACAAACACCCGTATTCCTCGGCAACGGCGCAACTTTTTGATAACGCCCAAACTACACCTCTAATTAAAGAAGCGTAAGCAGTCGTAGTCAAATATAGAACCCAACAAAGGTTGGGGTCGAATCCCACAGAGAATATGGTGAGAATTTAGTCTTTAGTGAATTAAGTGACTAGTCGTCAATAGTTTCTGGTAAATTGGGGGGGTTTTGAGTAAACAATGCGTAATCAAAACAAACAATTAACGTATGAATGATAATCAATAGGAGAATGAACTAGGGAAGTGTTTACCATGGCGTTGGTAATAATGTCGATTCTAGGCTTAACCGACCGGATTCTTTCTATATGTGTGTCACGATGTGATTGAATTAATGGTATCGTCTAAACGTTTCTCAACCAAATAGACAAATTTCCTTTTCTATTCTCTCGACCTCGAAAAGATGTGCTTTTAGATTTCAATCCAAAACATCAAGTAGATTAATCTAGTTACAACATTAATCATAAGACGAGAGTTGGTAGTCTCGAATCCTCGTCGTTAATCATGTTTCCCAGTTTTAATCTCTTTACTCAAGCAAATTAAACCTAGGCATGTTCTAATGTTTGCAACCACTAGAAAACGTGACATAATGAATGATTAATAACGTGACAACAAATGTATTGAACTCGTCGCTACCCGGAATCTATCTTGCTACGTTTGCCATGGCTCCCACAACCCTAGTTGTGGGAGTTTAGTTAATCATGCTATAAAGAAAAGAGAAGAGAATTGTATTCATAATAAAGAGAAGAGATTCTTACAATATAGTGAAAACAATCTTCAATAATCCAAGAACAAGAAAAACCAAGATCCCAAGAACAATCAAGAACAAGATTGAGGAGAAGGAAACTGTGTGTAGCGCGTTTCCTCTCTCAAAACTCGACTTGAACTCCTAAAATTATTGGGTAATGTATGTAAAAACTATTTTAAAAGAAACATGTAAAATAAACCTAACATAGGGTATTTATAGGAGTCTAGGAAACAAATCCCAAAAACGTCTGGATTCCGCGTAGCGGACTGCCTAGGTGTGACGGCCAGGCTGACGGACCATCACTGGCTTGACGGACCGTCGCCTGAGCCGTCACCCTTAGGCAGTGGTGCTGCCTTGGTGTGACGGTTTGGGTGACGGACCGTCACCACCTTGACGGCCCGTCACGGTGGCCGTCGCCACTAGGCAGTGGCACTGCCCAACTTGACGGCTGCCTTGACGGCTCGTCACCATCTTGACGGTCCGTCACTCGGACCGTCACTCTTATCCAGAATGTCTTTTTGCTCGTATTTCCTTCCGTTTCCATGTTTGTCTCCCTTTCCTGAAAATACAACATAAAAACATCAAAAACGACAATGGTTGCTTGAAAATGTATGATTTTTCTTAGTAAAAAGGAGTCGAACGTGCCGTAAATTGGCGGCACATCAATTAGAGTAGGTGCCCCTATGGCCCGGTAGTTGTGTCGTGACAAATGGTATCAGAGCCCAGGTTACCGGTCTCCCAGTACAAGAGCAAAATATCGAATAGAATTTTGTGGATTGGCGTGTTGATGTCCACATTAATCCTAGGGAAGCTATGAAGTATTCTAGGAAACATCTCTCTTCTTTCATTCCTCTTCATGTGGTTCATTTACTTTCTTGTATGGTTTGAGTCCAATTGGTATCTCAATGAAGTGAAGGATTTCATTGGACTCCGATTGTGATAAGACAAGCAAGGGAAATTAGAATCGGGAAGGTTCCAATTGGTATCTGGCCTGGGAGGCTATGTAAAGGATGGATGAATCGGCTAACGTCATCCATGAAGCAAATAAAAGGTAATGAAACTGATTTGATTGAGTGTTGAAGCTTGAGACTTGAGATTGTGCTTATGGGTATTGATGTTGTTTGAATGACTGCAAATGTGGGGTGTGAAATTATTTGATTGTGCTGTGGCTTGGAACTTGCAACTATGTGTATTGTATTACTTGTATGACTGCAGTTGTGTGGGGTAAAATTGCTTGCCTTGTGGTGAATATTTTGGTCTGGGAGGAGTCATAAATTGAAATTGTGTGCTTTGGTTGGTAATGACTTTCTATGTGTACTTGAATGGATTCTTTAACATTGTTATTCCTCTTGTCAGTCATGATATTACGTGTAGTACTGCTTATTGAGTGGTGGGGGTGTTCTCTCCATAGCATTGGTTAGGGTGTAAGTGCCCGGGTAGAATTTCCCTCTAAGATGAGAGTAGACAAAAACCTTAAGCTAGGATGAGTTCCAATAAAAATTTTGTTACTGCGTGATTTAGAGATACGTGGTGTCTCATGGAACAGTGCTGACATCAGTAAGGTGATATTATGATATATGAGAGGCATAGTACCCTGTAGGAAGCTTTTGGGATGGAGTTCAGATTAGAAAAACTCCGGGTATAGCGGGAAAGGGGACACTATGGTGGGATCTAGTCCCCTTGGCATGGAAAAACTATTTTGTTTGTTAGTTGAGTTTCTTTTGCTCCGGTGTTTTGATGAGGCCCTGAATTTCTTGGGCACTCGGGGAGGGATAATCTAGTTAGCCTTGTGAAGCTTGAAGGAAGGAATTCCTTGATAGAGCGGAAGTGAGTTGAATTTTGATTGAGATGGGTACACCAAAGGATTGGGAAGTTTCGGTGGTTTGCATAAGGTTATATTTACGCTGTCATGGTAGCGCGTTAAGGTTCGGGGGGTGGGCTCTTTTTTTTTCGCCTTAGAGATCATTCGGGGATGAACGATGTGTAAATTGGTATCTGTTGTAACGACCAGACTCATCATTATGGGTAAACTTTTTGTGCAAATTTTTGAGTCAGAAGACTTCCGGGTTCTGGAGTTGAAAATTCTAGGCTAGGCTAGTTTCGACTGATTTTTGAGTGAGGCATGGTCTAGGGAAATCTAGGTAGGTATTGGGTATAGTGTCTTGATTTGAGCTAGTTTTATATTTATCTAAGACATAAAGGAGTCTGGGGGACTTTTTGGAATCGAATTTGGGTAAGTAGAACTCCCGGAATCGAGGTTAACGCGAAGGGGTTATTTCGGAATGTCAAGAACTTAAGTGTGTTGTAAAATGGAACTTTTTGAGAGGATTTATGACTTTCTATCCCGTTTCAACCGCCGTAGCGGTTGACACACTGCCATAGCAACTTCCACTATAGCTGAAAAATTACCGCTATAGCGGGAGTCAACGTCGGTCAGCCTCCTCCATAGCGGTGGACTACGCTATGGTGGTACCGCTATAGAAGAGCGTGGACCTCTATAGCGGAGCGAGGTGATCTGAAAATCTAAAAATGAGTTTTATATTTTCATTCTCCCCTATTCAGCCCCAAAACAAACGAGGGTTACTCCAAGAACCCTCCTTGGCTGCTCCAAGGCTTGGGAGTCATGGAGAGGGGAGATTTTGGCTAAAAAGATGCAAAACCGTGGATTTCCGGCCTGTCATCCATCAAGGAATTCCTTTACAGAGGCAGAAATTTGCATTATGCAGCTGCTTAGCGTTCAGGTAGGCTAGGTTTTCTTTATTGAGTAGATTGACCAACTTATATTTCCTACTTGTTGTATAGTTGAAAAGGAGAACCCATGTTTAGGCCCTCGGGCATGAAGTCTGGAGGAGAATTGTTGTGGTTGGATTAGTTAATCTAAAATTGATTGAGTTGTGATAATTTGTTGTGACATTTCGGGTTGTTATGATTAATTGGGTGTTGTGTGATGATAAAATCAGAGGACTAGGGTGTCGGGAATGTTCGGAGAATTGGGAACTTGGATAATTAAACAATAGGTTAAAGAGGGGATTCTCTGAAATGTTGTTATAAGAAACTAGAATATCGTAATTGGTTGAATTACCAAGGTTAGGGAAGGTCTCTCCCCATGTTGTATTTCGGTACTAGAAGGAGGGTCAGGATTGGATGTATCTACTAGTATGTGTTAACGGGTGAATTGGGGTTAGTCTTCGTACGGGATTTCAAGGTTAAGTTTACGTACCCGGAATGAGGGTAGGTGATGGTTACTGATTTCTAAATGTGCATTATGTGTTCACATACTATTTCTTAGTAATGTATGAGCTGCATGTTTAGGTAATGATTTGTGAATGTCTAGTTGTTCAGTAATCAGTCTTGTGAAATGAACTTGTTTTGTTTGCTTGTTAGTTTTACAAGTATATTTGTTCATTGGTTGTGATTGACTGGACTTGGTGTGACATTCGGTTTGCTCGTGTACCACGCCTGGTACGGGTATACTAATGGTTGGCTCGGGTACTATGCTTGGTATGGGAATTACTAAGGGTTGGCTCGGGTACCACGCCTGCTACGGGAATTACTAACGGTTGGCTCGGGTACCACGCCTGGTAAGGGATACTAATGGTTGGCTCGGGTACCATGCCTGGTACATGTTCTGCATTGATTGACTTGGGTACCATTCCTTGTACGGGTTATTTATGCATTATTGACTATGTTTGTCGACGGTTCCATGAGTGTACCGAGTTGATTGTTAAATTTGTGATTGATTACATTTGTCCTTGATAGGATGGGTTATTACACTTAAATGTGGGGATGGTTCTGGGGTGGACCGAGCATTGCATGTTAACACCTAGGTGTTGGTCTAGGGATCCTTGATTGGTCCGAGTAATGAAAAGGGTAAATATCATGTTTATTATTGTTATTAAATGATCGTTGAACCTGTTCTCTGTAGTTGATAAGTAAAAAGGTAGACTGAGAGTCTGGAGTTGTACTACTAGTTTTTATTATATGTTGCACTGCTTTACTCAGTGCGGGTGTGCTTAGCATTCTTTATATGTTGGGTTCCTGAGAGAGCCGGGATTTATTATTATTTAGCTTATAATTGGTCTTTTAAGGGCCGGGTTAGTGTGCTTAAGTGACAAGGTGGTTTTTCTATGAATCAGGTCCATATGTTATAGGCATAGATGATGTACTAGGGATCCTTGCTTGGTCCGGGTTATGTCAAAAGGATGTATGTTGGTTGTCACTAAGAATTGTCAATGTCAGCTAGACTTGTTACGTGAGATTGATAAGCTAAGGAGGAGACTTGTGGTCTGGTTATAATGTTGGTTGTTGTTACTTGTCGAGTATGGCCCTGGGGGTCATTGGGGCAGTTTTTTACTAGTAGGTGGCGGTATGACGATGGGTGCGGTCTACGTCACTAAGTAGTGGGGTTTACTTCGGGTTGTGGAGACATAGTGGTTGACTTAGGTAAGGAAATGGTAGTCCGGGTATGGACATAGATGTTGGCAATAGTTTAGGTGATTTGGAAAGCCTAAGGGTTAGTGTGACTTGGGAAGTCTAGGTGACAAGGTGACTTGAAAAGTCTAGGTGTCAAGGTGACTTGGGAAGTCTTGAGAGTCAGGGGTGGATTCTCTGAGTGAGGGAGTTGGCAACGAAAGGGTTAGGAAGGGTTGCCATTGGTTTGGGATAAAGGTGGATGTTGGAGGATGGGACTATATTGGTTAATTTCATGTTTTCCCTGATTTTCTTATATGATGGTATGAATGGACTCGAGTCGACCGATGATGCCTACCAGCACGTGTATTTTTACTGATTCTACTTTTGCTATACCTTTTTGGGTATAGTCTGGTTGCAGGGTTGGTGATATTTCATAGGTACAGGACGACGGCGATCTTCAGCAGCTTCTACTCCATAACTACAAAACTCTCTATCTCTTCAAATCAAAACTAATTCACTCAACTTAAGAACACACCTATTATAAACATCAATCATCTCTTCACCTTGTGCTTTTTATTTAGGTTCAAGCTCATGAAAACCTACTCAAGACATCCTAACCTCAATAACGGACTCAAGTAAACATGCATGAAAACTTTAGAGGAAATTACAACATAGAAGATCAAACGTTTAAGTATATTGTACTAAACATGTGCCCTCACATCAAAGAAACACCCTCTCACTCATAAGATAATATTAAAACATGGGCATATAATGCATCAAGCTCTCAGGCTCACAAAAAAAATTATATGCGACAAAAGATTAACCATAAGCTTGCTTCTAGTGTACTTGCTCTACTAATTTAAGTAAGTTCATGTCTAGGATCAAGTAGGTATTCATTTGGTTGTAATGTAGGCTAAGGGATGAGTAAGAATATTTTGGATAACATAGTGACTAATCCTCCCTAGGGACTTTTAATACATCACTTATTTTTTACACTTTAGCGCTTTTAACTTCTCTTAGTTACTTCTTTCTCTCTTCTTTTGTTCTACCCTTTATTCTTCTTCCCTTTTTCATTGGGCGTCCTTAATATTTAGCACGGATTTTATTTTTGTATAACTTTTTCTTATTTCATATGCTATACTTTATCTTTTTGTTCACATATTAACTTCTTTTCTTTTTCAAAGTTCACAACTCACCACCTCCCTTCTTCTCTTCTCTAACTTCCTTCAAGTGCTTAATACTAAATCAAGTTCCCTACGGGAATTCTTTGGATCAAATATTATCTAATAACAAAGGTTATTTGTCATGACCCAGCTATCGAGCCGTGCGGGAACCTACTCTAACACCTAGATAGGAGAACTCTTACTTCCCAATCCACCATGCAATGCGGAAATCAATAAAATAGAGGAAATAAAGCCTTTTTAAAATAGGAAAAATATTTACAACTTTAATACAGTGAAATACTTTACAAAAACTTGAATCCAACCCTCCCTAAGAACTAGTCTAAACAGGTACAAGATCTCTAAAGGAGAAGTACAATCTGTAAAGAAGACACAGCTTCTACTATGGAAATGAAGAGTGGAAGCTGCTGGATATCGCCATCGTCCTGTACCTATGAAACATCACTAATCTTGCAACCAGACTATACCCAAAAAGGTATAGCAAGAGTAGTATCAGTAAAAACAACACGTACTGGTAGACATCATCGGTCTACCCCAATCTACCACATACCATCATATAAGGAATCAAGAAAAAATATGCAATAAGATACAAGAAATTTAGTCTCTCACCATCCACTTTTACTCTAGTACTATTACCGCTACAACCTGTACATTCTGCCCCAAGTCTTCCTACTTTGTTCCACTGCCAGCTCTATTAATTACAAACTCTACACCATGACACCCAGCCTTCCAAGTCGTACTGAATGCTTAGACTTCCCAAGTCACACTAACACTATTTCGATAACTAAATCCAGACCAGGATTACCATTCCATTGTCCAAACCATCCACTATGTCCTCACAGCCAGGAGTATGTCAAATTACCCAATAACTAGACCACATACCTTTATGTTACTACTTACAAGTGCCCGGACCGCCCAAGGATCCCTAGGACAATACCTAACCTATAATGACCACCCATCAAAATGACCCCAGACTCTTTATCCTTCCTCTAACTTACCAACTACGTGAAACAGGTTCAACAATCATCAAACCAATAAAACAATGACAATAAGCATACACCCTTTTTAGCAACCCAGACCAACCAAGGATCCTTAGAACATCAGCCCCTCATGCAGCAATATGCAACAATCACACTTTCAAACAATCAACCCAGTCCACTCATAGAACCATCAATAAATGAAATACACAATATAAATTAACACGTACAAGGTGTGGTACCCGATCCAACCATCATAGAACATGTACCAGGCATGATACCCAAGCCAATCAATAAGTATCTTATACCAGGCATCGTACCCGGTCCAACCAATATGTATCCTATACCAGGCGTGGTACCCGAGCCAACCGGATGTCACATAGAGTCCAACAGCCAATAAATAAATGAACAATATCACACTTGCAAAATCAACAAGTAATAAAACCAAGTTTATTTCACATGATTGACACTCAGACACTTAGACATTTATAATTTCATTCCCTAAGCATGCAAAGCACACACATTACTAAGCTAAAATTACATGCACACATATTGCATTTAGAAATACAAACCATCACCTACACAACAACCTAGTTCATAGCCCTAATATTGAATTCCTGTCCGAAGACTAATTTCTGACTCTTCCTCTAAATATACAAATAATTGTTTACTTCAAGTTCTGAACCCTTCTTTAAAGATAAACACAGTTCAGGGAAAACATTCCCTAATGTTAAGGCTTAACCTTTCATGTTCACCCCATTCTCTTCAATTGCACTATGCCCGAGGCCTGCTATAACTTAGCCATTTTCTTATTCTCAACATTCCTAGTTTCTCGAACCTACCCAATAATTCCAGTTTCCTGATTCTAGCATCATACACAATATTACAATTATAAACAAACCCAAAATAAAATCCATCATCCCGACACCATCATTCCATACTCAAATCAACCAGCCAGACAATACATTATTCCTCTAAACTCCGTGCCTGAAGGCCTAGGCATGAATCCTCCTGTCATTCTACAATAATAATATGCAGGAAAAATATGGGTCTATAGTTACTCAATTAAACCTAGCCTACCTGGATGCCAAGCATCAGTTGTATGGATCTGAATGCTAGATTATGGCTCTGTGAAAGAGATTACTGACAAAGAATGGACCTGGAATCCATGGTTTTTCCCCTTCTTAGCTGAAATATCCCCTCCCCATGGGTCCCAAGCTTGGAGCAGCCTAGGAGAGTTTTTGGAGCAACCCTCATCTGTTTTCCAATTGAGGAGGAGAAGGTTAATATAAAAATTACATTTTTAAGTTACTGCCTCTGTCCTACCATTATAGCGGCTGGTTGACTGCTACAGCACTAGCACTATAGTGGTAAAATTCCTGCTATAGCAGGGTGACATCAGCCAAAACAAATTTCAAAATCTAAAATTTCCATTAAGTCAGCCCCACTTAAATCAAATCATATTATAATCATTCCCAAAATTCACGATATGGTGATTTTAGAGTAACAATGGGACAGGCCATTACAATAGATACCAATTACCCATCGTTCATCCCCGAATGATCCACAAGTAGAGGGGAAGGAGAATTTAACCTGGGATTCCCTTAGGCCCTCCTGGACTGCATAATTATGACCTTACGAAAAATATAAAACCTTCCCCTATTTCATCATACTCGACTCAATTGGAATAAATTAAATCCTGCCCTATCAAGGAATTCCTTCCTTTGAGCTAACCAGATTATTTTTTTGAGTGCCCGAGGAAATCCGTGGCCTCGTAGAATATCAGAGTGAAAGAAATTCATTGACTCAGAACGGGACCTTTTTGCTCCCAAAGCTGACCTGTTAGTCCGGTATAGTGGAAAATATATCACTATAGCGGTATCGCTATAGCAAGTAGCCTACCGCTATAGCAGTTGGCAACAGTTAAAAGGGGTGAGAAAATGGGTTTCACGCCCATTCTCCCCCATTTCCATTCAGAAACACTCCCCTCCTTCCGATCACTCTACTCTCGACATCAAAACCCAGGTAACTATTGTACCCCTTTTCTTCCTTACTTCATTGCACGATTATTGATAGGAGTGCAGTAGGAAAATGGTGGATAAGGTAGATATTGAGTTGGGTTTTTGAATTTGAAAGTTTTGGTTGAATGTTATTGGATTTCCGAAGCATGGGTGATTTTCTTACATTTATAATGCCTCCACAACATTCTAGGCATAAGAATTATATGATTTTTGACCCAAAATAGGCTCAAAATTGTAGGGTAGATAAAGGGTTGTTCTTGAAGACAAATTGTGATTTGGACGAATTATAGGAGTTATAATGCCTAATTTTTTGCATAAAAAGGTGGTAGGGCACTTTAGGAGTACTGGTCTAGACTTGGAGTGATAAAAACAAAGATTTGGTCCAAGGGGCACCATTGTTGCATCCCTTGAAGTTCTGGGATGATGAAAACCGCTATAGCAGAACCTAACCACTATAGCGGTCCTACTATAGTGGAGAAATTCTCGTTATAGCGGTTCCGCTATAGCGGATGACCGTCTACTATAGCGAGAGGCCAAAAATAGTAACCTCCCAGGCATAGCCAAGAGTGATTTTTCCTTTTTGAAATACATTTTCTTGTGCTCTTACGAGTTCTAAATCTGCCCCTTGATAAATTACAGGTTTGACTACTCAATGGTTGTCAATCAAGAACACATTCCCCCTATGACAGGTTCCTTCATGATGCTAGTCGAGAGAGGTTTTAGGATTATCGAAGGACCGGTATATGCTATAAAAGGGTCTTCAATATGACAGGTGTGGATGAGAAGGCACCCCCCTTCTATCTCAGGCTTCAGGAGTTCAACTGGGGTCCGTTTGTATTGGCTCCCCCTTCCAGGAGCTCATGCTGGGTGAGGGAGTTCTACACCATCCTCCCCACCCTATGTTGGGATGACCCCAACCCCACTATCTGCCTCTGAATAATGGATGATCCCGTGGATGCTCGGATTGTCAACCAGGTGATATGAGTGCCTGATGTTTCAAACGAGGCATATGAAGCTAAGTATTGGCTGTGGGACATGACATAGTTGAGGGATACTCTGGTGGAGGAGGATTTCAGGGATGAGGTCTACTGGCCCATTGTTGAGGGCATCACTAGCACTTACTTCTCTGTGAATGCTAGGAGGTGGATGAACTTGGTATCCCAGAGTATCCATCCGTCGGGCAACACTACCGACGTGACTTATCCTTGGGAATTGGTGGTGGCTTATGCTATGCAGGGGATCCTGTTGAATGTGGGGGCACCAATTGTGTCGGAGTGGAAGGATTTCTACCTAGGTTGTTTGGTATCTGAGCTATGTCGGCGATTCCAGGTGCCTGAAGATGATACTGACAAGGTGGTAGATATGGATGTCCCCTTTAACCCTCTTCGGGTGAAGGTGGTTGCCTCTACGGGGAAGAAGAAGAGAAAGGTGAATAAAGCAGGAAGCAGCCAGGCTGCCGAGGGTGCTGATAATAATGAGACTTCTTCCCCTTCTGCCCAGTCCCAGACCCCAATTTCTAACAGCCAGCTCAAGGAGAACCCGGCTGAATTCAGGCGATTCATGAAGGGTACTACTTCTGGAGGTACAGCCCCATCCCCTTCTACTCAGGATTTTGCAGCACTCCACAGGGATTTGGATGAAGAGAAGAAGAAGAGGCACTCCCGGGACCGCATGCTTTCCCAGATGTGGAAGACTATTAAGGTCATGTTCATGTTCACTTGCTCTGCCCCCTATCAAGAGCTTCTCAAGCTATAGCCGGAGGACCTGCAGGAGTTCCCCTTCATGAGCGACGATGAGGCCTAGGACCTCCCCCCCCCTCCCTCTTTATTATATTACGACTACTATTCATAGGTTTTGCCCCCATTTGGGGTATGTACTAGACGATGTTCCTCTTCCCTTTTCCCTTTTATTTTAATCACGTGGATGCTATTTTTAGACAATATTTCCCTTATATGCATACTATATTAACTCTATTAGTGATTTCCTATCTTTACATATCAGCTCACAGCTTAACTGTCGCTTTTAAACACCCCAGAATTGAAAAGAAAAATAGGGGAAAACAGGGCAGGGATTCTATACCGCCCTTCTCGCTATAGCGATTGACATGCCGCTACAGCGGTACCACCATAACGAAAAAATTCCCGCTATAGCGGTACAAGTCTGCTATGGCGGTCCCGATAGCAACATCCCAGAAAATTAGATTTTTTTGTAGAGTTTACCCATTCCCCACTCCCGGTTTCAATGTTAACCCTTGAATTCATGTCATGGTCTTAAACATAACCCCAAGACCATCCCCAGCAATGCATAATTCAAAATTTAGCACTATGTTATCATAAAATCAATTACGAAATACACGAGAAAATTGATCACAACAACATATTCCCGCTATTATACAAGGATCACCCCCCTTTTCCCCATGGTTCCCAACCAAACCCGACTGTCCTGAAACCGGAGTTTCCCCACAGTCACTAATCGTGTTGTTCACTTACCATCTCACTAATGGTAAGCCTACACCTAAGCATAATACTACTTCTTCTATTAAGTTACACAACACCTTATCACTAACACAAGATCACACAACATCAAGTTATGACTCTTCCCGGACCAAAGTCTTCACCATAAGTAAGCAATTACACACCACACAATTACAGTCGTACAAGTAATGTAATGCACAAAATTTCAAGCTTCAACCTGCAGTACAATCAAGTCACATCTAATACTCTTTATTCACCTCATGAATGACTATTAGCCGGTCATCCATGCCTTGCCACAGCCTCCAAGGCCAGATACCAATTGGAAGCTTCCCAGTTCCAACTTCTCTTGCTTGTGACACTACAACCAGAGTCAAATGACATCCTTTACCTTATTGAGATACCATTTGGAATTGAGAGATACCAATTGAACTCAACTCATACGAGCAAGTAAAATTTGTATGAAAGGAATAAAAGAAAGGAGATGATTCATAGAATGCCTCATAGTTTCCGAAAGATTAGATGTGGACGTCAAACCACCAATCCGCGAAACTCTATTCAAAATTTGCTCTTGTACTGGGAGACCACTAACCTAGGGTCTGATACCATCTATCACAACCCAGCTATCGGGTCGTGCAGCCACCTACTCTAACACCTACATAGGAGAATCCTTAACACCCGATCCAACAGGCAATGCGTAAATCAATAAAATAGAGGAAATAAACCCTTTTAAAATAGGAAAAACATTTACAACTTTAATATAGTGAAATCCTTTACAAAAACTCGAATCCAACCCTCCCTAGGAACTAGTCTAAATAGGTACAAGAGCTCTAAAGGAGAAGCACTATATATAAAGAAGACGCAGCTTCTACCATGGAAATGAAGAGTAGAAGCTGCTGGAGATCGCCATCATCCAGTACCTATGAAACATCACTGATCCTGCAACCAGACTATACCTAAAAAGGTATAGCAAGAGTAGTATCAATACAAATAAAATGTATTGATAGGCATCATCGGTCGACCCGAATCCACTGCATACCATCATATAAGAAATCAAGAGAAAATATGCAATAAGATACAAGAAATCCAGTCTCTCACAATCTATATTTACTCTAGTAATATTACTGCTACAACCTGTATGTTCTGCCCCAAGTCTTTCTACTCTGTTCCACTGCCAAATCCTCCAATTATAGATTCTACACCATGACACGCAGCCTTTCCAAGTTATACTGAATGCTTAGACTTACCAAGTCACACTAACACTAGTCCGATAACTAAATCCAGAACCAGATTACCATTCTATTGTCCAAGCCACCCACTATGTCCTCACAGATAAGAGTATGTCCAATTACCTAATAACTAGACCACATACCTTTATGTTACTACTTACAAGTGCCTGGACCACCCAAGGATCCCTAGGACAATACCTAAGCTGTAATGACCACCCATCAAAATGACCCTAGACTCTTTATCGTTCCTCTAACTTACCAACTACGTGAAATAGGTTCAACAATCATCACAACAATAAAACAATGACAATAAGCATACACCCTTTTTAGCAACCCAGACCAACCAAGGATCCTTAGAAAAATACCTAAGTGTTTAACATGCAATTCCTGGTATACACAAGGACCAACCCCACATTTAAATATAAGTACTCAGCCCCTCAAAGACTAATATGCAACAATCACAATTTCAAACAATCAATCTGATCCACTCATGGAACCATCGACAAATGAAATCCACAATATGAATAAACCCATACCAGGCGTGGTACCTAAGCCAACCATTATAGAACCTGTACCAGGTTTGGTACCCAATCCAATCGATAAGTATCTTGTACCAAGCGTGGTACCCGAGCCAACTAATATGTATCCCATACCAGGCATGGTACCCGAGCCAATTGAATGTCACATAAAGTCCAATAGCCAATAAATATATGAACAATATCACACTTGTAAAACCAAAAAGCAACAAAACCAAGTTCATTTCACATGATTGACACCCGGATACTTAGACATTCATAATTTCATTCCCTAAACATGCAAAGCATACACATTACTAAGCTAAAGTTACATGCACACATATTGCATTTGGAAATACAAACCATCAGCTATACAACAACCTGGTTCATTGCCCCAACACTGAATTCTTGTCTGAAGACTGATTTCTGACTCTTCCTCTAAACATATAAATAGTCGTTTACATCAAGTTCTGAACCCTTCTTTAAAGATAAACATAGTTCTTGGAAAATATTCCCTAACATTGGGCTTAAACCTTCATGTTCATCCTATTCTCTTCAATTGCACTATTCTCGAGACCCACTATAACTTAGCCATTTGCTTGTTCCCAATATTCTCGGTTTCCCAAACCTACCAAACAATCCCAATTTCTGGATTCTAGCAGCACACAAACCTTTACAATTATAAACAAAGCCAAAATGAAACCCATCATCCCGATACCATCATTCCATACTCAATTCAACCAGCCAGATAATACATTATTCCTCCAGACTCCATGCCTAAATTGATAGGCATGAATACTCCCATCATTCTACAATAATAATATACAAGAAAATATGGGTCTATAGTTACTCAATTAAACCTAGACTACCTGGACGCCAAGCATCAGTTGTATGGATCTGAACGCTAGATTCTGACTCTATGAAGGTGATTCCTGATGGAGAACAGACCTGAAATCCATGGTTTTGCCCCTTTTTAGCCAAAATCTCCCCACCCCATAGCTCTGAAGCTTTAAAGCATCCTAGGAGTGGTTTAGGAGAAACCCTCGTCTGTTTTCCAATTGAGAAGGAAAAGGTTAAAATAAAAAATGCATTTTCAAGTTATTGCCTTTATCCTACCACTATAGCGGACGACTAAACTCTACAGCGGTGGCATTATAGCAATAAAATTCCCACTATAGCGGGGTGATGTCAGCCCGTACTATCACGACTTGATTTCTCGATCATGATGGCACCTACAACCCCACAGTAGGTGAACCAATCCCCGTAGCCCAGAAAAGTTAGTAATGGGCTACCTTCTAATAGTTTAAGCGGAAGATTCGATACATAAGCGGAAGCAAGGGAATAATGAGAAGAAAATAGATACAAGAGACATATAAACAAGCGGGATCTAAACCAACCCAAAACCTGGTATCAAAGCGTATAAGAGTCGAACTACATCAGGAGTACAAAGGTCCAAACGTCATATATACACAATGTCTCCGAAACTATAAGAGTATAAAATACACCAAGGATAACTGAAGTCATTCTCTGAATGCCAAGAGCTCACTCTCAGCCTGGATGATCCAAAAATTGCATCCCGCATGAGTCTCCAACGCGCTAATGACGATGGCCCACGCTAGGATCTGCACCAGAAGATGCAGAGGGTAGGGTGAGCATCAAATGGGAAGCATAAGGTACCCAGTAGGTATCATAGGCTGACTGGGCACATATAAAGTAAAAGAGCAATAGCAGGCAGAGTAGGAACAAACAGTCACAGAATTCAACGATAAGCACACAGGAGCTAGCCTAGAGGGAAGACAATAGAAACAACATATAAGGCTAGCATATAGAATATATACACACAACAGGCACAGGTGAAAGTAAGGACAACGCACCTGGAATCCTTGCAAGAACAATATATATAAGAATAAGTTCTAGAAATGGGCGGTATACCAGTACCCTCAAGTATAAGGAAAAAGGGGGAGAAGAATAAAGGTATACATGCTAGATATACAAGAATTAATACACAATCAAGTCATACAAAACTCAATTTGGGAACTCACCACTTCACAGTAATCATGCTCATACTCAACCGTAACAAGGAACAATATCAGAATAAAGTAACAAGAGTCTACCTACAGTCTGTCGGCCGCACATACAATCGAGGAATGCAATCAAGTGAAAACAAACCCTCTGTCATCCCATACTACCAGAGCCTACAATCAACAAATAGAAAACAAGGGTGGTATCTCAAACAATAGATGATATAATGCATGAAAACTTTGGGGTGAAATAGAACCTTTGTATGTACCTCTTTCGGTGTCGATCAGGCCCAGTAGGCAGGTTCCATGGAAGGACACAACCCATATACCTCTACTCTACCGTATACCCTTCCCCCTGGCACACACAGCCCAAAGCCTTAGGCCCGGAGTGGCAAGGTCCATGGAGGTCCCGGACCCCATACTAAAACTCAGAATCAAAACGTGTCCTCCAGAAATGAGTCCGGGTTCAAGCCAGTGGCTAAGTCTCAAATATGCATGCCTAGACCCTATCTAGGACTAAAATAATGAAAAAGATGTCGCAAAAACCCTTCCAAGGGTGCTCGGGCACAACCGGGTCTAAAATAGTAGCAAAAACATCTCAGATGCTCGACCCGGCCGAGCGTGATATCATTTCAAATCAGTAAGAATACTCAGCTAGCACTCTGACCCGGTCAGGTCTAGCAATAGTGGTAAATCATGATAAAACCATATTTTTAACCTTCTTTTACCCCAAGAAGATCCACGTATCAAGTCAAATCATTTCCAAATCTAATTTCATTGAAAATGGGCCCCCAGGGCCATGCAAGGTTTAAAAAATTAGTTTCCATAAGCCCGAAGCCAAAAACCATAGTAAAACGTGGAAAAAACTCTTTATATGCATGAAAATAATATGATCAACCCAAATAGCTGCCGGGCAGCTCACAATAAACCTAAAAACCCTGCACAGGCTCCGAAGATACTCAACAAGCATAACCAGCCTAGAAGGATATTTCTATGTCTGAGACTCGCAAACATTCCCAATAATCCAACCTTTTATGTTCCAGAGTCAACAAGACCTCACGGGATGACAAGGGTAATAAATATATCAACTAATAGGAATACTACACACAACGGAGGAAAAAAATAGGACGAATCATGGAAAAGTGGTCAAGGTCTGTGGTACCAACCTAATAACCCAACCCAAGGATTCCGACTAGTACAATTTTACCCGATATATGCGAAGTCTAGGGAGTTAAGCCGTAACCTATATGTCGTCCGACGACAAGCTGCGAGAACGACGATATCTGAGGTCGAGCTGTTCAAAAAATCTCCGAACGAGAATCCAACTATCAAATTCATGAATAAAATGTTAAAAAGAGTCTAACAATACCCATATTGCTACAATTATAGCCGGGTCGATATCCGGGTCAAAAGTGGGCCTGTGGGGTCCAACACCAAAACTAAAAATGAAAAGAACCGCGATGACCCCATTGATGCCAAGAAGGCATGCTCCAAAGTTGAGCACAATTAGACAGGGCAAGGGCACCAAAACAGACCTCCCAAGTTGGGGATTAAAGAATGGAAATTTCAAAAATAAAAACAGAAATTGGGCAGGAATTACTTACCAAAACGATGGAAAATCAGCTCAAGACGGATAAAACTTCACACCCACGAACATGCAAAAGCTTAGGGAGCAGAATCTATCACAAAATTCAAGCTTTGGATGAGCATCAATGGAGGAATTAAGAGAAAAACCGAAGAAGGCAAGTTGGGGAAGATGACTTACCAAGAGGCGAAGAACTACGGATAATCGATGAACAAATAATTCCCCAAGGTTTAGAACTGAATTGGAGAAAAGTAGTGGAGAGAATTTTGAGTTTTAGGGTGAGAAAAGTGAGGAGAAGGGCTGGAAAAAATGAAATGACAGCAATAAATAGCTGTTGTCCGCAGCTAATTTTCGGCACTTTTTAGAAAACTCGACGGGGCATTCTGAGCACAATCGGAAATTGATATTCAAAAATCAATAGTTCTAATAGAGTGGAAATGATGTTTTGGACTCAATGGAATAGATGAAACTTCCATACGAGATCGTTTCAGAAAAATGTCAACACTAACAAAAAGGAACTCAAAGGCTCAAAATGAGTCCGACTCACCCGAAAATGGTACCAACCATCTTCCTAACCCAAATTCAACATTCTGGAGCTTATGGAATCATCGGTTTTCAAATCTGACACTCCGATCATCGAAAGTCACCCAAAGTTACACTTTCAACTCCAAATGGCCTAAAAACTGAGAAAACTACACAAAACCTACAACGGAAGTTCTCAGGCCTCAACTAAAGGTCCAACTAGACCAAACTCATCGCTCCGGAGCTAACAAAACTGTCAGAATTCAATTCTGAGAATGTTAGCTAAGAATGTTGACTAAAGTCAACGATATTCTAAGTTTAAAGCTCTAAAACAAGCGAACTGCTAAAATGACCAAACGAACGACCAGGGAACCGAACTACTGATCCCAGCAAGCCATAAATAAATTGGAGACGCTACAAGAAGTCTCTAACAGTGCAATAAATGCAAAAATGCAAAGATGACCGGAAGGGTCATCACAACATTCACTACTAAAAATACTTTTATCCTCGAAAGTCAAGAAGAAGGAAGTACTTGAAGGCTCAAATAACTGCGAATACTGATCATGCTACTCACTCTCAGTCTCCCAGGTAGCCTCCTCGACCGGATGATGCCTCCATTACACTTTCACAATCGGAATCTCCCTAGATCTCAACCTCCTGATATCTCTGGCCAGAATAGAATTGGCTCCTCAACAAATGATAAACTCTCATCCAACTGAACCGAATCCCAATGCAACACATGAGACTCATCAGGCACATACCGGCACAACATTGAAACATAGAAAACTGGGTGAATAGCTAAAAACATCGGAGGCAAGGCTAACATGTAGGCAACACTACCAACACACTGTAGAATTTAAACGTCCCAATAAACCTGGGGCTAAGCTTTCCCCGCCGACCAAATCTCATCATGCCCTTTACGGGCGATACTCGGAGGAAAACCAGATCACCAACACTGAACTCCAAGGCACGAAGTCTACGATCAACGTAGCTCTTCTTCCTACTCTGGGCTGCTCTAAGTCTGTCCTGGATCAAATAGACTCGGTCCAAGGAATCTCTAAGAAAATCTATACCCTACGGTCTGGACTCTAACCCGTCAAACCAACCAATGGGTGATCTGCAATGTGTACCATACAAAGCCTCAAAAGGTGCCATGCCAATGCTCGAATAAAAGCTATTATTATATGCAAACTCAGCCAATGGAACAAACTAATCCCATGAACCTCCAAAGTCAAAAACACACGCCCGAAGCATGTCCTCTTGGACTGGCCATCAATCTGAGGGTGGAAAGAAGTACTAAGCTAAACCTCCATACACAAATCCCTCTATATAGCTCTCCAGAATTGGGATGTGAACTGAGTGTCGCGATCTGAAATGATAGAAGCTGATACCCCGTGCAACCGTACAATCTCACGAATGTAGATCTGAGCTAACCTCTCTGCCCCGTAGGAAGTCTGAACCGGCAAGAAATGTGTTGACTTAGTCATCCTATCAATAATCACCCAAATAGAGTAAAAACCCCGAGTAGTACGAGGCAAACCAACAATAAAGTCCATAGTAATACCTTCCCACTTCCAATCAGAAATGGGAAGTCGCTACATCAAACCACCCGGTCGCATATGCTCGAACTTCACCTATTGACAGTTCAAGCACCAAGATACAAACTCTTCCACGTCCCGCTTCATACCACTCCACCAGTAAATTTATCTCAGGTCTCTATACGTCTTCCCTGCGCCAGGATGGATGGAGTATCTGGAACAATGTGCCTCACGGAGTATCAACTATATCAAATCACCAACTCTCGGAACACAAAGTCAACCCTCAAACCTCAGAATCCCATCAGAACCCAAGGTAGCCTAGCTGGCCTCACCCCGAACCACCTGATCACGAAGGTCTCACAAACTCTAATCCTCAAACTATCGGCTCTAAATCTGATCAACTAGAGTAGAACGAACCTCAAATCTGGCAAAAACTCTGTTGGGATCCGATAAGTCAAGCCTAACCAAATGGTTAGCCAAGGACTGGATATCCACAGCCAATGGTCGCTCAAAAGCTAAAAGTGAAACTAGGCTTCCCATACTCACCGCCTTCCGACTCAAGGCATCCGCTACCACGTTTTCCTTACCTGGATGGTTTAAAATAGTAGTCCTTCAGCAACTCAATCCATCTCTTATGTCTCGAGTTTAGCTCGCGCTGACTCGTAATGTACTGAAGACTACGATGGTCGGTGAATATCTCACAATGAACTCCATATAGATAGTGCCTCCTGATCTTGAGCGCGAATACTACCGCCGCCAACTCTAAGTCAAGAGTGGGGTAGTTGCGCTCGTGAACCTTCAGCTACCTCGATGCATATGCTATCACTCGACCCTTCTTCATCAACACACAACCAATATAGACCCCTGAAGCATCACAATACACAGAGAAACTCTGACCCTCAACCGGCAAAGTCAAAACTAGAGCTGAAGTCAATAAGGCCTTAAGCCTCTGGAAGCTATCCTCGCACTGATCAGACCACTGAAATGGAACATCCTTCCTAGTCACCATAGTCAAGGGTGCTGCTATGGAAGAAAATCCCTCAATGAACTGTTTGTAATACCTGGCTAACCCAACAAAGCTGCGAACCTCGGTAGGAGTAGTAGGTCTAGGCCAATCACGAACTGCAGAAATCTTACCTGAATCAACTCTAATCCCATCCTTAGACACCATGTTCCCTAGGAATGCAACTAACTCTAAGAAAAACTCACAATTTGAGAACTTGGCCTAAAGTCGATGAATTCTCAAAGTCTGAAGTACAGTCCTCAAGTGTTGCTCATGCTCATCTCTACTCCTCGAGTATACCAGGATGTCATCAATGAAGACTATCACGAACATATCCAAGTACAGGCTAAGAACCATGTGCATCAAGTCCATGATGGTTGCGGGGGCATTAGTCAACCCAAAAGTCATCACCAGGAACTCATAGTGGTCGTAACGTGTCTTGAATGTTGTCTTAGGGATGTCCTCTGCCCTAATCCTCAACTGATGGTAGCCGGACCTCAAATCAATCTTTGAAAACACGGCGAAACCCTGAAGCTGATAAAATAAGTCATCAATCCTAGGCATCAGATACTTATTCTTCACTGTCACCTTACTCAACTGCCGATAATCAATACACATCCGTATCAACGCATCCTTATTCTTCATGAAGAGAACATAAGCACCCTAAAGAGACACACTAGGTCTAATAAATCCTTTAGCTAACAAATCCTAGAGTTGTTCCTTAAGTTGTCTCAACTCAGCAGGAGCCATACGGTAGAGAGGAATAGAAATGGGCCTGGTGCCTGGCTCTAACTCAATGGCGAAATCAATATCCCTCTCAGGTGGAGGCCTGTCAGGTCAGTAGGAAACACATCTAGGGAGTCTCTAACCACAGGAACAAACTCAAGAGACGTAGGGTCAGCACTAGCATCTCGGACATATGCTAGATAAGCTAAACACCCACGGTATATCATTTTGCTAGCTCGAAGACAAGAAATGAACCCAAATGGTGCATGGCTAAAACCCTGCCACACAACCGGTGATACACCGGGCACGGCTATGGTAATGGTCTTGGCATAGAATTCCAAAACCGCACAATGAGGGGATAGCCAGTCCATGCCCAGTATCACATCAAAATCCAACATATCAAGTATCATCAAGTCAGCCCAAGTGTCCAAATCACCAATAGATATCACACAGGATCTCACAATTTGATCCACTACTAAAGAATCTCCTATTGGGGTCGAAATCAAAATAGGAACAGACAATGGCTCACTAGCCTACCCCAAACAAGGCAGAAAATAGGCAGATATTTAAAAACAAATGGATCTAGGATCAAACAAAGCATAAGCTGGCTGAGGGCATACATAAATTATACATGTGATCACAGCATCCGAGGCCTCTACCTCCGATCTCCCAGGGACCGCATAGAAATAACGATGACCTCCACCTACCCGACTGTCATCCCTACCACCTGCTCTGCCATGTGGGGCACCACCCCTAGCCTAACCACCACCCCCTCTAGACGAAGGCTGAACTGCTCGCAGCGGCTTGGTTGGCTAAACTATACCCTACTGGGGGCAATCTCTAGCAAAGTGACCAACCACACCAAAAGTATAGCAAGCCCCTAACGACCTACTCGGTCGGGATGAACTAGCAGAACCCGAATGGCCACCACGGCCTAATGCCCCAGAATCTATACCTCTCGAAGGCTAACCATTGTGACCTCGTTGACTGACCTGACCTTGCTCAAACTGAGAACCAGAACCCTGAAGTGACGCCTGTACCAGGCAGCTAGACTAACCCTGATGTTGCTGCGACTGATAACCTCGGCCCCACTGGCCTGAACCTCTACCACTATGCCTAGAACCACTGTAACCACCCTGATGTCGAAGCCTCTTATCTTTGGCCCCAGTGTCATGATGACGCGAATCCTCAATTGTGCGGGCATAGTTTGTAATGGCCTAGAATGACTGATCGTTAGCAACCAGTATCTCTGCAGGTTCTCTGAACTCTCTTTGTAGCCCCCAAACCAATCTACGGACTCTATCGGCCTCAGTAGGCATAATCATGGCTCCAAATGGAGCATGCTAATGGAATCGGGTCTCACACTCTGAGATGGTCATGGTATCTTGAGAAAGTCTAGTGAACTCATCCCTCTGACGCTCTTGGTCGCTCTGTGGCAAGAACTTGGCCATAAAGGCCTTATAAAACTCAGACCAGGTCAAGGGAGGTAATGTAGAAGGCCTGCAAGCAACCTGTGCACCATAACTTCACTGGACCCTCCAGCTGATATGAAGTGTAGCCAACCCCGTGAGTCTCCAATAAGCCCAAATGGTGTAATATCTCCTTGAAGGTAGTGATAAAGTCATGTGGGTCCTGACCCAATGTACCAGCATATCTCGGAGGTGCCAATCTCAAAAACCTACCTAAGGCCTTCTGCTCCATCTCTGTCATCATAGTAGGAAGGGGAGCAAGAGGCTGGGCAACCGATGGAACTAGAACAACCTTAGAACGGGGAACCGCAGTAGAAAGATGTGTTCTTGAAGTCTGAACACCCAGGGATACCACCTGAGCAGATGTCTGGGCTGTCTCAGAAGGACGCTCCCCAATCATACCCAATAGCTGAAGTAACAAACCACTAATATCTGAAGACTGAACTGGGGCTAAAGCTGGCATAGAAACTGATGTTGGAATTAGTACTGGAGCTGGTGGTGCCTGGGCTGTCCCCGGGCCTACATGTTGTTTCTCTGGAGCTAACGCTGGCTCGTAGTCATACTGAGGCTCTATATCCACTCTAGCAGCTCTAGCAAGTGTCGCTGATCTGGAGCGCCCTCGACTCCTACCTCTACCCCGGTGACCACCCAGGCCCCTAGCTAGAGTCAGAGGTGCAGGGACAGGAGGCTCTCCTCTGCCAGAAGCTGAAGATCTCATACGAACTATCTGCAGAAGAGTGAACCAGAATAAGTGAGATTTATAGAAACTTTCAAGGATACTACGCACGAGAGAGAGACAAGAAAAGTCCAATTTCCTAAGATGTCACTATAGCCTCTCGAAGATTGAGCACGGACATCTCAGCCTCGATCCGCAGGACTCTAATAGACATTGGCTTTTATACCTATGACACCGGTGAACCTAGAGCTTGGATACCAAGCTATCATGACCCGATTACTCGGTTATGATAGCACCTACAACCCCCCCAGTAGGCAAACCAATCCCCGTAGCCAGGAACGATTAGTAATGAGCTACCTTCTAATAGTTTAAGAGGAAGATTCGATACATAAGTGGAAGCAAGGGCATAATGAGAAGAAAATAGATACAAGAGAGATATAAACAAGCGGAATCTAAACCAACTCAAAACTTGGTATCAAAGTGTATAAGAGTCGAACTACATCAGGAGTACAAAGGTCTAAAAGTCATATATACACAATGTCTCCAAAACTATAAGAGTACAAAATACACCAAGCATAATTCAAGTCAAGCTCTGAATGCCAAGAGCTTACCCTCAGCCTGGAAGATCAAAAAATTGCACCTTGCCGAGTCTCTGACGCGCTAACGGCGATGCCCATGCTAGGTTCTGCACCAGAAGATGCAGAGGGTAGGGTGAGCATCAAATGCGAAGCATAAGGTACCCAGTAGGTATCATAGGCCGACTGGGCACATATAAAGTAAAAGAGCAATAGCAGGCAGAGTAGGAACAAACAGTCACAGAATTCAATGATAAGCACACAGGAGCTAGTCCAGAGGGAAGACAACATAAACAACATATAAGGCTAGCATATAGAATATATACACACAACAGGCACAAGTGAAAGTAAGGAAAATGCACCTAGGATCCTTGCAAAAATAGTATATATAAGAATAAGTTCTAGAAATTGGAGGTATACCGGTACCCTCAAGTATAAGGAAAAAGGGAAAGAAGAATAAAGGTAGACATGCTCGACATACAGGAATTAATACCCAATCAAGTCATACAAAACTCAATACAGGAACTCACCACCTCACAGTAATCATGCTCATACTCAACCGTAATAGGGAACAATATCGAAATAAAGTAACAAGAGTCTACCTACAGTCCCTCGGCCGCCCATACAACCAAGAAACACAATCAAGTGAAAACAAACCCTCCGGCATCCCATACTACCAGAGAGTACAATCAACATATAGCAAACAAGGGTGGTATCTCAAATAATGGATGATATGATGCATGAAAACCTTGGGGTGAAATAGAACCTCTGTATGTACCTTATTCGGTGCCGATCAGGCCCCACAGGCAGGTTCCATAGAAGGACACATCCCGTATACCTCTACTCCACCATATACCCTCTCCCCTGGCACATGCACCCCAAAGCCTCAGGCCCAGAGTGGAAAGGTCCATGGAGGTCCCGGACCCCATACTAAAACTCAAAATCAAAACGTGTCCTCGGGAATCGAGTTCGGGTTCAAGCCAGAGGCTAAGTCTCAAATATGCATGCTTAGACCCTGCCTAGGACTAATACAGTGAAAAAGATGTCTTAAAAACCCTTCCAAGGGTGCCTAGGCACAACCGGATCTAAAATAGTAGGAAAAACATCTCAAATGCTCAACTAGGCCGAGCCTGATATCATTTTAAATCAATAAGAAAACTCAGCTAGCACTCCGACCCAGTCGAGTCTAGCAATAATGGTAAATCATGATAAAACCATATTTTTAACCTTTTTTTACCCTAAGAGATCTATGTATCAAGTCAAATCGTTTCCAAATCCAATTTCATTGAAAACAGGACCCCGGGGGCCATGCAAGGTTTAGAAAATCAGTTTCCGTAGGCCCGAAGCCAAAAACTGTAATAAAACATGGAAAACCTCCTTATATGCATGGAAATGATATGATCGACCCAAATAGCTGCCCGACAGCTCACAATCAACCTAACGGCCCTGCACAGGCTCCGAAGCTACTCAGCAAGCATAACCAGACTAGAAGGATATTTCTATGTCCGGGACTCATGAACATTCCCAATAATCCCACCTTCTAGGTTCCAGAGTCAACAAGACCTCACGGGATCACAAGGGTAATAAATATATCAACTAATAGGAATACTACACATAACGGAGGAAAGAAATAGGATGAATCATGGAAAAGCGGTCAAGGTCTGTGGTACCAGCCTAATAACCCAACCTAAGGATGCAAACTAGTACAATTTTACTCGATATATGTGAAGTCTAGGGAGTTAAGCCGTAACCTACCTGTCGTCCAACGACAAGCTGTGGGAACAATGATATCCGAGGCCAAGCTGCTTCGAGAAGCTCTGAACAAGAATCCAACTATCAAATTCATAAATAAAATGTTAAGGCGAGTCTAACGATACCCATATTGCTATAATTGTAGCCGGGTCAATATCCAGGTCAAAAGCGAGCCCGCGGGGCTCGCAACCAAAACCAAAAATGAAAAGAATCACGATGACCCCAACGATGACAAGAAGGCATGATCCAAATTTGAGCACAATAGGACAAGGGAAGGGCACCAAAATAGCCCGCCCAATTTGGGGATTAAAGAATGGAAATTTCGAAAATAAAAATGGAAATTGGGCAAGAATTACTTACCAAAATTATGGAAAATCAGCCCAAGATTGATAAAACTTCACACCCACGAACATGCACAAGATTAGGGGGCAGAATCTATCACAAAATCCAAGCTTTGTATGAGCATCAATGGAGGACTTAAGAGAAAAGCCAAAGAAGGCAAGTTGGGGAAGATGACTTACCAAGAGGCGAAGAACTACAGATAATCGAAGAAAAAATAATTCTCCAAGGTTTAGAACCGAATTGGAGCAAAATGCTGGAGAGAATTTTGAGTTTTAGAGTGAGAAAAGTGAGGAGAAGGGCTGGAAAAAACAAAATGACAGTAATAAATAGTTGCTGTCCGCAGCTGATTTTCTGCACTTTTTAGAAAACTTGACGTGGCATTTCGGATACAATCAGAAATTGATATTCAAAAACCAATAGTGCTAATAGAGTGTAAAGGATGTTCCAGACTCAACGAAATCGAGGAAACTTCTATACGAGGTCATTTCAAAGAAATGTTGACCCAAGTCAACACTAACGAAAAGGAACTCAAAGGCTCGAAATGAGTCCGACTCACCCGAAACCCAAACCAACCATCTTCCTAGCCCAAACTCAACATTTCGGAGCTGATGGAATCATCGGATTTTGAATTTGACACTTCGATCATCGAAAGTCACCCGAAGTTACACTTTTAACTCCAAATGGCCTGAAAACTGAGAAAATCACACAAAACCCACACCGGAAGTTCTCAGGCCTCAACTAAAGGTCCAACTAGACCAAACTCATTGCTCCGGAGCTAACAAAACTGTCTGAATTCAATTCCGAGCACGTTATCTAAGAATGTTGACTAAAGTCAACGATATTCTAAGTTTAAAGCTCTAAAACAGGCGAACGGCTAAAACGACTAAACTAATGACTAGGGCACCGAACTATCGGTCCTAGCAAGCCATAAATGACTTGGGGCCTCTACAGGAAGGCTCTAACAGTGTAATAAATGTGAAAATGCAAAGATGACCGGAAGGGTCATCACACGGACAAATTTCAAAATCTGAAATTTTTGTTAAGTCAATCCCACTTAAATCAAATTGTATTTTAATCATTCCTGAAATTCACGATATGTTTGTTTTAGAGTAACGATGGGATAGGTCGTTACATTATTAAGCTACATATATGACTATCAAAGAAATTTCAAAGAAAGGCTCAAAAAGGCTTACTATGGATAACATTCAAGGATAGGTACAAGAGTGGATAAAAAGAATGGCTAATCAAAGGATCGCCTCTATCACTTCCTTAACATGACTAACTTTATTTTGCTTTACAAAATACACAAGGTATGTTCTAGACACCAATTTGAATACATAGAATTTAAGTAAATCCTCACATCACACATGGTACATATTCAACACAAGTATACTATCACGTAGATTTCTAGTAGATAAAGCACCAAGAATTCATATTAAGAACATGAATACAAGTCATGAAAATGAGCTTAGGTCTCTTAATCAAGGTTATATTTTTATTTTTGCATAATTTTTCAAACAAACCAAGCTTGTATTCATAGAGGTGATATCCTAACTTGTGATCATCCTACCTTCTAAAACTAAAACCAAAAACTAATCTAACTACTAAAAACTTAAAATTTTCTCGGTTCAATGGTCAACTTTTCTGGAAAAGAACATACAGAAAGAAAAATCAGAAGGTGGAAAGATGTATCATTAAAAAGACTAAAGAGAAAAAACTAAAGACTAAGAAACTCTTTTTGTAATTTGTTTTCCTTGTTTCTCTAAAATATAAAGTCCTATAAACTAGCACTATAACAGGCTCCCATAACCAGAATAAAAACTAAATCAAACTACTATAACAACAACATCAAACAACAATCATCCACCAATGTAAGAGTAAAAAAATTAATACATCATGAGATGAGAATCAAGAATAGCAAATAAGGACAAGAATTAAGCACAAGAATCGCCACCATTCACTTGAAGATTTGTGGTATCCTCATGCAATAAAGAAAAAATTAAAACAAGGGTAGAAGGGACTCCCTTTAGATGTAGCTACTATCATTCCTCCTCATAATTTTTATATTTATTTGGTGGCAATTCAGGAAGCCCTGATTGCGCATTAATACCAAGGAAAACATGACTAGCCGATGTGAGTTGTCTCATAGCCTCGACCTCTTCTTGGTTCCCTTAGTTATTGTCAATTCTCTTCTTCATATCAATAGCCAAGAACTTCATGAAAATCTTTCTTGGTATTTGCCTTCTTGGAGGTGTCCTCACTCTTCATGGCCATGACATCAAGCATCTTTGTTGGTGGCTCAAGCTCTCTATCTATACATTTCTTTGTAGGAACCCTGGCTCTCTTAAGAATAGTGGTTATTATACTTGGATAGGAGAATTGACCTTTACCTCCTCCTTTCACTAAAGACATCTCTCCAAGCATGATCATACCCATGTTGATTTCCATCTTGCATATAATGGCATAAATCAAGCAAAGTTTAAACTCGGAGGGGTTTGAATCATTGGAGGATATGGTGAGGCAATTGTTGATGAACCTCAATAATACCTTTGAAGCCAAAGACAATTTATTCCTTGGATAGGAGGTATGCCTTCCATTCACATCACGTATCCCTACCGCATTCGAGTACTTACCACACACTTGCAACCTTAGATCTTTGTAGTTTGGCTTTTTGTAGAAGTCCTCAAATATCTCGTGGGTCCATTCTTTAAACTTCATATATTCATTAATAGTGTGGTAAGAGAATTTTATCACTGCCCCTCTCACATTGACTTCATATTCTTGTGCATAATTAACTCTTGGCTCCCAGTTAGCATAAAACTCTTTCACCGTTCACATGTTTGCCACACCATGTGACTTTAGAAAGATTTCCAAACCCATTTCTTTTATGTTCTTATAGAGGAATAGGAACTTTTTGTAGAAAGGAGCTATATCAATGTTTGCTTCAGAGACGGCCATAGGAGTCTCCTCAAATTTAGTGTATCATCATATTCCCAAAAGATCAACTGCTTCTAACCCCTAAGGAAATTCTGATGCTCGGGGTTGTCCTTCTCTTTCTTGTCTAGGCCTCTTATCTTTTGCATGGATACTAGTTGTAACCTTTTCCTTTTTGGTGATGAACTGACACTATAATAAACTCATGTTTTAACTATTTAGTAATGTAAACAAGAGAAGATTATTTAGTTTAGCTAATTAACTGCTAACTACTATAATTCTAATAATTAAAATGATATTAGGTTGTTGTGTGATTTTAGAGGTGATTTGTGATCCAGGATTGCAGAATTAGAATAATCCAGTTGAGTTATCGATTAACTAGTTTGACTAACTTTCTGAGTTACTAGTTGCAGGTTGATATTTGGATGTTGAGTGTCTTTCCAAACTGCCTCTACACCTACTCAACTATTCCTAATGCTTGTATTCCTATCACTACTAAAAAGAGCTCAAAAAGAGAGGATAGAAAAGCGACGGACAGCGTCGCTCAAGGAAAGCAACGATAAAAGCGACGTTGTCCGTCGCTTTTCTCATTTTTTTAAATTTATATTTTTTTTTGCAAAAGCGATGGACAACGTCTCCTTTTCCGTTGCTTTTTTCCATGGATTTTTCTGCCAATATTATTTACAAATAATTAATATTTATTTTTTAATATGAGCGACAGACAACATCGCAATTATTAAAAAATAAAATTAAAATAACGACGCTATCCGTTGCTTTCTTTAAATTTTAATTTATTATTATATTAATTAACAATAATATCTTCAGAAATTAATTTATATTAAAAAATATATAAAAGTGACGGACAACATCGCTTTTGTCCGTCGCTTTTTGGTTAATACGTGGTCAACTCATTTAAAAAAAGCAACAGACAAAGCGACGTTGTCCGTCACTTTTTTAATTATACACAGACCCCATCGGATCTCTTTCCCTCATTTTCTCTCTTTCTCTTTTCTCTCCTCCTCTCCTCTTCTCTCCGTTGCAACCTTTGTTGCATAGCTCCACCACTGCCTCCGCCAGCCAACCTCCACCGTCCAGATGCTGCCAGCCTCCGCCCTCCAACCTTCTCCAATTTTCAGGTTAGTTTTTTTCTTTATTTGAAGGTTAGGGTTTAATTTGAATATTTTTTATTTGAAAAATTGATAGTGAATTCTAGACTAGGGTATGTTGTTGTTGTTGAATTCTAGACTAGGATTTTAAGAAATTGATAGTGAAAATTAATATGTCAAAAATTTGATAGTGAAGAATTCCTTTTTTAGATTATATTCTTAATTTATGAACTTAACTTAGTTTAGGCTTGCTATTAGTTTGTGAACCTTAGTTTAGGCTTGCTATTAGTTTGTGAACCTTAGTTTAGGTAAATACTTGCTATTATCTTATGAACCTTAGTTTATGTTAGTCTTGTAACCTTGGTTTAGGTTAGTCTTGTGAATTAGGTTCTTGAATTAGGTACTTGAATTAGGTTCTTGAATTTGATTATGAATTTGGAATTAGTTTTCAACTTTAGGTTCTTTTTTGTGAACCTTAATTAGGTTCTTGAAGGTAAGTTTTTTTTAAGTTAAGTTTGTTAGTTTAAATTGCGATTTTTGGGTTATAAATCTTGAAATATTAGTTTTCAACTTTAGGTTCTTTTTTGAACTTGAATTATATAGGTTCTTGAATTAGGTACTTGAATTTGGAATTAAGTTCTTGAATTAGATTATTAACTAGAATTTGGGAACTTTGAATTTGAAATAGGTTCTTGAATTAGTGTTGGGTTTTGTTCTATAATCTTGAATTAGTTTTCAACTTTAACTTCTTGAATAAAGTTAAGTTTGTTAGTTTATATTGTTAGTTTTGGGTTATAATCTTGAATTAGTTTTCAACTTTATAGGTTCTTTTTTGTGAACCTTAATTAGGTTCTTGAATTAGGTACTTGAATTAGGTAGTTGAATTTGGAATTAGGTTCTTGAATTAGATTATAACTTGAATTTGGAAACTTTGAATTTGATTATGAATTTGGAATTAGTTTTCAACTTTAGATTCTTTTTTGTGAACCTTAATTAGGTTCTTGAATTAGATTATAACTTGAATTTGGGAACTTTGAATTTGAAATCGGTTCTTGAATTTGTTTTGGGTTTAGTTTTTATAATCTTGAATTAGTTTTCAACTTTAACTTCTTGTATTAGGTTCTTGAAGGTAAGTTTTTTTAAGTTAAGTTTTGTTAAGTTAAGTTTGTTAGTTTTGGGTTATAATCTTGAATTAGTTTTCAACTTTAGGTTCTTTTTTGTGAATGTTAATTAGGTACTTGAATTAGGTAGTTGAATTTTAAATTAGGTTCTTGAATTAGATTATAACTTGAATTTAGAAACTTTGAATTTGAATAGGTACTTGAATTAGGTTCTTGAATTTGATTATGAATTTGGAATTAGTTTTCAACTGTAAGTTCTTTTTTGTGAAACGTAATTAGGTTCTTGAATTAGATTATAACTTGAATTTGGGAACATTGAATTTGAGATAGGTTCTTGAATTTGTTTGGGGTTTAGTTTTTATAATCTTGAATTAGTTTTCAACTTTAACTTCTTGTATTAGGTTCTTGAAAGTAAGTTTTTTTAAGTTAAGTTTGTTAGTTTTTATGTTAGTTTTGGGTTATAATCTTGTTAGTTTTCAACTTTATGTTCTTTTTTGTAAACGTTAGTTAGGTTCTTGAATTAGGTAGTTGAATTTGGAATTAGATTATAACTTGAATTTGGGAACTTTGAATTTGAAATAGGTTCTTGAATTAGTTTTAGGTTTAACGATCACATGTAACGATCGAATCCGTCGTTATTTCAGGAACCACAACATTGTGAAATTTCGGGAACGATTTAAAATATTTTGTTTTGGTATTAAGTGGGGTGACGTGATGGAAATTTCATATTTTGGAAATCATTCGGGCTGACGTCACTCCACTATAGCGGTATTTTATAAATACCGCTATAGCGAAAATGCTATGGCGAAAGGCCATCCGCTATAGAGGAATGATGGGAGGTAGTAACCTCAGAATAGGATTTTAATAAAAGATTTCTCCTTCTTAGTTTGAAAAACATATGAGGGTTTCTCCAAAAACTCTCCTAAGCTGCTCCAAGGCTTGGGATCCATGAGGAGGATAGATTATGGCTGAAGGGACGCGGAACAACAAATTCCAGGATTTTTATTCGGCCGAGAATGCCTTCACGGAGCCAGAAACGCATCCTTGCAGTTGCTTGGCATCCAGGTAGGATAGGTTTTCACTTTTGAGTAGATAGACTTATTTACATTTGTACTTATTGTATAATTGAAAAGGAAAATCCATGATTAGGCCTCCAAGCACGGAGTCGGGAGGATTCGGTGTTGGTTATATGTGAACTAGGAATCGATTGGATTGAATGGTGGGAGGATGAAATATATTTTAGGCTATTCATGTTGTCTTGGTATGGTGAAATGATAGGATTTCAGAGACTGGGATATCGGGAAGGTTCGAGGAACCAGAAAATGCATAGGTAACTAAATGGGTAATAAAAATGGGGAAATTCTTATATAAGGTTATGAGTAGAATAATAAGGAGTGTCTGAATCACCAAGGTTAAGGGGTGGTTTCCCATTTCGTAACTAACTTCAGAAAGGTTCGGAATCAATGTAGTTACTAAGATGTGTTAACAAGGGATGGATGGGATTTAGTCTTGGGACGGGAGTCAGGGCTAAGTTATGTACCCAGGGAAAGGGTAGGTGATGGTTATTGATTCCTGTATGCATTGTATATTTGTGTACTTTGGTCTAAGTATTGTATGTGTTGCATGTTTACGGAATGATTAGGAATGTCTAAGAGTCTTGTTTCAAGTCTTGTGAAATGAACTAGGTGTTATTGCTTGTTCGTTTACCAGTGTTGATTGTTCATTAGTTGTGACTGTGGATTTATATGACATTCAGTTAGCTCAGGTACCAAGTCTGGTAAGGATACACTAATGGTTGGCTCGGGTACCACGCCTGATACGGGTATACTAATGGTTGGCTCAGGTACCATGCCTGGTACAGGATATACTAACGGTTGGCTCGGGTACCATGCCTGGTAACGGAAATACTAACTGGTTAGCTTGGGTACCACTCCTGGTACGGATTTACCTTATTGTATTGCTGCATTTTGATAATTGGTTCCATGAGTGGACTGGGTTGTGCTTATAAATTATGATATTGCATTTTGGTCCTTGAGAGGTCGAGTTGTTATATTGATCTGTGAGTTTGGTCTTGGTGTAGACCGGGGTGTTATATTATATTGCAAGTTCAGTCTTGGGGTAGATCGGGTTGTATATTTGACACTTAGGTGTTGTCTAGAGGGGATCCAAAGTGGGTACGGGATATGTAATGGGGTATAATTATTGTTTATTGTGGATTGTTGACCATGGTTATAAAAGTGGATCACAGGTGACTAGTAAGCTAGGGAAATGACTGAGAGTCAGGTGTCGTACTACTAGCTGGTATTGTCACGTTGAAGAATTGTCTAGGGACCCTAGTGAGGCCCAGATACTCTTGAGTAGCACCATGAGGGTAGTGGGTCTTGATTGACAGGGACTGGGTCATTTTTGGATGCATAGTCATGGGGGGTTGACTAGGATAATGGAAAGGCAGTCAGGGTTGGATTTAGTGGTTGGGTTAAGGATAAGGTGACTTGGGAAGTCTAAGGTTAGTGTGACTTGGGAAGTCTAAGGCTAGTGTGACTTGGGAAGTCTAAGTTTAGTGTGACTCGGAAGTCTTGAGAGTGAGGGAGTTGGCAGCGGAAGGAACAAGAAGGGTCAAGTTAAAAGGGCAATGCGATGTTTGAGGATGGAGCTATATTGGTTATTTTTATGCTTTCCCTGATTTTCTTATATGATGGTATGAGTGGATTTGGGTCGACCGATGATGCCTACCAGTACATGTGTTTGTACTGATTCTACTCTTGCTATACCTTTTTTATATAGTCTAGTTGCAGGATTGGTGATATTTCATAGGTGTATGACGATGGTGATCTCCAGCAGCTTCTTTCCTTTGATTATTGACAGAAGTTGTGTCTCTTTTACATTTTCTGCATAAATCTTGTAGTAGCTCTTGTATCGTCTTTGACTATATCCTAGGAAGGGTGATCTAAAGTCGTAAAATTGCTTTATTGTATTCATCTTAAAGAGGTTTTCCTGAAATAAAATGTTGTAAAGATTTTTATGCATCAAAAGGGAGGATTTTATGGTTACACTTGAGTTTTTCCGGATTTACCTGTTGGACGAGTGGTAAGGGTTCGTCTATCTAGGTGCATAGAGTAAGCGCCCGCACATCCCGGTAGGTTGGGTCATGACACCACTGCTATAGTAGAAAATAATTTATGCTATAGCAGAAATCAACATTGGTTTGCATCGCCATAGCGGTGGGTTCCACTATGGCGGCAGAGCTATAGCGGTGTACGGACCGCTATAGTAGACCGAGTTAGGATTTAATGCAGAAACTTCCCCAAAACATTCAGTTTTCCTCAAGAATGTTTTAGAGAAGGGCTAGGGCATTTTGGGTGACAACAACTCTATTTTTCACCATTTTTCGTCCCAAAGGTAAGGATTTCGCTCCCCTAACTTAGTACTATGATTACGATATGGTTGAATTGATAGTTACAGGCCCGGGGGAAGGTTTAGATTGACCTAGGAATGATAGAATCCAGGGGAAAAGGGGATTCTAGGGTGGAGAATTCTTGGGTTGAGTTTATTATTGATCATTCATGATTAAAATATCTTAATTCACTTATTTTGTCTTTAAATGGTAGTCTTTAGGCGAATTAGTGGTGGGAAGACCCGGGAATGGGTGGAATGATCATAGTTTTGGCCTGAGGATTGGGATTTAGTATAATCTGGGTATTTTAAGCCAGTGTATTGATCATAGTTGTTTGTATAATTGTTTTTAGACCAAGAACAAGCAAGAGCTTCGAAAAATGAGAATGCTTTGGTCCAGTAGAGCTATTGAGTTATTCGAGGTAGGTGATGGTTACTATTTTCCCACTATGCCATATGTGTTCATGTACTATTGCTTAGTATTGTGTGAGGTTACATACTTAGGGAATGGGATTATGAATGTCTAGCTATCCTGTGTCAATTGTGTACAATGAACTGGGTTTGATTGCTTATTGGTTTACAAGTGTGAGGTTCTTTATTATTTTATTGACTTGATTGGATTGTGTGTGACATTCGGTTGGCTCGGGTACCATATCTAGTTACAATATTAGTTGGCTCGGGTACCATGCCTGGTATGGGATATTTGTTGGTTAGCTTGAGTACAACGCCTGGTATGGGTTTTACAAATGGTTAGCTCAGGTACCACGCCCGGTACGGGTTTGATTTTACTTGCATTGATTGTATTCTGTCGATGGTTCCATGAGTGGATCGGGTTGTATTCTTGAATTGTTGTTATTACGTAATGGTCCATGAGAGTCAGGGTGATTGTATATAATGTAAGGTTGGTCTGAGTATCGACGGGGATTGTATGTTGAACACATAGGTGGTGTCCTAGGGATCCTTGGTTAGTTTGGGTTATGTGGAAAGAATAAGTATCATGATATTTGTTCATTGTTAGATGATGGTTGAACCTGTTACGCGTGGTTGAAAGCTAAGGGAAAGACTTATAGTTTAGTTGTATTGTTGGCTTGTATTACATGTTTACTTCGCTTTACTCAGCTTTGGTTTATTGTTGATATTTTGTTTATTGGAGCTGGCCGATGATCCTACCAATACACGGTGGTTGTGTACTGATTCTGCACTTGTTTTTTTTATGAGTATAGGACATCTTCCAGCGGCTCCGACGAGACCTCAGATCTAGTCCCACCAAATCCAGATTTCAAGGGTGAGCTACTTTTTCTGGGCTTCCTTGCCTTCATCCTGTTTAGTTGTAACCCATTTGTTTCGGGCTTAAACTCTTGTTTATTTTTGGGTTGCATCCCTGTTCTAGACATTTGGTAGATTGTCTTGGTAGGATGACCTTCAGATTCTAGGGGTAGTTTTCCGCAGGATGTTATTAGCTTTTGATTAGTTATGAATGCTAGTTTATTTCAATGCACTTTTTTGAGTTGTTAGAATTGCTAAGTGTTGGGTCGATATTGGTTTGCTCATCTGGGGGTTTTGGGTAGGTTCCACTCACGATGGGTTTGGTCATGACAAAGATGGTATCATAGCCCTAGGTTTGTTGATCTCATCGTACCAAAACTAGTCTAGTAGAGTCTTGTATAATGGTACGAAGACGTCTGTACTTTTCTTCGAGAGGCAATAGGACTTTAGGAAAAACTATCTCTTCTTTCTTCCTTCATGTTGTAACTTAATTCCAATTGGTATCTGGTGATAAAAATTAGTATCTAACTCCTTTCACTCTTTGTCTGCAGATGGTTAGTACCAGGAATAAGAGAGCGAGAGCAGCGGGCCCAGCAGCCAGAGGAAGAGGAAGGGGCAGGTTCAGGGGAAGAGGTGGAGGCAGAGGAAGGGCAGCACCCACTGGGGGTGAAGCTCAGGCAGCTGCTGGACCAAGAGAGGCGACCCCTCCCCCACCCCAGGATCATGTTGAGGAAGAAGTAGAGGTTGTTGTCTAGGAGGGCGTGGAACTAAAGGAGGCGACAATGGCTGGAGGTGCAGGCCTTCCCCCTATAAAGCCCAAAGCATTTCAGCAGGTGTGGAGCTTTCTGAGTGGACTGGTTGGTGCGGGAGCCACCCCCGTGGGTACTGAAGCTTATGTTTCGGTCACCCAGCTAGAGGTTGCAATGGCTCCTAGAATGGATGCGGCATCTGGTACTGATGAGTTCTTCCGTCCAATTCTAGGACCGGTTATGACAGGGAACGAGCACTAGATGCTGACTAAGTTTTTGAAGCTGAAACCTCCTACATTTCAGTGTACTTAGAAGGAAGATGCTTATGAATTTATCTTAGACTGTTATGAGAAGCTGCACAAGCTAGGCATTGTAAAGCAGCATGGTATGGAGTTCGTCACTTTCCAGCTGCAGGGCAATGCTAAGCAATGGTGGAGGTCCCATGTGGAATATCAGTCATCAATTTTTCCTCCACTGTCTTGGATGGAGTTTCATGCTCTATTCTTAGAGAAGTATGTGCCCCGTACCTTGACGGGTCATAAAAAGGATGAGTTTCTGGATCTGGAGAAGGGTAACATGTCGGTCTCAGCCTACGAGGCCAAATTTTATGCCTTGTCCTATTTCGCTACTCAGTTGTTGGGCACCAAAGAGGAGAGGATTCGTCTATTTATGAAGGGTATGAATACTAAATTGCAGGTGTTTTCAGTGCATATGACTTCAGCAGGGAAGAGCTTCAATGAGGTAACAGACTATGTAAAGAAATTGTAAGGGGTCAAACAGGTCAGGCAAACTAAAGTGTTAGCCAAGAAGTCCCGGAATGACAGAAATTTCAGTGGTTCGTACTGCAAGGGTCACAATCATTAGGTGTATTCTTCTTGTCTGATTAAGTCAACCTTGCCCACTTCTACAGGTGGTCATCCGGGACACAGTCAGTTCTTAGCTCCTAGAGGCCAGGGGGCTTCTACACTTCTACCAGCAGGCCTACTCTTAAGTGCAGATGTTTCTATTATGGTTATCTGGGTCACTTCAAGAGGGAGTGCCCTCACAGGAAGACAGGTAATCAGGCTCACCAGTAGTCTAAGGTTGTGGTTCCAGTGGCTAGAGGTGGTTATGCTAAGGGTCATCCATAGGGTGGGAGAGGAAACTTTCAGGGAGGTCAGAGAGACAGAGAAAATAGCGGGGCGGGCAGGGTTGTGATGCATCCAGCCAGGGAAGTTGCTAGGATTGATGATTGGGCTCACTGATATGCTTTTCTAGGGAAGTCTGAGGCCGAGGCATCAGACGCAGTGATCACAGGTACACTTCTTATCTATGATAGGATGGCTTCTGTACTATTTGACCCAGGTTCTACTTACTCTTATGCGTCTGCGAATTTTGCTTCGGGTATGAATTGTGTTTGTGATATCCTTGATTCCCTTATTCATGTTTCTACCCCAGTTGGAGAGTCGGTGATAGTGACCCATATTTATCTTACTTGTCCTGTAGTATTTGTGGGGCTGCAAACTTGTGTAGATTTAGTTATTCTACACATGCTAGCTTTTGATGTTATATTGGGGATGACTTGGTTGTCTCCATGTCATGCGGTGTTGAATTGTAATACTAAGATTGTGACTCTAGAGATTATGGTTAAGGATAGATTAGAGTGGGAAGGTGTGTACAAGCCTAAGCCGGCTAAGATCATATCATTTGTCCGGGTGGGGAGAGGTTATTTGGCCTTCTTGGCTAATCTCCGGTATGATAGTGTGGAGTCCCTATCAGTGGAGTCAGTTGCAGTAGTTTCGGAGTTTTAGTAGGTGTTTTCGGCAGACTTGCCTGGTATGCCTCGGGATAAAGACATAAATTTTTGTATGGACTTGGAGCCAGGCACTCGCCCAATTTCTATTCCTCCTTATCGCATTGCTCCGACAGAGTTGAGGGAACTTAAGACTCAGCTTCAGGAACTCTTAGATAAAGGTTTTATCCGTCTCAGTGCTTCAACTTGGGGTACTCCGGTCTTATTTATAAAAAAGAAGGATGGTAGTATGCAGATGTGCATAGACTACAGGCAACTGAACAAAGTCACCATCTGGAACAAGTATCCTTTACCTCGTATAGATGATCAATTTGACCAGTTTCACGGTGCATCCCTGTTTTCAAAAATTGACTTAAGGTCAGGATGCCATCAATTAAAGATTAGGCCAGAGGACATCCCTAAGACTGTATTTTGGACTGGGTATGGGCATTACGAGTTCCTAGTGATATCGTTTAGGTTCACCAATGCGCCAGCAATCTTCATGAATTTGATGAATGGGGTATTTAAATCTTATCTAGATTTGTTTGTCATTGTGTTTATAGATGACATTTTGATCTACTCCAAGAGTATGGAGGAGTATGTCGAGCATCTTCATGTTGTTTCTGACATTTTGAAGCATTAGAAATTATATGCCAAGTTTTCCAAGTGTGAATTCTGGTTGACTTCAGTCGCCTTCTTAGGGCATGTGATGTCAGAAAAAGGGGTGATCGTGGACCCCCAAAAGATTGAGTCAGTTAAGAGATGGGTTTGACCTAGCTCTATGACTGAGGTTAGAAGTTTTGTGGGGCTCGCAGGCTACTACAGTAGGTTTGTCAAGGATTTTGCATCCATCACTACTCACTTGAAAAGGTTGACTCAGAAAGAAGTACCATTTGTGTGGTCTGACAAGTGTGAGGAGAGCTTGAGGAGAGCTTCCAAAAGCTCAAGGCACTTCTTACTAAAGCTTGATACGCCCAAATTACACCTCAGTTAAGAAGCATAAGCGGTCATTGTCAAATATAGAACCCAACAAACGTTGGGGTCGATCCCACAGGGAATAAGGTACAAATTAAGTCGTTAGTAATTTAGATGACTAGTAATCAATAGTTTCCGATAAATGGGGGGGGGGGGTTGTAGTAATCAATCTTTGATTGTTTCTTTGAATAATTCACGTAACAAACAACAAGTTTCAACGAGTAAAATATTAGAGATGAACTAGGGATGTGTTCACCATGGCTTCATGGAAAACCTCGGGTTAGAGTTTTAATGGATTCATTTCATATGCAAAACACAAAGTAATTGAATTCTTTCGTACATCTAATCATTTCTCAACCAAGAAGATGCTTTTCTTTTCAATTCTTTCAAATTGAAAAGATACAATTACACAATTCAATTAAAACTTCAAGTAGATTAATCTCGCTATAGTATCAATCATTAGACGGGAGTTAGTAGTCCCGAATCCTTGTTGTTATCTAATTTACCCAGTTTTAATTTATTGATTAAAGCAAATCAAACCTAGGCTTATTCTAATTTTTGCAACAATTATAAAACAATAAAGATGTAAGATTAACAATGTATGAAGCATATAATCTGAACCCATTGTCATACGTAACCAAGATTACTACTTTTGCCATGGATCCCACAACCCTAGTTGTGGGAAGTTTAGCTACTCGTGAATAAAGAAGAAGAGAAGGCAAAAATAATCATAGTAGAAGAAAATCCTTACAATATATGAAAACACACTTCAATTCTTCAATGGAACTTGAGAAACAATTCCCAAAAAGTAAGAACAAATGATAGAAAACGTATGTTTGTTGTTTGAGCGCTACTAATGTTCAAAATATGCTGAAAACAAAGTACTGAAAAAATACCCTAAGAGTCCTATTTATAGGCAATTCTAAATTAAATCCATATTGGTCTATGAAAGGAAAGTCGCGTCCAGAAAATGGGCTCCAATATGGTCTATTTTGGTCAACAACGGACCATTTCCTTGGTTGTCGAAACTTCCCAATTTTAACAGTTTCTGGTTCTAGAAAATGGTCCAAGGAACAGTCCATTTTGGTCAACAACTGACCATTTCCTTGGCCGTTGTAACTCACAAAAAATTCCTGTCTTCTGGTAAGTCGTCCATGCTATGACGACTTGCAGAGAAATTTCTGTAAGTCGTCCACCCTGTTATGACTTGCTGAGAAATCTTTGTAAGTCGTCTAGCCTGTGGTGACTTGCTGAGAATCCTGACTGGTTGACTTGACGGTTGGTCACAACGGTCCACTTTTAGTCACAACGGTCAGCAAAACATCTCATTTTTGGCTCAACTAAGCTCTCTTGGTGCTTTAAGTCTATATATCCTGAAACACAACCAAAACACATAAATTTGCACAATATTTGCTTGAAAACTTACGTCTATTCTTTTGTTAAAGGAATATATGTGACGTAAAATACTAGCACATCAACACCCTCAACTTAAAACGTTCTCTTGTACTTAAGCAACATGACACAAGACCAAAATAGATGACTCCATAAAAGAAAACACATCATATCTATAGCAGTCAACATTCATTCCACAAATGTATCAACTTCATCCAACCCCCTGTAATACAAAAGTGTTTGAAAATCTAACTAGTAAAGATCCAAGAATGTCACTACGATGTGATAGAGTACTCCACATACACACAAAATAGTTATCCCAACAATCAATAGATAATACAGAAATCTCGGTGCCCTCATCACAAAGAAGTCCCCCACACAAGACTTGGGACTAAATAAGACACTCACACTCACAAATGATTTCAAACAGTGCACATGCGATACCATAGGCTTTCCCTTGCTATTCTATTTCATTTTTTCAGAGAGTCGCTCAGGATCACTACAGGGCTTGTTTTGGGTTGTAATGAGGCTTCGTGTGCAGGTAGGATACTTTTGGGGAATAGTGACTAAACCCTCATTGAAAACATTGCCCTATTATTTCCACTCAAACTTATTCCATCCACTTTTAATCACCTTTGATTTCCTTATTTCTAGTTACAGGTGTGGCCTTCCTAACTTGGTAACTTCTTTTCATTATTTTTCACTTATTTTTCATTTCTTTTTGGTTTTGTCTTTTCGTTTGGCACACACTTGCACTTTTTATCCCATCAACAACTAATCTTTTACACAACCCATTTTTCTTATCATATACCTCTACAGTAGCCACCCTCAACTTAGGCTAATTGTCTGAGTTGAGGTGCACGATATCCAAGGAGGGACCAGGTCCAAATAGAGATTCAAAGTTAAAAGCGAAAGGTAAGAGGTTATCGAAAGAAAGAAGTCAACTTTGGCTCAAACAGGGATCAAAGGGAGTATTTAAATTTGGATGGACTCTTAGGTTAAGTGGACTGCACATAAAAAGGGCCTGTGATCCTTTCCTAAGTGGCTAACTTCAAACTTAACAGAATAGGCCAGGCAAGTTCTAGATGCATGCACAGAGTAAGACTTTATAACAATAAGCTCACACACACTTGGCACCAAGAAACCATACCACTACCACTTATCAAAACAACATCTCGGCTTAAGCATAATTATTACAATCACATCCACTCAATGACATTCAGGGATCCAGAACAGTTAACCATTTCAAACATAAGTACAAAATCAACATTTTTCGGAGAGGGCTCCTTTTTATTTCAACTTGCAAAAAGCCATGCTTGCTATAGACAACACAACATAACACAAACAGAACTTAAACAACAACCTAAATATGCCAGTTCTACTAGATAGCACACTGAGGGAAAAGAAAAATGGCAACAAAAACCCTTTATAGTGAAAGACTCACAAGTATCCTAACACCCTCAACTTAAATTCTTGCATTGTCCCCAATTTACATATATGGAAACTAAATTGTGAGAGAAAGGAATACCTATGAAGACCTTAGGCCTCAGAGTCTGGTACGATATTGGAGACCATCGGGGTCTCTAAGGTAGGTGTAGTCTCTGGAACAGGTGTAAGCAACATTAGCCAGTTGACCTCCAAATTTCTCTTTTCTCGGCTCTTCAGCTCATCGAGACAGCTTCTTCACTCTTTCTAACTCTTTTTTCTTGTTGGTTCTCTTGGGGTGTTTTATTTTCCTTGATTTGTTCTCACCGCTTTCTTCTATATGTTTCTCTTCCTATGATTCCAACATTATCCTTATAACAGCTAGGGTCTCAACAACACCCTTTTCCTCCATATGCACATCCATAGGAGCTTCATCAATAACACTGATAACCGAGACCACCCTCATATCTCTTGGTGGCTTCATTGATTTACACACATTAAACTTGACTAATTCATTGTTCAGTCTGAATGTCAATTCATTTCTCTCCATATAGACCAACACTCTTGCAGTGGCTAATAATGGCCATCCCAAGATTATGGGTACTTCAAAGTCCACTTTGCAATCCAAGATTACAAAGTCGACTAGGAATATAAACTTGCCAATCTTCACTAGCACGTCATACAATATTCCCACTGGTCATTTTACTGAACGGTCGACCATTAATACCCTCATGGTATTTGGTTTGGGAGCTCCCAAGCCTAACTACTTACAGATTTCTAGTGGCATCAAGTTGATTCTAGCACCAAGATCACATAAAGCTTTTTTGAAATTGAATTTCCCAATTGTACAGGGAACAGTAAAAGCACCTGGATCTTCCTTCTTTTGCACTAACGATCTCAAAAAAATCACACTGCAGTGGTGGAGGTTATCTTCTGGATCAAAGCTCACTGACCTCTTTTTGGAAATCAAGTCTTTCATGAACTTGGCGTATCTGGGCATTTGGTCAAGAGCGTCCACCAGTGGGTTGTTCACTGATATCTACTTGAGCATGGTCATGAACTTGTGGAACTTGCCATCTTCCACTTTTTCTTCAACCACTGTGGGATGGAGGAGGTTGCCTAGGTATTGTAGTTGGAAGTTTTTCAACTTCCTTACCTTTTTCTTCAATCACAGTTTCAGAATCTTTTTCCACAGTAGATTTTTCAGCACCTACTTTCGGAGCATCATTAGTGACAAAGTCATCATCTACCATCTCATTCTCATCTTATGCACTTTTTTCTAGCGGTTGAACCAATGGGTGTGGGTCATACAAGACTTTTCCACTCCTTGTAGAGATAGCCATACAACTTCCATCCTTCCTAGGATTTTGTATGGTATCACTAGGCAAGGTTCCATTCTTTCGCGGATTCAGAGTGGTGGATACTTGCCCCATATGGTGCTCCAACTATTTAATGGACTTAGAGTGTGAATCCACCAGCTGACTCAATGAAGATAGATCCCTCTTGATCTCTTGTACCCCAGCATCGGTAGACTCCACCTTCACCAACACTTTTTCCAACATGGTTTCCATACTAGAAGTCCCTGCTTTGATGCTAGCTTTGTCACTATTTCCAAGTGGTACATACAATCCACCTCTGTCATCCTTGCTCCTCCAATCAGCTTGCTCTCAATTCTTATAACCCAGCTTTTCATAGTAATTGTTCCAACCTTGGTTTCCTTGGCCATAAGCGTGGAAACCCCCCCTCCAAGTAATTAGCTTCTTCATCAGATTCTTCCTCAGTTGCTCTACCCTGTGCACCTACAGCTTTTACCTTCTCAATTCCACCTGCCAATAAATGTTTCATTAGCAAGTCCATCTGTGTCTTTAAGTGGGCCATATCTTAATCCCGCTCTTCCTCTTTTCGATGCTGCTCAGCTGACATACCCATAGTATAAGTACTAGCATCCACTTCTGAATCTCGGGTGTGCCAGGCTCTATTTGTGTTGGTGAGCCAGTCCAAAATATTAGTGGCCTCAATAAAATTGAGCCCCATGAATGCTCCTCCTGCTGCATTATCAAGCGTCATCTTGGTAGCCGAATTCAGCAATCTGTAAAATATCTGCATCAAAAACCCATCTGTCAGCTGGTGGTCTGGGAACTAGGTCAACTTCTTTTTAAACCTCAACCAGGTTTTATGTAAGGCCTTGTGCGGTTGCTGTCTGAAATTACTAATCTCGTCCCTCAACTGTAACATTCTGGAGGGAGGAAAGAACCTTTCTAGGAAAGCTCCTTTCAACTCACCCTAGGTTGTTATAGAATTCGTAGTTAGCTCTGTCAACCATAGTGTTGCCTCATCAGACAGAGACAATGGGAATAACCTAAGCCTGATAGTTGTTTGACTCACACCCGACAGTTCAAATGATTTGCAAAGCCTCACAAAATTCATCAGGTGCCGATTGGGATCATCACCAGCTACTCCTCTAAACACCCCCTTCAGATTTAACAGTTGGATCATCGTGCTGGTAATATTAAACTTAGTGCCAACCACTAATGGGGGAAGAACTGTGGCACCCGTAGCACCAACTCCATCCAAGTCAAGATCATCAGCATCACCCAAAGCAAACTGCCTTGGCTGTTTTCGACCTCTACCCCTCTGTTGCGGCCTTTGATCTACAGGGGAAACATTGCTGACATTATCCACCGCTATACCATCACCCACTGCAGCCTCATCACCCAACATAGCATCATCCGCAATATCATCAGCACTCAAGTGCTGCTGGGCTTGCTGAGCTGCAGCGAGTCTTGCTGCCTCTTGTTGTGCATTCATACTTTGCCTTAGAGTTCTCGCAAGCTCAGGGTTGTGGGGTAATATTGATTCACCCGAGCATCGGTTACTTGGCATGCACAACTATGTACCCTGTAACAATAAAAAATAACAAATAAAAGTAAATCAGAAAAGTATGACTAAGAGTCAAGTAAATACACCGGACTTAATAAACAACCATATTCCCCAGCAATGGCGCCAAAATTTGATATGCCCAAATTATACCTCAGTTAAGAAGCATAAGCGGTCGTTGTCAAATATAGAATCCAACAAAGGTTGGGGTCGATCCCCAAGAGAATAAGATGCAAGTTAAAATGTTAGTAATTTAGATGACTAGTAATCAATAGTTTCCAGTAAATGGGGGGGTTTTAGTGATCAATCTTTGATTGTTTCTTTGAATAATTCACGTAACAAAAAACAAGTTTCAATGAGTAAAAATCAATATTAGAGATGAACTAGGGATCTGTTTACCATGGCTTCGTGGACAACCTCGAGTTAGAGTTTCAATGGATTCATTTCATATGCAAAATATGAAGTAATTGAATTCTTTCGTACATCTAATTGTTTCTCAACCAAGAAGATGCTTTTCTTTTCAATTCTTGATAACTTAAAAAGAAACAATTATATAATTCAATTAAAACTTCAAGTAGATTAATCTCGTTAAAGCATCAATCATTAGATGGGAGTTAGTAGTCCCGAATCCTTGTTGTTAATCTAATTTATCCAATTTTAATTTCTTGATTAAAGCAAATCAAACCTAAGCTATTTATAATGTTTGCAACCATTAGAAAACAGTAAAAATGTAAGATTAACAACGTATGAAGCATATAATCCAAACCCATTGTCACACGTAACCTAGATTACTACTTTTTCAATAGATCCCACAACCCTAGTTGTGGGAAGTTTAGCTACTCATGAATAAAGAAGAAGAGAAGGCAAAAATAATCATAGTAGAAGAACAATATATGAAAACATACTTCAATTCTTCAATGGAACTTGAGCAAAAATTCCCAAAAAGTAAGAACAAATGATATAAAACGTATGTTTGTTGTTTGAGTGCTACTAATGTTCAAAATATGCTGAAAACAAAGTACTGAAAAAATACCCTAAGAGTCTTATTTATAGGCAATTCCAAATTAAATCCGGATTGGTCTAGGAAAGGAAAGTCGCGTCCAGAAAACGGACTCCAAAATAGTCTATTTTGGTCAACAACAAACCATTTCCTTGGTAGTTGTAACTTCCCAATTTTAATAGTTTCTGGTTCTAGAAAATAGTCTAAGGAATGGTCCATTTTGGTCAATAACGGACCTTTCCTTGGCCGTTATAACTCACAAAAAATTTCTATCTTCTGGTAAGTCGTCCAGCCTGTGATGACTTGCAGAGAAATTTATGTAACTCATCCAATTTGTGATGACTTGCTAAGAAATCTTTGTAAGTCATACAGCCTATGGTGACTTGCTGAGAATCTTGATTGGTTGACTTGACGGTTGGTCATAACGGTCCATTTTTAGTCACAACGGTTAGCAAAACATCTCATTTTTGGCCCAACTAAGCTCTTTTGGTGCTTTAAGTCTATCTTTCCTAAAACACACAAATTTGCACAATATTTGCTTAAAACTGACGTCTATTCTTTGGTTAAAGGAATAAAATATGTCGTAAAATACCGGCACATCACAGCTCATATTCTTTCATTGTCAGTTGAAGGTAAGTATTTTATTCTGTATTATGATGCTTCACATTCGGGTTTGGGTGTTGTATTAATGCAGGACAGGAATGTCATAGCTTATTCTTCAAGGCAGTTGAAGCCTCATGAGAAGAATTACCCAATCCACGACTTGGAGTTGGCAGTGGTGGTCTTTGCACTCAAGATTTGGAGGCACTATCTCATGGTGTCAAGTATGAAATGTTCACTGATCATCATAGTCTGCAACATGTATTTACTCAAAAGGACTTGAATCTGAGGTAGAGGAGGTGGATGAAGTTGTTGAAAGATTATGACGTGACATTCAGTACCATCCGGGTAAGGCTAATGTGGTCGCAGACGCATTGAGCCAGAAAATAGTCAGCATGAGCAGTTGGCTTGTTTGGGGGTGTCCAAATGACTATTGGCTAGGGAGATTCAGGCCCTAGAGTCTAAGTTCATGCGATTGGCATCTCAGAGCAGGGTGGAGTATTTGCCAGTATTGAGGTCAAATCCATATTTATAGAAGAGATAAAGGCCAAGCAATTTCAGGATGCACAATTGAGCAAGCTTCGGAGCAAAGAGGTATCCAGAGAGTTCGAGAATGCCACGTTAGGCGCTAATGGGGTGATGAGCTTCAGAGGGAGGACTTGTATTCCTCAGGTTGATGACATAATTCAGAAGGTGTTGGAAAAGGCTCATGGTTCGTGGTATTTGAATCATCCAACCGTAACCAAAATATACAGGGCTTTAAGGTAACTTTATTGGTGGCCTAGAATGAAAAGGGACGTAGCTGACTTCGTGTCCAAGTGTCAGAACTATCAGCAGGTCAAGTATGAGCATCAAAGGCCTACGGGACTACTTTAGAGAATACCCATCCCCGAGTGGAAGTCAGAAAGGATTGCCATGGATTTCATAGTAGGTCTTTCCAAGACTTTGGAAAAGTATGATCTATTTGGGTCATTGCGGACAGACTGACCAAGTTAGCTCATTTTATTCTGATCAGGGTGGACTATAATTTTCAAAAGTTGGCGAAGATCTATGTTAAGGAGATCATGAGACTACACGGGGTCCACTCTCCATCATTTCAGAAAGGGGTACCCAGTTTACCTCCAAGTTTTGGGGTAAGTTGCATGAAGAGTTGGCACTCAACTCACTTTCAACACGACATTTCATCCTCAGACAGACGGTCAGTCAGAGAGGACAATCCAGGTATTGGAGGACATACTAAGGCATGTGTGATCATCTTTGGGGGTCATTGGGACTAGTTTTTACCATTGTGTGAGTTCTCATACAACAACAGCGACCACTCCAGTATCGATATGGCACTATTTGACGCTCTGTATGGGAGGAGATGTGATCGCCCATAGGGTGGTTTGAGGCAGGCGATGTTAAGCCTTTGGGAGTGGACTTGGTGAAGTAAACACTAGGAGAAGTAAGGGGCATTCAGATCAAGTTGCTAGCAGATCAAAGCAGGCAGAAAAAGTATGCAGATCTCAAGGTAAGAGACATGGATTTTTAGGTTGGTGAGCAGGTGTTATTGAAAGTATCACCAATGAAAGGGGTTATGTGTTTCAGTAAGAGGGGAAAGCTTAGCCCTTGATATATTAGTCCATTCGAGGTTCTAGAAACTGTAGGGCCGGTGGCATAGAAGTTAGCACTGCCACCTAGTTTATCTGGGGTCCATCCAGTCTTCCATGTATCCATGTTGAAGTGATACCATAGGGATGGGGAATATATTATTAAATGGGATGCGATCTTACTATACAAGGATCTATAATATGAAAAGGAACTGGTTGCGATTCTTGATCGGGATGTTCAAAAGTTGAGGACAAGGAGATCAAATCTATGAAAGTTCAGTAGAAGCATCATCCGGTTGAGGAAGACACTTGGGAACCCGAGAAGGACATACAGGACAAGTACCCTCAATTGTTTGAGGATTTAGGTACTACACTTTCCCTCTTTTATTTCATATTTTTAAGTTTGATCATTCGGGAGAAAATGATGGGTAAATTGGTATCTATTTTAACGACCGAGTCCATCATTACGGGGAAACTTTTCATGCCAAGTTTTGAGTTAGAAAACTTCCATGTTTGAGAGTTGGAAATTTTGGGCTAGGCTAGACTCAGATGGTTTTTGAGCAAGGTATGATCTAGGGTAATCTGGGTGAGGATTGGGTAACGTGTCTTGTAATGAGCTAGTTTTTACGTTATCTAAAATGTAAAGGAGTCTAGGGGACTTTTCTGTAATGAATTTGGGTAAGTAAAACTCTCGGTATTAAGGTTGACATGAAGGGGTTGTTTCAAAATATTAGGATTTAAAGGTGTATTGTAAAATGGGCACTTTTGTGGGACTTTTCGAGATTCTGTCCATGTAAATTGCTATAGAGATTGAGTCGGTGCGGTAGAAACCACCACTATGGCAGAAGTCAACATTGGTCAGCACTGCCATAGCGGTGGGTTCTGTTATGGCGACGCCGCTATAGCGGTGTACGGACCGCTATAGCAGATAGAGTCAGGATTTAATACAGAAACTTCTCCAAAATGATCAGTTTTCCTCAAGAACATTTTGGAGAAGGCAAAGGGAGTTTGGGCAACAACACTCTATTTTTCACCATTTTTCATCCCAAAGGTAAGGATTTTGCTCCCCTAACTTAGTACTATGATTACTACGTGGTAGAATTGATAGTTACGGGCCTGGGGAAAGGTTTGAATTAACCTAGAAATAGTAGAATCCAGGGAAAGAGGGGATTCTAGGGTGGAGAATTCTTGGGATGAGTTTATTATTGATCATTCATGATTAAAATACCTTAATTCACTTATTTTGTCCGTTAAATGATAGTCTTTAGGCAAATTAGTGGTGGGAAGGCTCGGGAATGGGTGGAATGATCATAGTTTTGGCCTGGGGATTTGGATTTAGTATAATTCGGGTATTTTAGGCTAGTGTTGTCACGACTCGATTTCTCAGGTCATGATGGCACCTACAACCCCCCAGTAGGCGAACCAATTCCCGTAGCCCAGAACAACTAGTAATGGGATACTACCTAGCTAATACGCTCAACAAGCTGAGATAAGCAAAAGCAGAATATAAGGATAAGACAACGCGGAAGCAATTTACCCGAATATATACATCATGAAACTACACCAACCCCAAGACTTGGTATTGACAGTACAGAAGCTTCTAATAGAATACAAGTGCTAGAAGTAACAAAATGATAAGTACAACTATCTCCAAATATACAAAGAATAATAGTACAAAAGATGAGATGTAGACAAGCCCCGACCGTCAGGCGCTCACCCTAGTCTCAAAGATCCAAAAGTTGCACGAGTCTCTAACGTGATCAATGGAGAAAGCTCAGCTAATATCTGCACCAAAAAGTGCAAAAGTATGGTATGAGCACCAAAACCACGGGTACTCAGTAGGCATCATCGGCCGACTGAGCGCATATAAGATATAAAAGCAGTAAGTAACAGATAGCAAGAAAGCAGTCATTGAAGCAATAAGCAAGGAACAAGGAGCTAGCACAGAGAATATACAACCAAAAGCTACAAGTAAAACATGCTAGCACAGAAAATATAATTACAGAGAATCACAGGTGAAGGAAAGAAGAACGCACCTGGAGTCCTTGCACAACAATATAAGTGAGTAGAGAGAGAGTTGAGAAAATGGCGGTATATCGGTAACCTCAAGTAAAAGGAAAAGACGAAGAGCAGTCTAAAATACTCAAAATGGAATCAACCAGTACAAGGAAATCATAACACCAATCCAATCACATGGCAGCATAACCAGGGAATCACCTCACAAGTACCACCCTAGGATGAAATAACTAGACCACAATAATCGAGAGCTACCACTCAGCTTCCCACCAGAATCTCACACAATGCTCAGAAGGACACACAAAAGTGCCTCAGTAAGATAGGACTCCCTAGACCTCACAATAATCAGAGATCCCACAATGAAACCTCAACAGGTTAACCATCGTTAATCCTTCACTAACCTAGTGCCAAGACAAGCTCTAAATAAAGACAGGAGTAAATATAGTCTACCTACAGTCCCAACGGCCGCCCATGCAACCGAGGAACACAATCAAGTGAAAGAAAACCCTCCGACATCCCATACTACCGAAGCGTACACTGAATACACAGCAAACAATGGTGGAATCCAATGCATAATATGATATGATATGTGAAATAGAACCTCTGTATGTACCTCCTTTGGTGCCAATCGGGCCCAGCAGGCAGGTTCCATGGAAGGACTCAGCCCGTATACCTCTACTTCACCATATACTCTTCCCTCTGGCGCACGCGGCCAGAAGCCCCAGGCCCGGAGTGGCCAGGTCCATGGAGGTCTCCGACCCCATACTAAAACTCAGTATCAAGACATGTCATCCGGAAGCAAGTCCGGGATCAAGATAGAGACCCAATCTCGAATATGCATGCCCAGACCCTCTCCAGGACTAAAGTAGTAAAAAATGCCTCAAAGCCCTCTCCAAGGGTGCCCGGGCGTAACCGGGTCTAAAACTGTAGTAAATCAAGTCTAGTGCTCCGCCCCGCAAAGACTAGTATCAGTAATAAAATCAATTCTGGTGCTCTGCCCCGTAGAGACTAGTATCAGTAATAAAATCAAGTTTGGTGCTCTGTCCCGCAAATACTAATACCAGTAATAAAATCAGCACAAAAACATCCAAAAATCCCCTTTTCTATCATCAAAAGTACCAAAAGTAGGCCCCCAGGGCTATGCAAATTTAGGAAAACTGTCGGTAGTAGCTCGCAGCCAAAACTGTAGTAAAACATGCAGGGGAAAACTTTTTTCATGGATGATATGCTCGCACACAAATATAAAAGTAGCCAAACGGCTCACAACAACTCCTATCAGCCCTGCACAGGCCCAGCAGCTACTCAGCAGACATAACCAGCCTAAAAGGATAACCTCTATGTCCGGGATTCGCGGACATTCCCCAATAACCCACCATCTATGTTCCAGAGTCAATACAAGGCCACACAGGACCACAAGGGTAATATACAATACTACGCGAATATTACAAACAACGCATGAAATAACGGACGAACAAGGTGGACAAGGTCTGGGGTACCAACCTATAATAACCCACCTAAGGATGTTAATTAATGCAGTTATAGCCTATATACGCAGAGTCTAGGTAGGGAAAGACATAACCTACCTGTCATCCGATGACTAGCTGCGGGAACGGCATCGTCCAGGCTTGAACTGCTCAGGGCAGCTCCAAATTACACAAAAATACTTTCAACTGAAGCCCCAAAGTCATCTCTATGAAGGCTGACCAACCAAGGTAATGGAACAATTGCTAGAATCAACGAGGCTGCAAGAACGAGCCATAGCCATTTGATAAGGTGTTAATGTCACACTCGCGACCAGCCAACTCCAAAACATAAAATGAGGCCAATAACAATAATAAATGGCAGCTAAATCCAACAATAATATGTTAACCACATCTCAAAGGAGCGACGAGCTCCCGAGGCACTATTTCAAGGTGTACTTCACGTTGTCCAATCCAATCACTATTGTATGTGATCCCAAAAAGAATTTCACAATTTCCCAATCCCTCCAGCACCTTACCACAACTAGAACACCACAACAATAACCAAACATAACAAGATAAAGAGGCTGTCCAAAGCCACAATATCCAAAACACCACTTCGTGGCTCAGAAAGCTGTAAAAATGATACCAGAATATGTAATTACGAAGGAGGATCGTAAGGGAGAGATTTACTTGACAAAAATATTCAATATCCCAGTATTAACAACCTGCCTCCTTGCAGGAACAAAAAATATATCCAAATCCAACAAAAAACTACTACAAGTTATCGAAAAATACAACTTTTCGTGACTAGAAGCTTAGAATCTTGATTCAACAAATAGATAAGTGTACGGGATCCATACCTCACCAATATAACTCTGTATCTACTGCCAAATACTCAGAAAACACCTGCTGGCTCGCTGCATCAATACCCATAGAGATACGCCATGAAATCGATGGGGAAAACTATACCAAAATTACGAGCTCGCGACGTAGAGCAACTTCCGTTAAACTTCCGAATTGAAAGGATCAAAGTCCATGGAATATTTAGGGACTTTCCCTCTGATTTTCAGTGCATTCTGGGTTAAAATAATGAGTTAAAACGAAGGGGGAAAATCAGCTTTTATAAGCTGAACCGACTTAGGATGTGGGCCCCACCTTGACATGTCTACTTGTGCAGTCTTACGAAAATGTGAATATCTCTCTATTATGAAGTCGTAGGGATGAAAGGTTTAGTGTGTTGGAAACTAGACTCGTAGACTTTCGATTTTGGTATATTAGGGGCCCACTAACTTTTTATAGATAGGGAGAAACACCCCAAGACATTTAACCCAAATTTGAAAAGAATTCCTTAAAGGAATTTACAATAACTTTTTCCGACTTTTGTTTCGCAACTTGCTTGACTTCAAGACTTATCATACGACCATTTTGTGATTATAATACCTCATAACACATCCTTCTTAGTATATTAGACACTATTAGTCTTACTCCAAAGGCACGGGTTACTTTAAACCTTCCAAACGGGCGAGGTGTTACACGAGGCATTTCTTTAACTCAAACTTTTGAGTAAGGGATTCCTTTGACCTAGAACCTTGGTTTAATTCTTCAGTATTACCAAGAATGTTGACGTAAGTCAACGATTCCAAAGTTGAAGCTCTAAAATGAGGAACGGCCATAAAGACCAAACAAATGGCCTGGACACCAAACTATCGGTCCTGATAAGCCATAAATGACTTGGGCCGCTACAAGTAAGCTCTAATGGTAAAAGAAAGGCGAAAATGTGTAAATGACCGGAAGGGTCATTACAAGTGTATTGATTATCGTTATTTGTATAATTTTTTTAGACCAAGAACAAGCAAGGGCTTTGGAAAATGAGAAGGCTCCGGTCTAGTAGAGCTATTTGAGTTATTCAAGGTAGGTGATGGTTAGTATTTTCCCAATATGCAATATGTGCTCATGTACTATCACTTAATATTATGTGAGGTTGCATGCTTAGGGAATGGAATTATGAATGTCTAGTTATCATGTGTCAATTGTGTGAAATGAACTGGGTTTGATTGCTTATTGGTTTACAAGTGTGATTTTGTTTATTATTTTATTGACTTGATTAGATTGTGTGTGACATTTGGTTGGCTCGGGTACTACATCTGGTACAGGTTACATATTGGTTGGCTTGGGTACCATGCCTGGTACGGGATATTTATCAGTTGGCTCAGGTATCACGCATGGTATGAGTTTTATAAATGGTTGGCTCAGGTACCACACCTGGTACGGGTTTGATTTTACTTGCATTGATTGTATTATGTCGATGGTTCCATGAGTGGACCGGGTTGTATTCTTGAATTGTGGTTATTGTATAATGTCCCATGAGAGGCCAGGTGATTGTATTTAATGTAAGGTTAGTCTGAGTGTAGACGGGGATTGTATGTTAAACACATAGGTGGTGCCCTAGGGATCCTTGGTTGGTTTAGGTTATGTGGAAAGAATAGGTGTCATGATATTTGTTCATTGTTAGATGATGGTTGAACCTGTTATGCGTGGTTGAAAACTAAGGGAAAGACTTATAGTTTAATTGTATTATTGTCTTGTATTACATGTTTACTTTGCTTTACTCAGCTTTGGTTTATTGTTCATATTTTGTTTATTGGAGTTGGCCGATAATCCTACCAGTACACGGTAATTGTGTACTGATTCAGCACTTGTTTTCTTTCTATGAGTACAGGACATCTTCCGAAGGCTCCTATGAGACCTCAGATCTAGTCCCGGTGAATCTAGATTGCAAGGGTGAGCTATTGCTTTCGGTCTTCCTTGCCTTCATCCTATTTAGTTGTAGCCCATTTGTTTTGGGTTTATACTCTTGTTTAATTTGGGGTTGCATCCCCGTTATAGACATTTGGTAGATTGTTTTGGTACGATGACCTTCATATTCTAGGAGTAGTTTTCCACAGGATGTTATTAGCTTTTGATTAGTTATGAATGCTAGTTTATTTCAATGCACTGGTTTTGAGCTGATAAAATTGCTAAGTGTTGGGTCGATATTGGTTCGCTCATATGGGGGTTTTGGGTGAGTGCCACTCACGATGGGTTGGGTCGTGATATTTGTGAACCTTAATTAGGTTCTTGAATTAGGTAGTTGAATTTGGAATTAGGTTCTTGAATTAGATTATAACTTGAATTTGGGAACTTTAAATTTTAAATAGGTTCTTGAATTAGTTTTGGGTTTAGTTTTTATAATCTTGAATTAGTTTTCAACGTTAACTTCTTGTATTAGGTACTTGAAGGTAAGTTTTTTTAAGTTAAGTTTTTTAAGTTAAGTTTGTTAGTTGATATTGTTAGTTTTGAGTTATAATCTTTAATTCGTTTTCAACTTTAGGTTCTTTTCTGTGAACCTTAATTAGGTTCTTGAATTAGATTATAACTTGAATTTGGGAACTTTGAATTTGAAGTAGGTTCTTGAATTTGTTTTGGGTTATAATTTTGAAATAGTTTTCAACTTTAGATTCTTTTTGTGAACCTTGAATAGCTTGCTAGTTTAGGTTAGTCTTTGTGAACCTTAGCTTAGGTTAATGCTTGCTATTAATTTTCAACTTTAGCTTAGTGTTAGTTTTGAATTAGGTTCTTGAATTTGAAAATTTTAAATTAGTTTTGGGTTATGCATACAGATGTCATCAGGTGATGGTGATCGATTTCATCCTAGTAAGAGTACTAGCAAGTCTAGTAAACCTAGGAAGAGCTCTAGGAGGCCTATAGAGCTTGACGATATTCTAGGCCATCTTTCATCTTCGCCACATATTTTCTCTTCTCCACCATTGTCTATCCCCTATGGCACTGAGAATCCCACAGATTATCATGGTCCTAGATCCACTACTTCTCATCATCACACTTTCATGCCTACACCTATTGTGCATCCGCCATATGGCAGCAGGACTATCAGATTATCATCTAGTACTCCATCCCCACGTGATTCTTATTCCCCTCATATATCAGGCTTGCGACTTAGAGATACCAGCTCTGAGTCTGACACACAGACATCTACTCCCCCATTGACTCAGTATTATACACTTTCGCCATTACCTATATCAGCATATTATGAGGAGGATGTGGATGTGGATTTGATACCCGGCAAGAAAGACGCCATTGGTAGAGTCATGATTCAGCCTGATGGATCATTGTAAGTTTTTGTCTAAATTGATAAGTTTATTTTATTTTTTCATCTTAATTAATTATTTATGACTTGACATGCTTATTATGTTCTTTACAGGTAGTATCATCCGAAAGAGCCCAAATGTGATCTAAAGGAGGCAGTTAAGAGGCTTTTTACAGAACCTTGGCACTCCTAACAAGACATTACAGAATCAATCAAACATGTCATGTTTGATGAGTTTAAGGTATATACAATTTAATTATTATTTTATTAAGTTTAATATTAACTTTTCATAATATATACATATATATATATATCATCTAACACTAGTCATTTCTCTCTTTCAGACAATGTGTTCTTGAAAGCGAAAGTACAATAAGATCATTTCCTCTACTTTCGAGAGTAAGGTCGGTGTCAGGCTGTCCTAATGGCTTAAAAGAGTTCGGGATAGTAAAAAGTGTGGATATTGGCATCTACCTCATCTTCATGAGAAGCTTAAATAATATTGGAATACGGAAGAATTCAGAGCATTGTATGAACAAGCCAAGAAAGCCAGGGCCAGTGTCAAAGGTAGATCGTTGCACACTATGGGTGCAAAGAGCGCAGCGGATATTGAAAGAGAAATGGTAAGTAATAATATTAACTTTTTAACTTATATATTTATATAAACTTAATTAAATATTAATTACTTGAATATATTAAATTTTATTTTGTTTGCGGAAGAAGGAATTGGGGCGCCCTCTGACTCAGGCTGAGCTCTTTCGAAGAGGCCACGTAAGAGAGAAAAAAATGAATCAGATCCGGATGTATGGGTTGACCAAAGGTCTCAAGACGCCTATGTAAGTTTTAAATTTAGATATAATTAAAGTACTAACATATATATTTTTTTATATATATATATATATATTATGTATATATTATAATTTTTATTTTTTTATATGCAGGATGAGTTTGGACGTGTCTTGTCTGAGTACAGCCAGACTCAACAAGATTAGGGCTTGCTGAACCAGCCTACAAAGGAGGAAGCCACTCAAATATGGACCAATAAATTGGCACGGGGGAGACAAAAGGTGAGAGTCTATAGTCTAGGCTCTAGGAATGATGTGCGACACATCCAGTCAGGATTGGCAAGTATTAGATCCTCGCGCTAGGCTTAGGTGGTTGATGGTGTTTATCTTGCACATATGTCACAGCAAATCGCATAGCTTACGTATGCCTTGGAAGAATTTGAGAGAAAATGGGCTGAGAGCGATAAAGATATGTGCAAGACCATCCAAGATCTTAAAGAACAAGTATCTTCCTTGATTGGTCATCATCGACATAGTGTAAATCATACTCCTTCCTCTTCGTCATCAAGTGGTGACGTGATGGAGCATAGTGATAATGAGGAGGAGTATGTGGATACTACCCCCAATAGGTTTGACTCATTTAGTTCATTTCCCCTCTACTTTTAGACACTTTTACACTTTGATACTTTTTTAAATTATTCAATACTTTGTAAGTCCTTTTAGTGGACCTTTTATGTATTTAGTCATATTATTAGTTGTTTTTTAGTTTTTTGTTGATGTTGTAATTGTTTTATGACTGTTGTGGCAGTAATTAGTGCTACTTTGGGCTGTATTGAATTTGTTTTGTAAATGGCAGGTGGTGCATCTTGAAAATGCAGGTTTCTGCTTCTGGAAAAAATGCAGAAAAGCGACAGATAGGGTCTCATTTGTCTGTTGCTTTTCTGGAAATTTTAAAAAAAAATCCTAGAAAAATGACTCTGTCCGTCGCTTTCCTAGAATGTTTTAAAAAAATTACCAAAAAAAGCGACGTTGTCCATCACTTTGTTCTTCAAGTTCAAGAACAAAGTGACGGGCAGTGTCGCTTTCTTAAAAAAAATTATTGCTTGTACATTTGCATCGATATTCGTCAATTATAAAGTGATGTTGTCCATCGCTTTTGGAAAAGCAACTAATGTAACGATCGGTATCATCATTATGGGTAGACTTTTCATGCCAAGTTTCGAGTCAGAAAACATCCGAATTTGGGAGTTGAAAATTCTGGGCTAGTCTAGTCTCGGTTGGTTTTGGAGCGAGGTATGGTCTAGGGAAATCCGGGTAAGTATTGGGTAACGTGTCTTATTTTAAGATAGTTTTCCATTTAGCTAACACATAAAAGAGTCCTGGGGACTTTTCAGAATTGAATTCGGGTAAGTACAACTCCTAGTATCAAGGTTGATGTGAAGGGGTTGTTCTGGAATGTTAGAAAAATGAGTGTGTTGTAAAATGGACCAATTTAGGGGACTTTATGACTTTCTATCCCATGTCAACTGCCATAGCAGTTGACACATTGTTGTAGTAAACTCTGTTATAGCATAGAAATTACCACTATAGCAAAAGTCAACATCAGGTAGCACCACTATAACGGATGGTTTCTCTATGGCAGTACTACTATAGTGGAGCATGGACCGCTATAGCGGAGCGATGGGATCAGAAAACTCAAAATAGGTTTTTTAATTTCATTTTCTTCCACTCAGCCCCAAAATAGACGAGGGTTACTCCAAATAGCCTCCTAGGCTGCTCCAAGGCTTGGGAGCCATTGGGAGGGGAGATTCTGGCTAAGAGGATGCAAAACTATGGATTTTGAGCCTGTCATCCATCAAGAAACGCCTCCACAGAGCTAGAAATTTCATTGTACAGCTGTTTGGTATCCAGGTAGGCTAGGTTTTCTTATCGAGTAGATTGACCAATTTACATTTTTATACTTTTTGTATAATTGAAAAGGAAAATCCATGTTTAGGCCCTCGGGCACGAAGTCTGGAGGAGAATTGTTATGGTTGGATTAGTTAATCTAGAATTGATTGAGTTGTGATAATTTGTTGTGACATTTTGGGTTGTTATGATTAATTGGGTGTTGTATGATGATAAAATCTGAGGACTAGGGTGTCGGGGAACCGGGAACTTGGATAATTAAATCACGGGTTAAAGAGGGGATTCTCTGAAATGTTGTTATAAGAAACTAGAATATCATAATTGGTTGAATCACCAAGGTTAGGGGAGGTCTTTCCCTATGTTGTATTTTGGTACTAGAAGGAGGGTCAGGATTTGATGTACCTACTAATATGTGTTAAGGGGTGAATTGGGGTTAGTCTTCGAACGGGATTTCAAGGTTAAGTTATTGTACCTGGAATAAGGATAGGTGATGGTTATTGATTTCTAATATGCATTATGTGTTCACGTACAATTTCGTAGTGGTGTATGAGTTGCATGTTTAGGGAATGTTTTGTGAATGTCTAGTTGTCTGGTAATCAGTCTTATGAAATGAACTGCTTTTGTTTGCTTGTTGGTATTACAAGTATGTGTGTTCATTGGTTGTGATCTATTGAACTTGTTTGACATTCGGTTGGCTCGGGTACTACGCCTGGTATAGGTTACTATTTGGTTGGCTCGGGTACCATGCCTAGTATAAGTTACTATTTAGTTGGCTCGGGTACCACGCCTAGTACAGGTTGCTATTTGGTTGACTCGAGTACCATGCCTGGTACATGATTGTTTATTGTTTTGGTGGTATTTCTTTCGATGGTTCCATGAGTGGACCAGGTTGAGTGTTAAATTTGTGATTGATTACATTGGTCCTTGAGAGGTCGGGTTGTTACACTTAAATGTGAGGGATAGTTTTAGGGTAGACTGGGCATCGCATGTAAACACTTAGGTGTTGGTCTAGGGATCCTTGATTGGTCCAGGTAATGAAAAAGGGTAAATATTATGTTTATTATTATTGTTAAATGATTGTTGAACATGCTCTTTGTGGTTGATTAGTAAAAAGGTAGACTGAGAGTCTGGAGTTGTACTACTGGCTGTTATTATATGTTGCACTGCTTTACTAAGTGCGGGTGTACTTATTGTTCTTTATATGTTGGTTTCCTGAGAGGGTTGGGAGTTATTATCATTTGGCATATAGTTGGTCCTTGAAGGGTCGGGTTAGTGTGCTTAAGTGACAAAGGGGTTCTTCTGTGAATCGGGGCCATATGTTATGGGCATAGATAATGTACTAGGGATCCTTGCTTGGGCCGGGTTATGTAAAAAGGATGTATGTTGGTTGTCACTAAGAATTGTCAATGTCGGCTAGACTTGCTACGTGCAGTTGATAATCTAAGGAGGAGACTTGTGGTCTGGTTATAATATTGGCTGTTGTTACTTGTCGAGTATGGCTCTAGGGGTCATTAGGGCAGTTTGTATTAGTAGGTGGCGATACAACGGATGCGGTCTACATCACTAAGTAGTGGGGTTTACTTGGGTTGTCAAGTTATAGTGATTGACTTGGGTAAGGAAATGATAGTTCGGGTATGGACATAGATGTTGGCAATGGTTAAGTGTGACTTGGGAAGTCTAGGTGATAAGTGTGACTTAGGAATTCTAGGTGACAAGGTGACTTGGGAAGTCTAGGTGTCAAGGTGGCTTGGGAAGTCTAGGTGTTAAGGTGACCTGGGGAGTCTAAGGGATAGGCAGACATGGGTTGACATTGGGTTTTGGTAAGGTGAATGTTGAAGGGTTGAGTATTATAATTAAATGTGCATTCCCTTGATTTTCTTATATGATGGTATAAGTGGATTAGGGTCGACCGATGATGCCTACCAGTATGTGTGTTTGTACTGATTCTACTCTTGCTATACCTTTTTGGGTATAGTCTGGTTGCAGGGTTGGTGATGTTTCATAGGTACATGACAATGTTGATCTCCAGCAGCTCCTACTCCTTGGTTCTATGGTGGGAGTTGTGTCCTCTTTTATTTTGGTATCACTCTTGTAGTAGCTCTTGTACCGGCTTAGACTAGGTTCTGGGGAGGGCAATTTTCAAATTGTAATAGTTTATTCTTTAAATATTATAAAGGATGTTTCTTGTATTTCAAAAAAGTTTATTTCATGGTTTTACTTCTCTTTCTGCATTTCATGTTGGTTCGGGTGGTAAGGGTTCTCCTATATAGGATAATTAGAGTAGGTGCCCGCACGGCCCGGTAGTTGGGTCGTGAAAAATGGTATCAGAGCCCAGGTTACCGGTCTCCCAGTACAAGAGCAAAATGTTAAATAGAGTCTCGCGTATTGGTGTGTTGAAATCCACATCTAATATTTGGAAATCTATGAAGCATTCTAGGAAACATCTCTCTTTTTTCATTCCTTTTTGTGTGGTTCATTCACTTGCTTGTATGGGTTTAGTCCAATTGGTATCTCTCGATTCCAATTGGTATCTCAACGAAGTAAAGGATATCATTGGACTTTGGTTGCAATAAGACAAGCAAGGAAAATTGGAACCGGGAAGGATTCAATTGGTATATGGCCTGGAAGGCTATGTAAAGGATGGATGAATCGGCTAACGGTCATCCATGAAGCGAATTAAAGGTAATGAAACTGATTTGCTTGAGTGTCGAAGCTTGAGACTTGAGATTGTGCTTATGTGTATTGATGTTGTTTGAATGACTGCAAATGTGTGGTGTGCAATTGTTTGATGGTGTTGTGGCTTGAAACTTGAAACTATGTGTATTTTACTACTTGTATGACTGTAGTCATGTGGGGTGAAATTGCTTGGCTTGTGGTGAGTATGTTGGTCTGGAAGGAGTCATAACTTGAATTTGTGTGCTTTGGTTGGTAATGACTTTCTATGTGTACTTGAATGGATCAGTAAAGTAGTATTACAATTCAAAAATGGACTTTCCATTGGTAAAAAAAATGGGGGAATAAGTCTTATGACTATAGGGAAACTCCAGCTACAGGACAGTCGAGATTGGTTGGGAACCATGGGGGAAAAGGGCTATTATTACTTGATAGCGGGAATTGCGGTAAGAAAATTTTTGTGGTAACTCATGATTGTGACTTAAGGAAATTTATTCCGGCTTTAAAATTTGTGATTTTCTTTAGTGATAAATTGTGGTGTGCCTTTATTGGAATGATTTGTATTACTTTCGGGTATAGACTTACCATTGGTATAGATGGTAAGGGAACCAAAAAAAGGGTTTAATGATTGTGGGGAAGCTCCAGTTTTGGGACAGTCAGGATTGGTTGGAAATCATAGAAAGGAAAAAGTGGGACTAGTAGTGTACGATAGCGGGAATGCATTATTCTGCATGGTTCTGGTGTGTTTTGTGTCTGATTTTATGATAATAGGGTGCTAAATTCCCAACTATGCATAGTTGAGGTTGGTCTTGAGGTAATATTTTAAGACCGTAACGCGTTTTCGGTGTTAGCATTGAGAACATGGAAGGGGAATGAGAGAATTTTTTAGAGAATGGTAAATTCTCTGGGCCACTACTTTTGGGGGTTGCCATAGCGATGTGCAAGTCACTATAGCGGGATGGGCAGGGCATAACCCCTATCCTATTTTTCCCCTATTTTGTCTTTCATTCCTGGGTCATTTTAAATCTCTATATGAGCTGCGAGCTATTGAAGGAATTATTTAGCATCCATGCGCAATAAGAGGAAAGGGTAGGTATGATAGTCCGAGGTATTGGTGAAACTTTAATTTACCATTGGTGGGAATAGTCACCCATGCAGAATTTGGCAAGATGACCTATAATTGACTAGTAGCGTTGGACACTACTCATAGGCTTATGTTATGAGGGTGATTATTGGCTGGTTTTATTATTGATGATCCTTAGTGGTAGGGTCGGCCAAGGGAGTGGGGTTATTAACTGAATCCTTTAACATTGTTATTCCTTCTGTCGGTCATGATAATATCGATATTACTGCTCATTGGGTGATAGGGGTGTGCTCGCTATAGCATTGGTTTGGTAGAATTCCTCCTAAGATGAGAGTTGGCGAAAACCTCAAGCTAGGATGGGTTCCAATGGAATTTTCACTATTGTGTAGTTTAGAGATACGTGGTGTCTCGGGGCATAGTTTTGATTGGAGTAAGGTGATACTATGATATGTGAGGGTCATAGTACCCCATAGGAAGCTTACGGAATGGTGTTCGGGTTAGGAGAACTACGGTTATAGCAGGAAAGTGGTCGCCATTGTGGGATCTAGTCCCCTTGGCATGGAAAAATTGTTTTTTTTGTTCATTAGTTGAGTTTCTTTCGCTCCGGTGTTTCGGTGAGTCCCCAAATTTCTTAGGCACTCGAGGAGGGGTAATCTAGTTAGCCTTGTGCAGCTCGAAGGAAGGAATTCCTTCATAGAGCGGGAGTGAGTTGAATTTTGATTAAGTTGGGTACACCAAGGGATATTTACGTTGTCAAGGTAGAGCATTAAGGTTCAGGGGGCAGGCTCCTTCTTCTCTTTCCACCTTAGAGATCGTTCGGGGATGAACGATGGATAAATTGGTATCTATTGTAACGACCGGGTTCATCGTTATGGGTATACTTTTTGTGCCATGTTTCAAATTATAAAACTTCCGGATTTGAGAGTTGAAAATTATGGGCTAGGCTAGTCTCAGCCGATTTTGGAGCGAGGTATGGTCTAGGGAAATTCGAGTAAGGATTGGGTAACGCATCCTATTTTGATCTAGTTTTCTACTTAGCTAAGACATAAAGGAGTCTGGGGGACTTTTTGGAATCGAATTCGAGTAAGTAGAACTCCCAGTATTGAGGTTAACGTGAAGGGGTTGTTCCAGAATGTCAGGAAAATGAGTGTGTTGTAAATTGGACCAATTTGGGGGACTTTATGACTTTCTGTACACATCGTTGTAGCAACCTCCATTATAGCAGAGAAATTACCGCTATAGCGGAAGTCAATGTCGGGCAGCACTGCTATAGAGGATGGTTCTGCTATGGCGGTACCACTATAGCAGAGCGTGGACAGCTATTGCAGAGTATGGACCGCTATAGCAGAGCGATGGGATTAGAAAACTCAAAACGGATTTAATAATTTCATTCTCTTCCATTCAACCCCAAAATAGATGAGGGTTACTCCCAGAACCCTCCTAGGCTGCTCCAAGGCTTGGGAGCCATGGGGAGGGGAGATTCCGGCTAAAAGGATGCGAAACCATGGATTTCGGGCCTGTCATCCATCAGAAAAAGCCTCCACAGAGCCAGAAATTTCATTGTGCAGCTGCTTGGCATCCAGGTAGGCTAGGTTTTCTTATCGAGTAGATTGACTTGTTTACATTTTTATACTTATTGTATAATTGAAAAGGAGAATCCATATTTAGGCCCTCGGGCATGAAGTCTGGAGGAGAATTGTTATGGTTGGATTAGCTAATCTAGAATTGATTGAGTTTTGATAATTTATTATGACATTTTGGGTTGTTATGATTAATTGGGTGTTGTGTGATGATAAAATCTAAGGACTAGGGTGTCGGGGAACCGGGAACTTGGATAATTAATCACAGGTTAAAGAGGGGATTCTTTGAAATATTGTTATAAGAAACTAGAATATCGTAATTGGTTGAATCACCAAGGTTAGGGAAGGTCTCTCCCCATGTTGTATTTCGATACTAGAAGAAGGATCAGGATTGGATAAACCTACTAGTATATGTTAAGGGGTGAATTGGGGTTACTCTTCGGACGGGATTTCAAGGTTAAGTTATTGTACCTGGAATGGGGTAGGTGATGGTTATTGATTTCTAATATGCATTATGTGTTCACGTACTATTTCATAGTTGTGTATGAGTTGCATGTTTAGGGAATGTTTTGTGAATGTCTAGTTGTCCGGTAATTAGTCTTGTGAAATGAACTGCTTTTGTTTACTTGTTGGTTTTACATGTGTGTTTATTGGTTGTGATTGATTGGACTTGTTTGAAATTCGGTTGGCTCAGGTACGATGCCTGGTACAGGTTACTATTTTGTTGGCTCGGGTACCACGCCTAGTACAGGTTACTATTTGGTTGGCTCGGGTACCACGCCTGGTACAGATTACTATTTGGTTGGCTTGGGTACCATGCCTAGTACGGGATTGTTTATTGTTTTGGTGGTATTTCTTTCGATGGTTCCATGAGTGGACCGGGTTGAGTGTTAAATTTGTGATTGATTACGTTGGTTCTTGAGAGGCCGGGTTGTTACACTTAAATGTGGGGGATGGTTTGGGGTAGACCGGGCATCGCATGTAAACACTTAGGTGTTAGTCTAGGGATCTTTGATTGGTTCGGGTAATGAAAAAGGGTAAATATTATGTTTATTATTGTTGTTAAATGATTGTTGAACCTGTTCTCTATGGTTGATAAGTAAAATGGTAGACTGAGAGTCTTGTCACGCCCCGAGGCTACCCCCTTAACGTACAGGGGTCCTGGGACCACAAGTGCCCCAAGCTAACCCTTGGTCATAGCATAACTCAAATAAATCAATAGATAAGCGGAAGCATAATAGGAAGATCCGAAGTCAAATGTATAGATAATCAAGTCAAATAGAAATACAAATCCAAAAGGAGACTCGAACACTGTCTATGTCTGAAAAGCCTCTAACTGTCATAAAGAGTTATTGGGACAAGCCCTTAGCTAACTCGGAATCTGAAATGAAAGCATAAAGATGGACGCTCTAACTCTAGTACTCGAATAATGAGGACTCGCCAATAATCAGGTGAATGTCTGGCATAGTCTAGCCACGAATTTGAGGGCAGGTGCCTGAATCTGCATCGTAAAAGGATGCAGCACAAAATGCGTCAATACTATAGGTGTACTGAATATATGAGATAAACAGGAATCTGAGATAAGCATGCTAAATAAACTTGTAAAGCTGAAATCATGCTATAAGTGTAAAACTGAAATGCAAGAGACTCAATGTGATGCCAAAGGAAGATATACAAAATATCACAGTAATCATAATAGTCTTGAAGTCTGAAGGCAAAGAGTCAATGCATTTTAAAATCTGATATTGTTTCTGTGGGAGGTTCTCTAACCGACATAGACCATGTGAGCTACATGGAATCCGATGTATACGCCCCATCGAAAGGACCCAATATACCTTGCAAGGGTATAAAGGCATAACTGTGGCGTGATCACTAAATCTGATGCCTAACTGAGGGGACTTAGAATCTACGGGGGCACATAGTTTTGTGACTAAGGGTACTCTCTCCCTGTCCAACTCTGTGCCAAATACTACTCCCAAAATAATATGTATAGCTCATATAATACTGATGCATATATGGATGCAGAACTGATCATAACTAATGACATATCTAATGTCAAATTTGTTCATAAAGCGTAGAGACATATCTGATGTCATGCAAATTCATATCATAAGTTTTAAACCTATGCATGTTCATAATCAAGATACCCCTTTTTTTCTAAAATCATAACATGAAGATTTATGCATGCACTTTCATAATCAAGAGACCATGTTATCTAAACATGCCAAATTTATACTTGGAATCATGCAATTTAAATGAACCATGCTAGATTTCATACTTAACATATGGGCTTTTGAAAATATGCAAAGAATCATAAATTAAACATGGGTAATGAATGTGAAATCATGAATTGAAGCTTTAAATCAAAACCCATAACTTTTTCCCAATTTGGGTAAGAACCCTATTTTAGAAAATCCATAAATTCAATTTAGAAGATTGGAGTTTTGGGCATAAGGGTGAAGGGATTCCCTTATTGAATACGCACATACCTTAATTGATGTTAACCCAACTGAAATTGAAAAGACAATGAGGCTTGATCTTGGAACTTGAGACTTGGAGCTTGAGAGAGTCATTTTCCTCTTTTGGTAGATGAATGAGGAAATGAGAAGGGACTTAGGCTAATAGGTTTAGAAATCATGCTAAGAATGGCCAAAACGATCTCACTTAGGAGTTAAAAAGGTAGGTAATTATAAAAATGCCCCTGGGATTTAATTAAAGAAAACTGTAAAATTTCCCGGCTTCAAGTTCCACGGATGGGTTCCACGGGTCATAGACTGAACCACGACTCATGGTTCCCACTCGTGGTTCCTGAGCCAAAAGACAGGCTGCAAAACAGGCTCTACGAGTCAACAGGATGACTAGTAGAATGGACTATGGTCCGTAGACCTGAGTCGTAGTCCCTGGGGAATTTGCTAACCTCTGATTAAGTTCCACGAGTAAATAGTATGGTCCATGGTTCAGACTAAGGTCCGTAGAAGTCACTCGTGGTTCTTGAGGAAACAGTCAACCCTCAGATCAAGTTCCACGAGTCAACATTATGATTCGTAGAGTGAACTATGGTCCATAGAATCAACTCGTGGTCCTCAAGCTAGAGGTTGAACTGCAGAAGGCAAACCATGGCTCCATTCCATGACTCGTGGTTCAAACCAAGGTCCATGGTTTGGACCCGTGATTCCTGGAAACTTAAAAAAAATTAGAGTTTTAAACTTAGAAAGTTGGTTCGATTTCTGGGGTGTTACAATATCTCCTCCTTGGGATCATTCGTCCTCGAATGAAGACTAAACAAGGGAAAACTGAAGAGAAAACAGCCCAACTAGTCAACAACACATAAAATATGAAGAACAAACATGAAAACTGAGCTTGCAACTTAAAACATGACTGACTCAACTTCGAAAAAAACATGAATGCATACTATGATCATGAGGGGAACCGATGGAATAGAATAGGATAGACTTATTAATGAGGAAACTACTACCTCAAGCGGAAACTGGATCGGGAAGAAAGAGATGAGGGTACTTGGATTTCATGGCTGCTTCTGCTTCCCAAGTAGCTCCCTCAACTAGATTATTCCTCCAAAGGACCTTTACCGAAGTGACTTCTTTGTTTCTCAACCTCCGAACCTGACGATCAAGAATCTCTATGGGGACCTCCTCATAAGTGAGACTATACTTCACACCCATATCCTCCAACGAAATAATCAAGGATGGATCACCAACACACTTCTTCAACAAGGAAACATGGAAAACTGGATGAACCACGTCTAAATCTGATGGCAAATCCAACTCATAAGCGACACTACCAAATATCCTCAGAATTTGATAAGGACCTACAAAATGGGGACTAAGATTCTCTTTCTTGCCAAATTTCATCACACCCTTCATGGGTGACACCTTCAGAAAAACCCAATCATTAACTTCAAATTCCAACTCCCTTCTCCTCACATCTGCATATGATTTCTGTTGACTTTGAGTGGTCTTCAACCTTTCCCTAATAAGATGAACCTTCTCCATAGTCTCATGAACCGAATCTGGACCAATCAAAGTTGCCTCACCTACCTCAAACCAACCAATAGGAGACCTACACCTCCACCCATAAAGTTCCTCATAAGGGGTCATCTGGATGCTAGAATGAAAGTTGTTGTTGTAGGCAAACTCAATAAGAGGTAAGTGATCATCCCAACTACCCTTGAAATCAATTACACAAGCTATAAGCATATCCTCCAAAGTTTGAATAGTATGCTCTGCCTGGCCATCCGTCTGTGGGTGAAAAGTTATGCTAAGCTTCACCTGAGTGCCAAGACCTCTCTGAAATGATATCCAAAACTGGGATGTAAGCTGAGTAGCTCTATCTGAAATGATGGACAACGAAACACTATGCAATCGGACTATCTCACGGATGTAAAGTCTGGCATAATCCTCAGCTAAATCAATAGTTTTGACAGCCAAGAAGTGAGCTGATTTGGTCATCCTGTTGACAATTACCAAATAGAATCGTGTTGCCTTCAAGTACGAGGCAAACCTGTAATGAAGTCCATATTGATCGCTTCCCACTTCCAAGTAGGAAGGTCAATATCCTGAGTCATGCCACCCGGTCGTTGATGCTCTACCTTCACTTGCTGACAGTTGGGACACTTAGCCACAAAACTAGCTATGTCCCTCTTCATATCATTCCACCAATAGACTTCCCGTAGATCACGGTACATCTTGGTGGCACCAGGGTGAATAGAATATCTGGAACTATGAGCCTCAGTCAAAATCTGTTGTCTTAACCCATCTACATCTGGCACACACAATCGACCTTGATAACGAAGCACACCATCTCCCCCTTAGGAGAAAACCCCAACCCTTTGCTGATGGACTGCACCATTTAGCTGAAGCAAAATAGGATCACTGTCTTGCTTTGCCTTCACTTCAGCTACCAAAGATAATTTGAACCATTCTGAACAATAACACCACCTTCTATCGAGTCCATAAGGCAAACTCCCAACCGTGCAAGCCTATGAACCTCCTTAACCAATTCCTTTTTTTCGTCTTCAACTGAAGACACACTACCCATGGATAATATACTAAGTGCATCCGCCATAACATTGACCTTACCAGGATGGTAAAGCACACTCATATCATAATCCTTAAGAAACTCAAGTCATCTCCTTTGATGCAGATTCAATTCCTTTTGAGAGAACACATACTAAAGACTCTTATGATCAGTGAATACATCCACATGCACACCATACAAGTAATGTCTCCAAATCTTCAAGGCAAAGACCACGACTGCTAACTCAAGATCATGAGTGTTTTATCCTTTTTCGGAAATTATTTATTTAAAATAAGGAAATAAAAAATAATTTTTGACACTTAAAAATTATTTCAAAACTTTAAAGCAAATTTCAAAATAATTCTAAAATAAAACAGAGCCGCCACTTAATTTTTATGAAGAAATTAAGAAAATTTTAAAACAATTTCAAAGACTTAAAAAATAGAAATAAATCTTTAAAATTTAGAGAAAATGGGTAAGGGTTCAGTTAACGTCTTAAGAAGGGTTTTAAGGCACATAAGAACGTCCGTTTAAAACGGTTGACCAAAGAATGATTTTGACTAACTTAAAAATTAACTAATTTTGAAAGAGTTATTTTATGGAAAATGGCAAAGATATAACAATAAAGAGACAACTTATTTTAGCCAAGTAATAGAGAAGTTCTCTTTAAAGAAAATAAAAATTTTAAAGAAGAAGACTTGACAAAATTCTTTATAATTAATATTTATGAAAACATAATTACGAGAGAATAAATGACTCATGGAAAAGGAGGTCATTTGAAAACATGTGATTTATCAAAACGAAAAGTGGTTTGAGGATAATAACTTTTAAACAACTCAAATAAGTAAAGAAAATTTTGGGAAAATCATTTCAACCAATCAAAAAAAAAGTTAAAGTTTTCAAAGAAAACCAAGTTGACATCTACATGAGTGAAGAAGCCATTTTTTTTATTTGAAACAAAATCTATTTTTTAGGCAAAATTAACATAAAGTCCGATTTTCCTCTCACTTTTAACCCAAAAAAAAACTAAATTAAGTTACGGTATTTTATGCAAAAAATGAATTATGAGAAAAATAAAACGAAGATAAAATTAAAAATGACAACACTTTTAAGGGATCTATTTAGATTAATTTAAGAGTTAGTGTTAATACAATCAAAACGTAGATAATTACAAGTAAAGAAAGAAGAGGAAAGAGAGAAGTGGGCCTCTTGGCCCATTCCGGAGATCAATCCATCCTTTGGACTCAACTTACGGACTTTGGTCCATTTTATCCTTGTATAGCAGCCTTGTATACTGGATGTATATCAGCTGTATACTTTATGTTTTCAGCTCCCAAAACATCTATATCAGCTTCCAGTTGCTTTATATCACTGTATATTGTTGTATACCAATGTATACCAGCTTGTATTTTTTGTATATTTATCCTGTTTGGACTTGGCATAAGTTTGACTCGAGGTTGGGCTTTGCCCATCAGAAATGCAGGTATGAGGAGTCCATTGGACTCGAATGGAGTTCATGAAAAGAAAACATGAAAGATAAAGATCAGACACCTAATATTATCATTAAAAAATAATTATAGAACATAATTTAAAACTAGCTTAAGAAACATACTAGTTGCAAACAATGCCACAATGACTATGGAACTACTCAAGATACTTAGTCATTTGCAAGCCTATGCCTGATGAAGGGATTTTTGAAAGCTTAAACAAAAGTGACGAAGGGGAAGATTATATTTTTAGGGAAAAAGATCAAATTTATTTATGAAGTAATGAAAATAACAGGTTGACCTTCATAGTGAACCAGGGGGGAACAGGGGAAGAGAAGAGAGAAAATCTTGACCAAAAGGGCATAAATTACCCCTAATGTTCTAGTAACATACAACAAAATGGCAGAGGAGATGTTTAACAAGCCATTGATATGAAGCAGTCATACAGAACTCTTATATCTTAAGCTAACCTAAATAAGTCAATCCAACAGTGAGCTCATGCCTAGCTTTCATAGTGGATGCATCATATAAGTCAATCCAACAGTGAGCTCATGCCTAGCTTTCATAGTGGATGCATCATACAACTAGCAATTCACTAGGTGAAATAGCAATAAGAGAGAAAATATGAATAGAGAACAGAGGGGTTTCAAGAAAAGCAAACAGGAGGGAAAAGTTTTAAACTTTGAGCTTTGAACTATCCAACAATTGGTCTCTACAGCAAGACAAGCTAACCATGATCTCTCACAAGAAAGGATCTTGATCCTGGAGACTTTTCTTTCTATAATTCTCACATCATATATTAGCAAATGGATAAACCTTTAAAGATGTTCAAAAAGATAGTCTTGTCCCTTTTAAGCTTATTGCAGAAGATTTCAAGAAGACAATTCCATGCTTTTATGAAAGAAAACATCTTAGATCAAACATAATCCTTAAGAAAGTTTAAGAAGCCATGAACCACAACATAAGGATTTATCACTGCTTCCTTAACAGATTTCACATAGCATTCATAAGCTAAGTAGAACCCTATTGGAATACTAGTTTGATCCAAAACAGCCACCTATCATTTGTCCTATAAACAAAATAAATCAAACTAGGCAATCAAAAGACTATGCATGTTTCTTCAGCAAAGACCCTTTAGAGGTAGAGATGAGCTATTTGAGGAAACTCCTCATCACCTCTTGGTTCTTGCTTTTCTTCAATCAACCTTCTTTTGTATCATGAACCAAGCAGGTGTCTTGAAGAGAAAATCCTTAGCAGATACATACAGGGACAGCATGTTTACACAAAAAAATAGGAATAACAAGAGGCACTAACAGGAGGTCATAGAAGGCATGGATTAATCTTAGAACTAATACTTAAACGTATTCATCAAAACAATGGGCACATAAACTATTTAGACAAACAAAAAGGAAAGAGAGGAGCTTTAGGGATGGCAAATTGATTGTAGAACTATCATTTAGCTTCCAATATCATGCTTGGCGAGTTTTATTAAAGATTCATGTCATACCATACATATCACAAACACTAGCTACTCAAGTAATTAGAGGGGATTAAGAGGAGTTTCAGGTCATTAGGAACTTTTGGGATGAGCTAAACCAATAAGTTCAAAGCTCACCCCAAGCTCGACTATTCCCCAAGAACTCAGGCCACTACTTCTCTCAATTACACAGATTGATACCAACTACACAAATAGCAAACAGTGCTAACAGTAAACAGATTAGAAGTAGGATTTCATACCAAGACAAGCTAATCAACGAGAAAATAAAGCTAGGGGTGGAGTTTAATTCTCCATTCTCCATCACAGTAAACAAACAAGACCAGCCCAGAAACAGTGTTCAAATAGCAAATAAAATGAAAACCAATTCAGATGCATGATACACAGCAAAACGACATGGGAATAAAGATGAAAGAAGTGGAAATAGATGGCGATTATTACCTTTTTCCAGGTAGAAAAGCTGGAACGATGAGTCTAGGTTTTCAGTGACTTTCTGACAAACTAAGAGCTTGAAACTTCTTCGTTCTCGAATAACAAAAGAAAACAGACCACGAAATACTCAAAAATAGTGTGATTTTCACTTCGAATTTTGCTTGATTTTTCAGGTTTCCCCAAAAGTCAGAGAAAACGACTCTCCAAGACTTTGTTACCCAAAAAATCACCCTTAATCAATGAGAGAGGGGGGTTTATATAGGAGGGTTCTAGGATTCCAACGGATGGAATTTGGGGGAGGAATATCTAGGGAAATCGGATAGAATTTTAGAGAAATTGAATTTCAAAAATCAAAAACCCTCTGATGAAGCCACGTTTGTACCTTTGAGGTACGAAATTGATCATGCACCAATGACCTTGAGGATCATCCACCGCGTTTCTATGGAAGGGGAACGCTTGAGAGGTCACCTGAATGATTTCCAGGTTCTTCTAGAACCTGGACAGCTTGACATTTGTACGAACAGACGAAGGTGAGGGGAAATTGGATGGAGGCATGATGAGTTTTGGAAATTTGAGAGTCATTTGGAGTTGTTGAGGTGGACTTTTGGTTGTCGTTTTGTCTGGGTTTAATGGAGGAGGTACTGGTTGTTGTCTGTGGAGAAGAGACGAAGAGAGAGAGAGAGTTTTAGGGGTCGTTTGGTTTGAGCATTGTTAGGGGAAAAGAGAAGAGTAATAGGGTGTGAGAGGTGTGGGCCGGGTCAGGTGAAATGAGGGTGGGCCAGGCGGATTTGCAAAGTAAATAGAGGTGGGATGGTGGGGATTGGCAGGGTTCAATTGTTGGCCCAAATGGCTGGAACAAAAAGTTGAGGGCTGTCTAAGTTGGGATAAGGATTTGGCCACTTTGCTTTGCAAATGTGGCCAAATTTGGTCAAATTGATAACCAAATAATTCAAATTTTAGCCAAACCGTTAAGTTTGAAGCCAACTTAGACCTAATTGAATTAATTCAAAAGTAATTAGGCCGTAAGTGGAATAGGGACACACTAAATACGATTAATTTATCCGAGCTTTATTTACTTTAAAACAACTAAAATAATTAATTTGTTATCATATTCGATCATGTGTTTATAAAACACCAATTTTACAATTTAATTCTCGTTTGAATTATTTTGAACAAAATAGACAGTTTTAAACATTTTTGAAATAATTTTTGAAAAATCCTTTGAATATCTACTAAAATTCTCGAAACAATATACATATATATATGTTATGAATATACGTAGACGTATGTTTATTCATGAAGATTATAGACTACTCTCCGGAATTAATTTTTGAAAAATTCTTTTAATTAATTATTTAGAATTGTTTAAAATCTAAAAGCTCGATAATTAATCGAGTAGTGGACGGTAAAAATTGGGTGACAACAATTGCCCCTCCCTTTGGGTAGGGTGAGTGTAATAAACCCTGGGCAAAGGGAATTGACGATCCCAATTTTATCCGACCACTAGTTCATCTCTTGGAGACGGTTGGTTTTAGAATGAATTTTCAAGGAATTATGGCCGAACTTCGGTATCGAATTTCCTACATATCTCAGGTTGCATGAGAACTCAGGCCACTTGTAGTTCAAGACGCTTGATCTTTGCACGATTTTTAAGAAATTCAACAGTTATTTCGATCTTGGATTAAGGAGAGACCAGAAAGCTGGGGAGTAAGAGGATTGGAAAGAGTTTGGAATGCAACCGAGTTTTCAACACAAAGCCCGCCTACATATCCCAAGACTCGGGGAATCAGGCTGCTTGTAGTTTGACTCAATTGGTGGAAAAGGTAATCTTTATGCTAAGACAACATTTTGGCTCGGGATGAGTGACAAATGATTTAAGCTACAGAAAAGAGGCTTGTAACTTCTCAACTATGAATATGGTGCACGTCACACCCATAGGCAAGATTTTACCTGGACATAATTTACGAAGCTCGAGGTGCATTGCCACCTTGATTTGAATAGAGGGAATATTTCATCTAGCGTGAGTTTAGAAAATACCCTGGATGCAAAACTAAGACCCAATGACAGGAAATACCCATATGCCTTTTTATAGGGGTGTGGTTTGATTGAAGCAGAACTCGATTCTTAAATCGCACCCAAGGAGTTTGATATTTCTCTTCGGACTATGTCCCAATTTGCTGCTAAGAAAAGGTTTCACGTTGTGATGCATCCTTTTTGGTGTGGACCGTACCTGTGGTTTTGTTTTTGATAATTTCATCCTTCTCGGATGGTCTTGACAACATCTCAAAACAAAATGGTTAGTGGTAAAGTAATTCCATTTGGAGAGATAGTTTCTTTGCCATACCTCATCCTTGAATCACGTTCGAATCCCGTGTGATGACATCTTTTTAATGTATTTGATACCTGTTGTTCTGGTTCGAGATTTTCATCCTCTCGGATATTCTCGACAATACTTTGAAACAAAATGGTTAGTAGTAAAGTGATTTAATAGGGAAAGATAGCTTTGCACCTCATTCTCCGCATTTGTTGCTTCTGAATTAGACGTTGTCCTTGTTTGTCTCTGTCTTAGGAAATACCAATTTCCATGACAATTAAACATGATGGCCTTCTTGGCTATTGGATAGGATTGCCTGTGTGGCAATTTTTGAATATGATGACCTTCGTGTCATTTGGCGCGACGGTCCTTGTAACCATTAGTGGAATTCTCTTGAATGTGATAGCCTTTGTGGTTATGGATAGCGGCCTTTTGCATATGCCTCTGGGATAAGTCTTGCGCATCATCCGTATCGACATAACTAATAGATATTCCCTGAATTTTCAGGCTTTGGGTAATCTAGCACATCATCCGACTTTGGATAGAGGTGGTTTATAGATGCCTTTAATTTTTCAACTTCGATTAATCTTGCACATCATCCAATTTTGGATAGAGGCAGCTTATAGATGTCCGTTGAATTGCCTGTTTTTGGGTAATCCTGCACTTTTATCCGATCTTGGATGTAACGCGACTTACAAATTTTCCTTGAATTGCTAGCCTTTGGGTAGTCCTGCACAATATCAACGTGGATATGTCGTGGCTTATAGATAACCCTCGGACTATCAATTTTTGGTAGTCTCGCACTTTATCCAATTTTGGATATTATTGTGACTTGCGCATTACCCTTGAGTTGTCAATCTTCGAGTGATCTTACACACTATCTGGTTTCAGATATCGCTCATCTTATAGATAACTCCTAGTCTGTCAAGTTTTGGGCAATCTTGCACACTATCCGGTTTCAGATATCATTGTGACTTACGTACAACCTTTGGTCTTCCAACTTTGGGAGGTCTGATTCATCGTTCGATTTGGATGGCTTCTTGCAGACATCCTTCAGATTATATGATTTTATCCTCGATAGCAAGCATTATTTGATCATCAGGGTGACAAGGCCTTTGTCACACGATCAAAGATAGTTGTATCTTTCGGCGATCGATGCTTTTGAATGTATAAACATCTTTCAGTGTGAGACTTCGTCATCTCAAATAAATAAGGGTGCATAAATATCCTCGACGTCAGACTCCGCTGTCTTGCGCGATATTGGATATAAATATGCTCAATGCCAGACTTTGTCATCTTGGCATAATAAGGAAGAAAACGTATCCTCAATGTTACACTTCTCTATCTTACGCGATATAAGATATAAATATGCTGAATGCTAGACTTGGCATAATAATAAGGAAGTAAGTATATCCTCAATGTCAGACTCTGCCGTCTCATGTGATATTGGATATAAATATGATGAATGCCAGACTTGGCATAATAATAATGAAGCAAAGATATCCTCAATGTCAGACTCCGTTGTCTCACACAATATTAGATATAAATATGTTGAATGCGTGACTTAGCATAATAATGATGAATCAAAGATATCCTCAATGTCATACTCCACCGTCTCACGCAATATTGGATATAAATATGTTTTTGGGTCGATCCTGCACAGTAAGTACGACTTAGGGACGCCTCTGAATGTCATCCTCTTTGAAACTGGGCGGTAGAGGGACGTAATATTCACAGCGGATGTGTGTCTACGGTATTTTAATAATGATGGTCCTTACGACATGGTCCTCTTGACATGGTCCTCTTGACATGGTCCTCTCGACATGGTCCTCTCGACATAGTCCTCTCGACAAGCAAATATGATAATGATGTGGATGATTGTGCAATGGTATGCATCAAAGCTGCAGAAAACATCAGCTTTGGTTTTTATGTTGTCCTGTTAATTCCTTTGTGTGTACCTGTGCTCAAGGCAAACAATTAGTAGACACAGCATCGCTCTTACTAGCGACCACAGTCAAACTTGAAAAAACATTAAAGACAATGTCTATGAAGCTAATCAAAACAACTTTTATTTCAAATGTGAATGAAATGGTCGTGCCCATTTCTGGGGATAGCCACAAGTACCATTTTCGAACATCGTCTGTTCGTGGTGATTTTTGACTTGCTGGGAATCGGCGGAGAACTCTCTTTTGGTGTTTAGAGTTGAACAACGTGTCTTGATCTGCTTGGGGACTCGAGGATGCTGTCGATATCTCTTTATATAGTAGTTCCTGTGAACTACAAGATAATTTGTCCATTCCAAGAGCTTTTGCCTCTTTCGGCTTCTCCCATCATTTTGGCTTTTCTCACCAATTTTGGAGAATTTGGTCTCGTTGTGTTTCTTTGAATGCATCGGATAGCGCGGGACTTTTCGCTGATTTCTAACATACTTTTTAGGACAACCTGCATCCATAGAAAAATTATTAGTTTTTTGGCAAAACTGATCTATGTTGACCTCCTTTGATCTTTTGCTCCTTGCTTTGCCTTTCTAGATGCTTCCCATTCTTGGGCACTCGTCATCCTCAAATCCCTGGGTCATGGTATACATAAGTCAAAACCAAATTATAAAGGAGTGAACTAATCTTTTTGTAAAGATTTTTCAAACAAGTTCTTTTAAAAACAAAGATTTTGAAAAAGGATAGCTTGGAAAGATCTCTGCCCGTCATGTCATGTGCTAGCTTAACGACTGTCTTTTACTCGAGGCTTGGACATTTCTAACATACTACTGGTGGACTCTGGAGATCCTTTGTCATCCTATATGGGGAGTTCAGAAATGTTTTCCAAGAAATATGTCACAGCTGGGGATCCATCCACCTTGGACTGGGGATTTTGGAGTAGAATCTGATCTCTTGGTGTTGGGGAACTTTTTGGAGTTGAACTCTGAACTCTTGAATGAAGCTTGGTGGAAATTTTGAGGTTCTCCTCAAAGTTTCTGCCCCAGTTAAAGGTTTTGCGATAAATCTCACTCCATCGGCAAGGGACTTGAGACTCTGTGGGGATTACGATATTCTTTCTCGATATTCATTTCGTTTGCCCTTTGGCACATTCTGTATTCCAATTTTCTCGGAGGACAATCTTCGCCTTCTGAATTTTTGAGATTCCTTTCTCAAAAATTCGGCCCTAGTTTCCATTTCCTTGGTGATATGACCGAGCCATTTTAGTGCCTACGTATCCCATTAAGGCAGGAATCAGGTCAAATGTAGTTCCCATACTTGAAGTGGGAGAATGTTGGAAATAAATAAAGGGGTGACCGAAGCCGACAAAGGCTGTCTACGTATCTCATTCTTGAGAATTCAGGTTAAACGTAGTTCAAGATAGGAAGGGGAAAGGATAGATTCTCCTAAGGGGTTGACCTAAGCTGACACAGGCCACCTACGTATCTCATTCTTGAGAATTCAGGTCAGACATAGTTCGTATAAAGAGGATAGGGAAATTTTAAGCTTTTACTAAGTGCAAAATAATTACAATCAGAAAATGCGATTACATGAAAAGAAATAGAAGGGAAAAGAACCGTCTTCAGGCGTATTATCCCTTTGTAGCATTGGAGTTGCTATAGGCTTAGGCCATACTTTGATCATTCATCTCAAACAAAATCAAAGCTCCTCCAGATAGCACTTTTTGGACGATGTACAGTCCTTGACAATTTGTTGCAAACTTTCCTTTGTCTCTTGGGAGGGAAGGATTAACTGTCCATTCTCTGGATTGACCAATAAATTTTGGGGGATGATGTTTGTGCTCATTCTCATCCTATTATTGTAGGACTAGTCAAATATGTCGATGTATGGCTTGAGTAGGCTGATAAATTCTTTCTTTTGCGCTTTTGACAAATGAATACTGATGCTGATTTCTTCAACTTTGATCATTGCCTCCCAGGTTGACTACCTCAAACTCTTTTAGGTGGGGCCTTTACTGGTCTTCAAAGTTCTTAGACTTCTCGGTTGTTCATTCCAGGACTATGATTTCTTCAACATACCCTTCGAAATCATCATTCTCTAGCTTGGTTTATTCGTTAAGCTCTTGACATGATATGACAGTGGCAGGTTTTAACTTATTATTACTGAAACCAAAACAACATGGGTTAGATAATAATAAGTAAACATAAATAATGATGAATAGCAAATATTTTTAAAATAAGGAGGCTTTCATTGAATGTCAAAAATATTTACAAATTATGGCTACAACCCGCATAAATGCAGGTTCATGCCTTTTGAAAAGCAGTAAAATAGTTTGAGGAATAGTAAAATATAAAGGGTGGGTTTGGAGCCTCATCCGTACCATTACTGATTTTCATAAAATAGAGTCTTTGTCTACCCAGTCGAGTGAAAAGTTATGAGAGGAGTTGCAGCCCAATTTTGCAACCTTTTGTCAGGCCTGGCGTCCCTGATCATGGATGCTTTGGGGATTTCATCTGTTATAGCATCGCATTCCTCAAATAGATCCCTTATTATGTCCTCTAACATATCGCTTGGAGGACCGATACGCACTGGGACTGATACAAGTGAAGGAGTGGTTTAGGCAGTCCTAACTTCTTATTCTCTTCGACTCTTGCCTTGTTCTCTCGGGCAACATACCTTAATCCACGCCTGGCCATCTGTCTGGGGATGCTCAAAGGCTCTGTCATACCATCGGAATTCTTTCCCAACCCAAAACCTGGCTCATATCCGCTCCTTAGCATCGAAGTCGCGAGCATTTTATAGATAGGTGGAATAGGAATTTGAGGGGCAAGATCCTCTCCAGTGGAATTGACGATCTCTACGGTGTAGAAATCACTTTCCCTCGGGACCTCTTCAATCACAGGGACACAGCCATTAGAACGGCTCAAGTGACTCCCTTCTCCATGGATCACCACCTTATGTTCCTCCCAAATAAACTTTACTATCTGGTGCAAAGTTGATGGTTCGGCTCTGGCTCCTTGGGTCCATGGTCTTCCCAGAAGCAAGTTATAACTGGTGGTGATATCCATGACTTAAAATTCTGTATGAAACTCAGCAGGTCCCATTTGGATGTACATGCTAACTTCTCCAATAGTGTCCCTTTGACCTCCATCAAAAGCTCTCACGTTGACTCTGCTCTGGCGAATCTTTCCCAGATCATACTCCAACTGGGTGAGTGTGGAGAATGGACAGATGTTCAACCTTGATCCGTCATCAATCAATACTCTATTCACAATCTTCTCTTGACTCTTGATAGTGATATGCAAGGCTTTGTTGTGCATCATGCCTTCAAAAGGAAACTCATCGTCACTAAAGCAGATGCGGTGACCTCCCAGGACTCAGCTTACCATGGCGGTCAGATTCTCTGCACTAGTACCTGTCGGTACATAAGCTTTATTCAGGACTCTGAGCAATGCCTGTCTATGATACTGGAAACTCATGAGTAACGCCCAAATAGAAATATGGGCAAGGTTCTTCTCTTAATGCTTCACAATGGAGTACTCCTTTGACTGTATTCTTCTCCAGAATTCTTTCGCTTCACCTTCAGTGATTGGTCTCTTCTATTGGTCTTTCTTGTAAGCATCATTCGCCAGGTCATCGGGGATATAACATCTTCTTGATCTTGTCATACCATGGGCTGTGGCGGCCTCAACTATGAACTTTTTTTTTGCTGGTACCAGAGCGAAAGCTTGATGAGGTGCTGCTAACACAATGAATTATGGCTTCTCTGCGATACTCAAGGCAGCCACAGACTTCTCCAACTCTTATGGCTTTTTAGGACCAGCTGGCACTATGGACTTGCTCATGATCCAATCTTCTTCTATCTCAATCATATTCACAGCGGCTCCTTCGTGATTCGGGAGTGGATTGTTATTAACATTTGGTGGCACTGTCTGCAATGTGACCACCCTTTGATCAATCAAATCTTAAATCTTACGCCTCAAGTTAATGCAATCTTCGGTACTGTGTCTGGTGCCCCCAGAATGGTAAGCACAATGCCGATCGACTTTAAAGAAATGAGAGTTGGGGTTGCCTGGTTTGGGTTGAATGGGCTGAATAAATCCGGTGGCTTTCAATCTCTCATACAACTGAGTTCTTGTTTCATCTAGTTGGGTAAAAGTTCGAGGAAGTTTCTTTTCTAGATTAGGGCAAGGGAGGTTGGTATTAGTGGGAGGAAGAACCTGATGAATATTTTGGTTTTTGGGAGCCTTTTGATACATTTGAAAGTTTTGAGGAGGAGCTTGGTAAGTGGGTTTCACATTTGGTTGTGGAGCTTGTTAAATGGATTGCATATTTGGTTGTGGATCTTGGTAAATAAGCTGAGTATAGAAAATCAATTGAGGGTATTGTGGAGTTAGGGGAGGGGTTGTTGGAACAAGTGAATTTTTATGGTTGGCTCCAAAGGGCTTCTTCGGTTTCATGCTAGGACTGGAGGATACTGAAGACACCTCTTCCCTCTTCTTCCTGGGAAGTCCTGTCGATCCTGAGAAGGTTGGGGCCTTGGCAATCTTGCCACTACAAAGACCTTCTTCTACAATTTCACCGATCTTGACTAGGTCGGCAAACTTGGCTTTAACCATTGATATCATTTTGTCATAAAATTCTGACTCTTTAGAGAGCATAAACACCGCGCTTATATCTTCTTCTGTCATGGGAGGCCAAACTCTCGTCGCCTCCTTCCTCCACCGATAGGCGTAATCTCAGAAATTTTCATTCGATTTTTGTCTAATGCATCCTAGAGAATATCGATCTAGGATGACTTCCACATTGTATGGAAATCTTTGAGCAAAGTCTCTGGCGAGTTCACTCTACTTAGATTATTTCTTCAGTTCCTGAGAGGTGAACCATTCTTAAGCCTCTCCTCTCAGACTTAGTCTGAAAAGCCTCATTAACAGAGAGTCATTCTTCTGGGCGCCAACCATCTAGTCGCAATAGCTTCTTAAATGGGCTTCAGGATTTTCAACACTATTGAAGGTCTCGAACTTGGGAATCTTGAATCCTTCTAGCAGGTCTATTTCAGGATGGATACAGAGATCATCATAGTCATAGCCTTTATCGTAAGGCAAACCTCGAAACTCTCTAATCATGGCTATCTCCTCATTATTTGTGCCATGTCATGGTCGTGTTTCTTTTCTATGGCTCTTAACTCTTTCTCTTTCTCTTTATAGTGATCAAGCTCGGGGCTTTCTGGGAGGGCAGTGTATGGTTCTACCATAGCATGGAAAGAAGGAGGTGGCAGGTTCTGGACGGGTGGAGGCTGGACATGTGGAATGGCATTTGGGTATGTAGGGGTATAGTTATGTGGGTTAGTGATATTGGGACGGTTATTCTAGGAGTTGTAGGTATTTGGTGGCGTGTTTTGATAGTTTGGAGTGAGGTTTTGTTGAAGTTAGGCACTTGGGTTGTTGCTCTGGTTAGTGCGCTGGACAGGAAGAGTATGGATTTGATACGAGGATCTAATATGGGGAGGGTTATTGGAGAGAGGTTTGTTAGAAGGTCTAGGTGCAGAGGCAGGGGGATATTCCCTGGGCGGTTCCCAGTTAACGGGGAATATAGTGGAGAGATTTGGGGAGGAGCTTGGGAGTTACCCAGAGTTGGGGTATTAGCAGCAATAGCCAAGCTCGCCATATCTTTAGCTTTCGGCACCTCTTCTTGCATCTTCTCCAGCTTCCTTACCAGTTTGGAAATCATTTCACTCTGTTCTGCAATAATACTATCTCTCACGGCCAAAGCATTCTTTTCTTCACTATCAGTCATTTTTCCTTTAGAAAAGCGAGGGTTAGAGGGAGAATCTATGCATGCCTTTGAGCGGGTGAAGTAGGGATGTTCGGCCAGTTTTGTCAAAATAGATCAGTTTCTAGTACTTGTTGAAGTAGAATAACTCAAAGGAAAATATGTTAGGCTCCATTAGAGATAAACAATACAAGATATGTGACTGAAAATAAATACATAAGAATTGCTTTAAACACATAAAAGTCGCTTTTCGTCAAGGCAAATTGATCCATGGTTGGTTCTGACTCAAAGTCTCGATGGAAAGGATTTTTCCCATTGATTTTGGATAAGTAGATTTTATCAGGAAGGTTGACTTGTTGATTTTCTTTTTGACATCCTTGTAAAAGTGGGAAAATGAAATTTTTTTAAAGATAGGAGTCGATCCTGGAAAGGCTGCCTACGTATCTCACGAAGGAGAATTCAGGCCCTACGTAGTTCGAATGGGTAAAAGGGAGATATTTTCATTTCATTTCTTCCACTATCTCTTGATTACAAAGGAAAAAGTAAAATATGACAAAAGGAAATAACTACAATAACTTTGCTACTTTTAAAGATTCTTTTGGATAATGGCGGGTCTTTCGGACTCTTCTCGATTTTCTTCTTCACGGAAAATATGGTGCAAACTCAATATGGATCCTTTCTACGTCTATAAGGTCTTCAAGGTCAATCCTGAAAGTGCGACAATTCTCTATGTCATGCCCTCCATCTCCCGCATGGTAGAGGCATATTTCTTTGTAACTCTGCCAAGCTCGGGACATTTTTCCTCCTTTTTTTCAATTGGCTCGATGATACCAGTGTGAACTAGCTATAAGCAGATGTCGAGGTATGTGTCATAAAATAAGGTGAAGTCAATATTATCAAATCAGGTCATTCTGAGTGATTGGTATTACTGGCCTCACCCTATCACAAATTAATAGGGTCCCCACATGTGACTAATTTGCCCACTCTTGTTTCATTTCATGAATCCTAACCCTTAGCATGGTGCACTCGTTGGTGGTATGCCCCATTTGGCGTGGGTGGTAAGCGCACCTCTTTTGCTCATCCCTGGGGTTATACCAAAACCCAGGGATTTGATCAGGTTGCAAGATTCCCTTCATTTCTAGAGCTAGGAAGATGACTGAGCATGTAACAATTCTGGGCCTCCGGCCATTTGCCCATGTGTGAGCTTTGAGAATGATCTTTCCTTTTCCTGGCTTGAACCTAGTTGGACAAACGGGATTATCCCTAATGTTAGCCCAGTAATCTGATATTCGGTTGAAAGGCTGGATTTGTTTTTCATTTTCTCCCACAGATTCTTCATCATTCCCTATGACTGATGCTGACCTCTTGAGTGCCAATTGGTACTTTCGATCCGTTTGGTTGATTTTTTCTTCTTTCTGGGCTATCCTTGTGTCAACGTTGGCTATCCTTTCTTCCATAAGGGCTATCTCTTTATCCACTTCTGTGGACCTGGCTATCAACTTTTCTTCCATTTCCTTAGCTTCCTTGATTTGTTCCTTCATTCCGTTGATTTCCTGATCAATCTCTTCCATTCTCTTGCGCATCATATCTTCAGTGTCCATGACAAGTCAACCTTTCTGGGAGATGGGAGAGAAGTTCTTAGGCTTGTTTAAAGGGGTTTTGGATTTTCTAGGGAACTTTGAGAAACTCGAGAAGTATTTTTTATCGGACTTTGTGCTTGTGGGTTCATTTTTACTTACGGTGTTCTAAAAATTAAAATATGAGTGGATAAATTCATCCTTGATTTAGGTAACACATGTAGCACATAATAATAATTATGATCACACGAGAGTATAATAGCCACATAGAGATGTCGCGTCCTAACTTGGGTGACCCTTTTGTGCCAAGGGTAGGCCTAGCGTATTTGAAGGAGATATAGCCTTTAAGTCGATCCATTACCCCCAAAATATGCTTTCATTAATAATAAAAGAGACAAAGTTTTTACAACTAAATAGCAAATAGGGATACAATTTTTAGGGAATGGGAAAATGCGAGAAATAAACGATCTCGCGCAGGGGATGAAAATAAGCAATCCCACGCAGGGGATGATGATAAATAACTCTAATGATGATAAGTAACTCTAACTCCTAGAAGGTCCTGCATCATTTCTTGCTCTCTTGGCCTTGTCTACTTCGTGCCGCATGAAGTACCTATCCATAACCAAATGAGCTCCGGCCATCAGGGCCCTACGCCCGAAGTCCATCCCTCATATGCTCTTAATTTGCCAACCCATGCGATCATATAACTCGGTCAAACAATGTCTAGCATCTCCTAATTCTTTCCTAGTCCGCTTCAATTCTTCTTTCAGTATTGTATGGTCATAGCATCTTCCTTGTGTCGAAGGTGGTGTGCCACTTCACTCTTTGTGCATTGTTCTTGAAGCCTATGAAGCCGGATTTGGTGCTCGGACTCAACATCAACCACTCGATAAGGCACATTTGGACCTAGTTCAATAGTCCCAGCAAGGTTCTTCTTCATCCACTCCTTATATGTCTCACTACATGGTGGTTCTAGATTGTCTTCGGCCTTAGGCTCCTCAACCTTCTTTTGCTTCCACTCTCTACGAGCCATTTCCTTGAATGCCACCACATTATCCTTGTGATCGGTTATGAACTTAGCCGTTTTGCCTACGTGGGGTGTTTCTTGCTTTAAACCAAATTGCCTACGAACTCTAGGAGACATAAGGATGGGTTCCCCTAAGGCCTATAAGCACCAAGAAAGGCAGTGTCTCACCTCGAATGATGTATTTTCCCTGATGGAGTTCTCTGATTACCCATTGAATGTTGTCATCCTTTAAGCCATGAAACTGAGTGAACCAAAATCCTTGGTTGGGTCTTCGCTTGTATTTATTTATAGTGAGCCACATACCATGGGATGCAAAATTGTCTAACCTCATCAAATGGTCCAATTCCTTGGTGTAAAAATATTTGTGTAGATGCTTGATCATCCACCATTATAGAATTAAGTTACACCCTTGAAAGAATCGTCCACCTTCTTGGCATTTACCCAAAGCTTGATAAATATCCACAAGTATCATGGGAGCTGGTGTATGAAATTTGATGGACATCCCATATTTGATCCCATAGAAGATGGAGTATGTGACCATGACTACACTCAGATGGATAGTATCTTTTGGCCCTTGAGGAAATACCATGGTTTCGAGAAGGCATATGGCAAATGCAAAGGCTCTTCGACTTTTCCACTCTTTTTCATATTCAAACTCGTGGCCGAACTTCTTGAAAGAATTGTAGCGTCCAAACCTATAGTATAACTTCCGAAGGGGTATTTTTGGTCCATCAATCTTCCCAAGACAACTATCATCCTTGATCAAAAATGCTTCCTTAATTTATTGTCAGTCCCATTCTTTTGGAAAGGGGATATCCTTATCCGGCGACCTTCTCCTTTAATCACACATACCCAAACTTTCGTAACTTGCAACTACCTCCTCGATGGTTGGGGTCAACTCCACACTCCCAAATCGAAAAATCATATTTTGTTATCCCAAAATGTGGTCAAAACTTGAATCATTTCGTGCCATGCCTTCATATTTATAAGGGAGGGTAAATATCCAATATGCTCTCGGACTATCCTCTTATCGGTCTTTGTTCATGCATTCCCACCAAACCTTTAGGAAGTCATCCGGCTTTGTTAACATTTGGAATCTTCTAGCGGTACACGGTAAGGCCATCCTTCAAAACAAATAAATTAAGTAAGATTCCCCCCCTCCCGGATGATAATGGATTAATTCAAATGGCATATACTCCTTCAAATTTAAACAAGTAAGAATGATCGTCTGTGATTGACTCGTGGTCAATAGACGCAAGGTGGTCTTTCTAATGGGCCCAATACCCCTAAGGTACTGGGTTGTCCTAGGCCAATATCTAAAATTGGATTTGGGTTTTTCTCTACCCTAGGTGTCTAGAGTGGTTTGTTTTGAAATAGACCGGGTCCCAAGTGAAAAACTTGGGTTGAATATACGATAGCCATTGGACGCATGACGTACCCGTAAACTATCATATTTTCGAGAAAGTGTTATTTATAGCGAGGGGCCACGGGATCGTGAACCTCCCTAAAATATAAATAAAATTGCATGTCATGTGGCGGAATATGCTATGAGATGCAATGACAGTATATTTTACGATAAATAAACACATAAACAAACATTAATCAAAATTTACTAACTATTACAATATTTCGAGTAGTTAGTCACATAAAGTTAGTCAAAAATAGTTCAAATATTTGGTTAGAACCTAAATAAATCCCCAGCAGAGTCGTCATTTCTGTTTTATTCCTTTTCGAAAATTGTTTATTTAAAATAAGGAAATAAAAAATGGTTTTTGGCACTTAGAAATTATTTCAAAACTTTAAAGCAAATTCTAAAATAATTCTAAAACAAAACAGAGTCACCACTTAATTTTTATGAAGAAATTAAGAAAACTTTAAAACAATTTCAAAGACTTAAAAACATAAATAAATCTAAAATCTAGAGAAAATAGGTAAGGGTTTAGTTAACGTCTTAAGAAGGATTTTAAGGCACTTAAGAACGTCTGTTTAAAACGGTTGACCAAAGAATGATTTTGACTAACTTAAAAATTAACTAATTTTGAAAGAGTTATTTTATGAAAAATGGCAAAGATATAATAATAAAGAGACAACTTATTTTAGCCAAGTAAAAGAGAAGTTCTCTTTAAAGAAAATAAAATTTTTAAAGAAGAAGACTTGAATAAATTCTTTATAATAAATATTTATGAAAACATAATTACGAGAGAATAAATGACTCATGGAAAAGGAGGTCATTTGAAACATGTGATTTTATCAAAATAAAAAGTGGTTTGAGGATAGGAATTTTTAAACAACTCAAATAATTAAAGAAAATTTTGGGAAAATCATTTCAACCAATCATAAAAAAAGTTAAGGTTTTCAAAGAAAACCAAGTTGACATCTACATGAGTGAAGAAACCATTTTTTTTATTTGAAACAAAATCCATTTTTTAGGCAAAGTTAACATAAAGTTCGATTTTTCTTCACTTTTAACCAAAAAAAAAAAAAAGAAATTAAGTTACTATATTTTATGCAAAAAATGAATTACGAGAAAAATAAAATGAAGATAAAATTAAAAATGACAACACTTTTAAGAGATCTATTAAGATTAATTTAAGAGTTAGTGTTAATACAATCAAAACATAGATAATTACAAGTAAAAAAAGAAGAGGAAAGAGAGAAGTGGGCCTCTTGGCCCATTCCGGAGGTCAGTCTATCCTTTGGACTCAACTTACGGACTTTGGTCCATTTTATCCTTGTATACTGCATGTATATCAGTTGTATACTTCACGTTTTCAGCTCTCAAAACCTATATATCAGCTTCAGTTGCTTTATATCACTGTATATTGTTGTATACCAATGTATACCAGCTTGTAGTTTTTGCATATTTATCCCGTTTGGACTTGGCATAAGTTCGACTCGAGGTTGGGCTTTGCCCATCAAAAATGCAGGTATGAGGAGTCCATTGGACTCGAATGGAGTTCATGCAAAGAAAACATGGAAGATAAAGATCATACACCTAATATTATCATTAAAAAATAACTATAGAACATAATTTTAAACTAGCTTAACAAACATACTAGTTGCAAACAATGCCACAATGACTATGGAACAACTCAAGATACTTAGTCATTCACAAGCCTATGCATGATGAAGGGATTTTTGAAAGCTTAAACAAAAGTGACGAAGGGAAAGATTATATTTGAAGGGAAAAAGATCAAATTTATTTATGAAGTAATGAAAATAACAGGCTGACCTTCATAGTGAACCAGAGGGGAACAGGGGAAGGGAAGAGAGAAAATCTTGACCAAAAGGGCATAAATTACCTTTGAGAGAAATTAAATTTCAAAAATCAAAAACCCTCTGATGAAGCCACGTTTGTACCTTTGAGGTACGAAATTGATCATGCACCAATGATCTTGAGGATCATCCGCCGTGTTTCTAGGGAAGAGGAATGCTTGAGAGGCCACCTGAATGATATGCAGGTTCTTCTAGAACCTGGACAGCTTGACATTCGTACGAACAGACGGACGTGAGGGGAAACTGGATGGAGGCGTGATGATTTTTGGAAATTTGAGAGTCGTTTGGAGCTGTTGAGATGGACTTTTGGTTGTCATTTTGGCTGGGTTTAACGGAGGAGGTACTGGTGGTTGTTGTCATCTGTGGAGAAGAGATGAAGAGAGAAGGGAGTTTTAGGGGTCATTTGGTTTGAGCGTTGTTAAGGGAAAAGAGAAGAGTAATAGGGTGTGAGAGGTGTGGGCCGGGTCTGGTGAAATGAGGGTGGGCTAGGTGGATTTGCAAAGGAAATAGAGGTGGGCTGGTGGGTATTGGCGGGGTTCAATTGTTGGCCCAAATGGCTGGAATAAAAGGCTGAGGGGCTGTCTAAGTTGGGTTAAGGATTTGGCCACTTTGCTTTGCAAATGAATTGATAACCAAATAATTCAAATTTTAGCCAACCGTTAAGTTTGTAGCCAAATTAGACTTAATTGAATTAATTCAAAAGTAATTAGGCCGTAAGTGGAATAGGGATAAACTAAATACGATTAATTTACCTGAGCTTTATTTACTTTAAAATAACTAAAATAATTAATTTGTTATCATATTCGATCATGTGTTTATAAAACACCAATTTTACAAATTAATTCTCGTTTGAATTATTTTGATCAAAATAGACAGTTTTAAACATTTTTGAAATAATTTTGGAAAAATCCTTTGGATATCTACTAAAATTCTCGAAACAATATACATATATATATATATTATGAATATAGATAGATGCATGTTTATTCATGAAGATTATAGAATACTCTCCGGAATTAATTTTTGAAAAAATCTTTTAATTAATTATTTAGAATTGTTTAAAATCTAAAAGCTCGATAATTAATCGAATAGTGGAGGGTAAATATTGGGTGTCAACAATGAGTAGGGTAGTTCTTCTTATGAATCTTAAGCTGCCTCGAAGCATAAGCAATCACCTTACCACATTGCATCAAAACACAACCCAAGCCAATTCTAGAAGCATCACAATACACAACAAAGTCATTCGAACCCTCGGGTAAGGTCAACACTGGTGTTGTGGTCAACCTAGTCTTCAATTACTGAAAGTTCTTCTCACAAAGGTCAAACCACTGAAACTTCACCTTCTTCTGAGTCAATCGAGTCAAAGGCGCAGCAATGGAAGAAAACCCCTCCACAAATCTTCTGTAGCAACCAGCCAAACCCAAAAAGCTCCTAATATTAGATGGGGAAGTGGGTCTAGGCCAGTTCTTTACTTCCTCAATCTTTTGAGAATCAACTCGAATACCATCTCTAGTCACAATATGACCCAGAAAAGCAACAGACTGCATCCAGAACTCACACTTGCTAAACTTAGCAAACAACTGCCGATCCTTGAGAGTTTGCAACATAACTCTCAAATGGTCTGCATGCTCCTCCTCACTCCAAGAGTAAATAAGAATATCATCAATGAAAATAATCACTAACATATCCAGATATTTTTTGAACACATGGTTCATCAAATCTATAAAGGCTGCAGGAGCATTCGTTAGACCGAAATACATAACCACAAATTCATAATGACCATACCAAGTTCTGAAGGCTGTCTTTGGAATATCAAACTCTCTAATACGAAGCTGATGATAACCGGATCTAAGGTCGATCTTGGAGAAGAAACTAGCACCATGAAGCTGATCGAACAAGTCATCAATCCTAGGAATGGGATATTTATTCTTAATTGTGACCTTGTTCAACTGACGGTAGTCAATACACATCCTAAGAGAACCATCCTTCTTCAGCACAAACAAAACTAGGGAACCCCATGGAGAAATGCTAGGCCTGATGAAACATTTATCAAGAAGATTCTTCAACTGATCCTTTAACTCTTTAAGTTCCACGGAAGCCATTCTATAGGGAGGAATAGAGATAGGATTTGTATCTGAAAGGAGATATATCCCAAAGTCGATCTCTCGCTCGGGAAGGACTCCGGGCAAATCTTTGGGAAATACTTCTGGGAACTCATTTACAATAGGAACACACTGAAGGGATGGGGTTTCGGACTCCGTGTCCATAACCCAAACTATATGATAAATATAACCTTTAGAAATTATTTTCCTAGCCTTAAGATAAGATATGAAATGACCCTTCGAGGATGGAGGACTACCCTTCCACTCTAAGACAGGTTCATTCGGAAACTTGAAACTGACAACTCGAGTATGAAAATCGACAGAGACATAACAAGCATACAACTAATACATACCAAGAATAACATCAAAATCAGTTATCTCCAACTCTACTAGATCTGCTGAAGTGAATCTATGAAGGACTGAGATAGGTCTATCTCAGTAGATTCTTTTGGCTAGGACTGACTCACCAACAGGAGTAGAAACACAAAAGGGTTCTAAAAGCAATTCAGGATGAATTTTGAATTTGCATGCTACATAAGGGGTCATAAAAGATAAGGAGGCACCGGGGTCCAACAAAGCATACACATCTAGAGAGAATACTTTCAACATACCAGTAATAACATCTGGTGAACTCTTATGGTCCTGTCGAGAGGACATAGCATAAAGACGATTTTGGCGCTGACTACCAGAACTAGAAGCAGTGCCCTACTGGGCTGGTCGACCTCCTGGAGCTGCTGGGGAAGACTGAGTCCTGCTACCACCCTCTCCCTTCTTAGCTTAAGGGAAATCTCGAATCCTGTGACCAACCTGACCACATCCATAACAACCCTCTCTACCGGCTAGACACTCACTGGGATAATTCTTTTCACACTTGTTACAAACGGGGTAGGAAGGCCCCTTTGCACCACTCCCCTGAGAATAAGATCCTGCACCTCTACCATACTGATCATGATAAGGCCTGGAGGCCTGAGAAGGAGCACTTACGGTAGAATGCAAAGGTCCTGATGAACTCTTCTAAAAGGAAAATCGATGTCTTCCTCCGGACTTCTGATGGCTAAATCTTGAACCCTCAAATTTGGCTCTTTTGTTTTTCTTAGCTATCTCCCTAAGCTTGTCTCCCTTGATCTGGTGAGCATGAGTCATAAGTCTGGAGATACTCATATCGCTCAATAGCATAGCAGATCTACACTCCTTCTTTACCAAATCCAAGACCCCATAGATATACTTGCTCATCGGATCTTATGGGTCAGCCACCATAGCAGGAGCATACCTGGAAAGCTGAGTGAACCTCAACCCACACTCCTGCACAGTCATGGATCCCTGTCTCAAGTTCACAAACTCCTCGGCCTTCGCCTGCCTTAACTCTCTCGGTAAGAACCAGTCAAGGAAAGCCATCTCAAAATACTCCCAAGTCATAGGGACCACGTCCCCAGCCCTAGCTTCCTTCCATTGTGTGAACCAGATATGAGCTACATCCTTGAGTTGATAGGATGCCAACTCAACACTATCAATACCACCCACTTGTATCACATCAAAGATTTTCTTCACTTCATTGATAAAATTTAGTGGATCCTCACCCACTTTTGAACCCCAAAACTCAGTTGGTCTTATACGGATAAAGTTACGAACTCGGGTCGCTACCCCACCTTGAGGGTGGGCGGGGATAGGAGCTGGTTGGTTGGCCTGAGAAGCCATAGTCTGGGCTAGCATATGGATAGCGTTCCTGAACTTTTCATTTGTGACTTTGGGGGCTGGAACTGGAGGAGCAGCATTTCGAGCGGCTCAGTGAGGCATAGCACGTCGAGGCATAATCTGAAACATACAAGAAAAGGATTAGAGGGATAATAGAGTTTAACTATATCATACGATATGATCATGAAAGAAGTGAAGTTTTTCTAAGACATCTCATAGCTTCCCTCTCATAAGTGTGGCGTGCTTCACACACATGAAAGAGACTCTACTCGATGCAGCTTTCAGACATCATAGGACTCTTGAACCTTAGGCTCTGATACCAAGTTTATCATGCCCCAAGGCTACCCCCTTGATGTAACACGGGACCTGGGACCACAAGTACCCCAAACTAACCCTTGGTCATAGCATAACTCAGATAAATCAATAGATAAGCGAAAGCATAATAAGAAGATTTGAAGTCAAATGAATAAATAATTAAGTCAAATAGGAATACAAATCCAGAAGGAGACTCGAACACTGTCTATGTCTGAAAAGCCTCTAACTATCATAAAGAGTTACTGGGACAAGCCCCCAACTAACTCAAAATTTGAAATAAAAGCATAAAGATAAATGCTCTAACTCTAGTACTCGAATAATGAGGACTCACTAATAATCAGCTAAATGTCTGGCGTAGTCTAGCCATGAGTCTGAGGGCAGGTGCCTGAATCTACATCGTAAAAGGATGCAGCACAAAAAACTTCAGTACTATAGGATGTACTAAATATATGAGATAAACAGGAATCTGAGATAAGCATGCTAAATAAACTTGTAAAGCTAAAATTATGCTATAAGTGTAAAACTGAAATGCAAGAGATTCAATGTGATGCGAAAGCAAGATATACAAAATATCACAGTAATCATAATAGTCCTGAAGTCTGAAGGCAAAGAGTCAATGCATTTTAAAATCTGATACTATTTATGTGAGAGGTTCTGTAACCAACATAGACCATGTGAGCTACGTAGAATCTGATGTATACGCCCCATCAAAAGGACCCAATATACCTTGTCAGGATATTAAGGCATAACTATGGCATGATCACTAAATCTGATGCCCAACTGAGGGGACTTAGAACCTATGGGGGGCATGTAGTTCTCGGACTAAGGGTACTCTCACCACGTCCAACTCGGTGCTAAATACTATTCCCAAAATAATACGTATAGCTCATATAATATTGATGCATATTTGGATGCATAACTTATCATAACTAATAACATATCTAATGTCAAATCCGTTCATAAAGCATAGAGCATTTCTGATGTCATGCAAATTCATATCATAAGTTTTAAAGCTGTGCATGTTCATAATTCAAGATACCCCTTCTTTTCTAAAATCATAACCTGCAGATTTATGCATGCACTTTCATAATCAAGAGACCATGTTATCTAAACATACCAAATTTATACTTGGAATCATGTAATTTAAAGGAACCATTCTAGAATTCATACTTAACATATGGGCTTTTGAAAATATGTAAAGAATCATAAATTAAACATGGGTAATGAATGTGAAATCATGAATTGAAGCTTTAAATCAAAACCCATAACTTTTTCCTAATTTGGGTAAGAACCCTAATTTAGAAAATCCATAAATTCAATTTAGAAGATTAGAGTTTTGGGCATAAGGGTGAAGGGATTTCCTTATTGAATACTCACATACCTTGATTGATGCTAACTCAACTGAAATTAAAAAGACGAGGAGGCTTGATCTTGGAACTTGAGACTTGGAGTTTGAGAGAGTCACCTCTTTTGGTAGATGAATGAGGAAATAAGAAGGGACTTAGGCTAATAGGTTTAGAAATCATGCTAAGAATGGCCAAAATTACCTCACTTAGGAGTTAAAAGGGTGGGTAATTATAAAAATACCCCTGAGATTTAATTAAGAAAAGCTGTAAAATTTCCCAGCTACAGGTTCCACAGATGAGTTCCATGGGTCGTAGACTGAACCATGACTCGTGGTTCCCACTCATGGTTCCTAAGCCAAAAGACAGGTTGCAGAACAGGTTCTACGAGTCAACAGATGACTCGTAGAATGGACTACGGTCTGTACACCTGAGTCGTAGTTCCTGGGGAATTTGTTGACCTCTGATTAAGTTTCATGAGTGAACAGTATGGTCCGTAGTTCAGACTATGGTCCATAGAAGTCATTTGTGGTTTTGAGGAAATAGTCAACCCTCAGATCAAGTTCCATGAGTCAACATTACAGTCCATAGAGTGAACTACGGTTTGTAGAATCAACTCGTGGTCCTCAAGCTAGAGGTTGAACTGCAAAAGGCAAACCACGGCTCCATTCCACGACTCGTGGTTCAAACCATGGTCCGTGGTTTGGAATCGTGATTCCTGAAAACTTTAAAAAAAAATTAGAGTTTTAAACTTAGAAAGTTGGTTCAATTTCTGGGGTGGTACAAGTTTGGATTTGTACTACTGGCTGTTATTATATGTTGCACTTCTTTACTCAGTGCGGGTGTACTTATTGTTCTTTTTATGATGGGTTCTTGAGAGGGACGGGAGTTATTATTATTTGGCGTATAATTGTTCCTTGAAGGGTCGGGTTAGTGTGCTCAAGTGACAAGGAGGTTCTTCTGTGAACTGGGGTCATATGTTATGGGCATAAATGATGTACTAGGGATCCTTGCTTGGTCCGGGTTACGTAAAAAGGATGTATGTTGGTTGTCACTAAGAATGTCGGCTAGACTTGCTACGTGCGGTTGATAAGCTAAGGAGGAGACTTGTGTTCTGGTTATAATGTTGGATATTGTTACTTGTTGATTATGGCCCTGGGGGTCATAGGGGTAGTTTGTACTAGTAGGTGGCGGTACAATGACTGCGGTCTATGTCACTAAGTAGTGGGGTTTACTCCGGGTTATCGAGTTATAGTGATTGACTTGGGTAAGGAAATGATAGTCTGGGTATGGACATAGATGTTGGCAATGGTTAAGTGTAACTTGTGAAGTCTAGATGCTAAGTGTGACTTGAGAAGTCTAGGTGACAAGGTGACTTGGGAAGTCTAGGTGTCAAGGTGACTTGGGGAGTCTAAGGGATAGGCAGACTTGGGTTGACATTGGGTTTTGGTAAGGTGAATGTTGAAGGATTGAGTATTGTAATTAATTGTGCATTCCCTTGATTTTCTTATATTATGGCATGAGTGGATTTGGGTCGACCGATGATGCCTACCAATACATGTGTTTGTATTGATTCTACTCTTGCTATACCTTTTTGGGTATAGTCTTGTTGTGGGGTTGGTGAGTTTCATAGGTACATGACGATGTTGATCTCCAGCAACTCCTACTCCTTGCTTCTATGGTGGGAGTTGTGTCCTCTTTTATTTTGGTATCACTCTTGTAGTAGCTCTTGTACCGACTTAGACTAGGTTCTGGGGAGGACAGTTTTCAAATTGTAATAGTTTATTCTTTAAATATTGTAAAGGATGTTTCTTGTATTTTAAAAAGGTTTATTTCATGGTTTTACTTTTCTTTCCGCATTTCCTGTTGGTTCGGGTGGTAAGGGTTCTCCTATCTAGGTGGATTAGAGTAGGTGCCCACACAGCCCATTAGTTGGGTCGTGACAACTGACCACTTTCCCACGAAAGTGGAAAGTGAGTCTGTCACTTTTTTGTCAATTTTGGCCAAAAAAGCGATGGACATCGTCGCTTCTTGCCATCACTTTTCAGGTTTTTTAGTAGTGTATGGTCATCAATCGATAGTGAAGTGCACGTGATATGTCTTCCCTACCAACTATGCAAAGGCTATCAGGTATATTCTTATCCATGTTAGCAAATCGTTCCTCCCTCTATTAGGGATCTAGGATCAAGCTCTACCTTTTCTTATTACGAATGTAAATTCTCTCTTCCTAGTTCAACTTAAAAACCATATATAGTACTCAATAATTGGCCAGAAAATTAAGTATTAAGATCAAGAAAAGATAAGCAACTCAAATAGTGAAAATCCAATCAAACTAACTTTAGCATTCAAACTAACACATTCATATTCGTTCACAACCCTAGATACTATGAGTTTAGCTACTCATGAACTTATTACAATAGCAATAATCCATGAATAAATAAATATTCAATCACACAAAGCAAAAGGAAAGGAAAAACCTAGGTAGAAATCTTTGGGCTCCGTCCATGCATGTTTTTCCTCCCCAAAAATGCCTCGTCTTGTTCTCCAACTTATTATCTCGATTCAATATGTTTAGTATGTGTGGAGATACTGAAATATATAGAGAAAATAGTATTTATAGAGTTTAGGAGGGTTTTTGGATTGATTTAGGATCGTTTGGGCCAACCCTGGCCAAAATAGGCCAAAATTGACCTGGGGCCTCGCCTGGGGCGACACCATAGTGCATTTTGGAAGCCCCGGGTGAGCTCCTGGTCTCTTACACTATGGGGGCCTGGGAAGGTGCCCAGGGACTCCTACGTAATACATTTTTTGCCTTTTTCTGTCGTTTTACCTCCATTAAGCTTCCGTCTTGATCTCTTAACTATGGACATGCCCCAGATCATCTTTTTTAGCTCCTACTCAGTTTTCAAAGCTCAATAATGCTACACTCATGCAAAATCCTTTACTTTCCAATCTACACATCAAAACAGGCAACGTAAGCGTAATTCATATGATGTAAGCTCAAAAGCGCCTTAAAACAAGTAATATGTGAGGAATCTATATCATAAAAATAATACTTTTAGCCTCACATCAATCTCCCTACTTGGGTCAAATACTGGTTGACAACTTATTTTGATTCAAATTACTTTGACTATCCCTGATCAATAATGCAGTTAGAAGGCTAATTCAGGTAGACAGTTAGAGTATTGCGAGAGTCCATGATCATACTATTAACCCTATAATACAATAATTTGGTAATGTCTTAATAATTCTTGAATAAATATATATAAATTATGATGTGATTATGCAAGCGTCGTAACCCTAGGTCTTAATAACCCTATGATCAAACTGCTAAAACTTCCAAATCTTATTGCTTTAGTAGTAGTAGAATAAATAAGCCAAGCAAACTCTTTAAAAGAATAACACTTATTTTCACAACCGTAACAGTAGATTGTTTAGCTTGTTAGTAACTAAGTCCTTGAGTAATCGATAATATTTGATTGCTTACCATCATTATATTACTTGCGATCACATACACTTACATGTGAGTTGAGAAAGAACAAGTTTTTGACGCCTATGCTGGAAACTTAAAGTATGACAAGTTAAATCTTTTTTACTATTGTCTTTGTTTTTAATAGTGTAAACAACTTGATCTTAGTTGTGTGGTTGCAGGTTACAGGTTTATGCTAAGTTCTAACAGAAAAGAAGACTATCCCAAAATCAACTAGATGCTAACACCATTCCAATCAGAACCCGAAAAGTTCCTCTATAGAAGGATAAGGGAGAAAGCTTTGTTGCAACAACAGAGAAACCAATCACCAATAATAATGGAAAACAAAAAGGTGAAAAAACATACCACCAGCCCTAGTCACAGTCCGCAAAGTGGTAGTTTCACTCGGGGATAATGTGACATCTAGTATTGTCAAGCCAGAATAATAAAAAGATGGGAGGTGAAACAAAATATAGTGCAGCTACTGCACTCAATCAGACAATTTATAGGCTTATCACATAAGGACCCGCATGTGCATCTCTAAACTTTTTGGATATTACAGATGTAAACAACAAAATTTTGGAGTCTAGAGAAATTAATAATCAAGACAGGAAAAAAATGGAGTAACAAATGTAGTATTTGATTTTCAAAATGTAGTGAATACAATCTGTACTATAATCCTCTGATTCTTCGTGAAAATAATATGAACTATGTTGAGCTTGAATTTGATCTTGGATTCAAGGGCCTGAGTAGCTTGATCTTGAACCTTCGAACTTGGATTGGAATTATTCGTCACGAACACTTGAATGATTGCCACGAATAAGGAATATGAACAAGTAACTTGATCTTGAACGTCTTGATATTTGCCTTTGTTCTTGATCTTGGACTTGATTTGCTTGAGTGCTTGAACTTTGTAGTTTGTAGAGAATTTGTAGACTTCGATCCACGAGCTCTTTTCTTGCTTTTTTGTTTTTGAAAAACTCCTTCCCCTCCTTTGTGAATTATGAGGACCCTATTTATAGTTGTAGGGAGTGGTGTAGCTGTGAGATTTGATTGGTCGGTTTGAACTGACCAATCACAATCCTCTGATAACAAGCTCTAATTTGATTGTTCGGAACATGTCACATACACACTTGGCATGATTTTAGTGGCTCATTAATTTGATTTGGATTGCCACATAAATTTGACACATGTCATAAATTCAGTGGCCCATTTATTTAACTTGGATTGCCACCTCACGTGACACGTGGCATGAGCCTGGACTTTAAGATGGGATAATAGCCATTTGGGCTTGGACTAATAAAAATGGGCTCATCATTTGGAGTTCAATTGATTGGATTAGCCCAATGCATTTGAAGTTAGATGATTAACCCAATTATATTGGCCATATTATTTGGACTATTTTCTTGAATTTAATATAGTCCAAATTAATTTGTGGATTTAAATCCAATAAAATTTCAATACTTACAAATTCCCCCTACTTCAAGGCTTGTCGAGTATAATTTAACAACCTCGAGACTGGACTTGAAGTACAACATCAAATATCCTCATATGTTTAAGTAACTGAGTGATATTTGAGACACTGAACGACAAGTTTATTTTGGTTTTGGAGAATTAATTTTAATACCCAATTTGAATATGAAATACAAAGGAATTATAGATAGTTTAGGGCACTGCTTCTCCTGTATCCATTCCGTAATATGAAGGAATTGCAAGTAACATAGGACATTGCTAATGTTTATCCATTCCAAAGCTGCCACCATATCTGTTTGGAGAGGCCAATTTGACTTCAAATTGGAGACTAAAAATAAGGACTCTAACCGCCTATCCCATCTATAAATAGGGGCAGAGACTACAAGTCCTCACACAGATTTCTTCAACCTCACGTGATTCTCTTGGTAAGCTTATCTTTGCATGTTCTCTGTTCCTTTTTTTTTTTACTCATTCAGTCCTCTTTATTTGACTTGTTATTTTGTCAAATAATGCTTGAGGAAAAAAAAAAAGAACAAACAAATGAACTGCTCAGGGGAAACAAAGAATTGCTAAGTAAATTCTCAAGGGAATGTTGATATGTTGGTCAACAAAGAGGTAACTGTTGGGATATGATTGGCTTGCCCTTTTGGCAGCTTGTTCACATGGATTTTGCCTAATAATTTTCTTGTTTTCCTACCTTGTTTGTTAGAATGTGTTTCTCTGCCTTCTTTGTATCCTTATTTTTTTTCAAGACAAACATGTACCATATTTGAAGTACAACACTTGATAAATCTTGGACTTCTTCAGCTTTTGGAGCCATAATTTCGTATTGTGCTACTCGTTGTTAAGGACCAGACAACATAAAGAAGACATATATGAACTACGATTTGGTTATGTCCCTTGAAGAAACTAGTCTTTGATTGTGTTCTTTCCTGGAGAAATCGTAGTATAGGATGAATTTCGTCCGCGCTTTAAGATTTTGGTTATATTCTTGAAGAAACCAAGCTTAAGGCGTAGTATAGGATGAATTTCGGCCGCGCTTTAAGATTTTGGTTATATTTTTGAAGAAACCATGCTTAAGGCGTAGTATAGGATGAATTTCGTTCGCGCTTTAAGATTTTGGTTATATTCTTGAAGAAACCATGCTTAAGGCGTAGTATAGGATGAATTTCGTCCGCGCTTTAAGATTTTGGTTATATTCTTGAAGAAACCAAGCTTAAGGCGTAGTATTGGATGAATTTCGTCCGCGCTTTAAGATTTTGGTTATATTCTTGAAGAAACCTTGCTTAAGGCGTAGTATAGGATGAATTTCGTCCGCGCTTTAAGATTTTGGTTATATTCTTGAAGAAACCAAGATTAAGGCGTAGTATTGGATGAATTTCGTCCGCGCTTTAAGATTTTGATTATGTCCTTATATATCATGATTTCTATGTTTATGATCCTTGTATCTTCAAATTGATGGTGATCACTCCTTTTGTTTCTTGCAGCTTAACAAGATGGTGAATTTCAAAGACTACACCTCTCCATCGTCCAAACTCAAATACCTTATCATCGAGAGCAACGAAGGTCACAGAGTCCAAACGAAATTATTAGTCCAAATTCCCTTAAATGGATTGTATGCAGGCCCATGGCCAATTCTCAGGAACTCCCTCCATATGACAGATTGGACTTCAGAGTGTAAACTTGTTTCAGCCCAATCCCCTCAGATGTGGTCCCTTTTGGCGCCCAACCATCACTATGTAAATATTGCAAGCCCCCTTCCTAGCTTGGGTCGTCGCATATCCCGCGGGGAAACGCGCTGGGGAGAATCTATCAAATACTATGTTTGAGGAACATGAGAAAGTCGAAAAGGTCTTATCTATCCGACGATCTCTGGATGAGGTGAAGGCGAAGATAGAAAAGCTGGGCAAAGAGGAGAAGGACTTAGAAGTCCTCTTAGAAGCTAGTGAGAAAGAAGTTGAAGAGGCCAAATCAGGTGCATCAACTGCTGAAAAGGAGTTCGACGCATGCTATGATGTGGACTTGTCGAATGCTGATGACTTGTTTGATTTAGCGCAGAAGAAAGGGCGTCTGGAAACTAAGCGCCAACAGTTAATCAATTATAAATTGTGTTTAGATTAGTCCATATTTCCTTTGCTCCTACTTTTTTTTTGCACTTTGATTTATTAGCGGATGTTTTGTGAGGAATAAAGGCTACTCCTGTATTGCTTCGGATTGGACATTTTCCTTGATGCATTATTTTTTTTGCTCCACTTTATTATGATACTGCCATTGTCTTAAATTCTGCGTCATTATTGTAGAGAACTCATCTCTTGATGTAGGAATGAAGAAATCACGAGCGACTTGATTTCTAGAAAACTAGACTTCTTAATCTAGAACATATCCAAAATTCAGAATTTTAAACCATGTGGATCGTTCCATATTTTCTTTTGAAATCAGTTCAAATTCTGCTTTGCTCGACCCTTTCAGCTTTGCGCATTTTGGTAGAAAATTCATAACCCGGCGTATGGGACTCTGAATCACAAGCCGCTTTTTTCGTTGCGAACAGGACTCCAAGAACTACAATATATGTAAAAATCAGGGCTAGGAGATCTCCGGATTTGTACAGATATCGTTTTCGAAATCAGCTTGTATTTTACCTCGCCCAACTTTTCAGCTTTGCGCATTTTGGTAGAATATTCATAACTCGGCGTATGGGACTCTGAATCGCAAGACGCTTTTTTCATTGCAAAGAGGATTCCAAGAAATACAATATATGTAAAAATCACGGCTAGGTGATCTCCGGATTTGTACAGATATCGTTTTCAAACTCAGCTTGCATTTTGCCTCGCCCAACTTTTCAGTTTTGCGCTTTTGTGGGAGAAAATTCATAACTCGGCGTATGGGACTCTGAATCGCAAGCCGCATTTTTCGTTGCGAAGAGGACTCCAAGAACTACAATATATGTAAAAATCACGTCTATGCAATCTCTGTATTTGTACAGATATCGTTTTCAAAATCAGCTTGTATTTTGCCTCGCCCAACTTTTCAGCTTTGCGCTTTTGTGGGAGAAAATTCATAACTCGGCGTACGGGACTCTGAATCGCAAGACGCTTTTTTCTTTGCGAAGAGGACTCCAAGAACTACTATATATATAAAAATCACGGCTAGGAGATCTCCGGATTTGTACAGATATCGTTTTCAAAATCAGCTTGTATTTTGCCTCGCCCAACTTTTCAGCTTTGTGCTTTTGTGGGAGAAAATTCATAACTCGGCGTACGGGACTCTGAATCACAAGCCGCTTTTTTCATTGCAAAGAGGACTCCAAGAACTATAATATATGTAAACATCATGGCTAGGAAATCTTCGGATTTGTACAGATATCATTTTCAAAATCAGCTTGTGTTTTGTCTCGCCCAACTTTTCAGCTTGTGGGATCGACACTTTGTCGAAAGATTATAATCACCTCATTGGGGCAATCCTTTTTCTATGGAGACTTGGCCCCATTGCAGAGTCAATCTTTGGCGAAGGTCCAAAAATCGACAAGAGAAAACCTATAGATATGATCCTTATACTCTCGATTATGTGCATCATAATTCATTCGAGCAATAGAGGGATGTCTATATATATTTTTTTAACTCATGCAACTGAACTTAGAATGAAATTCTAAGCGCCTACGTACCTCATTGAAGAGGATCAAGTCACAACGTATTTTTGAAAGAGCGGTCATTTTTTATTTTATTTTTTATTTTTATGTCCTAACTTTTGCCTAGGTCGCCTCTTTCGAGGTTTTCAACCTACCGGACTTTTTTTTTGGGGGGGTGCCGTGCACAGTTTATACTCTTGCGGGCCAGGAGTAACATGCAGTTTATGCTCGTACCTTAAGGAGAATGCTTATTTTATTCAAGGATAGTATCTCTTCATGAACTTCCCATTGATGGGACCAATCCTCAAACCTTCCGAGTCAACAACTTTATAAGCACCACTTGAATATACTTCTTGTACGACATATGGTCCATCCCATTTGGCAGAGAACTTGATTCCAGACCAACGAGAAGTAATAATGGGCCTTCTTACAACAAGGATTTGGTCACCCACCTGAAAGAATCTAAGACGAACTTTTTTATTAAAAGATCGAGATAGACGGGCTTGATAACATTCCAAGCTTTGTTGAGATTCTAGTCTCTTTTCATCAAGAGCCTCCAATTCATCAAGGCGTAACCGAGCATTTTCTTCATCAGTGAGTCCCTCTTGAATATCAAGTCGTAATGATGGAATTTGACACTCAAGTGGAAGGACTGCTTCAACTCCATAAACAAGAGAATAAGGAGTCGCTCGCGTCGGTGTGCGGTATGTGGTCCTATATGCCCAGAGAGATTCTTCCATTCTTTCATGCCAATCTCTCTTAGACTTGGAGACGACTTCCTTCAGCAAGTTGCAGAGTGTTTTGTTAAATGCTTCAGCGAGGCCATTGGCAGCGGCACAATACATAGAGGAGTTGCGTTGCTTGAAGCCAAACAGATCACATATCTTAGTCATCAACTTGTTATCAAATGGCTTACCATTGTCCGTCAATATATATCGAGGAATCCCAAAATGATAGATGATATTGACTCGAATGAAGTTTGCCACATTCTCCTTCCTTACTTCTTTAAGGGAAACGGCTTCTGCCCATTTTGAGAAGTAATCAGTCGCAACCAGAATGTATAACTGCCCACCAGAAGACTTTGGCAGTGGTCCAAAAATATCTAAACCCCATGCCTCAAATGGCCATGAAGCGACAGTCGGGTGTAATACTTCTGGAGGTTGGTGTATGAAATTTTCATGGAATTGACAAGCTTTACACCTCCGGGCGTAATCCAATCAATCTTTTACCATGGTTTGCCAATAATATCCCATCCTTTTTATATGAAAATGAAGTTTTGGCCCAGATTGATGCGCTCCACATACTCCAGAATGAGCTTCTTGCATGGCTTGAACCGATTCATCTGTCCCTAAACACCGTAGGAGTATTCCATCGAATGATCGCCTGTAGAGTGTATTCTTGTAATAAAGGAAGCGCGGGGCTCGCCGTCGGATTTCTGTCTTCCTTCGGAGATTTTCTGGCAATATCCCATAACACAAGTAATCAATTATTGGTTGTCTGCAGTCTTCAATTACAACCTCAGAAGTGGTGATGACTTGCCCATGTTCTTCTTCATATTCATCTAGTGAAGGATCTACCCATCTTTGACATACAACGACTTGCACTTGATCAGGTGATACTAATGCAGAAGCCAAAGCTGCTAATGCGTCAGCCTTTTTATTTTCCTTCCTAGGGACATGCTGAACAGTCACTTCTCCAAGCCAACTTATCATCTTTTGAGCGTAATCGCGATAGGGAAGCAACTCGGGCTTTTTGACCTCATAAATACCCAAAACCTGATTGATCACCAACTTTGAATCTCCAAAAACTTGCAAATGCAATTGTTTCATATCAACAGCCATTTCAAGTCCAAGTAAGAGTGCTTGATATTCAGCGACATTATTGGAGAAGTGTTGTGTTAAATTAAAGGAATATGGCAGAACCTCCCCACGGGAAGTGACAAACACCACTCCAGCACCAGCTCCTTCACGATGTACAGCGCCATCGAAGTACATCTTCCAAGGAGGTTGAATTTCTACTAACATTGCATCTTCATCAGGTAATTCATCAGATAGATCCCAGTCATCTGGAATTGGATGGTTGGCCAAGAAGTCTGCTAGAACTTCTCCTTTTACTGACTTTTGAGATATATACACAATTTCAAATTGTTGAAAATGGAGATACCACTTTTCCAGTCGATCACTTAGAACGGGTTTGGACATGACAAACTTGATAGAATTTGCTTTTGAAACCAAACGTACCACATGAGCTTGAAAGTAATGCTTCATCTTCTGAATTGAGAATACAAGTTCTAGACATAACTTCTCAATAGGTGAATACTTTACCTCATTTGATGTCATCATCCTACTCAGGTAATAAAGGGCATTTTCTTTCCCTTTATTATTTTCTTGTTCCAGGAGGGCTCCTACTGACCTTTCTTGTGCCGCAATATATAATATCAATGGTTTTCCAGGTATGGGAGCAACAATTACCGGAGGCTTCATCAGATAAGATTTTATAATTTCAAAAGCATTTGTGCAGGCTTGGTCCCATTTGAAAGAAACATCTTTTTTCATAAGACGACTGAATGGTTGACATCTACCGGCCAGATTTGAAATGAACCTCCTCAGGTATTCTAACTTTCCTTGCAAGCTTTTCAATTCACGAATATCTTTAGGCTCAGGTATCTTCAAAATAGCATCTACCTTAGCATGGTGGATTTCGATCCCTCGATGTTGAACAACAAAGCCAAGGAATTTTCCATAAGCAACTCCAAATGCGCACTTCAGGGGGTTCATTTTAAGCTGGTATCTCTGAAGTCATTCGAACACCATCCTCAAATCTTGCAAGTGGTCATCTCTCTTCTTTGATTTTACCACTAAGTCATCAACATAGCACTCAACATTTTTATGAAGCATATCATCAAAAATATTCTGCATGGCTCGTTGATAAGTAGCACCAGCATTCTTTAAGCCAAAAGGCATCACCTTGTAGCAATATATACCTTTAGGAGTGCGAAAGGATGTAAGTTCTTCATCTCTTGGTGCCATGTGAATCTAATTATATCTGGATGAACCATCCATGAAGGACATTGCTTCATAACCTGTTGTGGCATCAATCATAAGTTCTGGGATTGGAAGAGGAAATTCGTCCTTAGGGCACGCGTTGTTAAGATCCCTGAAGTCCACACAAACTCGAATTTGGCCATTCTTCTTTCTCACCAGCACAATGCTTGAAATCCAAGTGGGATACTTGACTTCGCGAATAAAACCTGCCTCAATGAGCTTGTTGACTTCAGTTTTGATCAATGGTACTAGTTCAGGTCTAAAGCAACGTTGAGCTTGCTTAACAGGATGAGCACCTCGTTTTATAGAGAGACGATGAACCGCAACTTTGGGATCCAATCCTGGCATTTCTTTGTAACTCCAAGAAAATACATCTCGATACTCCATAAGAAGTTCAACATATTTGCTTTCATCATCAACATTTAGTGAGGCACTTACATATATAGGCCTTAGATCTTCATTCCTTCCAAGATTGACTTCCTTTAATGCATCAACGGTGGCCTTCACTCCTTCCTCAAGTTCAGGTGGCACATCTTCGGCATCTTCATCTTCCTGAGGATCACAATCATTGAAAGAAATATGATGACATGCATGAATATCAATAAACCCATCTTTGACTTTTGCATGTGGCAATGTGCTTTCACCACAAATTGTGATGTGGTATGATGATCCTACACTTTTTTCATCTTCCTCACGCTCCTTAGTATGAACTATGGTATGAGTTCTTGCTCTGAGGACCTCTCCATATGACACTACAAGTTTTGTTTCTCGCCTCATTCTAGAAGGAATCAAACTTGGACAATCTTTAGGAAGATTTTGCTCTTTAGCATACCCGGGTTCTTCCACCCTTCTATCATTTCCTTGGCGCTTGTATTTCTTCTTCAGTGGTCCTAACCTATCAAACACCGAAGTTCTTGGAATTGACTCAGTAAGCTGATCAAACACAGAAGATTTGGGAGTTTGGTCAGTAAGTCAATCAAACACAGAAGGCCTTTTGTTAGATATCATAGGATCCTCTTTAGGAGTAGTGTAGTTGATGCTTGCCCTTCTTATAGAGCTACGTACTGGTGATGGTTGTTTATAACCCAAACCCTCGCGCGATTGCTTGACCATATACCCTCTCTCTATCATCATCTTCTGAGTGGGATTTAGGCCATGGATTGCCTTTCCAAATGCTTCAGGCAGGAGCTTCCCCAATTTAGAAACTTAGAAACTTCATCAGGATTGTATCCAGCTTTGGCCAACAACTTATAGGCGTTTGGGTCAAAACCCTCATCTATGCGTTTTTCAGGAAACACTTTATGTGAATCATGGTCTGATGATTTGACGAATCCTTCCACCAATTTTGAAGGTGATTTGATTGCATCAATTCATTTGATAGGAAAATTTAACCCTCCTAAAATATTTTGTTGTAACTCAGAAGATTGGACCTCACCCTTCTTTGCCTTTGGGACATAGTGAAGGATAGGAGACACTTTCTTACTTGTAGATGCCACATTTATCTTGGGTACCTTGTTCACATCATAAAGTGCTCGACCCTTTTCAATCACACTCTTCGCCTACCCAGTCGCTACATCATCCTTATTCGCAATATCAATCCTTTTTATTGGTATCGTGCTTTCAGCTTTAACTTCCTTTGAGGTGCAATTCTTTAAGTAGAATTTTGCATCTGTTTGCTTCCACCTCAGTGAAAGGTTCATCATCAGCAACTATCTTCTTTTGGACCCCATGTTCAAAGTATTTAAAGCATTGATGGTAGGTGGATGGAATCACTTTATTCTCATGTATCCATGGCCTTTTTAGTAAGATATTATATGAGGTCTTCACATCAATCACATACATCCATGCGTTTGAACGCATATCTCCCATGTTAATTTCCAGCTTGATAGAACCTATGGCTCTTTGCCCTATTTGATTGAATCCCTGAATCATAAGATGACTTTCAGATAGTTCATCTACCGAGATTCCAAGCTCATTCAGAGTGTTAATAGGGAGAATATTAACTCCAGACCCATCATCAATCATGATTCTTTTTACTTTATGCTCACGTACGAAGCCAACCATATATAAAGGGCGATTGTGCAATGTTTCACCCAACAAAAGATCCTCATTAGTGAATGTGATTTTCGCATCACAAGTGTTCACTTCTTCTAAAGGGGACTTGATAGGATTTTCACATGATGGGAGTAATGACGGTGATTCATCTTTCTTTGTCATATCTTCTCTTTCAACATTACAACATAAGGCCTTGGTGTCAAAATAAGAAATTTTCAAGCGAAACCAGCTTGGCAAAAATTCCTCCAATGTTACCGGGCAACGTGGCTTTTGATAGATATCCTGGTCAATCTTTGGTTTCTTCAAATTCTTCTTTGCCCTTTGGGTCTTGGGTATCTTCATCATCTTTCCTCTTGTCACTTGCTTACTTGGCTCTCTTCGCGATCTCCTCTTGCAGAATCTCTGCCGTATCACCAAAGTCCATCCTTCACTATCAGTATGATCTCCATGGGATTGACTTTCCTCTAGAGGTTTTTTCTTCACTACTGCTTCATTCATCATAGGAAAGAGCAATGACATGCTAACATCGATTGGTTCAAAGTAGCCAAATCTAATCATCTTTGGAGGTGGTGCAACTAGAACATTGACAGATTCATATACTTCAACAAAGTTGCAAGGAATTATTGGATCAAGTGAACCAAAATCAACAGAGACTTAGTTTGAACTTTCCTTCTCATCTTCGAGCAATATTTTTCCTTCACGGGCCAAGTCCATGACCTTCTCCTTGAAGATGAAGCACTTTTCAATAGGGTGACCCATCAATCGATGATACTTGCAGTAATTTGGATCATTAACCCTCCTAGCTTCATCTGGACGCTTTATTTTGGGCAACTCAAAGAGTTTCAATGCAAGGAGTTCTTCAAAAATTGCTGGAACATCTGAGTCCAAGAATGGATACTCTTTTTCTTGCATTTCCTTCAAAGTCAGCTTTCTGCCGGTATTATTTTGAAAAGATGTGGTCTTCACACTTTGCTTCTTGATTAGCTTTGTGGTGACCCTTAATGGTGCGGCATTAATATTCATCGACTCTTTGCTCTCAGACTTTGGCGCAAACCTGCCCCCTTTTCTTACTTCTACTTTGCCTTTTCTTTTGGGAGGCTCATGAATAGGTGGTCCTTGATTTCCATTTGAGGAAATGCTTACTTCTATATCATGAGCACGTGTGGCTAGTTCTTCAAATGACTTGGGTTTGATGCCCTGTAGGATATAATAGAGTCCCCAATGCATTCCTTAAATGCACATTTCTATCCTAGAAGCCTCACTAAGTCTGTCTTTGCAATTGAGGCTTGTATTCCTCCATCGATTGATGAAGTCAATGACGTGTTCATCCTCCCATTAGTGCGTATTCGTGAGTTCAAACATACTCACAGTACATCTCGTGCTATATAAACAATTCAAAAACTCATGCTCGAGGTATTCCCATCTATCAATAGAATCAGACTCGAGGTCCGTATACCAATCAAAGGCATTTCCTTGCAAGGAGTGCACAAACTGCTTAACAAGATAATCTCCATGGGTTCCAGCATTATTGTAAGTTTCAACAAAGTGTGCAATATGCTTCTTTGGGTTTCCCTTACCATCAAATTGTTGAAACTTCAGAGGTTGATAACCTGCAGGCATCTTCAAACTATCGATTCTGGAAGTATATGGCTTGGCATATGTAAGAGATGATTTGGAAGCAACATCATACTTGTTTTTGATGGTTCCCATAATGAAGTCCTTCAGTCGATGAATTGGAATTAACCCTTCAGCGGATGCTTGCAGTTCATCAACAACATGCATTTGTTTCGTGGACGAGTCTCCTTTGTCTTGTCCTATAGGACGCTTTCCAGGTGCATGACTTGAGTCCACCTCCATAACACTTTCAACTCTGTCTGTCAATTTCACAATTCGATTATCCTGATCTTGCACATATTTTGTTAGGCCTTCAATTGCCTTTGTCAAACTTGCAAGTTGTTCTTCAACAGTTGAGGCGTTAGTCACCATTGCTTGGATGGCCATTGAGGATGATGGAGTAAAGCATGGATTTTCCCTCAAACTGAACTCTGAGTGGAATAAATCACGCGGGGTAATTGGGGAAGATTTACTGATCAAGACATCATCATCATCTTGCATGGTGTGATCCTTGATCTTAAATGGGCTAAGTCGAGCCAAAGTCTTTTCTACGATCTCAGCAATATTCTCTCTTTCTTCCAATTCACTCGGAAAGAATCTTTACCCCTTTGAAGATCGAAAACCAAAGACAGGATATGATTTGGAAGGCACTTGAAGTGCTTGTTGTCCTAGCAAGTTTTCTTCGTTCCTTGTGATGGGTCCCAAACTTTCCATGGTAGCATCGAGTATGTTTTCCACCTCAGAAGAAAACTTGGAATCGGTAGCCTTAGCAAAAATAGACTTGGAATCAAACTTCTTGGATGTCATTTCAGTATTCTTGAAATATGATGATTAGTATGAAGAGATGAGAGGTAGAGAGGTCCCACTGGGCATGCCAGAATTTGTAAACAACAAATTTTCAGAGTCTAGAGAAATTAATAATCAAGACAGGAAAAAATGGAGTAACAAAATGTAGTATTTGATTTTCAATATGTAGTGAATACAATCTCTACTATAATCCTCTGATTCTTTGTGAAAATAATATGAACTATGTTGAGCTTGAATTTGATCTTGGATTCAAGGGCCTGAGTAGCTTGATCTTGAACCTTCGAACTTGGATTGGAATTATTCATCACGAACACTTGAATGATTGCCACGAATAAGGAATATGAACAAGTAACTTGATCTTGAACGTCTTGATATTTGCCTTTGTTCTTGATCTTGGACTTGATTTGCTTGAGTGATTGAACTTTGTAGTTTGTAGAGAATTTGTAGACTTCGATCCACGAGCTCTCTTCTTGCTTTTTTGTTTTTGAAAAACTCCTTCCCCTCCTTTGTGAATTATGAGGACCCTATTTATAGTTGTAGGAGTGGTGTAGTTGTGAGATTTGATTGGTCGGTTTAAATTGACCAATCACAATCCTCTGATGACAAGCTCTAATTTGATTGGTCGAAACATGTCATATACACACTTGTCATGATTTTAGTGGCTCATTAATTTGATTTGGATTACAACATAAATTTGACACATGTCATGATTTCAGTGGCCTATTTATTTGACTTGGATTGCCACCTCACGTGACACGTGGCATGAGCCTGGACTTTAAGATGGGCTAATAGCCATTTGGGCTTGGACTAATAAAAATGGGCTCATCATATGGAGTTCAATTGATTGGATTAGCCCAATGAGTTTGAAGTTAGATGATTAAACAAATTATAGTAGCCATATTATTTAGACTATTTTCTTGAATTTAATATAGTCCAAATTAATTTGTGGATTTAAATCCAATAAAATTTTAATACTTACAACAGACACTTACATCACAGAGGGAGTCTCATCATACTATGTGAGGCTCACCTTGTTCCCATTATTTAAGGAAAGCCAAAAGATGTCTTAAGATTGAGCCACCAAATTATATCACTTCATGGGTTGACTTGGAAAGTGCATCAAATAGCGTTATTCTGTGAGGTCTGTGAAGGTAGCATATGTGTATGGATATAATCCAGAGTTGATATACTTTGTGGGCTACGTAGAAAGAGGCACATAAATTAGAACTTTGGGAACACTCACAACTCGAATTAGAGAAACTACCCTAATATCTCACGGGTTGGTAATCAAAATTAAAATCAATTCAAGAAGGCTTGAGGCTGCTTAGGCATCATCTACCCAGGGCTTTATCTACTTTTATAGTTGTTCTTCTATCGAGCTCAAGTAACTAGGATCTAAACTCACCAGCAGAATTTTAACGCCCATTATTTCCTTCTATCCTGTCAATCAAAGGGAATCAACTTGGGATCTCACCTAAGGATGGATAATGGACAAGAACAAATCTCTCAAGAGGAAAGGAACAAAAAACTCACCAGATTGAAGACCAGCCGACGTTGATGGCATCAAAGAAGATGAAGCGGCTAACCTTTTTCTAGAATTTTCCTAAAATATCCTAGGGGTCGAGATATTTGTGGCTTTGACCACACTGAATATCTTCAATTTCTTTATTTTTTTTATTTTCCTTATTTTTTTATTTTAAATTTCTTTGAGTTTTAGGCCTAATCCTATTTGAATTGGGTCAGTCCTTGTAAATATTGTTCCTTAATTTTTTTTTATAAATAAAGGGCCTTTGAGCCAACCTTTTAACTTTGAAAAAATGAAAAGAGTGAACCAACAACTTAAGAAAAGAATAAGGTCTTAATTTAAAATATGTGATCTCTAAATTTAGTTTTGAATTGAGAAAAATCTTTGAGGAATTTTTCTTTCATGGTAATTGAGAAAAAATTCTAGCAAGATATAAATTCTCAAATATTTGGCTCTCCAAATTGAAAAATTACCATATTGAGAGAGGTTTCTTTGGTGAAGATTTTGATCCTTGGAAATCAAAGAAAAAATATTTTTTGGTTCAAAAGTTCAAATAAAATCGTTTTAGAGGAGTTTCAATATTGTCCAACGTGCAATGGTATAAAGTTGGTCACTTTTATGTTCATGCTTAGCCAAGAAAAATTATCAAGTTTCTTTGTTGTAAAAGAGAAATCAAGAATACCAAAGAAGTTATTTGTCACTTTGATGAAGTATTTTCACTTTATAAAAACAATTTCATGAATACTTCAAGTCTCGCTATCAAAGATTCAACAAGTTTATACTTCGTCAAGTCTTGAAGTTGGGGGGCATCAATAGATACATAAATTTTATTGGATTAAATTTATACAAAATTTAGATTAAATCCATGTTCATTTGGATTGAATAATTAATTTGGGCTTTACAAATAAATAAGTCTATTTTATTAAACTCATGTCTAAGGTCCATTATACTTTGAAGCCTAAACTCATGTCACGTGTCAAGATGACTTGGAATCTCCTTCAAATTCAAGACCAAAGAGATGATGTCACATGTCCAAATGATATGACAATCCAAGTCAAATTCAAGAATCAATCATAAGCTAATAAGTGTCCAAAATAACATATTTTAGTCAATCACAAGCAATCTTACCTACCCCCAACAACTATAAATAGGGAAATTATATAAATTTGTAGGGATATTCAGTAAGCATCGGAGAAAGCCACGATATCGATTACAGAGTTCTTCGAAGGAGTGGTCAACGGAGTTATTTCTGGAGCTTATCCCAAAATGACATAGTATTGTCTGACGTTTCTGAAGATCAAACACATTTCAAGAAGGTCTGAATCATCCTACATTCGAGGAACACGCTACTAGCGGCCCTCGAATCACAGAGAAATATTAGGAGATAAGAATCAAGAGAATAACATAATTATACTCACAAGATTCATCAATAAAAATTACTTTTTCAATTAGTTATTTTGTTTGCAGTTAATTTTCAGCATTCAAAAATTCATTGCGAATAGGTACATGATTATAACTCAGTTTTGACCACTTTGAAAAAGCACCCATTTTTGTGCTTAAATTTATGATTATAAATGTAGAAGTTGCTATTTTATCCCTACGTGTAAAACATATAAATATTTGGGAAATTTTGGAGGCAACCTTCACGATTTGGCTCAGGATAATTTCTACCTTCGATTTTAATATTTTCAAGCTACTTCATCATTTAATTCGAGATTTAATCCACGATGAGTGTTAGAAATTAGGATTTTTGTGCCTAAAGTTAAGAAATTATATTTTGATAATCTGGAGTCCAATTCTGTCATGACCCAACTACCGGTCTGTGCGAGTGCCTACTCTAAACACCTAGATAGACGAACCCTTATCACCCTATCCAACAGGTAAATTGCAAAAAACAAAGTCAAATCATACATAAACTCCTTTAATACATGAAAACAGTTATAATTTAGTACGGAATAACCTCTTTTGAAATACGAACCCACTCCCTAGGATCTAGACTAAGAAGGTACAAGAGCTACTACAGGAGTAAAACAGAATGTAAAAGGACACAACTTCCACCATGGAAACAAGAGTAGAAGTTGCTGAAGATCACTGTCATCCTGTACGTATGAAACATCATCGACCCTGTAATCAGACTATACTCAAAAAGGTATAGCAAGAGTAGAATCAGTACAAACACACGCACTGGTAGGCATCATCGGTCAATCTGAATCCAGTCCATACCATCATATAGGAGATCGAGGGAAATGCATAATTATTTACAATACTCGACCCTTCAACATCCACCGTACCAAAACCTAACATCTACCCGAACCTATCCATCCCTTCCTCTGCCAACTCCACCCCTATGAGAAATTATGCTCTAACTCTTAGGACATTCCCAAGTCGCCTTAACCCTTAGACTTTCCCAGTCACCTTGACACCTTGACTTCCCAAGTCACCTTATCTCCTAGACTTCCCAAGTCACCTTGTTACCTAGACTTCCCAAGTCATACTTGTCATTATCCGACATCTATGCCCATACCCGGATTACCATTCCCTTACCCCAGTCAACTACTATGACTCAACAACTCAAAGTAAACCCCACCACTTAGTGATGTAGACCACACCCATCGTACCGCTACCTAATAGTACAAAATTTGCCCAATGACCCCAGGGACATACTCTACAAGTAACAACAACCAACATTATAACCAGACCACAAGTCTCTTCCTTAGCTTATCAACCGCATGTAACAAGTCTAATCGACATTGACAATTCTCAGTGACAACAAACATGTATCCTTTTTACATAACCCATACCAAATAAGGATCCCTAGTACATCATCTACGCCAACAACGTACGACCCCGATTCACAGAAGAACCACTTTGTCACTTAAGAACACTAACCTGGCCCTTCAAGGACCAACTATACTCCAAATAATAATAATTCCCAGCCCTCTCAGGAACCCAACATGTGAAGGACAATAAGTAACAATTAGACCCGTAATAATACAATTCCAGACTCTCAGTCTTCCTTCTAAACTTACCAACCACATGGAACAGGTTGAACAACCAACTTAAACAATGAGCAAGTAACAATAGCATATACCCTTTTTATCATTCTTGGACCAACAAAGGATCCCTATACCAACACCTAGTGTTAACATGCAATGCCCAGTCCACCCCAGGACCAACCCTACAATTAAGTGTAACAACCCTGCCTCTCAAGGACCAACCTACACAATCACAAATTTAGCAATCAACCTGGTCCACTCATGGAACCTTTGACAAACACAGTCAATAATATATAATTATACCCGTACCAGGCGTGGTACCCGAGACAGCTAATGTAAAACCCGTACTAGACGTGGTATCTGAGCCAACCATTAGTATCCTGTACCAGGCGTGGTACCCGAGCCAACTAAATATGTATCTCGTACCAGGCGTGGTACCCGAGCCAACCAATATATAACCTGTACCACGTGTGGTACCCGAGCTAATTGAATATCACACAAAATCCAATCAATCAAAAAACAATGAACAAAAACATACTTGTAAACCAACAAGCAACAAAATAAGTTCATTTCACAAGACTGATAAACGAATAGTAGACATTCATAATCTCATTCCCTAAGCATGCAACTCACACAATACTAAGTGATAGTATATGAACACATATTGCATATTGGGAAATCAATAACCATCACCTACCCCAACCCCAAGTACATAACTCAATCTTGAATCCCGTCCAAAGACTAAATCTCTGTTCACCCCCTTTTTGGCACATAACCAGTAGCTACATCAATTCTGGACTACTCCTAAGACAGATATAACATGGGGAAAACCTCCCCTAACCTTGGTAATTCAACCACTCTTGTTATTCTACTCTTTTATACCAATTCATTTCCAAAGACTCCCTTTTTCTAGTCATTTAACTATCCAAAGGTTTTTTGGTTCCCCGAACCTTCCTGACACTCTAGTTCTGGGATTCCATCATCATACTACACATAATAATCATAAATAACCCAGAATATAAACACATCACCAAGACATTATTAATCCCTAATTATTAAACCAACCAAACTATACAATGTTCCTCCAGACTCTGTGCCCGAAGGCCTAAGCATGATTTCTCCTTTCCGTCTATACAATAATATGAAAAGAAAGCAAGTCAATATCTACTCAAGGTGAAGAAAACCTAGCCTACCTAGATACCAAGAAGTTGTACACACATTTTTTGGCTCTGTGAAGGTGTTCCCTGATAGATGATAAGCCCGAAATCCATGGTTTCGCGTCCTTTTAGCTTGAATCCCTCCTCCCCATGGCTCCCAATCCTTGGAGCAGCCTAGGAAGGTTTTTGGAGTAACCCTTATCTGTTCTTGGGGCTGAAGAGGAGAGAATGAAATTATAAAACTTATTTTGGGTTTTCTGATCCCGTCATTCTGCTATAGTAGCCTAATTACTGCTACAGCGGTTCTGTCGTAGCGGAAGCCACCCGCTATAGTGGGTTGACCACCTTTGACTTCTTCTATAGCAAGAATTTCTCTGTTATAGCAGTCGTTGCTGTAGCGTAGTGTCAACCTCTATAGTGGTTGACACGGAACAGAACCTCAAAAAAATCCCCAAAAGTGGCCCATTTCACAACACACTTTGAAATCCTGACATTCAAACCAACCCTTTCACGTCAACTTCGATATCGGGAGTTCTACTCACCCGAATTCATTTCCGAAAAGTCTCCCGGACTTCTTAAGATCTTGGCTAACAGAAAACTATCTAGACCTAAGATATATTATCCAATCCGCACCTGGATTTCCCTAGACCTTGCCTCGCTCAGAATTCATCCGAGACTAGCCTAGTCCAAATTTTTCAACTCCCCAACCCAAAAAATTTTCTAACCCGCTCTTCGCACGATAGCTCACCCATAATGAGGTGCCTTTTACAATAGATACCAATTACCCATCATTCATCCCTGAACGATCTCTAAGGCAAAAAAAGAAGAAGGAGCCCACCCCCTGAACCTTAACGCTCTACTATGACAGTGTGAATAAAGTCTTACGCATGCCATCAAACTTTCAAACCCCTCGGTGTGCCTAACTCAATTGTAATTTAATTCACTCCCGCTCTATTAAGGAATTCCTTCCTTCGGGCTGCACAAGGCTAATTAGATTATCCCTCCCCGAGTGCCCAAGAAATCTAAGGCCTCATCGAAACACCAAATTGAAAGAAATTCACACTTAATGAATGAAACAATTTCCCATGCCACGAGGGCTAGATCACTTTACGTTAAATGTTATACCCGGAGCTCTACTAACCCGAACTCTATTCTGAATCTTCTAGGGGATACTATGCCCCTCGCATACCATGGTATCACCTTGCTCCTATCAACACTACGCCCCGATACACCAAGTATATCTAAACCACACAACACCAAAATTCCATTGGAACTCATCCTAGCTTGAGATTTTTGTCAACTCTCATCTTAGAGGGAATTCTACTCGGGCACTTACACCCTAACCAAAGATATAGCGAGCACACCCCCATCACTCAATGAGCAGTAACACCAGGTATTATCAAAATTGACAAGAGGGATAACAATGTAAAAGAATCCATTTAATAACCCCACTCCCTCAACTGACCCTACCACTAAGGATCATCAATAATAAACCAGCCAATAATTACCCTCATAACATAAGCCTATAAGCAGTGTCCAACACTACTCAGTCAATTATGGGTCTTATTTGCCAAATTCTACAAGGTTGACTATTCCCACCAATGGTCAATCAAATTTTTACCAATACCCCATGCTATCATATCTACCTTTTCCTCTTATCGCGCATGGATGCTAAAGAATTCCTGCAATAGCTCGCAGCACAATTAACGATTTACAATGACCCGGAAATAAAAAACAAAATAAAGGGAAATAGGACAGGAACTATGCCCTGTCCATCTTCCTATAGTAGCTTGCACACCGCTATGGCAACCCCCAAAAGTAGTAGCCCAGAAAATTTACCATTCTCTGAAAAATTCTCTCATTCCCCTTCCCTGTTTTCAATATTAACACATGAAATCGCATTGGGGTCTTAAAACATAACCTCAAGACCAACCTCAACTATGCATAGTTGAGAATTTAGCACCACATTATCATAAAATCAGTTATGAAATGCACCAGAACCGCATATAATAACACATTCCCACTATTGTACACTATTGGTCCCTTTTTTTCCTTTTCATGGTTCTCAACCTATCCTAACTGTCCCAAAATCAGAGCTTCCCACAGCCATCAATCCTTTTTTGTTCCCTTACCATCTATACCAACGGTAAGTCTATACCCAAATATAATGCAAACCATTTCAATTAAGGCATACCATAATTTATCACTAAAGCAAATCACAAACGTTAAAGCCAGAATAAATTTCTTTACCGCAATTCTCGCTATCAAGCAATAATAGCCCTTTTTCCCATAGTTTCCAACCAATCCTGACTGTCCTAAAATTGGAGTTTCCCTACAGTCATAAACCTTATTTCCTTACCATTTTTACCAATGGAAAATCCATTTCCGAATTGTAATACCATTTTACTAATCAATTCAAGTACACATAGAAAGTAATTACCAACCCAAGAACACAAAATCGGGTTATGACTCCTCCCGGACCAAAATATTCACCACAAAGCAAGCAATTTCACCCCACACGACTGCAGTCATACAAGAAATACAATACACATAGTTTCAAGTTTCAAGCCACAGCATAATCAAGTCACATCTAATATCTTTTATTCGCCTCATGGATGACCATTAGTGTCACGACCCAGACCATCGTGAGTTTCACCCACCCAAACCACCGGGCGAGCGAACTAATAAACCCAACACTTAGCATAATCTAGCAGCTTAAAATCAGTGCATAAAGTAACTAGCATTCAAGTCTAAAAGAACTGTTATAAAATTAAAGCCTGCAGAAGTTTCTCCCTAGAACCTGAAAGTCATCATACCAAAACAATCTACCAATGTCTAGAATACGGGGATGCAACCACAAGAAAATAAGAGTCTAAGCCCGAAACAAGTGGGCTACAACTAAAAGAGGAAATTAAGGTAATTCGATTGAAGCATCTCGCCCTTGAGATCTGGAAACTCCGGGACTACAAATGAGGTTGCGCGTCAGTTATCATAAGATTACATGTACTCATAAAAAGAAATGCAAGTGCAGAATTAGTACACAACCACCGTGTACTGGTACGATCATCAGCCAGTTCCAAATAAGCAGTATATGAACTGTAACTAAAGTTAAGTAAAGTACAGGAAACGTGTGAACAAGCCAACAGATATCCCTAGACTACAAGTCTCTTTCTAGCTTATCCCACATGTAACCAGCTTCACAACCATTGACAACATTTAATGACAAAACAATAAACATTTCATGTTACATAGCCTAGACCCACCCCGGGATCCCCCCTAACAACACCTAAGTGTTGAACATGCAATTGGGTCTACACCAAGACCAAACTCACACTCAAATATAATAACCCAGCCTCTCAAGAACCATATGCAAATAACCACAGTTCAGAAAAACAACCCCGTCCACTCATGGAACCATCATCAGAATACAACAATTCAATAAAATAAACCCATACCAGGCGTGGTACCCGAGGTAACCATTTATAATTCTTGTACCAGGTGTGGTACCCAAGACAACCAAATAGTAACCTGTACCAAGCATGGTACCCGATCCAACCATTTAGTAACCTGTACCAGGCGTGATATTCGAGCCAACCATTTAGTAACCTACACAGAGCATGGTACCCGAGCCAACCGAATATCACACAGAAATCCAACAGTCACAAATAATAAACAAATCAACATTTGTAGACTAACAAGCAATAACACCTAGTTCATTTCACAAGACTGATAACCGGACATTTAGACATTCATAAAAGACTCCGTAAGCATGCAACTCATACAATACTTAAGTAAAGCATACGAATATACAATGCATAAGGGAATCGATAACCATCACCTACCTTGAAATGTTCCAAAGCTCTACTCAATCGGAACTTTCTCGTTTTCCAAAGTTCTTGCTTGATCTTGGTCTAAAACAACATGTAATAACCAAAAATCAATCCTTATGGCCAACTAGTTACCCGAATTATGCAAAATCCCAACCCCAGGCCAACTATGATCATTCCACCCTTTTTCTCGGGCTTTCCCACCATTAATTCACCTATCTCTACCATTTTTATGTGTACATTTAGAGAATTAAGGTCACATGATCATAAACAATAAAAATAACAACACCCAAGAACTTCCACACCCTGGAATTCTTTTTTTCCCTTGATTCTACCATTCCTAGGTCATTCAAAACCTCCCCCAAGTCCACCTTTAGCAATTCTATAGCATAGGGAAGATAGTACAAAGTTTGGGGAGTAAAATCCAAACCTTTGGGATGAAAAATAATGAAAAATTGAGGGAGTTCACCCAAAATTGTCCTTGCCCTTCTCCAAAATGTTCTTGATGAAAACTGAACATTTTAGGGAAGTTTTATGCATAGAATCCTGACTAGTCCACTATAGAAGTCCCCGCTCCACTATAGCAGTATCTCCGTAGTAAAACCATCTGCTATAGCGGTGTTGAATGACGTTGACTTTCGATGTAGTGGTAATTTCTTTGCTATAGCAAAGGTCGCTACGCTGGTGTATCAAATGCTAGGGCAGTTGACACTGGACAGAAAGTCATAATATCCCCCAAAAATTCCCATTTTACACACACTTAATTTTCTGAGGTTCTAGAATAACCCCTTCACGTCAACCTCAATACCGGGAGTTCTACTTACCCAAATTCAATTCCAAAAAGTCCCCAGGACTTATTTATGTCTTAGTTACAAGAAAAACTAGCTCAAATCAAGATACGTTTCCCAATCCTTATCCAGATTTCCCTAGACCCCACCTCACTCTAAAATTGATTGAGACTAGCCTAGCCCCAAAATTCAACTCCCAAACTCGAAAGTTTTCTGACTCAAAAATTGGCACAAAACTTTTACCCATAACGATGAACCTGGTCGTTATAATAGATACCAATTTACCCATTGTTCATTCCTGAATGATCAAACCCAAAAATATGTAGAATAAAAGAGAGAAAGTGTAGTACTTATATTCTCAAACAAGTGAGGGTACTTGTCCCACATGTCCTTCTCAGTTTCCCTAGTGGCTTTCTAAACCAGACGATGCTTCCATTGAACTTTCACAGACTTGATCTCCTTTGTCCTCAACTTTTGGACATCTCAATCAAGAATCGCAATCAGTTTCTCTTCATATCGAAGGTCCTTGTCTAGTAACACTTCATCCCACTTGATAATGTAATCTCTATCCCCATGGTACCACTTCAACATGGATACATAGAATACTAGATGGACATCAGATAAACTGGGTGGCAGCGCTAACTTGTAAGCCACTGGCCCTACAATTTTGAGAACTTCAAATGGACCAATAAATCGGGGGTTGAGCTTGACCCTCTTACCAAAACGCATAACCCCTTTCATTGGTGACACTTTCAACAATACCTGCTCACCAATCTGGAAGTCCATGTCCCTGACCTTGCGGTTTGCGTACTCTTTTTACCTGTTCTGGGCTGCTAGTAACTTGGTCTGAATGCCCCTTACTTTTTTATGCGCTTCCTTTACCAAGTCTATACCTAGAGGCTTGATATCACCTGCCTCAAACCACCCTATGGGTGACCTACAACCCCTCCCATACAAGGCCTCAAATGGTGCCATATCGATACTGGAGTGGTAGTTGTTGTTGTATGAGAACTCACACAATGGCATAAACTGGTCCCAATAACCCCCAAAGTCGATCACACATGCTCTCAGCATGTCTTCTAACACTTGGATTGTCCTCTCTGACTGACCATCAGTCTGAGGATGGAAAGCTGTGTTGAAAGTGAGTTGAGTGCCCAATTATTAATGTAACTTAACCCATAACTTAGAGGTAAACTGCGTACCCTTGTATGAAATAATGGATAGTGGTACCCCATGCAGTCTCACAATCTCCTTCACATAGATCTTGCCAAGTGCTGCGAATTATAGTCTATTCTGACCGGAATGAAATGAGCGAACTTGGTCAGCCTGTCTACAATGACTTAAATTGAGTCATACCTCCCTAAAGTCTTTGGAAGACCCACCACAAAATCCATGGCTATCCTTTCCCACTTCCACTCGGGAATGGGCATCCTCTGAAGTAGTCCTGCAGGCCTTTGGTGCTCATACTTGACCTGCTGGCAGTTCGGACAACTGGACACGAAATCAACAATGTCCCTTTTCATCCTGGGCCACCAGTAAAGTTGCCTCAAATTCATGTACATCTTGGTTAACCCCGGATGAATTAACTACCGTGAACCATGAGCCTCTACTAATATCTTATAAATTATATCATCAACCCGAGGAACACTAATCCTTCCTCTTAAATTTAACACGCTGCCATAATCCAATGTGGCATCCCTGGATTCTCCAGTTATTGCCTTGTTCCAAAGCTTGCTCAATCGCGAATTCTGAAACTGCTTGGTCTTTATCTCTTCTATGAATGTGGATTGACGTTAATATTAGCCAGCATCCCACCCTATTCAGAGATACCCAAGGGCATGAACTTAGCTTCCAAAGCCTGAAGATACCTTGCCAATGGCGCTTGGACACCCCCAAGCAAGCCAAACTTCCCATGCTGACTGTCTTTCAGCTCAGTGCGTCTGCCACCACATTGGCCTTACCCGGATGGTACTAAATGGTCACATCATAATCTTTCAATAACTCCATCCACCTCCTCTACCTCAGATTCAAGTCCTTCTGCATAAAAATGTGTTGCAGACTGCGATGATCAGTAAATACCTCACACTTGACACCATAGAGATAGTGTCTCCAAATCTTGAGTGTGAACACCACTGCTTCTAACTCCAAGTCATGAGTTGGATAACTCCTCTCGTGAACCTTCACTGCCTAGATATATAGGCAACCACATTCATGTCTTGCATTGACACAACACCCAAACCCGAATGTGAAGCATCACAATAAACAATAAGGACCTTACCTTCAACCTACAAGGATAAAATGAGAGTCGTGGTCAGAAGTGTCTTGAGCTTTTAGAAGATCTCCTCACACTTGTTGGACCACATGAACGATACCTCTTTCTGAGTTAACCTTGTCAAGTGAGTAGTGATGGATTCAAAATCCTTGACAAATCTACGGTAGTAACCTGTAAGTCCCACAAAACTCCTTACCTCAGTCACAGAGCTAGGTCGGGCCCAATTCTTGACTGCCTCAATCTTCTGGAGATCTACCATCACCCCCTTTTCTGACACCACATGCCCTAAGAATGCGACTGAAGTCAACCAAAATTCACACTTGGAGAACTTCGCTTAAAGCTTCTGGTGCCTAAATAATTCCAACACAATACAGAGATGTCTAGCATGCTCCTCCCTGCTCTTAGAGTAGATCAAAATGTCATCAATAAACACAATTATGAAAGAATCCAAATAGGACTTAAACACCTCATTCATCAAACTCATGAAGGCCGTCGGTGCATTTGTAAACAAAAATGACATTACTAGAAACTCTTCATGCCCATATCGAGTCTGAAAAGTAGTCTTAGGGATGTCCTTGGGCCTAATCTTTAACTGGTGATATCCTGACCTTAAGTGAATTTTCAAAAACACAGATGCACCTTGCAACTGGTCAAAAAGATCGTCAATGCGGGGTAAAGGGTACTTATTTCGGATGGTAACCTTGTTCAATTTTCTATAGTCTATGCATATTAGCATACTACCATCCTTCTTTTTCACAAACAAAACTAGAGCACCCCAAGGTGAAGCACTTGGATGGATAAAACTCTTATCTAAGAGTTCCTGAAGCTGAGTCTTAAGTTTCTTTAACTCAGCCAGATCCATGCGATAAGGAGGAAAGGAAATTGGGTTAGTGCCCAGCTCCAGGTCAATACAAAAATTAATATCCCTGTACAGAGGAATACTAGGCAAATCCACTGGAAACACCTCTCGAAACTCTAACACAACCAGAACTAACTCAATAGATGGTAACTCCACACTATCATCCCGGAGATGAGCCAAGAAATCCATACACCCTCTCCTCACTAGCTTCCTAGCCCAAACAAATTATATGATTTTAACTGGCTTAGGCCTGTAAACTCCTTCCCACTCTAGCCTATCCTTACTCAGAATCTCTAGAGCCACAGTTTTAGTGTTACAATTCAGTACAGCATGATACGGAGACAACCAGGTCATGCCCAAGATAACATCAAAGTCTACCATATCCAAAATTACCAAGTCTACCCAATTCTGTAACCCCACAAATACCATAGAACAAGCACGATACATATGAGTCACAAACACGGACTTTCCAACCGGGGTAGAAACATAGATAGGGAAATCAAGGGTATCACAATTCAAGTCCAGGCCCATAGGAAATTTTACAAAAACATAAGAGCATGTAGAACCTGGATCAAAAAGTACGGAAGCCATCCTATCACAGACAAGAATTATACATGGGATCACCGCGTCTGATGCCTCAGCCTCTGACTTCCCTGGAAAAGCATAATAGTGAGCCCAGCCATCAATATGGGCAACTTCTCTGGCTGATTGTGCCACTCCCCTGCATGTGCCGTTGTTACCCCGGTCTCTTTGACCTCCCTGAAAGTGACCTCGCCCACTTTGTGGATGACCTCTAGCATGACCACCTCTACCTGCTGGGACCACCACCTTAGACTGTTGCTGATCCTGATTACCAGTTTGTCTGTGAGGGAACTACCTCTAAAATGGCCCATATCACCATAATGAAAACAACTGCCATCAAGTGTGGGCCTGCTGGTCGATATGTAAGAAGCTCTCTGGCCTCTAGGAGCTGAAAACTGCTGATTAGCTCCTGGATGACCACCTGTAGAAGCTAGGAGAGTTGACTAAATAGGACGGGCTGAGTGTACCTACTGATTATGGCCCCCGGAGTACAAACCACTAAAATTTCCATGATTCCGGGGCTTCTTGGCTAACACTTTAGCCTGCCCAACTTGCTTGACCCCTTCTAACTTCTTAACATAATCGGTGACCTCATTGAAGCTCTTTCATGCTTAAGTCATGTGCACGAACAACACCTGCAGTTAAATATTCAATCCTTTCACAAACAGTCAAATCCTCTCCTCCTCAGAACCCAACAACTGAGTAGCAAAATGAGACAAGGCATGAAACTTAGCCTCATAAGTAGAGACTAACATGCCACCCAGTTCCAGAGCAAGGAACTCATCCTTTTTGCGATCTCTCAAAGTACGAGGTACATACTTCTATAGGAAGAGAGCACAAAATTGCTCCCAAGTTAGTGGAGGCAAAACAGATGACTGACATTCCACATGAGACCTCCACCACTGCTTAGCATCACCCTGCAGCTGAAAAGTGACAAACTCAAACCCATGTTATTGCACAATGCCCAACTTGTGCAGCCTCTCATAATAGTCCAAAATGAATTCATACGCATCCTCTTTCTCAGTACCCAGAAATGTAGAAGGTTTCAGCTTCAGAAATTTCGTCAGCATCTCATGCTCATTTCTTATCATAACCGGGCCGAACATAGGCCAAAATAAGTTGTCAATGTCAGACGCCACATCCATCCTAGGAACTATAGTAACCGCTGGTTGAGTACCCAAAACTTGATCTGCAGTACCCGTAGGGTTGGCTCTAGCACCAACCAGACCACTCAAAAAGGACCACACCTACTGAAATGTCTCAGGCGAGATAGGGGGAAAGCCTGCACCTCCAGCCGGTGCCGCCTCCGCCTGATCAGCGCATTTCTCAACAACCACCTCGACCTCTTATTCCACGTGCTCCTGGGGTAGGGGAGAGGTCTCCTCCCATGCTTCTACAGCTGCCTGAGCTCCATCCTTGGCGGGTGTTGCTCTACCTCGGCCCCAACCCCTGCCCCTTTCTCTACCTCTGACAATCGGGCCCACTGCTGGGACCGCTGCCCTCACTTTATTATTTCTCATATCAACCATCCATGGACAGAAGAGTGAAAGGTGTCAGATATCAATTTATATCACTAGATACCAATTGGAATCAAGTTATAGCACGAAGAAAGAAAGAAGAGATAGTTTTCCTTAAGTCCTATAGCCTCTCGAAGAAAAGTACAGACGTCTCGATACCGTTTTGCAAGACTCTATTGGACCTGTTTTGGTACGACGAGATCAATGAACCTAGGGATTTGATACCATCTTTGTCATGACCCAGACCATCATGAGTGGCACCCGCCCAAACCCCCGGGTGAGGGAACCAATAAACCCAACACTTAGCATAATCTAGCAGCTTAAACCTAGTGCAAAAAGTAACTAGCATTCATGTCTAAAAGTATTGTTATAAAATTAAAGCCTGCGAAAGTTTCTCCCTAGAACCTGAAAGTCATCATACCAAAACAATCTACCAATGTCTAGAATACGGGGATGCAACCCCAAGCAAATGAGATTCTAAGCCCGAATCAAGTGGGCTACAACTAAAAGAGGAAATCAAGGTAGCTCGACTGATGCATCTCAACTTTGGGACGTGAAATCAATGAAGTTTGGGGAGTAAAATCCTTACCTTTGGGACGTGAAATAATTAAAAACTAAGGGAGTTTGCCCAAAATTGCCCTTGCCTTTCTCCAAAACATTCTTGATGAAAACTGAATATTTTGGCAAAGTTTTCTGCATTAAATCTCGACTGGTCTGCTATAGGGGTCCCCGCTCTGCTATAGCAGTACCACCGTAGCGGAACCATCCACTATAGCGGTGCTGACTGATGTTGACTTTTGCTGTAGTGGTAATTTCTTTGTTATAGTGGAGGTCGCTACAGTGGTATGTCAACCGCTAGGGCAGTTGACACGGGACAGAAAGTTGTGAAATTCCCTAAAAAATGCCCATTGTATAACACACTTAATTTCCCGATGTTCCAAAATAACCTCTTCACGTCAACCTCGATACTGGGAGTTTTACTTACCCAAATTCAATTCTGAAAAGTCCCCTGGACTCCTTTATATCTTAGCTACAAGTAAAAATAGCTCAAGTCAAGATACGTTTCCCAATCCTTATTCGGATTACCCTAGACCCCACCTCACTCCAAAACCGATTGAGACTAGCCTAGCACCAAATTTTTAACTTCCAAATCCGAAAGTTTTCTGACTCAAAAATTAGCATAAAAAATTTACCTATAATAACGAATCCGATCATTATAATTAGTCGGTTATCCATGTTTTACCATAGCCTCTCAGGCTAGATACCAATTGGAACCTTCTCAGTTCCAATTTCCCTTGCTTGTGGCATCTCAATTAGAGTCAAATGACACCCTTTTTCCTTATTGAGATACCAATTGGAATTGAGAAATACCAATTAGACTCAACCCATACAAGTAAGTGTAACGATCGGGTCCGTCCTTATGTTAATTTTTTCTAATTCCGTAAATTTAGGGAAAATGGTTAAAAATTCATGCGGGGTACGTAGGGTGACGTCATAGAGAAATTTCTGATTTTTCGAAAATAATTCGGGCTGACGTCACTCTGCTATAGCTGTATTTTATTCTGCTATAGCGGAACCACTATAGCGGAGGAGTAGACCGTTATAGCGAAGCTATAGGAGGCAGTAGTCTGTGATGGGATTTTATTAAAAAGTCCCTTCTCCTAAGTTGAAAAACATATGAGGGTTCCTCCAAAAACCCTCCCATATTTATCCAAGGCTAGGGAATCATGAGGAGGAGGAGTCATGGCTGAAGGGACGCGGAACAGCAGATTGCAGGACCATAGTTCAGCCGGGAACGCATTTACAGAGCCAGAAATGCACCGTTGCAGCCGCTTGGTGCCCAGGTAGGCCAGGTTTCAGGAGTAGTTAGACCTGTTTACTTTTCGTACTTTTTGTATAGTAGTAACGGAGAATCCATGTTTTAGGCCTCCGAGCACGGAGTCTAGCGGATTCGGGTTTTGGTTATGTTGATTTGGGATGTACGGAATAAATGGCTGGTCTAGTGATTGTGTTATGTGGTTACATTATTCGTATTGGTGTGATAAAATTATAGGTTAAGGTACTAGTATATCGGAAAGGTTCGCGGAACCGGAGAAACGCTTGGGAGCCACGGGAAATGGGAATAGAAAACTCCTAGGTAGGGTTTTTCAGGAATGTTTAGGGCTTGAGACATAGTGGCGGTCTTGCTAAAGTAAGGAAAAGCAAATCGAGTAGCTGCTTATATGATTAATTTAAAGAGAAATCGCTTGTTACATGTTCTAGAATAAAAAGGGTGAACCGGGGATAGTCTTCGGATGGGATTTGATGGTTCGTTGTCGTACCTGGAAAGGGTAGGTGATGGATTACGATTTATGTGAATGTTGTATATTCTTGTACTCATATCTAAGTGTTTGTATGAATTACATTGCTTAGGGAAGTTGTGTAAAATGTCTAAGGTTCTTGCTTTACAGTCTGTGATTTGAACGGTATTTGCTTGTTGGTTTACAAGTTGTTTGTTCATGCATTTGACTGTGGATTGTTGGCATTCGGTTGGCTTGGGTACCACACCTGGTACGGGTATAATAAATGGTTGGCTCAGGTACTACGCCTGGTACAGGAATACTAACGATTGGCTCGGGTACCACGCCTGGTATGCGTTTACTTTATTGCATACTGCATTGTGATTATAATATTGCATTGAATGATATTAGTTCCATTAGTGGACCGGGTTGTTTTATTGAAATGTGATAATTATTATTGGTTCCTTAAGTGAACTAGGTTGTTGTGGAATTGTGATGTTGATGGGCGGTCCTTGAATGGTCGGGAATTTCTGTTATATTTTGTTGAGCTGGTCTTGGATTAGACCAGGTTGATCATTGACACTTAGGTGTTATTTAGAGGGGATCCCGGGGTACATCCAGACTATGTAAAGAGGGCGGTTAATTTTATATATATATATATATTATCGTCTTGAGTGTGTCATTGGTGGTCGGGAACTATCGGTGGTAAATAAGTTAAGGGTTGGTCTTGGTGTAAACCGGGTTAGTCTGTTGAACACTTAGGTATGGCTAGAGGATCCTTGGAGGGTCCGGGTCATGTGTGGTAAAGAGATTTAGGTGTAACTCTAGTGTTGTCAATAAATGTAGCAATGGTTGTTGGGTGGATTTCATGTGGGGGTTAGATTGGGAGGAAGACTGGGAGCCTGGGGTTGTAGTTTTTGGGTGGCGCAGACATGTTGGAGGATTGTCCTAGAGGTCCATGAAGTGGCGGGATACTGGTAAGTAATGCTATGGGTATAAGTGGTTGGGTTGGGCAGTTAGTCGGGTTAAGTCTGAATGTTTAGTCAGAGCAGTTGACTTGGGTAAGGGAAGGGAAGTCCAGGCATGGACATGGACTTAGTGAAGGGCAATGTAACTTGGGAAGTCTAGGATCTGGTGACTTGGGGAGTCTAAGGTTAGTGTGACTCGAAAGTCTTGAGGATGAAGGAGTTGGCAGCGGAAGAACGTTGGAGGATGGGAATCCAGTCCTATTATTTACAGTTATGTTTTTCCCTGTTCTTCTTATATGATTGTAGGAATGGATTCGGGTCGACCGATGATGCCTACCAGTACGTGTATTTGTACTGACTCTACTCTTGCTATACCTCTTTGGGTATAGTCTGGTTGCAGGTTGTTGATGTTTTATAGGTTCGCAGCGATAAGGATCTCTAGCAGCTTTTGTCCTTGATTTCATAGCGGAAGTTGTGTCTTTTAACTTCTTGGTATCATCTTGTAGTAGCTCTTGTACCTGTTTAGACTAGTTCTAGGGAGGATTTTTTTTAAGGATTGTAAATATTTTCTGCAAATTCTTTAAGTCGTTATTTTCTAAACTATTGTAGGAAAGAATTTCTCATGTACAAAATTGACTTATTCTAATGGGCTATTTAAATTTCTGCAATGTCACCTATTGAACTGGTGGGAGGGTTCATCTGTCTAGGGGGTTAGAGTAGGCGCCCGCACGGCCCGGTAGGTTGGGTCGTGATAGATGGTATCAGAGCCTAGGTTGTCAGTCTCCTAGTACAAGAGCAAGGTGTCGAATAGAGTCCTACAGATTGGTGTGTTGACGTCCACATCTAATCTTTGGAAAGCTATGAAACATTCTAGGAAAAATCTCCTTCTTTCATTCTTTTGTGCGGTTTTTTACTTGTTTTTATGAGTTGGGTCCAATTGGTATCTCTAGATTCCAATTGGTATCCCAACAAGGTGCAGGAGGTCTTTGTACTCCGGTTGCGATAACACAAGCAAGAGGAATTGGAACCGGGAAGGTTCCAATTTGTATCTGGCCTGAGAGGCTGGGGCGAGCATGGACAACCGGCTAATGGTCATCCATGGTACAAGCGAAGGTGAAACTTGTGAATTAAATTGATTGTGATTGATTTGGTTGTGACTTCAAATTAAATTGTTGTGTGTACATCTTTGTGTGACTTAATTGAAATGTGTGTGGATTGTAATTAATGTGCATGTGGAGTCTATGGAAAGTCATCAAGAGGAAAAGTTTGAGTGCCTTAGACTGTGGCAGTCTGTTAAATGTCTTGATTTGAAGAGGGGTACTGGATGTTAGAAAGGACTTATCATTGGTTAAGATGATAAGGGATTGGGAACTGTGACTGTAGGGAAGCTTCGGTTTCAGGGCATTCGGAATTTGGTTAGGAACAAGGGAGTCATTAGTGTGTACTGGCAGGATGATAGTGCCGGGGAACAATTAATTGTTGTGAATTCTTTGTAAATACGGTGTGTTTTATGATATGATATGCTTGATTTTAATGCGTTTGGTGTCAGGAATGGTCTGGAGGGTGGTTTAAGACCATGGCGGGACTTACAGGTTGGGACAGTGGTAATCAGGAAAGGGGACGAGTGCATTTAGCTGGAAATCAAATTTTTTGTATTGTTACCGTCAGGACCGCTATAGCGGAAGACAACCGTTATAGCGGGGCTGCTATTGCGGAAAGAGCATCCGCTATAGCGGGACTACTATTACGGAAAGACCATCCGCTATAGTGGAGGTCAGCGAGGCAGCGAACCTGCTCTGTTTTCCCTGTTTCCATCCCTTTCTGGGGACAAGATAAAAACAAGTATTAACAACAAAACCACTGTGTAAAACCCAGGAAAAGCAAGACTATGTATATATATATATATGCAGGGAAAGGAAATAGTGTCTAGAACGGGCACCCACATGCCAAGGTAAAAAGGGGAAAGAGGAAATATTGTCTTAAACAAGCCCCAAACGGGGGCAACCCAAATAGTAGTAAATCAGTAATAAGGGTGGGAGTCCTAGGCCTCATCCTCGCTCAGGAAGGGGAACTCCTACACGTCCTCGGGATCGAGGGTAGGGAGATCTTGACCTGGAGCAGCACAAGAGAACATGACCTTGATGGTCTTCCATATCCGGGCAAACATGCGGTCCCGAGAGCATCTCTTCCTCTTCTCTTCTTCTAACTACCTTCGGAGTGCTGCAAGTTCCTGAACTGATGGGTGAGAGGTTGTACCTCCAGCGTTGGGATCCTCCATGAACCTTCGGACAGCTACCAGATTTTTCTCCAGCTAGGCTCTAGAGATCGAGGGCTGGGGTTGGGAGTAGGAAGGGGCAGGAGTGACATCATCCTCATCATCATCATCGTCGGCCTCCTCCACCGGCTAACTACTCCCTGCCTCATCCATATTCCTCTTTTTCTTAGAGATGTCCTTCACCCGGACAGGGTCAAAGGGCTCATCCATGGACACCTCTGCATCCGTGTGGTCCTGAGGCACACCAGCTCGCCTACACAGCTCCGAGACCAGCCCAGGTAGATAAGGGCCCTTCCTGTGACCCCCGTAGAATTCTTTCCACTCGAAGATGATTTGCTCCCCCACATTCATGATAATCCCCTGCATGGCACAAGCAATCACCAAATCTTGGGCATAAGTAACGTCGGTCTGATTTTCCGATGGATGGATCCTCCGGGACACCAAGTCAGCCACCTCTTAGCCTCGGAGGAGAAGTAGACACTAGTAATGCCCTCGGGGCTGACCCAGTACACCTTGTCCCAGATTGCAGGGTCCACCAGAGTATTCCTTATCCAGGTCATGTCCCATAGCCGAGCCTTAGCCATATACGCCTCATTGGAGACGTGGGGTACCCCTAACACCTCATTAATGGTCTGGGCGTCCACGGGAACGTCCACCCCTCATAGCCAGATGGTAGGATTCGGCTCATTCCAGTGGATCGTAGGGAGGATGGCATAGAACTCCCGCACCCAGCCGGTTAGCGTGGGAGGAGGAGCCACTAGCAAAGTGTCCCATGCTGTGGAAATCAGCCATTTTTCCATCTACCCCAGTCATTCGGTAGCCTCTCTCATAGGAGAAGCCAAATTTCCGGTAATCCCTGAACCTCTCCCGACTAGCTTCATCGGGGAATCACTCATAGTCATATTCATGCACTTGTTGTTCGGCCATTTGTTTTATCCTGCAAGGGTAAGAAGGAGACGGGATTAGAAGAGTAATAGAACGCAAAAAGGGAGGAAGATTTTTCTAAGTGTTACCTTGGGAAGGCCACTATTTTGCAGCCTTCCGCTATAGCGGAGGGTGCGTCCGCCGTAGCGCAACCACTATAGCGGAGGGATACCACTGTAGCGGGACCGCCATAGCGGAGCCCAACCGCTATAGCGGTCTTCATCATCCCAGACCTTCAAGGGGTGCATCAATGGCACCCCTTGGTCCAAAACTCCATTTTTGTCATTCCAAGTCCAGATCTACCTACCCAAAGTACCCCATTACTGTTTTCAACAAAAATTTCGGCATTATAACCCCTATAAATCGTCTAAATCACCACTTTGGTTCAAGAACAACCCTTCACTTTCCCACCCATTTTTGGCTCATTTTTGGCCAATAATAGCATAATCCTTATGCCCAGAACGCCTTGGAGGCATTGTAAACGTAAGGGAAGCGTCCATGCTTCTGAAATTCGACAATAATCCAACCAAAAGTTCAAAGTTCAAAAACCCACTTCAATATACTACAAGTTCCTAGTTTTTTACCACATTCATGTACAAAATCGTGCAAGATAGTAAGGAAAGGAGAGATTATGATTATTACCTGGAAATTCCGACGTTGGGAGTGGAATGATCGAGAGAGAGAGTAGAGTTTTTGAAAGGAATGTGGGGAGAATGAGGGGAGAAATCCATTTCTCCCCAATTTCATTTTGTTGCCAACCACTATAGCGGTCGGCTGTCCGCGATAGCGGGACCGCTATAGCAGTGAATTGTCTGCTACAGTGGATGGCCAGTCAATTAATGGGACGGGAAAAGTTCTCCTGAGTCTTTTCAATTCGTCTATCCCAACGTGACCCGAGGCCCTGGATTTCTTGGGAACTCAGGATGGGGACACGTGTAATTGTCCTTGTGAAACTTGTGAATTCTTCATCGGGATGAGGCAATGGTAGATCTTTCCTTGGGGCGGTGAGAGTCCCGAGTTAGTTTCCCTCCTCTGGTCTTATTCGTGATCGTTCAAGGACGAACGAGGGGTAAATTGGTATCTGTTATAACGACCGGGTCCATCGTTATGTTAATTTTTCCCGATTTCGTAAATTTGGGGGAAATGGTTAAAAATTCATTCGGGGTAAGTAGGGTGACATCATAGAGAAATTTCTGATTTCAGAAATAATTTAGGCTGACGTCACTCCGCTATAGCGGTATTTTATTCCGCTATAGCGGAACCACTGTAGCGGGGAGTAGACCGCTATAGCGGAGCTACGAGAGGCAGTAGCCTGTGATGGAATTTTATTAAAAAGTCCCTTCTCCTAAGTTGGAAAACATACGAGCGTTCCTCTAAAAATCCTCCCATGTTGCTCCAAGGCTAGGGAATCATGAGGAGGAGGGGTCATGGCTGAAGGGACGCGGAACAGTGGATTCTAGTACCATCGTTCAGCCGGGAATGCATTCATGAAGCTAGAAATGCACCGGTATAGCTGCTTGGTGCCCAGGTAGGCTAGGTTTCATAAGTAGTTAGACATGTTTACTTTCCGTACTTATTGTATAGTGGGAATGGAAAATCCATGTTTTAGGCCTCCGGGCATGGAGACTGGCGGATTCGAATTTTGGTTATGTTGATTTGGGATGTACGGAGTAAATGGATGGTCTTGTGATTGTGTTATGTGGTTACATTATTCATATTGGTGTGATAAAATGATAGGTTAAGGGACTAGTATGTCGGAAAGGTTCGAGGAAACGGGGAAATGCTTGGGAGCCACGGAAAACGGAAATAGGAAACTCCTAGGTGGGGTTTCAGGAATGTTTAGGGCTTGAGACATAGTGGCGGTCTTGCTAAAGTAAGGAAAAGGAAATCGGGTAGCTGCGTATATGATTAATTTAAAGAGAAATCACTCGTTACATGTTCTAGAATAAAAAGGGTGAACCGGGGATAGTCTTCGGACGGGATTTGATGGTTCGTTGTTGTACCCGGAAAGGGGTAGGTGATGGCTTATGATTTCTGTGAATGTTGTATATTCTTGTACTCATATCTAAGTGTTTGTATGAATTACATTGCTTAGGAAAGATGTGTAGAATGTCTAAGGTTCCTACTTTACAGTCTGTTATTTGAACGGTATTTGTTTGTTGGTTTACAAGTAGTTACTTCATGCATTTGACTGTGGATTGTTGACATTCAGTTGGCTCGGGTACCACGCCTGGTACAGGAATACTAACGGTTGGCTCGGGTACCACGCCTGGTACGGGTTTACTTTATTGCATATTGCATTGTGATTATTATATTGTATTGACTGATATTGGTTCCGTGAGTGGACCGGGTTGTTTTATTGAAATGTGATAATTATTATTGGTTTCTTGAGTGAACCGGGCTGTTGTGGAATTGTGATGTTGATGGGCAGTCCTTGAGTGGTCGGGAATTTTTGTTATATTTTGTTGAGTTGGTCTTGGATTAGACCGGGTTGATCATTGACACTTAGGTGTTGTTTAGAGGGGATCCCGGGGTGCATCCGGAGTATGTAAAGAGGGCGGTTAATTATATATATATATATATATATATATTGTCGTATTGAGTGTGTCATTGGTAGTGGGGAACTACCGGTGGTAAATAAGCTAAGGGTTGGTCTTGGTGTAGACCGGGTTACTCTGTTGAACACTTAGGTGTGGCTAGAGGATCCTTCGAGGGTCCGGGTCATGTGCGGTAAAGAGATTTAGGTGTAACTCCAGTGTTGTCAATAAATGTAGCAATGGTTGCTGGGTGGATTTCATGTGGGGGTTAGATTGGGAGGAAGACTGAGAGCATGGGGTTGTAGTTTCTGGCTGTCGCGGACATGTTGGAGGATTTTCCTAGAGGTCTGTGAAGGAGCGGGATACTGGTAAGTAACTCTACGGGTATAAGTGGTTGGGTTGGGCAGTTAGCCGAGTTAAGTCTGAATGTTTAGTCAGAGCAGTTGACTTGGGTAAGGGAAGGGCAGTCCAAGCATGGACATGGACTTGGTGAAGGGCATTGTGACTTGGGAAGTCTAGGATCTAGTGACTTGGGGAGTTTAAGGTTAGTGTGACTCGGAAGTCTTAAGGATAAAGGAGTTGGCAACGGAAGAACGTTGGAGGATGGGAATCCAGTCCTATTATTTACAGTCATGTTTTTCCATGTTCTTCTTATATGATGATAGGAGTGGATTCGGGTCGACCGATGATGCCTACCAGTACGTGTGTTTGTACTGACTCTACTCTTGCTATACCTTTTTGGGTATAGTTTGGTTGCAGGTTGGTGATGTTTCATAGGTTCACAGCGATAAAGATCTCCAGCAGCTTCTGTCCTTGATTTCATGGCGGAAGTTGTGTCTTTTCCCTTCGTGGTATCATCTTGTAGTAGCTCTTGTACCTGTTTAGACTAGTTTCTAGGGAGGGTGTTTTTTAAGGATTGTAAATGTTTTCCGCAAATTCTTTAAGTTGTTATTTTTCTAAACTATTGTAAGAAAGAATTTCTCATGTAAGAAATTGACTTATTCTAATAGGTTATTTAAATTTCTGCAATGTTACCTGTTGAATTGGTGGTGAGGGTTCGTCTATCTAGGGGGTTAGAGTAGGCGCCCGCACAGCCCGGTAGGTTGGGTCATGACAGTAAGTAACAAACCACACAAAAGGAATGAAAGAAGAGAGATGTTTCCTAGAATGTTTCATAACTTCTCAAAGATTAGATGTGGACGTCAACATACCAATCCGCGGGACTCTATTCGACATTTTGCTCTTGTACTGGGAGATCAGTAACCTAGGCTCTGATACCATTTGTCACGACCCAACTATCAGACCGTGCGGGTGCCTACTCTAAATACCTAGATAGACGAACCCTTACCACCTGATCCAACAGGTAAATTACGGAAAACAAAGTAAAATCAAACATAAACTCCTTTAATACATGAAAACCATTACAATTTAATGCGGAACAACCTCTTTTGAAATACGAACACCCTCCCTAGGATCTAGTCTAAGCAGGTATAAGAGCTACTACAGGAGTAAAATAGAATGTAAAAGGACACAACTTCCACCATGGAAACAAGAGTAGAAGTTGTTGAAGATCACTGTCATCCTGTACCTATGAAACATCACGGACCCTGCAATCAGACTATACTCAAAAAGGTATAGCAAGAGTAGAATTAGTACAAACACACACACTGGTAGGCATTATCGGTCGACCCAAATCCAGTCCATACCATCATATAAGAGATCAAGGGAAATGCACAATTAATTACAATACTCGACCCTTCAATATTCACCTTACCAAAACCCAACATCAACCCGAACCTATCCATCCCTTCCGTTGCCAACTCAACCCCTATGAGACGTTATGCTCTAACTCCTAGGACATTCCCAAGTCGCCTTAACCCTTAGGCTTCCCCAGTCACCTTGACACCTAGACTTCCCAAGTCACCTTGTCTCCTAGACTTCCCAAGTCACCTAGTCACCTAGACTTCCCAAGTCATACTTGTCATTACCCGACATCTATGCCCATACCCGGACTACCATCCCCTTACCCCAGTCAACCACTATGACTCAATAACCCAGAGTAAACCCCACAACTTAGTGGCATAGACCACACCCATCGTACCACCGCCTACTACTACAAAACCACCCCAATGACCCCAGGTCCATACTCTACAAGTAACAACAGCCAACATTATAACAAGACTACAAGTCTCTTCCTTAGCTTATCAACCGCACGTAACAAGTCTAACCAACATTGACAATTCTCAGTGACAACAAACATGTATCCTTTTTACATATCCCAGACTAAACAAGGTCCCTAAGACATCATCTATGCTAATAACATATGACCCCTGTTCACAGAAGAACCACCTTTTCACTTAAGAACACTAACCCAGCCCTTCAAGGACCAACTATATGCCAAATAATAATAATTATCGGCCCTCTCAGGAACCTAACATGTGAAGGATAATAAGTAACAATTAGACCCGTAACAATACAATTCCAGACTCTCAGTCTTCCTTCTAAACTTACCATTCACATGGAACAGGTTCAATAACCAACTTAAACAATGAGGAAGTAACAATAGCATATACCCTTTTTATCCTTCTCGGACCGACCAAGGATCCTTATAACAATACCTAGTGTTAACATGCAATGCCCGGTCCACCCCAGGACCAACCCCACAATTAAGTGTAACAACCCTGCCTCTCAAGGACCAACCTACACAATCACAAATTTAGCAATCAACCCGGTCCACTCATAGAACCTTTTGCAAACACAGTTAACAATATATAATTAAACTCGTACCAGGTATGGTACGTGATCCAATTGATATAAAATTTATACTAGGTGTGGTATTCGAGCCAACCGTTAGTATCTCGTACCAGGTGTGGTACCTGAGCCAACCAAATATGTATCCCATACCATGTGTGGTACTCGAGCCAACCAATATGTAACCTGTACCAGGCGTGGTATCCAAGCCAATCGAATATCACACAAAATCCAATCAATCAAGAAACAATGAACAAAAACATACTTGTAAACCAACAAGCAACAAAATAAGTTCATGTCACAAGACTGATAACCAGATAGCAGACATTCATAATCTCATTCCCTAAGCATGCAACTCACACAATACTAAGCGATAGTACATGAACACATATTGCATATTGGGAAATAAATAATCATCACCTACCTCAACCCCAGGTACATAACTCAATCCTGAATCCCATCCGAAGACTAAATCCCTGTTCACCCCCTTTTTGACACATAACCAGTAGCTACATCAATTCCGGACTACTCCTAAGACAGATACAACATGGGGAAGACCTCCCCTAACCTTTGTAATTCAACCATTCTGGTTATTCTACTCTTTTATACCAATTCATTTCCAAAAACTCCCTTTTTCTAGTCATTTAACTATCCAAAGCATTTTCAGTTCCCCGAACCTTTCCGACACTCCAGTCCTGGGATTCCATTATCATACTACACATAATAATTATAAATAACCTAGAATAAAAACACATCACCCCAACATTATCAATCCCTGATCATTAAACCAACCAAACAATACAATGTTCCTCCAGATTATGTGCCCGAAGGCCTAAGCATGATTTCTCCTTTCCATCTATACAATAATACGAAATGAAAGCAGGCCAATATCTACTCAAGGTGAAGAAAACCTAGCCTACCTGGATGCCAAGCAGTTGTACACGTATTTTCTGGCTTCGTGAAGGCGTTCCCTGACGGATGATGAGCCCAAAATCCATAATTTCACGTCCTTTTAACCAGAATCCCTCCTCCCCATGGCTCTCAAGCCTTGGAGTAGCCTAGAAGGGTTTTTAGAGTAATCCTCATCTATTCTTGGGGCTGAAGGGGAGAGAATAAAATTATAAAACCCGTTTTGGATTTTCTGATCTCGATGTTCTGCTATAGAGGCCTAATTAACGCTACAGCGGTACCGCCATAGCGGAAGCCACCCGCTATAGCAGGTTGACCGCCTTTCACTTCCGCTATAGCGAGAATTTTTCTGCTATAGCAGTCGTCACTGTAGTGCAGCGTCAATCGCTATAGTGGTTGACACAAAACAGAACCTCGAAAAATCCCCAAAAGTGGCCCATTTCACAACACATATTGAAATCCTGACGTTCTGAACTAACCCTTTCACATCAACTTCGATATCGGGAGTTTTACTCACCCTAATTCATTTCTGAAAAGTCCTACGAACTCCTTAAGATCTTGGCAAATGAAAAAACTAGCTCGACCTAAGATATATTACCCAATCTGCACTCAGATTACCCTAGACTCTGCCTCACTCAGAATCCGTCCTAGACTAGCCTAGTCTACATTTTTTAACTCCCCAACCCAGAAGTTTTTCTAACCCACTCTTCACACGAATAGCTCACTCATAACGAGGTGCCTTTTTAGTAACGACTGAATAGGTCATTACAAATTCAAACTCAATTTTTGATGAAATTTTATATTGGAGATTCTTGTGCAATGCGTAAACTGATTTTGATATAAAATTATTATTTTGGCCTTAGAGGTGGCCTTAGAGGCTTGAAATTGACTTCTAAATTAACTTTTTGGGTCTGAGTTAGAAGTATAGCAATATGTATATTCGATAGTCTCGTATACTCGTGTAGATTATATGTTTGACTAGATTGAGACTGTTTGAATATATTGTAAAAGAAAAAATTCATAATTTAACATTTTGGTACTTTGATCTTAAGGCAAATTGAGATTTTCTAGACTCTTTACAAAGTTTTGTATTGGTAATTACTTATGTGATGAGTTAGGAGTGTTGGTGGTTCCATATAAGTGATATGACAAGAACTTATATGGATATCGGTGCCATGATATGGGTAGAACTCGAATATGAACTGTTTGACTATTTTATGACATCAGTGTATGCTGGAAGCATGATAATGAGTTGGTTAGCTGTTACATAATAATTTGATTGACTTGGCGAGTATGATTCATTATTTTTAAATATACTTGAATTGTTAATTTAACGAAAAGGTATTTATATTCGTTCATGACTTACTTTCTCCCCTATTTGAGAAATTTATTTATATTTTCATATGAGTTCACATGCATAGTATAGTGATGAATTTTATAATTTTTATTTTATGGCCTAAGGGAAAGATTCAGATGTATTTAGATATGATTATGAGATACAGGTTTTCTTTTTGAAATATTCTCTTGTGATCTACTAGCAAGATCTGAAGAGAGCAGTGCATGGACCTCTCGAGTTTTCAATGGGTCAAAAACCAATCAACAAAGATGGCGTGTATGTATTAATGCATTGGCTTGCATATCATCATCATATCATATGCATTACATTGTATGATATTACTTGATATATTTTATTTGACTCTCTATTTGTTGAACTGATCTTACTTAAGGTAATGGACTATTCAGACTTTGATTTAGTTGATTACTATCTTTACTTGATACTTTCTTGACTTATGTGCATTGTTCTGAATTTTGGTTTCATGTTTGAGTAATTGCGAAGATTGGCAAGGTAAGACAAACTCTCATTATTGCTTTATATAGGATTGGTCAACGATAATATTGAGTACATGTATGTTTTATATTCACCCTTGTTTTTGCACCTTGTTGTGCAGGGCTTGATCTCGATAAGAGCAGTAGGTGAGCTGCTTTGATTTTAGAGCTTACTAAAGTCCTTGGAGGTAGTTAATTGGTTGTTCCACAACATACAGATTTTACTATCTTTATTTTTATGCTTGTCTTTATCTTTGAGACAATTTATAGTAAATTCAGATCTTGTTTAGTTATTCTAGAATCTTTGTACTCATGTTACTAGATTATGGAGTTATAAACTATATTATTTAGCGCATTTTTATTTCAATTTATGATAATGACTTTAAGATTTTACTTTCGCTACTTCTTTTTTTTCAGTTTCGCATTTTGATGAGTATTTTGATTTAAGGATTTGCTTACCTATCGATGGGTTATGGTAGATATCATCATGACCTTCATTTTTGAATCACAATTAATGACACCAAAGGGTTCCATGAACATGGATATTAACATTTTGAGGACTATGAAAATAAAATGTTGGAGCAATGGATAGGAAGAGAGGAGTTACTCCTTTATGAAATATGAACATCCACTATAATGTTAATATTTAAGACACTTCCCTTTGGATGTCCATTAATGCCTTATTAAACACTTTCTCGAAAAAAAATTCTAGTGAAAGAAAAAGAATACACATATCTAGATATACAAATTAGTAACTGCTTGTTAAAAAATTTATTAGAACAAACCTCGATTAAAGTAAACAGAATACAATATATATTTCACTCCTCAAATAAAAACATCAATTAATATCTCAGAGTCGATACATTCTAATCTTGCATATCTTCTTTTCTTAATAATTCATAAAATTCTCAAAGTAGTCCTCTATAGCTAAAAAAGATGGCAAGTCCTCGATAGCTCCATTTTTACTACTCCCTCCGTCCCATTTTATATGAGTTACTTTGACTTGGCACGGACTTTAAGAAAGAAAGGAAGACTTTTGAAACTTGTGGTCTAAAATGAGTCTTAGATGTTTGTGTGGTTGTAAATCATTTCATTAAGGGTAAAATAGGCATTTTAAAGTTAAATTGTTACTAAATGTAGAAATGTGTCATTCTTCTTTGGACTGACTAAAAAGGAAAGTGAGTCATATAAAGTGGGACAGAGGGAGTACATTTTTTGTCCAAGATTGATTTTACTTTACCATCTAAAAATAATTTTCTTTGTTTTTCACTGGTTGTAGTTGAAATTTATTGTAAACATCTAGATGATGATATATATACCATTTAAGAAATATTAAAGATGATTTGAATTGATTTGAGTCAAAATTCATTATTGAATCAACATAGGAAATGATATTGTACCAATGTATATCACATATATATATCGTGTATACCATTGATATTACAAATGAAATTTTCATGTATACAAAGATATACATGATATACAGAAATACGTGGATATACATGGATATTGGGGGAATATATACACCTCAAAAACCTATTTTCCTAATTCCACATAACTTATTGCACCACCTACACAAAACCATCATAACCACCTGTCATTCCACTGTAATAATATAAAACATCATTTCAACCATAAAAGAATTGAAGAAAAAAAAACTTGAAACCTGACCAACAAAACTTGGTGTCTAATTGTGTATCTTTCTTTTAGGATCAACGAGAATGATTTCTTCAAGCATGACTAGAGAAGGATATCCAATATTCAAGTATTATAGTATGTGTTCTTTTTGGTTGTTGTTGATGGAGTTACGGTTGGAAAATGGAGCTAGGGTTGAAGAGCAGTGGTGATGGGGAAGGACGACAGTGATGAAGGTGTAGCAAGGAAATCCGCCAGTGAATAGTGGAAGAAGTGTGAATTTATGCATTTTGCTACAGTTTGATAAACTTTTTATTAAAATTACCTAATTGGGTTGGACCTGTTAACAACAATAAATTCTACTGTTTATTGACACTTTGTTATACGACTAGTACAGTTATGACAATTTCATATTGAAAAATACTTATAATATATTTATATACTATCATGATATCATTAAGGTATGCTTCAGGTCTCAATGATACCAACACAGTATATCTATATACTATTATGGTATTATTGATGTCTGCTTCAGTCTTTAGTGAGACCTCCATGATACCATCATAGTATATTCATATATTGACATAGTATCATGGAAGATTGTTTCAGTCTTTCAATGAGACACTCCTTAGTATATCACCACAGTATATCTATATACTGAATTGATATTATCTATCAATGAGATAGTCCTCGGTCCTCTATGATATCATCACAATATATCTATATATTTGTTTGGTATCATGGATAACTGTTTTGGTCCTTCAATGAGACACTACTCAGTATACCATCACATTATATCTATATACTGACATGATATCTTTTAGGACTACTTCATACTTCTCAATTCTTCATGATACCATCACAGTATATTCATATACTATAATGGTATCATTGAGGTTTGTTTTAGGCCTCAATGACAATCACAATATATCTATATATAATCGTGGTATCATTGATGTCTGCTTCAATATTTTAACATTTTTTCTTAATTATTTTTTATTGAAGTCTACTTATTTAATTATTTTATTTTTATTAATCTAAAAATTAGTTGATATTTTTTATCTTTTTATTTTGTTTTATTTTAAAAAGGTAAAAATATAAAAAGAGACAAAAAATTTAAAGAGAAGATAAATTAACAAAAAAGGCAAACAAAAGAATTAAGAAAAAAAATGGACAAAAAAAATAAAACAAAATGAAGAAAACAAATAATAAAAATGTATCAAATGATATCTCTAATAAGGAATAAAATGAGACAAAGGATAAAAATAATAAATGAAAAATGGACAAAAGTAAAAATAAAAATAATAAATAAGAAAAAAAAATTAAAAAAATAATGACAGAACAAAAATAAAAATTAAAGTACATAAATAAATGAGAAAATGTCAAGAATAATAAATGAAATGATAGAATATTTGAACAAGGGACAAAAGTAATTAAGAAAAGAACAAACCAATAAATGAAAATATAAAAAATAAAAAGAAAGGAGCAATGCTCCACATGCAAAGTAAAATAAGTAAAATATTGCAATTAATGCTAGTCAAGAAAAAGACAAGACAAAAAGAGAAGAACAAGCAGTTATTGATTGCTGTGATTGATGTTGACTAAGCATTGAGTGTACTTCGGTAATTTGTTTGGACCGTTTGTGCATTTATTGGAATTAGTTTTGAAGGGGGCATGATCGGGTAATTCCTTTCATTTTGAGTCCATATATATAGTATATCATGTTCAATATAAATTATAGGAAAAATTGTCAAATTTATCTCTCTATTTTAGTTTAATAGTTAACTTTACCCTTCGTCATACTATCTATTTAGTTTGTCCTCGCCGTCATTAAAATATTCACTTATATCCCTCAATGGATGAAAATACCCAAATCAAATAAAATTACCCAATTTTTTAAATAAAACCCATGACCCATTTTTTAACCTGTCGCTCGACCCAACTTAACCAAAAAAGACTCAAACCCAAACAAATAAACCCTCATACGCCTGAAGAGAGGACCAAACTCTTCTAAGAAGTAGACAACATCAGTTACTTTAGCCGGAAAAGTTATCTGATTAGAGAGTTTTCACCTTTTTTTTGTTTGTAAATTTTGATTCTCAGACCACGAAAATTTTTATTATGGGAGAGGCACAACCAACAATAGTTGTGTGAGACTTCATTTAATTTTTGACATTTGGAAAGTGGACCCTTTTATTTACATTACATGCCATTTATCACTATTCCTCTTTTTCTTTCAATTTTTTTATTCTTCTTATTCCTAATTAATATCAAACTTTTAAGTACACAATTAAGTAATTTGGTAAATATATTTTCTTTTAAAATAGTTAAAGCGTGGTAGAACTATTATGATTTCAATTCTTTATTAATAATACTATTAAAAAATGTTTAAGTTTAACGAAAAAAACTGACGGACTTAGTCGGATTGTCAATGTTTTTTTAAAAAAAAAACCAACGTATTTTTGTTGGTTATTTTGCACGCAAAATGCACAAAAACTATAAAAAAATTATTTTATTTTAAGAAAATTGACAGATATCCATCAATCTCTTTTTTGTTACAAAAATTAACAAACGTCTACCGATTTTAAAAGTGTAAAGCTGCAGTTGAAGAGTATAAATAAGAATTGTGTAAGCATAAAATATTAGTATTTAATTTTTTATACAGTATTTTACACTATCAATTTATAATTTAACGTCTATTTTGAATATTAATTAATAACATGTTATCAATCTTAACTATTAATAAATTAAAATACACTGATAATTTTATTATTAAGAAATAATAATTCAAATTTTGTTTAAATATGTCAGAAGCATATCCTAATTGTTGTTAATTTATTCCTAAGGTTTTTTCAAAATTTGATACTTTCACGTTCTAGTTTTTTTTTATATTTTTTTTTGGGTTCAAGTAATCAATCCAGGGAAATTAAATAATTGAAGCAATCATCTTAAATGTATGAAATGAAGAAAAGAATTAATGCAAAAAGGAGCATAAACCAAAACAGAAAATGAAAAATAAATGTATTCAAACCCAAAAAATTTCAACAAGTAATAGAGACGCTAAGGTTGAATTGAAATTATAAAAATAAAAAATAGCAATAATTAGGAATGGACTCACACAATAATAATTTTTTAAGAGTTAGTTTTATGTAACATTTAAACACAAGATACTAATTTCTATACTTATATTATTTTTATTTATACTCCTCAGCTGTAATTTTGCACTTTATCGATAAATCTTCATTAATTTTTGTATAAAAAAATTACAGACATTTGCAGATTTTTTTTATAAAATAATAATTTTTTATAATTTTTAAGTGAAAAAATAATCAACGGAAATACGTTAATTTTTAAAAGTCCATCAGTTGTGTATTTTTTTTTTAAAAAAAATCATTGAAAATCTGACAGAGTCCGTCAGTTATTTTTATTAAAAAAAATCATTGAAATTTTGACAGAGTTCGTCAGTTGTGTTTTTTTCTAAAAAAAATCGTTGAAAATTTGACAGAGTCTGCTGATCTTTTCCATTGTAGCATTTTTAAGTAGTGTTATTAATAATAACAGTTCTAAGAACGATTCAGTTATTTTAAAAGAAAATATATTTATTAAATTGCTTAATTATGTATTTAAAAATTTAATATTAGTTACTATTTTTTTAGAATAAGAAAAATAAATTAATGAAATAAGAAGATGAGTAAATAGCATGTAAAGTAAATAATGAGCTCACTTTTCAAGTGTCAAAAGCTAAATGGGGTCTCACACAACTATTGTTGGTTGTGCCTCTCCCATAATAATTTTTTTCCTCAAACCACATATGGGAGAAGACTAGTTTACAACTGGTATTTGTAGGATGGATGAATACTTTGTTTTGCAAGAATTAATTGAATTTTATCCTTGGTCTTTTGTTATTTTATCAAATCATTTTTATTCATTGCTTGAATGTTTAATGCTATATTCACAGTTTGGGTGGTCACTTATGATTCATTGAGTTGGACTCCTTTGATGTTATTTTTTCTATTAAATTTATAAACATGGTGGAATTATTTTCTGAAAATGGATCATTCCGATGGTTTTCGTTAGTAGGCGATATTGGGACAACATTTAATTGAAGTAAGAAAAAAGTACTTGCTGCAAACCATTGTGCATTTAAAATATCTTATGACTTGGCTATATATTGATTTAGAGTCGGGGAATTATTTGCCTGCTTTTGTTAACCGTAACAATTGATTTAGAATGTTGTTTGTCTATTCTATTTATACAGATGAACAAGTCAATTAAAATCAGACTATTTGGATTTATGAGGGTTTAATTACTGAAAAAAGGACATGGGCTGACTATTTTCAAAAGTAATGTACCATTTTGAAACCAAGGTCCTGTGGAATGAATAATACGACACTTCGTGTCCTTCCCATAAAATCTTCAGTTCCCAGCCAAGTTCTATCTGAAAGGATTGAATGTAGTAATTCATCTCTAGTATAGGCTTGCAAAAGACCGGCTACACAAGCTTGGCTCCAGGCTAGATAAAAGAATTCCTGATCTTGTCGGAATGGGAGCAGCTATTTCATTCGCATCTGGCTTGACTGAAAGGATGGAATGGACTGAGAAGTAGGGCCCGCTTCAGAAAGTCGGTTTCCAAGCCCGCAGATTCAAGAGTTAAGTTAGAGGCTGACTAGTTAAAGAGGAAATTCAAATGAAAAGATGGGCCAAATCATGCGGGTAAGTGCCCAAGAAATTTCATACTAGCTACTTCCACTACTGTCACCCCTAAGTATTGCATTATTTGTGAGAGTTCGGCCATTTGAAGAAAAGACATCGGATTATACAAAGTGTCCCTAATGCTATGATGTTGACACAATCTGGTTGGCGGCATTTTCGAATTCAAAACATTAAAGATTATTTGGATCATTGTTCCAATCTATCTCAGCCTTTCTGCAAGAAAGAATTTAGAAGGCTTAAATTGACCATTAGAAAACAATGGCCAATAAAAAGAATTCTCCTTTGATTTATGCTTGGAAAATGCTCTTGTATCGCTGGGCCCCCTTTCTTTTATCAAAATCTAGCGTAACCAGAGAACAATCGAAAAGATTCTGGCAATATATGAGAACGATTCATCACCATCTTCGCCTATTGGATAAAATAGAATCTTTCGGTCATTTTATTTCTAATTTTTAGCCATTGAGGTAGATGACCCGAATTCGAATTATTAGGCGCAGCTTTTGTTGACTTATCCATTTGCTTTTCTTCTTTTTTTTTGCGGTGATTTTTTTATTTTAGTTTTTTATTTTATTTTTTCGTTGCTGCTTTTTATTATTTTTTTGATGGCTTTTTTTTTGGCTCCTTTTTATTTTTTTAATTTATTATATAAAGTGTATAATAAATATATTAATATATAATACTCTTATCTTATTTTTGTAGCAAGTTCTAATTAAGTTATACTTTTACAATTAAATACAATTGTATAAAAATTGTATAGTTGTAGTATATAATACGTATTTGTATAAGATTTATATAAAAAATATATAGGATGTGTATAGAAACTGTATAACTATGGTATAAAATATGTATATTTATAAGATGTGTATAAAAACTGTATCGTTATTTATAAAAGATATGTATATGTATAATTGTTGTATAAATGTGTATAGAAAATGTATAATTATTGTATAAATGTGTATAGAAAATGTATAATTATTGTATAGAAATTATATCATTGTTGTATAGAATATGTATTTGTATATGATGTGTATAGAAATTGTATCATTGTTACATGAAATATGTATCTATATAGGATGCGTATAGAAACTGTATCAATATGTATTGTATTGTATATATGTATCAATACTTTAAAATACTCATATATGTATTGTATTGTATCAAATATGTATTTTATTGTATCAATATGTATCAATACATATGGAGGTTGTATCAGTACATTAGAAGAAGAAACAAAGATACAGTTGTCCAATATATGTATCTGGTATAAAAAATACATATATTTGATATCAAATAGGCACTAAATACATTTTTTTTTTCTGTATTTAGAAAACGAAAAAAAGTTGTGAAAAAATTGTATTTGATTTTGATTTTAAAAAAAAATAGAAGAGCATAATATTTTTTAAAAAAGAAAAGAGCAACTAAAAAGAAAAAAAAACAAGGCTACAACGAGAAAAGAACAAAAAAGAAAAGAGACGAAAGTTTTTTTTTAAAAAAAAGTTTTACTGATTAGCATCACTTTGAATTGGGCCTGTGCCTTTTTTTCACAGAATGTGGCCTTGCCTCACGCTTGCAACAGCTGGACGCGTGGCTATTGAGATAAGACACAAGTACCTCTCCAAACTATACTCAAAGTTGATATAACACACTTAAACTTTAAAGGGGTCCTATTACCCCCCTAAAGATATTTTTTCTATATTATTGTGCTCCATTTATGTAGACATGACTGCCAAATCAGCACAAAAGCAACACAAAAATATTCTGCTACTTGGCAGCCACGTCAGCAAAAAGGAGGACAAAAATACAGAAAAAATGAGTTTAGGGGGGTAATGGGACCTCCATAAAGTTTAGGTGTGTCATAGCAAGTTCGGGTATAGTTTAGGAAGGTACTTATGCATTATCTCCGTGGCTATTAAATGGAATTCAAATTTTGAGGCTATACGGTTGAAATTTATTTCGATCGAATGGTCATTTTTGTCATTATCCCTTAATTGTTTGGGTTTGAGTCCTTTTTGATTAAGTTGGTTGGGACGAACGAATTAGAAAAAGGATCATGGATTTTATTTTTAAAATAATGGGTAATTTTATTTGATTTGAGTATTTCTGTCTATTAATAGGTATAAGCGAATACTTTAGTGATGATAGGGCAAATCTATTAAACTGGGAAAAGGACATGGGGTGGCCTTTAAAAAAAATAATGACCCAAGTTTAAGCAGAAAATTACATGGAGTGTCCCTAAAAGTGAGTGGTCTTCAATTTTTGCCCCTCAGAAGAAAAGTCTTTAAAGAATACCCTTCCTTCCTTTTTATGTATAGAACAAATACATTTTTACCCCTCTACACCACAACTCTTAATGTTCATTTGTCTCTCAACTTTTAATTTTCATATTTTCCTTTTTCTTTTATCTTTTTAATTTTTTTCTTTTTTCTCAATTTTTTTTAATTCTCGTTTTCTTTTTTTCTCAACCTTTATTTTTATTTTTTTTATTTTTTCTTTTTCTCTCAGCTTTTTTTTTTTTTCTTTTTTTTCTCAACCTTTTTTTTTTTTTCTCTTTTTCTCAACTTTTATTTTTTTTCTCTTTTTTCCTTTTTTTTTAATCTTTATTTTTTCCTTTTCTCTTTCTTTCTTCTCTTTTTATCCTTTTTCTTAACCTCTATTATTTTTTGCTAATGAACAAAAAGTTGGATAATCCGCAAAGAGGATCTTCTTTATTTGAAATCGAAGTAAATTTAAGGGCGTACTTTGTTATTTGGAAGTCCTTTGGTACAAGTCTTGCCTCTAAGACAAATATTATAGAATATCTCATAAATCAAGATACAATGAGGTAGTGTCAAGTCTTGCTCGTGGGGCATAACTGTTGTTTGAAAATTTTTGAGCTAAGTCTTGCCTCTAAGGCAAGAGTTATAGAGCATCTCATAAATTAAGACACAATGAAGTAGTGTTAACTCTTGCCCATGGGGCATAACTTATTTTTTGGGAGGCCCTTGGGCTAAGTTTTGCCTCTAAGGCAAACGTTATAGAGCATCTCATGATCAAGACACAATGTGCTAGTGTCAACTCTTGCCCATGAGGCGTAACTTGTTGTTTGAAAGTCTTTGAGCTAAGTTTTGCCTTTAAGGCAAGAGTTACAGAGCATCGCATAAATCAAGATACAATGTGGTAGTGTCAACTCTTGCCCATGTGACATAACTTGTTATTTGAAAGTCCTTGGGCTAAGTCTTGCCTCTTAGGCAAAGCGTTATAGAGCATCTCATAAATCAAGCACAATGTGGTAGTGTCAAATCTTGCTCATGGGGTGTAACTTATTGTTTGAAAGTCCTTGATGAGGTAGTGTCAAGTCTTGCTCGTGGGGCATAACTTGTTGTTTGAAAATTCTTGAGCTAAGTCTTGCCTCTAAGACAAGAGTTATAGAGTATCTCATAGATCAAGACACAATGAAGTAGTGTGAACTCTTGCCCATGGGTGTAACTTGTATTTTTTGAGCGGTCCTTGGGCTAAGTCTTGCCTCTGAGGCAACTGTTATAAAACATCTCATAAATAAAGATACAATGTACTAGTGTCAAGTCTTGCTCATGGGGCATAATTTGTTGTTTAGAAGTTCTTAGGCTAAGTCTTGCCTCTAACGCAAGAGTTATAGAACATCTAATAAAACAAATAAAGGTCGAGAAAAATGATTAAAAAAAAGAGAAAAGAAAAATTAAAAATCAAAGAAAAAATAAAAAAATAGAAGTTGAGAGAAAAAAATAAAAATTGAGAAAAAAAGGAAAAAACGAAGAAAAAACAAAAAATAAAAAATAAAGGTTGAGAAAAATAAAAAAAAATAGAAAAGGAGAAAAAAATAGAATTGAGAGGAGAAAAGAAAAAAAAAGATTGAGAAAAAAGAAAAAAGCGTAGAAAGAAAGAATAAAAAAAAGGTTGAGAAAAAAAAAAAAAAAAAAAAAAAAAAAAAAAAAAAAAAAAAAAAAAAAAAGAGAAAAAATAAATATAAAAGTTGAGAGGCAAATGAGCATGGAGAGTTATTTAAAAATATTTGAGGTATAGAGGGGCAAAAAGGTAGTTGTTCTATAAATAAAAATAAGGGAGACTATTTTTGTAAGACCTTTCTTATGGGGAGTAAAAATACAAAGCCACCTCCTTTAAGGGGCATTTGTGTAGTTGTCCCAAGTTTAAGCCATGTACCATTAAATGTACTTTAGGGCAAAATAATGACAACTTATAACCATTCTCCCCTCTTCTCTCTCTCACCTCTCCCTCTCTCACCCTCCCTCTCTCGCCTCTCTCCCCTTCTCTCGCCCCTCTCTCCCCCCCCCCCTCTCTCACTATTTTTCCCCCTTTTTTTGTTACTTTTATTTCTCCTTTTCTGCTGGATTTTTCTTTAAAAAAAATCTGCTCTTCTAATTGCTTCTCTCTTTTTCTAATAATTAAATATCATTTTCATGTTTCTTATTTTTCCGCACTATGATAAAGATAGTTAAGGTGAAGGGTCGATTTTGCTTTTTCTTTTCAATTTCTTCTTTAGTAATTGGAGAAATAAATGTTGTATAGGATATGTATAGAAACTGTATAATTGTTATATAGAATATGCATTTGTATAAGATACATATAGAAATTATATAAGATGTCTATAAAAATTATATAATCGATGTATAGAATATGTATCTGGAGAATTATTGCAACTAAAGGTTGTATAGTATGTGTATAAAAACTCTATAATTGGTGTATAAAATATGTATTTGAATAATCATTGCAACTAAAAGTTGTATAGAATGCGTATAAAAACTGTATAATTGTTGTATAAAATGTGTATCTGAAGAATTATTGCAATTAAAGATTATATAGGATGTGTAATTACTACTCTTTTTTGTATAGAATATGTATAATTTGTATATAAATTATATCATTGTTGTATACAATATGTATCTCTATAAGATGTATAGAAATGGTATCATTGTTATATAAAATATGTATCTATATCATTAATGTACAAAATATGTTACTTTTATATAACAAATAAAAATACACTTTTTTTTCTTTTTTTAATTGTATTTGGAAAAATATATTTTTTTAATATTTGATTGATAAAAAAAAAGAGCAACAATTACAATGTTATAAATTTATTTTTGATTGTAAACAAAGAATACGGAGAGCAATAATTAAAACAGCAAAAAAAGGTTAAAAGAAAGAGCAACTGAAAAGAAAAAGAATTGTGAAAAAAACACCAGGGATTTTATTTTTTAAAAAGAGGTGCAATAAAAATTTGTTTTATATATATATATATATATATATAATATATATATATATATATATATATATATATATATATATATACTATATATATAAGAGAAGAGGAGCGATGAATTTTATTTTATTTTTAAAAGAGTTGCAATAAAAAAAAGGAGTCAAAACAATTGTTTTTTTGGGGAGAGCAGTCAAAACAAAAAAAAAAAGAAAAAAGGATAAGATCAGCGAATTAGGGAGGTGATAATGGCCACTAAGTGGCATAATATATTTAGTGGCTATTTACATGGAATTAATTTGATCGTGTGTGATATTTCTGTCCATTCGCCTTAAACTAAAGTAGAAGAGTAAATTTGGCCTTTTTTTCAATATTATATTAACAATTTATATTATGTTCATTATTGGGTAATGTTAATGTACGAATTTAATATATAATGTATTATAATAATAATTTATATCTTGTTCACTATTAAGATGAAGAACAAAGATTTTTGGAAATCTTTGAAAGAATTATACGATTAAGACGGAGAAGAGAGATTTTATGGGATTTTTTGAGAGAATTACACGGTAGAGTGATTCTTGGGTGTTTTAGGAAAAAAATATATGATAGTAATCTTATGTGAGAAAATATTTCCTCGTAATTAGGAGATATGTTTTAGTAATATAAAAAATTGTACGTAATGTAATTAACTAGTAAAAAAATTGATAAACATTATTTATATATATATATATTGTAACTGTAACTTTTTAAATTACCAATTTAAAAGGTAGTATTTGTGTAATTTTCCCTAATTGGAAAAGAATGAGTAGAAGCAAAGTAACATTAAAAGTCAGGGTTATCTTAAGGTGCTAAATACAATCCTTGTCTTTTATTTTCATTTGTCTATTTCTTGGTTGCATCTATTGTTTTTCTTTCTGTATTTCATTCTTAGGCAAAGTTAAAAATTTATGTGTGTAAGAGATGCATACATTATATGTTGTTAGACTCAAGATTTACATGTCTTGTGATGATCTATAATCATAAAGCTAAATTTCTCTACTTTCGACAACCATGAAACATACTACATTACTAAAATAAGTAAAGATATCAAATGCACCTTCAAAATTCACTAGATCCACTATTTTTCTACATCATAACCGTAAAAAATGTCATACCTAAATCACACCACACCTAATGTCCGTCAAGTATCTACAATTCATTACGAAAATCAACTAGTTCTATCCCAAAATAGAAAGTACCTTTGCCTTCATCTACATGCCTTTGCTGAAGAACTATCGTGCATAATTCCATAACCCAATCATTTGGAAAATGTTTCCCACTTGGCCCGAAGTCAACAAGCATCTTCCTTCAAGGACTCTCAACCACTGGTCTATATTCGGCGATTTGTCAATCCACTCACATTTAGGTCATCCTTTCGCAAATCTCACTTGATAACAATAATCATCACGCCTCGTGACTCTAATCGAGTAGATATTATATCATTTTGATTGTGCATTATCAATCTTAGACTATTCAAATTCTCTTCGTTGCACCTCCACTTCATAAGATACAAACGTTCTATACGAACCCTGAAAATTAGTCATATCATTTCGAATCTCATTATAAGTATCCTCTTTCATGTCTTACAACATGTTCTCTTACCTAATTCGCTGGTCATCCACAACTTTAATCATTTCTTAAGATAATAGAATATGTACTTGTTTCATTACTGAATTGTCCAATCCTTGTTCATATTCTCATGCCATAAGACGGTAGATGATGTAACGACCCGTTAGGCGTTTTGAAAGTTACAACTCCTTTTTTCTAAAAGGCTCTTCTCGTCAAATTTTTAGCGAGAATTTTAAAACTATTTGTTGAACTACGGTTATTTAATTGACAGATAATTTTAAATAATTAAATTAGTTGATGATTAATGGACCAAAAATATTATAAATATAATTTTGTTAAATTAAAAGTGGGTCGTACCCACTACTCCCTTGTTGTCCACGTAGCTAGGGTAGTAAATAAGGAGTAGTTATTTATACTCTCAAACTTATGAGGAAAAATTAAAAGAAAGAAGAGAACGCTTATGGGTGTGATTGCAATTTAAAGACGAGCATTTCTGGTAAGTCTAACTAAGCTCCAATCTTGGTATATGTATATCTTGCTGGTTATTAGAGGGGCATTAATTATTATTATCGTTATATTATTTTGAGTTGGAAAAAAGGAATTTGAATTGCAAATTTTGAATTTGCAATTGTAGTTGGTGTAGCGTAATTTCTTTAGACTTGGTCAAGTTTTGGAGGGCTAATGATGAATTAATTATTAGTCAATAATTGAAAGTAAATAGTTGATAATGATTAGGGATGATTTTGATATTCTGGAGCTTTTGTTTTTTTTCTTCTCCGAAACCCGTTTTTTGTACTTGTAATTTTCATATTCATTTGAAAAAAAAAATATTTTCTTAGTTCATTATGAACTTGGTTCCTGTTTGAATTTTTGCAAAATGCCATGGAGAATCTTTTGAAATTTTCAACATTAATGGGGCAAAATAATTTATGGTCATTGATTATGATGATGAGCTCAATGGGTGGGGGAAGATACATATAAAATGGGTCATTGACATAAAGGGTAAGGTACTGGAATCGTGGGCTTGCATCACTGATGGTGTATTTTGATTTCGATTTTGATTTCGAAATTTACTTATGGTTATCATATTATGATTCAAGTTTTGACGTATTGATATATGGAATTGAATATTAGGTGTATTATATTGTATGAACATCGTTAGCCTTATGATTATTGAAGAAGATTAAGACTTATCCCTAAGCTTGAAATTTAGGAAAATATGAGGTTTGGCCTATTAATTGAAATCAAGGTTGAAACTTGATTATAAATATGGACTTGTTTACTTATGAGTAATACATATTTGATAGACTGAAAATGTTCTGAAGCTTTACAAAAAAGAAAGGTAAAATCTTGAGGATTCGTGACACGTTGTTCGGCATTTGAAGTATGTTAAGACTTTCTAGACTTCGTTGAAGGATGTGTTGCTAATAAAAGACTAAAATTTTAAAATAGAGAATAGGTAAGGGCGAAATATGGGAGTCTCGTGCCTGTGGTGTGATGGGCATTGGTACGAGTATTAGTGTTATAACAGGGAAAGTTTATTACTATATAATTCGAGAATGCTAAAGCATATGGGCATTAGCTGATGTATTATTGACTTTGTTATTTTTTTGTGTGTTCATGGCTTTTTATTTAACCCGTATATCTGTGATAGTCGAGGTGAATACATTTTCTGTCAGTTATTTGATTGAATGAGATGCATCATCCCCTATTTCATTGATATTATACCATGCACATTCATTGACATTGAGTTCGAGTATGAGTAAAGGTCCAACACGTGGAGATCGTCCATGCTGTGATTGTTCTATGATTATGAGTTGGGCATGTGGAAATCGTCCGTGCTGGAGATTGATTGATTTGTGATAGCACGTAGAGATCGTCCGTGTTGGTATATGGACCTTGTGAGTCCCCCATGGGTCAGGAACTCTCGATGTATTATCGAGGAATATCGTGTATATACGATTGAGAGATTACTGGGCATTTGAGGCATATCATCTTATTACATGGCATTTCATCACATCACATCCTCCATACATACTTGATTATGTGCTTAATTGAGGTTTGAATATTTCGTGGCAATTGATTATTCCTGCTTTAGTGAACACTTGATTGTGAATTATAGTGTAGACTTATAAATTTGAGAATAATTTCTTACATGAGTCCTGTCACTACTTTTTATTGTCGGTCTATGATACATACTGGTACACGTAGTTTTATACTCATACTACGCTTGCTGCACTCTTTTGTGGTGCAGATTCAGTTCTGAACACTAGCGCATTTCGTGGAGCTTCCTGAGTCCGAACTTGGATTATTCTGGAGTTGTGGTGAGTTGCTTGGCTGTTCCGCAGCCCACATCTTCATCTATCCTTTATTTATTCTGTCGTTTAGTAATCAGACAGGCTATTGCATTCAGACTTGTCATTTTAATTTTTGTACTTGCATCGTATTGTAGAAGCTTGTACTTATGACACCAAATCTTGGGTGGTATTTTCGCTTTTCTGCATTTTATTTCGAAGGACTTCGTATTTAGTTTGTCTATTTATTTATTTTTATTTAATTGCCAAATTATATTCGTAAAAGTTATTAGGTTGGCTTACCTATCGATTGGAAACATAGGTGCCATCACGACTTGTGATTTTGGGTCGTGACATTTCGACAACAATGAGACATACCACATTATTAAAAGGGTAACTTACATAAATCACACTATTATAGGAGCTAATTACTCATTCTCCCACAATTTTCAATATTACATTATATACCATATAAAAGAGAGGCGGATACATTGTGGAGAGCGGGATACATTGTGGTTCTGATACATGGCCAACTAATTATAAAAATTTAAATTAATCAAATCCCTTAATATAAGGCGAAAATCAAAGCATATGTGTTTAATTAATTTCATTTATTACTTTCTAAAAATAATAAACTCATTAATTTCATTAATATAAGACGAAAACATGTATTTCTTAGTTATGTAATTTGATTACTTTCATTTTATTACTCTTTAAAATATCAAAGATACATGTATTTGGTGTCAATGATATATGTATTTAATATTAATTTCATGTATATTTTAATATGTATCAAGTATTAATTTCATGTATCTGTTTATATGTATTAGTATTAATTTCATGTATATTTCAATATGTATCAAGTATCAATTTCATACATTATATCCATAATACATGTATCCATAATCAATTTATTTAGTGTATCCAGTATTAATTTGATGTATCCAATATAAATTTTATACAGTGAATACAAAATACATGTATCTAGTATCAAGTTGTCTCGTTGAAACTTTTGATACATGTATCTGTTCATAGATACATACTTAAAAGAAGAAGAAGATGATGATGAAGAAGGAACACAAATCCGACATGGATACATTCGTATGCACATGAACAAACACTAAGTTTCATATTCAATATGAATTAGTAGACTATGATATATGGGTGCGCATGTACATTCATCTGTATCATGAACAAAAAACTGCATTCTATATACATTACATTATAGATGAACATCTCCAAATTACCCATGTTAAACATCATCAGATCTCTGCTAACAAAATCATTGTCTGCACCGTTCTTGATTCTGCAATCTTATAAATAAAAGAATTATGTAATTTGAAAATTAAAATATCAAAAAATTAAATTGTAGATGAAAAATTATCATTCAAAATTACCATCGGCGTCGGCACCACCACCATCCTTGTCGCTCTCATCGAAAACCTAGCAGTCGTAGCTCCTCCAAGTCTGCTTAATCAAGTTCTCTAAATCGCTCTTATCATTGCCGAACGCCGAAAATAATTTTTCCAATCTATGCTTCTGTATCTGCATAATCTCTCCGGTGATGTATTCAACTTCTAAAATTCTGACCGATGAATCAAAATAGTATCAAACCTATTTTTTGAGGTTCAGTTCTTTTATTGTTGGTTAGGGAATTTAGAGGAGAAGGAAGAAGGAAGAAGGATAAATATTTTGGGTAAGAAAATATTTGAAAAATAAATATGCGTTAAAAGAGGCAAGTTTGATGGAGTGAAGGGTATAAATGGTATGTGTGATGTATCAAGTTCTAAGGAGAGAGAAAACCTAAATTATGAAAATATATGCAATTATTTTAAAGATGTGAGAAAATATGTATTAATGGTAAGGATATTTGGGGAATTATGTAATTTATCCTTATTAAAATAAGTAAAGATATCAAATGCACCTTAAAATTGTCCTGAAAAATCGATTTAACACTCAAACTAATCTAGTGACCTATTACACTCATGTAATATAAAAAGTGAATTTAATACCACTCTAAAAATTGATGTGATACAAATAAAAATAATTTTAAAAAATGTATTTTTTTAAAATATATTATTATTATTATTATTATTATTATTATTATTGTTATTATAAAATATGGATGTTTAGACACCCACCTTCTCCTTTCTTCTTCATCTTCACACTCTGACCCTTTGTTTTCTCATTTTTTTCTCCATCTTCACAATTGACCTTTTTGTCATTTTCTCAATTGAAAAATCACACCCATAATTTCAAACTTGAAATAAGGTTTGAATAATAAAATTAAGGGAATTATTTTAAATTTCAGGATGTAATATGATAAAATTGATGATGGTGGTCGAGAAAATTGATGGATTTGATGGTGATTGATAAAATTTTTGGCAATATGATTTTGGTGATGATGGGTTTGATATGGTGATGCTATGGTGGTAATGGAAGATTAGTGGTGCAGTTTGGTCATGATCGATAATTTGATGGTGGTGATGATGACTTTAGTGGTATTGGTAAAATTGATGATGACGACGATAGCAATTTCAGTGGTGGGTTTTACAATAATGATGCTATGATGGTAATGAAAAATTGATAGTCACCCATAAATTTGATGGCGGTGATAGCGATTTTGATGGTGATTAATAAAATTAATGATAATAATAATGGTGATGATTTTGGTAGTTGAGTATAGTGATGGTGTTCTATGGTGGTCATGAAAGTTTGGTGGTGGGTATGAAAGTTTGGTGATAGGGAAGAAAATAAAAAGAAAAATGTATAAGTGAAAAAGAAAAAAGAAAATATAGTGAAAAATAATTACATTTCTAATGTGACACTGACTTGGTGCTGATATGGCGAATGAGTGTAATACACATGTCACGATTCAAATGCATCATGATTGACACCCACACTAATCTTCCGGTGCGAGAATCAAACAACTCAAACTCAACTCTCAGACTTAATAAATTTTAGAGGAGTAAACAGTAATACTAGCCTGTATTATAAACAAATAATAAACCTCTAATGTAATATAAAAATAATGCGGAAATCAACAACTAAAGTATTCTCAAAAACTGAAAGTCATCGTTCAGAACTCTAAATCACTATAGTCTAAGATATTCAACAATGTTTAAAAATAATAAGATAAAGAGTTTCATTGTCCGGAGGAAGGACAACAACTCGTGGAGGATTCATGACAGTCGAAAAAGTAGTGCTCACCTTTGGATCTGTAGTCAGTCTCTATACTCTAGCCGAGGTCGCGTCTCAATCTCTGAAATGCGATATGCATTCATTAAAAGAAAAGCACATAGTAGTATCAGTACAACACACTATGTACTAGTGAGTATCATAGGCCGACCCAATAATATAACATGGAAGCAGTAAAACATAAAACAAGTAACATTTCTTCAACGCTTAGCATATAATCCGTCAACATATAGTCTTTTCAATGTAAGTTCAACAATAACAATGTCAAGTCCACAATTCACGAAATATCACCATGAGAGAGAAAAGGAGTAATCACACTTACCACTATCTCACGAATTGCCACATCCATCAATCTCTACTCATATCATCCGTTTTTCTAGTCTCACCTCAGTACTCAATCCACTCATCATAGTAAGCAACACAACAATATAAAGCAAGGTAAAATGATGTACACACATGCTATGGGTCTTATTTTCGCCCACTAACCATGACTTGCAGGGAACTCTAGGTGTCCATGTACTATGCCGACGTGATATCCGTTCCATATCAAATGTATCAACAATAACATCTTATAACTAGGTTCTCAGACCCATATCCTCACAAAGATACTCAGTGCCTAAGACACTATTCATACTTAGTCATTTTAGCTCACTTATCACTTCCGGTTCATTTAGCCTATTCATACAAGCACAATAAGGAAAACATATATAATACAACTACGTCGAAGATCAATCACAGGTTATATAATTTTACTACAATCATGCAATAAGGTGAGTCTTAACTCCAATTCAAATCATAACCTACCTCGAGTGAAGATATAACACCCGCAAGTTAGTTCACTTCTGCCTTGTTCTTTCTTAACTCTTCGGAATGCACATGATCTAGAAATAGGAATAACATAAGAGTAATTAGCCAATTACCCTTCATTTCAAACTTTGAGAATCAAATCTAATCACTCTACCTATTAAACGAGGTTTCTAGCGTTCCCCAAGGATTAATTAATTACTAATTAGACCAATTACATTCATAGGATCAATAATCCAAGGTTTCTAATCATGTTCATAGTTTTTTCACCATTTTTAAGTCTAAAGATTCCACCTTTATGGAACCCAAGATTCCCCACTAGTCTTAAACATGTTAAGAACTAATAATTTCATGCTAGAACTCACAAAAGCACAACTTAAGATAAATTCTAGGTGATTTTACACCTACCCATAGATTTCTTCCCCAAGTTCATGCTTCTAGGGCTTAATTACAAGAAATTCACCATTAATTCTCCCCCCAAGGTCTAAGGAAGAGTAATAATCATTAAACAAAGAGTTCTACGGATTACTTACCTCGAACGATGGAGTTTGCCCTAATTTTCTTGGAAAACCCATTTCTTGGAGCTCCAAAACGAAATAGAATAAAGAGAGGAATGACCCAGAAAACTGCAGGTTGCATAGGTATATTATTGCGTAATTTCATCGCGACGGACGACTCTGCGTCGCGGTGGATCATCGCGACGAGGACTACTCGTCGCGATGAGGCGTCCTTCCGTCGCGGCGAAGGCAATTTCCAGAACGTCGTCATCTCGCTCCCACCAACACACTTTATTTCACAGATACCACGAATTATTTTCAACGCGACAACTATCATATCTGGAGTTCTATGACTCCGATTCTCTTCTCGAAACTTCCTACGGAATCCTACGGCAGTTGACTATCCACAAATAGACACTACACTACCACATGACATCACACAAAACACTAATCACTCCTAAGACACAAAATACTATGTTTTAGTCTGAGCTCACCCTAGCTCGAGATTTTAAATTTTCACCTAAGAACTTTTCTAGCCAGATACTTATGTCTTAATTCAGCATAACGAAGGAACATGTCGTTACAAACTACATATTGTGAAAGTGATTTTATATGTCGGGGGTGGTAGTCAATTCACTTTTCATAAATACAGGGGTGTAATAGATCATCAGATTAGTTTTAAGTATGTAATCGACTTTTCGAAATAACTTTAAAGTGTATTTGATATCTTTTCTCTTATTAAAATACTCTGCTCCTATTTGTTGGCATTTTCATGGATCTGTGTGTATAATTTAGAATTAGTTTTGTACTAGTTCTTTTTTTTTTTACTTGGAGCCTGGAGGAAAGGTTCGGTATTTGCTGACAACTTGATCCCAGCCCCCACCCCTCACTCACCACGCTGGGAACTGTTAAGAAGAAAAGGAGTCAAAAAAGTGCTACTATTTCTAAGGTCATTGTCATATGAAATGCATGGAATATGGCAAAAAAACACCATTTAGTTGAAAATATCAAAACAAAGATGATACGCCGCACATCAGGTAAAGCTGAAAAAGGGAAAATGGACAAGAAAAGCTCATCATGTAGAAATTTTGTACACTTCAGTCTTTTGAGTGTTTATTATCTTAATTTCATCTTAAAGTGTTGAAAATAAAATATTTTCTATCTTAACAAAATAGTCATTTCTGCACTAGAGGTTCTAGTTCTAGTTTTTCTATTTATCCTCAGTTAATTGAACTCTTGCTAGCATAAGAAAATAATGTTCAAGTACTCCTTTTTCTAAATTTATGTATCACTCATAATTTTAAATTTGGATATAAATTTTTTAATTTTGAAATAAAATTTATATATTTAAAAACTACCTCACCTCTGAGGTAGTGGTATGGACTGCGTACACTCTACCCTCCTCAGACCCCACGCTGTGGGAATACACTGGGTATGTTGTTGTTGTTGTATATTTAAAAACTATGTAAAAGATATTATAATCACAATAATTCACAATTCAAAATAATTATAAGACATATATATAAAAGAATTATAATTAAAGAAAAAATTATATAACTCTCAAATTAGAAAAATGTCACTCGGGGTCGGAGGAAGTAGTAATTAGGTCAAAGCGTATAATATTTGAAGACTTGTATTCAACATTGGTACGTCCGCCACCATCACGTTGGGAAAATGTTGAAAATAAAGTAACTAAAAAAATCATACAAGTGGCTGCTGATAAAAAAAAATATAGTGGATGCCAGATGATAAGCACTGACATTAAGATATTTGACTCTGCTTATTACTACATTTTTGTGATAAGTACTAGAGGAGAAAATGTAATCAAGTGGCCCATGAGGAATTGCTTTTCAGTTTGATAATGAAATTGGACTAGAACATCCGACCTACCAGATTTTGATGTCCCCTATTCAAAAATGACAGCTTGAGGTCATCCTCTTCTTTATTCAATCAAACTGATATTTTCATGTTGCAGCTTCTTATCTTTTTGGATTTGATAATTTTCTCTTTGTTGTGCTATGTTTGCTAGTCAATTAAAGAACCAATGATTATGCTCACGTCCACTTTTATTTGTAAAAAACTTGAGTTTCAGTCACTCTACTTATATATAGTTGAGTGAAGAATCAAAAACACACTTAAAGTATTTCAGTGTTTTGAGTTTCATACATGAACTATCAAGTGTTTGAGTTATCTACATGAACTATATATCACAACATGTTTAGAAAAACACACCTGAATTATCATTTGTTTGAGTTTCATATCTAAAATTTCAGTTAGAAAACTCAAACAACTGATAGTTTAGGTGTGTTTCGCTAGACATTTTGTGATATATAGTTCATATATGAAACTCAAACACTTGATAATTCAGACATGAAACTCAAAAAATCAAAATACTTTAGGTGTGTTTTTAGCCTTTAACTCTATATAGTTTAACACTTGCATTTATTCTTCATCATCCATGCATCTTCAGTTCGCTACTTCATAAATGTAATACGACTTATTTTTTGTGATTATAAATATCATTTTAGGAATGTTCATTTGTTATTATTTTTAAAGTTATTTGATAATCTATATATATTATATAGCAGAAGACGAAGCACTAGAAGAAGCCAAGTGGCAAGCTACTGAGAAGCCACGTGACAGTTTTTAGGACAACACTTATAACATTTTAAAAATTAAAATATTAGAAATATTTGAATTTGAAAATATTAGGATTTTAGAAGAAAAAAAAGATTTTCGGTTAGCTTAAACCTAGGAATCTAACATTAAAGAGTTCTAAATGAACTCTTACTATTTTATAAACTTATCTCTTTCAAATTATATAAAATATATTTAAATATTAAATTAAATATAATAATAATAATAATAATAATTATTATTATTATTATCTCATTGATTTCAAATATCTATCTTTAAATTTTAAAATACTAGCCTTTTAAAAAGAATCTTCTATCTATATATATATAAAGCAGAGAACGAAGCACCAGAAGAAGTCAAGTGACAAGCTACTGAGAAGTCACGTGGCAGTTTTTAGGACAAAGCTTAATAGTATTGTAATAAATTTTTTGCATCGAAAGATTAAAAATATTTGAATTTGTAAATATTAAGTTTTTTTTAAAAAGATTTTCTGTTAGCTTAAAATTAGCAACACATGGATGAAGAGTTCTAAATGAACTCTTACTATTTGAATACATTTAATTTAACATAAAATAAAAATAAAATAATATAATAATAGTATCTATATCTATATCTATATAATAAATAAATAAATAACAATAGTAATAGGAATAATACTACATACGTAGAAGTAGTAGCAGCATAATAATAATAATAATGATAATGATAATAATAATAATAAATAGTTGTAGTAGTGGATTTTTATGAAACATGAAACGTACGTGTTCAATTTAATAGTTTTTAAATTTTATATTAATTATGAAAGATAACCTTATCTAAATTCATATTCTAAACAAATAATATTTTTAATGTTTAAAATTGATTTTAATAAATCATTAGCAGAATAAATAGTAGGATTTAAAAATTTGAATTGATCCATATCCAACTTAACCAATTAAAAAATAAAGTTATTTAAATTTATCTCTAAATATTTGTTTATATATATTTATATTATTTAATTGTGATAAAAAGTTTTATAGTAATTGTGAAAGATAATTTTATCTAAATTCACATTCTAAGCAAATAATATTTTTATGTTTAAAACTGATTTTAATAAATCATTAGCATAACAAATAGTTGGATTTTAAAATTTGAATTGATCCATATCCAACTTAACCAATTAAAATATAACATTATTTGAATTTATCTCTAAAGACCGGGAGGTAGTCCGTCATGGTCAAGGATCAAGCAATTCAGCATCCTTATACTGGGGCATAAACGCAGGCATAAGAACTGAAATATTCGAGAATTTTTCATACAATTTCTTCAGACTGTATGGAAGAGACTAACTCTTTTACCTGAGCAAAGGGCCTGTCAGAGACCACAGTACATACTCTTTATTATACTCTTGTCCAACGGTTCTAACCTAATAGCGGTTCTAACCGGACCAAGAGGCGCCCTTTTCAACACATTTCACGGGCTAAGGAGGTCATGGCTTGCTACAGGCTTGCCAGACAGAGACAATAAGAGTAGTTCTAGATCCGACTGTACCACCATCTCAGAACCAAGTCAAGAAACCTTATAAAAAATTCCTTTCCATTTTAATAAAGCTTAGATCCGTTCATGGTGCATATAGGAGAGACGTTAGGTAAGAGACATAGATATGGAAGCCGTTTAGCCGGACATAGTCCTGGCTAGGAGAATAGAACTAAAGTAAATAAAACTAAATAAAAGTATATACCTTAGGGACGTCCAAGAGCCAAGGTTGCTTGCAAAACTGATCCAAGAATTTTATTAAGGATCGGAACAGCGGCAAACGCTTTATGATATTTTATTTACAAAGCTAACTAGAGAAAAGAGAGAGAGTCTATTCTATTTTTTTCTGTGTGTTCCTACTTAACAAAAGGAACATTTATATAGAAAGAAAATAAAACATAAGGAATCTATGTACAGTAGAGATGGGTCCCATATGGGTTCCTGAACAGTGAATCTACTGTTTAAACAGTTTATATACTGTATAGTAATAGTGACAGCTTATCTTCTGTCTTCCTCATACTTTGTTCTTGCCACGTTTCTTTTCCATGGCTTTTAGGGATAGTAACAGATTTTCGGTGTCCTATAATTCTTTAGCAGAAAGTATAACTTCTTCGTCGTTGCGCTGGGCTTCTTCATTGCTGGTTTCACTTCGCATTGAAGTATCAGATTTATCAATCTGGGTTATGTTTTCCAGCAAATTTCTTTTTACTTCTTCTAAGAGCGCTTATCATGGCTTCTTTATCTCCTTCTTGAGTGGAGATTTTTCTGGCAATATGTCGCACTGAAGGATCATGGACACTAATCTTCTTCTGGGGAAGGTTTTTATACTCTTCAACAGTTTTTTCAATAGTGTCTATTAATTCTTGTCCAATCATTTGCTTGGACTTGGGATCTTTTCTGAGCAATTTTTCCCAGAAATTATTGTAGAAGACCCGGTATAAAGCAGGAATATTTTCCTCTGTGAAATCGACCTCAGGAGTTCATTTATGAATCCATGGTATCGAGAATTCAATAAAAAAATAGACTTGGTCAATTTTTTTCAACCAGCAGATATGATTTGCGTGATATAGTTCATTCATGTATGGGGACACTTTTGCCCATTCCTTGTATAACTGAAGGAATTTTGGGGGTAAAATGTTCACTGTAGGTCCGTGGTATGACCACCAGTTAATAAACCAATTAGGAATTGACCCTGTAAATATTTTTGCACAGATTTTTACAAATTATGTGTGCTTGTATTTCTCATTATTATAATAAAATACTCTATCGAAGGCTTGGATATAATCCCAGTAAGTAAAGCTTATTGAAATGCTGTTGAGGCTTATCTGCCTTTCTCTCATTGTCGACATTCTCCAATCTTCTACGGATATAATCTGTTTGATAATAATTTTTGAGAAGTTATAAACATTCTCTTTAATACTATAACCAACACTCATGAAGTGTTGAATTTCTGTGCTTCCGATGCTTGTTAGGATTCTTTCATAACATGCCCGAGTTTTGTATGACTCACCCGGGTAGTATAACCCTTTAATCAGATACCGTTGGAATATTTTCCATGGTTCGTTTCTTCTCTGAATATCAGAGTTTTCTAGAAGAAATATAATTTCTCTTTTTTGAAGTTTTTCGTAGGATTTGATATCATCATTATCCTCTTTTATGACCGAAGCAAAGGTATTATCTTTTTGCTTTTGTGCCTGAAAATATGCCTGTGCATGCTCGTATAACGGGCTATATTTTGGAATATCTTCCAAATGAATGACCTGCTCAGGGGTAGCGGCAGAAGATGAAGATTCACCTTCACTAGAAATCCGTTTATTAAACAGGCTTCTATTTTTCATTTGTATGACCGGGTAATTTGATCGATATGACGATCCTTGCGAACTGGAATGTCCAGAGGACCTTCCTGGGGCTGATCTTCCCCGTCCTTTTCCACGAACTTGCCTCCACGACGGGTCCATCCTGTAGGGAAACAGATTAGTCATTCTGAAAATAATCTGTTAAGTCTTCCTGGATTATTTCTGAGTAGTCATGAATAGAGAAATCTTCTCTTACTAAATCATCTATGACTATTTTAATAATGAGTTTTTTAAGATCTAAAGGTAATACAATTACCTTTAATATGGAAATCAAGGATTTTTCAGAGAAAAATTCGTAAAAAACTATATTGAATATATTCTCTAGATAAGAAGTCCGGTAAAAAATTATCAATTCCCTTCTTATAATGAATATCAAAATCAAAGGAGGCTAGTTGAGCCTGCCATATAGCAAATATAAGCTTAGAGGCATCATGCTTAAAATCTTTGTCAAACATATATTTGACCGATTGAGCATCAGTTTTTATTAAAAACTTTTGATTGTATAAATCATCTTGAAATTTAAGGACACACTTAACAATTGTAAGCATTTCATGAGCCACAGTTGCAAATTTTTTCTGGGCTTCTGTCCATTTACCTGAATGAAATCTTATAAGATATTCATTTTTGTTATTGGGATTAATTTGTTTAAGAATTCCACCGTAACCAATATTTGAAGCATCTGTTTCAATAATCTTCTGCCAAGCAGGGTTAGCAAGAGTTAAACAAGGTAAAGACTGAACTCGTAGTTTGATGTTCTTTACCAGAGTGGTGTGACTATTAGTCCACGGGGATTTATAATTCTTTTTGAGCCTGTCATATAACGGGGTTAATTCACGAGAAAGATTTTTATAAAAAGGGGAGATGTAATTTAAACTACCCCAGAATCTCTGCAACTGAGTTTTATCAGTAATAATGTCAGGAAATTTTGATGCAAATTCGATGGCCCTCTGAATAGGAGTGACTTTTCCTTGACAAATTAGGTGTCCTAGAAAACGAACTTCAGTTTGAAACAAACTCATTTTTGGTTTAGAGATAACCAAACCATTTTGTATAACAATTTTCTTGAAGATATCAAGGTGTTTCACATGCATTTCAATGGTTTTAAAAAACACCAGAATATCGTCAATATAAATAATAATAAAATCCATATATGGATTAAAGATGTCATTCATAATCTTTTGAAATTCTGATGAGGCATTTTTAAAACCGAATGGCATGACATTCCACTCGTATTGCCCCAAAGGAACATTAAAAGCAGTCCTATAAGAATGCTCTTTAAATATCTGAATCTGCCAATATCCTGATTTTAAATTAAATTTTGAAAATATATTGGCGTCGTATAATCTAGATAATAAGTCTCTTTTATTGGGAATAGGATACCTTACCCATTTTAAACATTTGTTTAAAGGCTTGTAATTTATTACTAACCTGGGAGCTCCACGTTCTTTTTCTGCAGCATTATTCACATAAAATGTTGTGCATGACCAAGGAGATTTAGAGGGTTTTATCAAACCTTTTTGCAACAAGTTATCAATTTCCCTTTTGCAGAATTCTACTAATTCAGAATTCTACTAATTCAGAATTCATTTGGCAGGGACAGAACTTGGTCGGGATATTATCCTCAGAAAAGTCTTCCTCATATGGAAGGGTGACAATATGCTTTTTTCGATTCCAAAAAGCACTGGGGTGATCTGCGCAAACATCAATGGCTATCTGTTCGAAAATTAATTTAATTTTTTCCTTTATTTTAGTAGATTTGAGAAACTCAAATATATTTATGCTAAAGAGTTCATATTGTAAGGAATCGACATGTTTTTGCTTCATATTAATTAAAGCATCAATTTCACGAGTTATTGACTCCGTGATGAAAGTATAACTTATTTCATTGTCTTTGTACGAGGTTGAAAATCCTTTTGAATCAATATGCGTAAAAGGATAGATTGCATTTATAAAAGGCGTTCCAAGTATAATTGGAGGATGCAACTGATTTTTTACCAGAAAGAAGAAATGTGGGATGCAAACCTTGTTCTGGCAGATTTTTGTATTTGAAAGTTTATACTTTATATCTAAAGCATGTCTTGATGCGGATTTGACCATATGCGCAGTTTTTTAAAAATATTTTGAGGGGACAAGACCCTCTTGAATGCAGCAAACATCTGCACCGCTGTCAATCATAGCAACGTTAGTAATAGAGAAACTATTATTAATCAAAATGGTGCATCTAACATACTATTTATGAGCAGTGAAAACCTGCATCATCCCTAAAAACATATTAGTTCCAAGGTCACTGGTAGTAGGTTCATCATGGAGAACCTCTTTTCCTTTTGAAGAACTGCTTTGACTGATATGCATAGGATTATTGTCCTCAATCTGAGAAATCCTTTTATCGCAAATAGCCTGATTATGCTTGAGAGCCTTTATTTCTCTCTTGAGATTTTCCACTTCTTCCTTAAGGTCCTCAAAAGAAGCATCCTTTTCATCAAAAGTATTTTTTATCATTAAACGATTTTCAACCTCTTTTAATGAATAAGGGGCATAATATTCAAATTCATTTTTCTTGTTATCAACAAGGGGTTTTGACGAGCTAGAATCATTAGCGGTGGCAAGATTAATAATCTTTTCTCGGAGTTTGTTATCAGTAACTTCTTTTAATAATTCTATCACATTATCAGAAGTGAACGTATTAAGATTGAAATCTTGAAATTGCGATTGCAGTTTGTAGATTTCATCTCCTTCACAATGGCATGTATTACCTTTGCAAGTGGTGCAGGAGCTATCAGCTTGTTCTTCATTGTCATACAAATCAATAAGATCAATATCTGATCCTGCTTCTGAATATGACTCATAGTCATCTTTCGAACCGGAGGTATATAATAAACTATAAACCTTATCATGCAATTCTGCATCAAGTTCTAAGGCTTTGAGTTTATTCAATTTGCAATTTGGGGCAATATGCCCTCGCTTACCACATTTGTAACATTTGATTTTAGAAAGGTCTCTTCCTGACCGATCTTTGGTAAATCTATTAGATTTACGAGAGATTTTTCTAGCGTCTCTTTCTTCTTTAGACCTTCGTCTAGATCTTCGTCTCCTGTTAGAACCTTCAGTTCTAGGGGACCGGTAATACTCCTTTTTGCTACCATAGGTTGCTGGTTCAGGTAAACCGAACTGTGTACAAAGGTCTCCAAGCTGAGATCTTTCTTTATGCTTATTCATCTTAAGCTGTCGTGACATAAGGAGCTCGTTGCACAAATTTAGCCCTTCTTGAGTGCAAACTCCTATTAATTTGCCGTAGGTGTAATCCCTATAAGGAATTTCGTTATGGCTGCCTCTTAGGGTTTTTCTAACCCTTTCTGCGAATAAAGAAGGAAGGGTGTGTGTGTGTTTGGGGGGGGGTTGATTTTATACTAATTTTGAGAACATAATGAAGTAATTAGATGATACACATATTACTATTCATAAATTTTAAATTGAAAGAGATGTGAACAATAGAATAATAATTTAAAAATAAAAAAATAACATTAATAATCTAATAACTTTAAATTGTGAACAATATAATAAGAAAAATATGAAAAATAATATTTTTTTGACAATTATATGATTATCTTTTTTTATATAGATTGACAGGGGTAGGGGCGGGAGAGGAGGCCATTTCGTTGAGAAACGATATGATAGTTGGACTTTTTTTTAAAGAAAATAATATGATTTAACAAGTTTAAAATAAGACATCGCAATTTAACATTAAAAATAATATTTTAATATCATTCACACATCGCGCGAGTACGTATATTAATAGTATAAAAACTAAACCTTTTTATTTCCTTAGCTTTTGACAGGCGGGAGTTGGTGTATGCATGTGGGGTAGGATAGGGGAATAAGTTGGAGGTTCACTAGGGATGTGCAAAAATCGGTTTAACCGATAAACCGAACCGATAAAAATATTATTGGTTTATTGGTATTGGGTTATTGGGTTAACGGTTTTTAAACGGTTTTGTAAAAAAAATTATTGGGCTATCGGTTCAGTATCGGTTTTAAGGTTTTAGTTAATGGTTAAACCGATAACCCAATAAGATTATATTTAGATTATATTTTTATTCATAATTGTATAATAGTGACTTTAGATTTTAAATATATACCCTATTAATTTTTGCATTTTATAGTTGTTGTCTTAGTGTTGTTGTTTTCTTTCTAAAGTCATTGGTTTGATAGCATTTTACCTATCAGTGTTGCTTTTCTTTTTCAGAAATTGCTATTGTTGCTACTGTATTCAAGTTTTCTACTTAATCAGAAAGAAAATAAGTTTATTTTAGTAATAACGTATTTGAATTTGCTTATGCTTGTAATTTGTATAGATGTTTATGCATGAAAGTAGTCTATATATGAAGAAGAAAATCAGAGAAATCAAAAATATTATAGGAGCATTTTCTTATCGGTTAAACCGATAACCGAACCGTTAAGGACCAAAAACCGATTAACCGAAAACCGATAACGAATATCTTATTGGTTTGGTTATCGGTTTTGCATGTTTACAAACCGATAACCGATAAACCAAACCGATAATATACAAAACCGAACCGAATCGACCGATGCACACCCCTAAGGTTCACTTGACATAGCCTTCTTCTTTTTTTGTTTCTTTTTGGCTAGTTGGCTAGCTATAGCCTATAAGCACACTAGCTAGTGGACCCATAAACTACAATGTGTTGCAGCAGCACACCTACTTTTTTTAAAAAAGTAAAATAGTGAATTGCAGCCACTTATAATAGTTAGTGGAAACAATCTTTCCTATTATGAAATGTTACTAGTAAATTAATGTAGTTAGCTAGCTATAAGCACACTAGCTACTAGGTGGGCATGATATGGTATGATACAATATTTGAAATTTTAATTTGGTAAATTTGGTTTCGGTATCTTGCTACATGGTAAATTGATAATCATAATTTGTTTAACTTCGATTAATATGTACTTGTACAATAGAGAATTATGACTTTGACTTTTCAAAAAATGTCTCAATTGTATCATATCAATACATTACACATATTGAAATATATATTCAAAAGAAGGTATAAACAACTCTCTTTGTTAATCAATTACACAACAAAATATTTCAATCAAGATTAAGTAGTCAAAGTTGCAATGTCTAAATATTTAGTTTTACACTAATATTAGGAGGTTGTATATTTGCTAGTATTTTAATAATATATAAATTATTTATGCAATTATATACTTCAGTATGGTATTCGGTATTTCGTTACATTATTTATAAATACCGAATATCATACCAAATACCAAAAAAAATTAAAATGCATATCATATACTATACAAATACCATAATATCTAAATTAGGGTATCAAAATTTTTAATTCAATATGATAATTCGGTATATAGTATACCATGCCACCCTACTAGCCAGCAGACCCATAAATTATAATGTATTGCTTTTTTGAAATGCTTACTTCTCTTTCTTTTATTTTATTAAGGTTGTTACTATATACTCTATTTATTTTAGAATAAGTGATGTTTTAGTTTTAATTAAGAAAATTACTCACTCCTAAAAAATAAGAAGGGTATTACTATTTTATCCTTAATTAAATTTCTTGAAGAAAGAAGTGGATCTTTAATGATATAAAACTCCATATATTAAAACAAGAATAATTTTGGAAGAAGAAAGATTCTTCTTGATTATGTAAAATACCACTTATTTTAAAACAAAATAAAAAGATAAAAACACCACTTATTTTAAAATGAAAAAAGTATCAAATTTTCTTTTTCTAAAAGATGATAAAATTTTAATACAAAAAGATCAATGCGGAAGTCTCATAAAAAGTTTATAGTATTAATAACCTGCATAAATTATTACTATTTTAAAAGTGTAAATAGTATTGGTCATATGCATAAATATTATAAAACTTTAATAAATTAAGTTCCTTCATTATTAATTTTTTTCATGTACATATTTTGTTAAAGAGTGCATTAATTATCTAAATTCTTAATTGCATTAAATAGTGGATTAAAAAAGAAGAAGATAAATTAGTAAAAATATTTTTATTTATAATTTTTTTTAAGGAATGTATAAAAAAAATGGACAACCAACATGAGACGGAAGAAGTATTATGATTGAGTGGTTCAATAATATAAAATCATATATTAATTAATCATGTTTAAATCTACGTACAAACCCACCTCTCCTACATTTATATATTAGTTTGATATGAACATTAAAAATGAATTAAATTTTATCACATTACACCGATGAATGCAAATTATGAATGTTACATATAAATTGTATCCTTTGTCAAAAAAAAATAAAAACTTTAGCAAAATTGAATCTTGTATATATAAATTTTCTTATTTCATTGTAAAAAATAATATGCATTCTCTCTTTATTTTGTAAATTTATAAGTTCAGTTATTTTTCGAGCTTTAAACCTTTCATAATTTTTAATTTTGGTTTTGGATTGACTTTCAAAATGACCTTACTATTTACAGTATAAGTAGTAACTGGGAAGTCTCTCATACTTGATATCTAACAATATGTCATTTGGAGAATCATCAAATTTGTTCAATTTTAATCAAAACTAATCAGGTCTTGATTTCAAGAAGAACAATGCAGGAAGAAAAAAAAAAGAATGATGATGGTTATCAACATGTCACCATAAAAAATAAATTTAAATAGAGAAAATTAAATTCTAGTAGATAAAATGATTTGATAATTGATAAAAACACTAATATTCAGTCTAAGATATAGTAATCAATTATCAATCCTCAAATTGATTTACAGAAGCAAATCAACAATGAGCAAAGTGAGATATAAAATCAATCTATTATACACAGTAATTTTAACAAAGAAATTATTATCCAAGAGCCTTCAGAAATCAACAAACTTCTTATCTTCAAGAAGGTTTTAGGTAAGAACAAAAGAATAAATTCTAGACATACTATTGATTAGTCCAAGATTTTAAAGAAGGTACAATATGGTATGATAGATGACAATTCAGAGTCAAGCAACGAGAGAAGAAAGAAGAAAAGAAGGAAGAAGGCCACCACCAATTTTGATGTTCAATTGGTGAAAAATATTAGTCACAACAATAACAAATAATCATTGATCAACAATGATAATTTGAGACAAAAAATATAAAAATACAGGTAATTTTTTTTTTTAAATTCTCATAATGAGACAAATCAGGATAGTAATCAGAAAGGCGACATCAACAATAATAATGTTATGACTCATAGTTCCCAGGTAAACACTGTCTCAACTCATGAAGTAATTAACCAAAGCAATGATCTTCAAATGCAATAACTATCTCAGGATAAGAATTCTGAAAATATTGATTTTCATACTGTTTAGGACAATTATCTCAAACTTACTTGAACAAAATCAGACTTCTGAAATCGTTAATCATTAGAATTCATGAGATTCATTCTAAATTTATTAGAGAAGAAATTAAAAGTTTGGAAGATAGTGATTATTTAAATCTGTTACTTCAACAGAGAGGAAGGATTATGCTAGTTTTCAAAATAAAAAAGATGACAATACTGATGATTATGCAAACATTTCAATTGACATATTCTGCTCCAACTCCCTTAATAGATGTTAATGTTTATGTCAAGATTTATTGCATGAATGTCACATCAAAATTTAAATTTATCTTTTTTTTTTTTTTGAAATTCGAAGAAGCCTAATTTAATTTACACACACACACATATTGATTTGTCAACACAATTTTTTTGTGATTATTAATATCATTTTAGGAATATTTATTTGTCAACAAGTTTAATAAAAGTGAAACACACAAAAAATAGTCATTTCTGGTGGTTAATATTATTTTCAAACTCTCTCGGGGTGCAAGCGAATTTATTTTTTCTGCTCACATTTATAACAAGTTACATAACTTGAGAAATTCAAAGATAAGGTTCAAATCTTACCTAATTAACATGAAAATGATTGAACGGTATTTGACTTTTAGCCATGACACACGTTATGCTTATGAAAAATTCAATATGTCATGTAAAAATGTGTTTTATCTCGAAAAACACAATTTAAGCATGTTTGAATTGACTTATTTTAAGTGCTTTTAAATAAAAAATATAGCTTTGAATGAAGCTAAAATGATAAAAATAAGTCAACTCCAATCGAAACAGACTCTTACTTGAAACACTGGTATAAAGCTACTATCAACGTCTTATTATGTCAATTGTCTAGAACATTAATAATTTATCGTGAAATAATAATAAAATATCAAAATAACAAGAGATATAACCAAAGAATTAGGAGAGGGAAGGAGATTTTATTTCTCTTCAAACCGATACACAAATGAACTGAATTGACTAGCTAACTAGTTATAGAAGAACAAAGCTATTGTGTAAGCTACTTACAAGCTATCTGCTTGAATATTATAAGCCTATCTAATTGAAAACCTATTCAACTGCAAGCTTATTAGATTTTGCAAGCTTATTCAATAAATTGTATTTAAATAGACATCTACAATTTAATTTATTTATAACAAATTCTTCATTTACACTTATTCTTTTACGTAAATATCATGAAAGAGTAGGTTAACAGAAAAAAAACATATGACATGGAAGAGTAGTAGCTAGTAATCACGTAAATAAAAATAAAAAGAAAAATTTCAAGATTTGATCAATTTAAGTGTGTGTACTACTAAGACGAGCGTGATAATTACTGGATGATGACACAACTTGCAAGTTTATATTAATTATAAATTTTTATTCTGCATGTGAGCTTTTCATGTATAATATGAAGAACGTAACCTATACAAGTTGTCTTCAGCAGTCAGAGTCAAACAAAAATAAATAAATTAATTTTCATGAGAAATGACTATCATCAATCAAATCTTGAATTGTGAGAAACTCTCAAACCTAGATGAAATGATTTATTAAATTAATTTTCTGATGTATTACTGAGTCAAGAATTGATGCTCAAAGATTATCTAATACGGTGATCTCCTTATCTTAAGGCCCTTATGAGTAACAAGCAAATAATTAACTTCTATGTCGTTTAGATTCTCATTTCAATTTATTTTAATTTATTTTTTTGATTTTAATTTGACACTAAATTTTAAGAAAGTAATATTTTTTTTGAATTTTGTGATCTTAAATCAAAAATATGTTAAGAATATCAAAATTTTCTTTAATCTTGTGGTCTTGAACATGTCATGTGAAAAATTAAAATTAAAGAGTTTCCAAAAAAAGAAAAAGACGTTTTTGAAATTGGAATTGAAATGTAGTTTTAAACATGTCATGGTCTTAAACATGTCATTTCTTGTAATCACAATATAATATGTACTTCTCCGTTCTTTTTTATTTGGACCTTATATTAAAATAGAATTTTTTTATTTATTCATTTTAGTAAATTGAAAGAGACTTATTATTTTTCTTCCAATGTTACTCTTATCATTAAGTAACTACATAAAATATTAATAGTCAAACTTAAATTTTTAAAACATAATAAATAATAGTAATTTAATAAAATAAATCTGACTTAAATTTTTAAAACATAATTAATAATAGTAATTTAAAGAAGATGTCACATGTGTGAGTTTGATTAAATATATGCACTGATTAGCTCTAACCATATATAAATCGTATTTGGGTTAATCCAAAATAACTAAACATCATTTATTGATTCGTACCTAGTTCCTTCGATGTATCACATTTTGTGATTGAATTGATTCAAAAAATAACGATATCTCTTTGTTTGAAGCTGTGATTTTTTGTTCTAAGCTGGTGCAAATTTATAAACAAGTTACAATCGATTTCAAATCTAGGTTCAATTCATCGTTTTCTTCCCGCAAAGATGATAACTTTTTTAAAAATTCAACCCCAATAATTTTGATCAACTAAAGTCAAATGATTTGGGTCTAATATTCAAGTTGATCAATAAATTAATTTTACCTACTTAATTAAAATCTTATATATGTTATCTCATAATTTTGTTAAAAGGAGAAACATTATCGCAAAATGAAATTAGGAACGAATAGGTGAAAGGTGGGACATTTTAAACCCCAATAATAATGCTAGGAACAATAAAATCCAATAGGTGAAAGAAGGATAAATATAAATCATTTTCAATATTTAGGGGGTGTTTTTTTTTTTTTTTTTTTTTTACCTTTTTTTCGTATATATTATACTGTATAATCTTTCATATATACAGTAATTTAAAGAAGTAAAATTATCTGTAATATCATTATTCGATTATCTATAGAAGAGCGTGAAATTATTAAGTGAGATACGATTTTTACATATTGGTATCTCATAATATCAAAATAAGTAAAATTATCTATATCAAATTTTAATTCTTTATCTTATTCATAGTTCAAATAATATTCAACTATCTTAACATCGTCAAACAAGTGTCATATTGATCATTCACAAAAATTAGTACGTACTTTATTCTTTTATATGTATAATAATTTACTCAAAATTTTATTGTATTAATATTATTTTAACAAACTCTGTATTACATAACTCGGTGTGCACGTGCTGAAAAATTAATTTTATGAAAATATTACAAAATAACTTTTTTGTTATAAATAAATCTATTGTGTCATAGTGAATGCCTACTTTGTTTCTTTGGATAAAAAAATTAGAAATCCTAACTTTGGGGCCAAATTAGTTTTTTCCTATAAATAAAAAGATTTTTCTTCATTGCAAATAATCCTTCAAGAGAAATAAGATCTTCTCTCCCCCTCTACAATATTCTTATTCTTCTTATTATTTTATAGTTTTATAACACGTTATTAGCACGAAATTTTATCATTTTGAGTTTAATTTTTTATTTCGTTTGAAATTTTTGAAGTTACACGACAGAAAGATAAGTACTTTACTTTGATAGTCTTTCACTATGTTAAATCTGACCTTATGTTGGTATTTGTTTAAATCACTATCAAAACTTGAAGACATCACTTGTTCCCTTACTGTATCAATAAGAAATTCTCTTTGCCTACTTTTTTTTTGGTAAATAAGGGACAAAAGTTGATGTTGCATTTGTGGAGATAAGTTATCATATAAAATTATTAATATATTATTGCATAGGTATATTACAATTTTCTATAAAATTATAGTTTTAATGAGTTATACTATGTGACAAAATTTATGTAGGTGTTGGTGTCACGATTCAAATCGCCGCGAGTAGCACTCATTCATAACTTCCGGATGAGCAAACCAATAACTGAATCAACACTTAGTGAGTCTAACAGCTCAAAACCAATTGCATTAATTTAAACTAGCATTCATAGCTAAAATAATACTAAAAGTAATGATCCTGCGAAAATACCCCAAGAATTTAAAAGTCGATGTACCAAAATATCTGCTAATATTTAGAGTGCGGGGATGCAACCTCAAAACAAATTAGTCTAAGTCCAAAACAATGGACTAGAGATGTACTAGATGAAACCATGGTAGCCTGGAAGAAGCAGCTCACCCTTGGAATCTGGAAACGTCGGGACTACAACTGAGTTCGCGTAGCAGCCGTCGGAATATGTCCTGTACTTACAAAAAGGAAAGCAAGTGCAGAATCAATACACAATCACAGTGTACTGATAGGATCATCGGTCAGCTCCAATAAATAAAATATGAACAATAAACCAAGACCGAGTAAAGCAGTACAAACATGTAATAACAAGCCAGCAATATAACCCCAGTCTCTTAGTCTTTCTTCTAACTTACCAACCACATGAAACAGGTTCAACAACCACCGTAACAATAAATAATAACAATAAGAATATACCCTTTTTAAGTAACCCGGACCAACCAAGGATACCTAGAACAACACCTAAGTGTTTAACATGAAGTTCTCGGTTTACACAAGGACCAACCCCATATTTAAGTACAACTACCCGACATCTCATAGACCAGTATGCAACAATCACAGTTTCAACAATCAAATTGGCCCACTCATAGAATCATCGACAAAATACAATCAAGTATAATTAAATCCGTACTAGGTGTGGTACCCGAGCCAACTGTTATAAAATCTATATCAGGTGTGGTACATGAGCCAACCGATAAGTATCCAGTACCAGACGTGGTACTCGAACCAACTAATATGTATTTCGTACCAGGCGTGGTACCCGAGCCAACCGAATATCACACACAATCCAACAAGTCAATAATTAATGAACAAAATCACACCTATAAACCAACAAGCAATCAAACCAAGTTCATTTCACATGATTGACACCCATATACTTATACATTCATAATTTAATTCCCTAAGCATGCAATGCGCATATAATACTAAGCGATAGTTACATGAAAACATATTACATTTGGAAAAATAATAATCATCACCTACCTCGAGTATCCTGAAAGCTCTACTGGACCTGGGCCTTTCTGTTCCCTGAAGCTTCCGCTTGCCCTTGGTCTAAAAATAATACACAGAACTATAGTCAATCCAAATGGCCTAATAATACCCGGATTATACTCAAGTCTTAATTCTCAGGCCAAATCATGATTATTTCGCCCACTCCAGGGCTTTCCCACCATTAATTCACCTAAAACTATTATTTTTACGGTTACATTTAGTGAATTATGGTGAATAGATCATTATTGAACAACAATAAATAAGACCCAAGAACCTCTACGCCTTAGAATTTCCATAACACTAGATTCTATCCTCTTAGGTCTATTCAAACTTTCTCCCAAGCCTGCAATTATCGATTCTAATACCCGGGAATCAAAGTACTAAAGTAGGAGAGTAAAATTCTTACCTTAGTGATGATTTTTGTTGAAAAACTGAGTTGGAGTCTCCCAATTTGCCTCTGCCCTTTCCCAAAACGTTCTTGAGAATTTTTGAACATTTTTGGAGAAGTTTTTGCATTTACAGTGACTTACTCCTCTATAGTGGTCTCCACTCCACTATAGCGGCGCTGCCATAGTGGACCCAACCGCTATGGCGGTGCTGACTGTCTTTGACTTCTGCTATAACAAGAATTTCTCTGCTATAACAGTTGTCGATGTAGCGCAGTGTCAACCTCTATAGTGATTGACACGAAACACTCAAAAAATCTCCCAAAAGTGTCCATTTTACAACACACTTCAAAACCTGATGTTCTGAACCAACCCCTTCACATTAACCTTGATATCAGGAGTTCTACTCACTCAAATTCATTTTCCCATAAGATATTTTACCCCATCCTTTCTCGAATTGCTCTAGACCATACCTCATTCAAAAATCATCCGAGACTAGCCTAGCCCAAAATGTTTAACTCTCAAACCCGAAAGTTTTCTAACCCAAAACTTTTCATGAATTGATTATCTATAACGATGGAATAGGTTATTACAATAGATATTAATTTACCCATCATTCATCCCTGAACGATCAAACCCAAAAAGATGAGCTAAAAGGGAGAAAAGGGTAGTACCTGAATCCTCAAACAAGTGAGGGTACTTGTCTCGTGTCCTTCTCGGTTTCCCAAATGGCTTCCTCAATCAAACAATGTTTCTATTGAACTTTTACCAATAATTTTCTTTGTCCTCAATTTTCGGACATCCCGGTCTAGAATCGCAACCGACTCCTCCTTGTACTGAAGACCCTTGTCTAGCAAGATCGAATCCCACTTAATAATGTACTCCTCATCCTCATGGTATCGCTTCAACATAGATACATGGAAGACTAGATGGACCCCGGATAAACTGGTGACTCTACAATCTCGAGAACCTCAAACAAACTAATATACCGAGGGCTAAGCTTGCCCTTCATTAGTGACACCTTCAACAACACTTGTTTACTAACCTGAAATGCCATGTCCCTTACTTTGCGATCTGCATACTCTTTTTGCCTGCTTTGGGCTGCTAGCAACTTGGTTTGAATTCCTCTTACTTTTTCCTGAGCTTCCCTCACCAAGTCCACGCCCAAAGGTTTCACATCGCCTGCCTCAAACCACCCTGACCAGAATGAAATGAGCTAACTTGGTCAGCCTGTCCACGATGACCCAAATGGAGTCATACATTCTCAAGGTCTTAGGAAGACCCACCACAAAATTCATGGCTATCCTTTCCCATTTCCACTCGTCAATGGGCATCCTCTGAAGAAATTCTGCAGGCCTTTGATGCTCATATTTAACCTGCTGAAAATTCTGACACTTAGATACATAGTCAATTATGTCTCTCTTCATTCCAGGCCATCAATAAAGTCACCTCAAGTCCTGGTACATTTTGATTATGCCCAGATGGATGGAATACCATGAACCATGAGCCTCTGCCAACACATTCTGAATCAAGTCATCGATCCGAGGAACACAAATCCTCCCTCTGAAACTCATCACTCTACCAGCGTCCAATGTGGTGTCCCGGGCCTCCCCGGACACCACCTTGTTCCAAAGCTTATTTAACTGCACATCCTGAAACTTTTTGGTTTCGATCTCCTCCAAAAATGTGGGTTTAACCTCAATACTGGCCAACACCCCACCCTGTTCTAAAATGCCCAACTATATGAACTTGGATTCTAGAGCCCGAATATCTCTAGTCAAAGGTCATTTGGATACCCCCAAACAAGCTAAACTTCCCATGCTAACCGCTTTCCAGCTCAAAGAGTCTGCCACCATATTGGCCTTGCCCGGATAATACTGGATGATCACATCATAATCCTTCAATAGTTCCATCCACCTTCTCTGTCTCAGATTCAAATTCTTCTGTGTAAACACGTGTTGCAGGCTGCGATGATCTGTGTACACTTTACACTTGACACCATAAAGGTAGTGTCTCCATATATTTAGCGTAAAGACTACCGCTGCCACTTTCAAATCATGGGTTGGGTAGTTCTTATCATGAGGCTTCATCTGCCTTGAAGCATAAGCTATAACATTCCTGTCCTGCATCAACACAACACCCAAACCCAAAATGTGAAGTATCACAAAACACAATGAAATCTTTACCTTCAACCGACAATGATAGGATGGGAGCTGTAGTTAGAAGTGTCTTGAGCTTTTGGAAGCTCTCCTCACATTTGTCAGACTAAACAAAAGGTACCTCCTTCTGAGTCAACCTTGTAAAGTGAGCAGCAATAGATGCAAAATTCTTGAAAAACCTGCGGTAATAGCCTACAAGCCCCACAAAACTTCTAATCTCCATCACCGAGCTAGGCCGGATCCAACTCTTAACTGTTTCAATCTTTTGGGGATCCATCCTCACCCCCTTTTCTAAAACCACATGCCCTAAGAAGGCAATCGAAGACAACTAAAATTTGCACTTCAAAAACTTGACATACAATTTCTGGTGCCTCAATATCCCCAGAACAATGCGAAGATGCTCTGCATGCTCTTCCTTACTCTTGGAGTAAATCAGAATGTCATCTATAAATACAATGATGAACGCATCCAGAAATGATTTGATGACACCATTCATCAAACTCATGAAGGCCACCGGCATGTTAGTTAACCCAAATGACATCACCAAGAACTCATAGTGTCCATACTGAGTCTGGAATATCATCTTAGGTATATCCTCCAGCCTAATTTTCAGCAGATGATACCCCGACCTCAAATCAATTTTTGAAAATATGAAAGCACCCTGTAACTGGTAAAAAAAGTCATCTATGTGGGATAAAAAATACTTATTTCAGATGGTGACCTTATTCACTTACTAGTAGTCTATACATATCCTCATACTACCATCTCTCTTCTTCACAAATAAAATCGGAGCACCCCAAGGTAAAGAACTTGGAAGAATAAAGCCCTTATCTAAAAGTTCCTGAAGCTGAGTCTTAAGTTTCCTCAATTCTGCCAGAGCCATTCGATAAGGAGGAATAGAAATTGGGCGAGTGCCCGGCTCCAAATCTATACAGAATCCAATGTCTCTATCCGGAGGTATGCCAGGCAATTCTTCCAGAAAGACCTCCTGAAATACCTCGGGTGAAATAGGGGGAAGGCTTGCACCTCCTGCTGGTGCCACCCCCTCCAGCTCCGCCCTCCTCAAGTACAACCTCAACTTTCTCGTCAACATAATCCTGGGGTGGGAGAGGGGTCGCTGCTCTTGGGTATGCCGCTGTCTGAGCTTCACCCCTGGCGGGTGTTGCTCTTTCTCTGCCTCTGCCCCTGCCCCTTCCCCTTTCTCGCCCTTTGGCCGCTGGTTCTACCACTGGAGCCATTGCTCTAGCTCTGTTACGCCTTGTATCAATCATCTGCAGACAAAAGAGTGAATGAAGTTAGATACCAATTTGTATCACCAGATACCAATTGGAATTAAGTTATAACACGAAGAAAGAAATAAGAGATAGTTTTTTAAAGTCCTATATCCTCTCGAAGAAAAGTACAGACATCTTCGTATCATTTCACAAGACTCTACTAGACCCGATTTGATACGACGAGATCAACGAACCTAGAGCTCTGATACCATCTTTGTCACGACCTAAACCGCCGCCAGTGGCACCCATCCATAACCCCCGGATGAGCAAACCAATAGCTAAATCAATACTTAGTGAGTTTAACAGCTCAAAACCAATTGCATTAATTTAAACTAGCATTCATCGCTAAAACAATACTAAAAGTAATGATCCTGCAGAAATACCCCTAGAATCTGAAAGTTGTTGTATGAAAATATCTACTAATATCTAGAGTGCGGGAATGCAACTCCAAAATAAATTAGTCTAAGTCAGAAACAATGGATTAGAAATGTACTAGATGAAACCATGGTAGCTCAGAAGAAGCGGCTCATCCTTGGAATCTGAAAACATTGGGACTACAACTGAGGTCGTGTAGCAGCCGCCAGAATATGTCCTGTACTCACAAAAAGAAAAGCAAGTGCAGAATCAGTATACAACCACAGTATACTGGTAGGATCATCGGTCAACTCCAATAAATAATATATCAACAATAAACCAAGACTGAGTAAAGCAGTACAAATATATAATAACAAGCCAACAATATAATCCCAGGCTCTTAGTTTTTCTTCTATCTTACCAACCATATGAAACAGGTTCAACAACACCACAACAATAAATAATGACAATAAGTATATACACTTTTTAAATAACCCAGACCAACCAAGAATTCCTAGAACAACACCTAATTATTTAATATGCAGTTCCCGATCTACACAAGGATCAACCCCACATTTAAGTACAATTACCCAATCTCTCATGGACCAATATGCAACAATCACAGTTTCAATAATCAACCCGGTTCACTCATGGAACTATTGACAAAATACAATCAATAAGTATAATTAAACCATATCAAGTGTGGTACCCGAGTCAATCAATATGTATCCCGTACCAGGTATGGTACCCGAGTCAACCGAATGTCACACACAATTCAATAAGTCAATAATTAATGAACAAAATCACACCTGTAAACCAACAAGCAACCAAACCAAGTTCATTTTACATGATTGACACCCGGATACTTCGACATTCATAATTCCATTCTCTAAACATGCAATGCACATACAATACTAAGCGACAGTTACATGAACATATATTGCATTTGAAAAAATAATAACCATCACCTACCTAGAGTAGCCTGAAAGCTATACTGGACCTGAGCCTTTCTGTTCTCCAAAGCTTTCACTTGCCCTTGGTCTAAAAATAATTACACATAACTATAATCGATCTAAATGGCCTAATAATACCCGAATTATACTCAAATCCTAATCTCCAAGTCAAACCATGATCATTCTGCCCACCCCAGGGCTTTCCCACCATTAATTCACCTAAAACTACCATTTTTATGATTATATTTAGCGAATTATGATGAATTGATCATAATTGAACAACAATAAACAAGACCCAAGAATCTCTATTCCCTAGAATTCCCATAACACCAGATTATACCCTCTTAGGTCTATTCAAACTTTCTCCCAAGCCTGCAATTATTGATTCTAATACCCAAGAATTGAAGTATTAAAATAGGGGAGTAAAATCCTTACCTTAGCGATGATTTTCGATAAAAAACTGAGTGGAGTCTCCCAATTTGCCTTTTTCCTTCCCCAAAATATTCTTGAAATTTTTTGAATGTTTTTAGAGAAATTTTGTATTTACAATGACTTACTCCGCTATAGCGATCCCCACTCTGCTATAACAACACCGCCAAAGCAAACCCAATCGCTATAGCAGTGCTGACCATCTTTGACCTCTCCTATAGCGAATTTTTTCCCGTTATAGCGGTCGTTGTTGTAGTGCAGTGTCATCCACTATAGCGGTTGATACATAACAAAACCTCAAAAAATTTCTCGAAAGTGTCCATTTTACAACACACTTTAAAACCTGATGTTCTGAACTAATTCTTTCACATCAACTTTGATATCGGGAGTTCTACGCACTCAAATTTATTTTTGAAAAGTATCCCAGACTCCTAAATGTATTAGCTAACGTAAAAACTAACTCGACATAAGATATTTTATCTCATTTTTTTCTGGATTACTCTAGACCATACCTTGCTCAAAAATCATCTGAGACTAGTCTAGCCTAAAAATTTTAATCTTCAAACTTGGAAGTTTTCTAATCCAAAACTTCACACGAACAGATTACTCATAATGACATAACAGGCCGTTACAGTTGTCTAGCTTAATTAACGCCTCGTAATATGGTGAGTCATGACTTGGAGGCAGACTCCTTTTGAACAAAGCCATTTGAGTATATATGGCTATCACGAGTTTGTGACCAATGGTGCCACTCATTGTGATTCATTTATGTTTATAAACACCAGAAGTGATTAAACTTTATGATGCTTTATAACTGCTTAGTTGTAATTATTTTGAAGCCTAGTATACTTTGAAAGACATATTAGAGAAAGATTTTCTACATCATTGTATGCCTCGATTTGCTTTTGAAGTAGCAATATCTTGAAAGAAATTCTAAGCTATCATAATTTGATAGGCTTAAGACACTATTATATTCCATTCTCAGAGAATGATAATTTCAATAGTTAAAAATATAGATCCATTCCCTGGAGTGAATGTGACAGTAGTTAGTAAAACTTATAAATACGAATGTATTCTTGATTGTGAAGATATCACAATTCACCTCCTGAAGAGGTAGACTAATTGAGGAGAAATATCCTAAATATTTTATGTTCTACTCCTAAAATAGTAGAACTTTGAAATGTACTCCTGAAGTAGTAAATATGAAATTCATGCTATAGGAATGAAGTTTACAAAAGAAAATAACACATATCAAGATAACTTGAAATTACTAGTATAAATAATTTATCTGTTGGCATGAATAATTTTGCCATTTCAGAGATGTGCATATTAAGTATTCAACATACATTGAAGAACTAGAAAATTCTTCAAGAATTATTTATAATGTTTGTTCTCATGATAAGTTGATTAGATCAATTAATATTGAGACTGAATTTTTAAAAGTCTGAAAACTATAAAAGGTGAATATGGGTCTCTTCGCCGTTCATGTAATATATTAAGATACATCTATAAGATGGTCACATGTGCATTTATTGTTAACTCTCAGTTTGACATTAACAAAATTTCTTGTGCAAAATAATTTAGTTAAGAACACAATTTTGAGATTGTGTAATCAAGACCATTTATCTTGATAATATTGAATAATATCCAAGCTGATTTGATGTTAAATGCCTCAGATAAATAGTTGAATCATTACTTATGAGAACAAAGTTTCATGTGATAATCTAAAATATGATATACAAAAGTATTTGTATGCATCAAATCAATAAATTATGATTAATTTTTCTCTCTCAATTGGTTTAGGGTCAAAAATCACATATTTTTCATCTAATAATTTTTTATGTGTGATATATAATTAATAAACATATCATACTGCACAAAGATGGATTCCTCAAAAAAGATATGTTATCTTTTCTAACATAAGGGGGAGAGGATAAGCATTTATAAAATATGTTGTGAATTATTATTAATATGATCCTCATTCAAAAGATGATTCAAGTCAAATGCTAGGAACATTTGTTGACCTAAAAATAATTATATATTTAGCTACAAATGCTCCTATTGGAATGTCTCTAAAGGACAAAGTCTACGACATGCATGAAACATGATATATACCAATCAATTTCAAATGCAATAATCCTTGAAAAAGAGAGGAGCAAATGATCAAATGATCATAATAAGGTAATATGCTCTTGAAGAGCCTATGGCATAACACTACATGAAACCTCATGAGAGATTTAGGTACCTAAGAAAAATGAGGAAAGTGATGAGATCTCAATAAGTTATGTCCTATTGGAAATGAATACAAATAATATATCGTCAATGATATATTTGATACAATACAACGCAATATCATAAAAGATTATAAGGATCTAAATTCTATGTTTATATAAGCATGATGACGTAGAAATATTTATCAAGTGAAATGATGTGTCTTGGTAAGCATAAAGCTTATTTGATGTGCAATTCAGACACTAGAAGATGTCATATATTTAGTACTGAATTTTGTCACTTGACAAAATTCGTATGAAAATTATGAAGATTCAAAATGCCTGAAGCTTATACAAGTTTTTGAAAAACTTATTTATAATTTTTATATAAATTAAGTCAATCAAGGTTGGTGTACTAGAATCGCCTTAATGAATATTATTGAAACTCTTGGAGAATTTTCAAAAGCAATATACTACCTGTTGAAATGAGAAACTTACAAAATTGGATTAATTTTGAAGTATCATATCTTATGCAATTAATGCATTTTAAATCCTGCTATAACTATGAGCATAATATAATTTTACTCCTATATGGAGATACATCAATAAGATGACTTGCCTATTGCAAATGAAATCCCCCGTATAAATGCGTTTATCCTAACGAATATTATTAAATTTTTAAATATATATACATGACATTCATCTGATTGACATAAGAGTTCAATATAGACATATTATCTATTTTCATGACGGGTTACTGTCATACCAAGTTGCTTTACATGACAGTCAAACTATTATGAGATAATAACATTTCATGAAATAAGTCAAGAATTATATATGATTGAGGTCAATGATACATCTCATTCGAGAAAAATATAGCCTGAATTATGACAAAATATCCACAATCTTATATGAAGATAATGTATCATGCATATATAGCACAACTGAAGGGAGAATTCATAAAACGGAGATACAATGAAGCATATTTCACCAAAGATATTCTACATACATGAGCTCCAAAAATATGATGATATTGACGTGCAACAAATTCATTTGAGTGATAATAGGGCTGATGTATTCACTAAGTCTCTACCATCTACAACTTTCAAGAAGATGGTATACAAGATTGGAATGTGAAGATTCAAGTCTTTGGATTGATGTTCTCATCCGGGGGAGTTAATACACGTTGTACTCTTTTTTCTCACAAAGTTTATCCCACTGGGGTTTTCTTATAAGATTTTAAATGAGGCAATAAATATGCATATTATTAGATATGTGTACTCTTTTTCCTTCATTATAATTTTTTCCACTGAATTTGTCACGCCCCGAGGCTACCCCCTGGATGCAACACGGTACTTAGTATCACAAATGACCCCAAGCTAACCCATGGCATGACATATCTATACAAGTTTAATTTTTAAAACATACACTGTGCGAAAGCTAAAAAAATAATTTAATAATTGAAACGGAAAGAACCCAAAAAAGAAAATCTGAATATACGAAACATATAAATAGCATAGTGCTGACTGAAAACAACACTAACAACTGCTGAAATCTAGTTATGTCTGAAAGCCTTCTAACTGATATGAGTTACTGGGATATGCCCCCAGCTAAATCTGACAGGACTGAAACTGAAACAAAGTAAATACTGAAAGTGAAGCATGTCTATCGTCCTCGAACTATGAGGACTCACCACTGAGCTGCTGAGTACGGATTGAAAGTTGACTAAGCGCGGTCTGGATGCTGAGTGCCTGAGCCTACATCATAAAATGATGTAGCACAAAAGTATGCGTCAATACTTTAAATGTACTGAGCATGCATGATATATACTAAGCTGAACAATAAAGAACTGAACATAAACATGAACGAACTAAAATATAAGTGAAAGCTGGACTGAATACAATGAACGAGTACAAATCATAAATATAACATGCTGAACTGAATACTGAAATAAATACTGGGCACATGGTCAATGCAATATGAGTTTGACTGTGGGAGATACTATTAATCAACATACCCCAAGTTGAGCTAACTATGGGACCAAACTGTAACCTGGATGGAAGGGTGTTCATACCTTGCCAAGGGTACGAACAAGTCTGACGTGAATCCAATACTGATGTCCACATGGGACAAGGATGTGCAGCCTAGTCTGACAGCTGACTCCTTTAATACCTACGGTGGCGCCGTAGTTCTGTGACTTGGGCACTGCTACTAAAGGTCTTAGCCTAAACTGACAGCTAAGCCTTTATCCCCTCGTCCACTCGGTACTAAGTCTACTCCCAACTGAGTATAGACAACAATGCATTAAAATAGTGGATAGCTCAAAGTACTGGTAATTAACTGAGAATGCAATATACTTATACTGAAAGATATGACATTTGATTTCTGAAGCATGATTATCTGACTGATCTGCCTAGCAAGCATAATTTATGAAGTACTGAGAATTATCACAAGCTAGTATTCTGAATTCTATACATAAACTGTAGTAATCCTCCAAGAAACATGAACTAAGCATCATATATAAAATAATAGCATCTAAATATCAAAGAAAAACTCTAAGGTTTATGAACCCTAGGTCTAATTAACCATGGAGAAACCTGAAGGACTGGTTGGATTCTAGGGACCTAATGGGTGAAAGGAACCCACTAGTGAAATCCTACATACCTGGATGAAGATTCTGCGGTTGAACCTTTGGATTCTGAGAGAAACTTGGAGGAAACCTTTTTGCCTTGTTCTTGAGAGAAAGCATTCTGTTCTTGACTGAATTTGCTAAGTATCAAATGATTTTGGAGTAATGAGCGAAAATAAAGTTAAAAACCCTTTAATTACTCCCAAAATGACTAAGGATCAGAATTTAAATAATTAGGAAAAGATCGGACTTCCCCCAACTTAATCTGGGAATTTCAAAAAAACTGACAGCCGGACGGGCCGCCCAACGAGCGTTGGACCTGCGATGGCCCGTCGTCTAGGGCGTCGGGATGGGATAGGTTTGGGCTGGTCCCCTGGACCATTCCCATGGCCCGTTGCATCTGCGATGCCCGTGGCAATTTTCCCGTTGGGGCAAGGGAGGCTGAGAGGGAGGGGGTTGCTGGCCCCTTTTCACGGGCTGCTCGATGGACTGTTGGACCTCCGACGCCCGTCGGGTCCCCCATTTGGCTGGAGCCGGCTGGGACAAAGTCCCTGGCCCTTTCCCACAGGGACCCCTGATGGGCCATCGTGTCCACGATGCCCGTGGGTCAGCCCGTGGGGTTTGATTGGGATAGAATTTCCTCTGAGTTCTGGGTTTTTACAGCTGGATTAAATTCTGGAGTGTTATAATATCTCCCCCTTGGGATCATTCATCCTCGAATGAATGTTAACTAAGCCGATTTTGGGGGGAAAGAGCTGCAATCCCTACCAACTGAAAACTAAAAGCTGATACCTAACTGAACTGAGTTCCATGAACATGCAAATATGCTGAAGTGCAAGGATAACTGATGGAACAAGGTACTGAGACTGAATTGCACAAGAGTAAACTAAAGGACTAGAGAGGAACTATTACCTCGAGCTAAAACTGACTCGGAGGGAAAGAGGTGAGGATACTTGGCTATCATGGCTGCTTCTGATTCCCAAGTAGCTCCCTCTACGGACTGATTCCTCCATAAAACATTTACTGAAGTGACTTCCTTACTTCTCAACCTATGAACCTGACGGTCAAGAATCTCAACTGGAACCTCCTCGTAGGTGAGGCTATCCTTCACAGCCACGCTCTCTAGAGGTACAATCAATGCTGGATCACCCACACACGTCTTCAATAGGGAAATGTGGAAGACTGGATAAACCATTGCTAGTCCTGCTGGCAACTCTAACTTATATGCCACATTACCAACCCTCTTCAGGATTTTGTAAGGACCTACATACCTGGGACTGAGCTTTCCTTTCCTGCCAAATCTCATCACTCCCTTCATGGGTGACACATTTAGGAAACCCAATCATCGATTTTGAACTCTAAGTCTCTTCTCCTCACATCTGCATAGGACTTCTCACGACTCTGAGCTGTTTTCAATCACTCCCTGATGAGCTGAACTTTCTCCATAGCCTCATGTACCAAATCCATTCCAACCAAGGCTGCTTCACCTACTTCAAACCAACCAACCGGTGATCTACACCTACGCCCCTAGAGTGCCTCATATGGGGCAATCTGAATACTGGAGTGAAAGCTGTTTTGGTAGACAAATTCTATAAGAGGTAGGTGATCAGCCTAACTACCCTTGAAATCAATCACGCAAGCTCTCAACATGTCCTCTAAGGTCTGAATGGTACGCTCTGCCTGACCATCCGTCTGCGGATGAAATGCTATACTGAGATTCACGTGAGTACCAAGACCTTTCTGGAATGATCTCCAGAAATGAGATGTAAACTGAGGAACTCTATCTGAGATGATAGACAAGGAAACCCCATGCAACCTGACTATCTTGCTGATGTAGAGTTTGGCATAGTCCTCCACTGAATCTGTAGTCTTGACTGCCAGAAGTGAGCTGACTTAGTAACTCTGTCCACTATCACCCAAATAGAGTCATGCTTTTTGCGAGTACGAGGTAAACCCATAATGAAATCCATGATGATCACCTCCCACTTCCAAGTAGGAATGCTAATAACTTGAGTCATACCTCTTGGTTTCTGATGTTCTACTTTCACCTGCTGACAGTTGGGACACTTAGCCACAAAATCTGCGATGTCCCTCTTCATGCCGTTCCACCAATAGACTTCCCATAGATCACGGTACATCTTAGTGGCGCCCGGATAAATATAATATCTAGAATTATGGGCTTCTGTAAGGATCTGCTGCCTCAACTCACCCACCTTAGGAACACATAAGCGACCCTGATAATGAAGCACACCATCTCTCCCTTGGGAGAAAACCTTTACTCTCTGCTGATGAATTACACCCTTTAGCTAAAGCAATATAGGGTCACTATCCTGTTTCTCTTGAACCTCTGCTACCAAAGAAGATTACGATCCATTTTGGACTATCACACCACCCTCTGACATGTCCATAAAGCAAACTCCTAAGCGAGAAAGCCGATGAACATCTCTGGCTAATTCTTTCTTCTCTTTCTCAACATGTGACACCTTACCCATGGATAGTCTGCTGAGGGCGTCACCCACTACATTGGCCTTACCCGGATGGTAGAGCACATTCATATCATAATCTTTGAGGAACTCAAGCTATCTCCTCTGATGAAGATTCAACTCTTTCTGTGTGAACACATACTGGAGGCTCTTATGATCTATGAATACATCAACATGAACACTATACGAGTAGTGTCTCCAGATCTTTAAGGCAAACACAACAGCAGCAAGCTCGAGGTCATGAGTCGGGAAGTTCTTCTCATGGACCTTAAGCTGTCTGGAAGCATATGCTATGACCTTACCCTGCTGCATCAAGACACAACCCATGCCGATCCTGGAAGCATTGCAATTAACCATATAACCATCTGAACCCTCTGGTAGAGTCAAGATAAGAGCTGTAGTCAACCTAGTCTTCAACTTTAAGAAGCTTTTCTCACACTCATCTCACCACTGGAACTTGACCTTATTCTGAGTCAACTTGGTCAATGGGAAAACTATGGATGAAAATCCTTCAACAAACCTCCTGTAGTAACCGACCAAACCCAAGAAACCTCTGATATCTGTCGGGGAGGTGGGTCTGGGCCAGTGCTTTACTGCCTCAATTTTCTGTGAATCCACTTAGATCCCTTCGCTGGATACCACATGACCAAGGAAAACAACTGATTTCAACCAGAACTCGCACTTACTAAACTTAGCGAATAGCTTACGGTCCTTGAGAGTTTGCAAAATGACCCTCAGATGATTCACATGCTCTTCCTCATTCCGAGAATAAATGAGGATATCATTAATGAAGATAATAACGAACAAGTCCAAGTACTTCTTGAACACCCTGTTCATTAAGTCCATGAAAACTGCAGGAGCATTGGTTAGTCCAAAAGACATAACTACAAATTTGTAGTGACCATACCGAGTATTGAAGGCTGTCTTCGGGATGTCACTACCTCTGACACTGAGCTGATGATAGCCGGATCTGAGGTCTATCTTAGAAAAGCAACTGGCACCCTAAAGCTGGTCGAACAAGTCATCAATCCTGGGGATGGGATATTTATTCTTAATTGTGACCTTGTTCAACTAACGATAGTCAATGCACATCCTGAGAGAACCATTTTTCTTACGCACGAACAACACTGGAGCACCCCATGGAGAGATGCTGGGTCTGATGAAGCCCTTATCTAGAAGGTCTTTCAGCTATTCTTTCAATTCCTTAAGCTCAGCTGGAGCCATTCTATAAGGAGGAATTAAACTAGGTTGGGTATTTGGAAAGAGATCTATTTCGAAGTCAATTTCCCTTTCTGGAGGGACTCCGAGAAGATCTTCTAGGAACACTTCTGGAAATTCGCTTACTACTGGAATTGACTCAAGAGTTGGGGTTTTGGAGTTTGAATCCTTAACCCAAACAAGATGGTAGATATAACCTTTGGAAATCATTTTTCTGGGTTAAAGTAGGAGATGAAACGACCTACAGGAACTGAGTTATCACCCTTCCATTCTAAGACTGGCTCATTTGGAAACTGAAACCAAACGATCCTAGTTCTACAATCGACTGAGGCATAACAGGAATGTAACCAATCCATGCCTAGAATGATATCAAAATCTACTATTTCTAACTCTACAAGATCTGCTGAGGTGACTTTCTGGAAAACTGTGACAAGGCAATTTCTGTACACCCATCTAGCTATAACTGGGTCACCAACTGGAGTAGAGACTGAGAAGGGTTCTGGGAGGATTTCTCTACTGACATCGAAGTTTACTGCTATATATGGAGTTATAAAGAAAAGTGTAGCCCCTGGATCTAACAATGCATAAACATCAATATTAAAGACTCGCAACATACCCGTGACCACATCAGGAGAATCCTCCTGATCCTGTCGAGCCTGAAGAGCATATAACCTGTTTTGGAGCTGACCACCACCTGTTCCAGACGAGGCACCCTGCTAAGTGGGGTGACCTACTGAAGCTGCTGTAGAACCAGTATGAGTCTGTGGGAGGACATCCTTACCTTTTGAGAAGCTGTTGGACAATCCCTCATCATGTGGCCTGGCTTACCACACCCAAAGCAATTTCCACTACCTGCCATGCACTTACCTTGGTGGTTTCTACCACACTTCTTACACACCGGATTTGTGCGCCCACTAGTAACCATACCTTGGGACTTAGAGCCAGATGCTCTATCCCGTCGATCCTTCTTGAACTTAAGCACTAGGGCACTCGCAGAAGATGAAGCTGGAGCTGAATTTTTCTGGCAGAACTGAGAGCGATTTCCATCCTCTGACCTCTGCTGAGAGTAGCTAAAGTTATCTGTCCTAGCCCTCTTAGTATCTCCTCCCCTTTCCTTGATTTTCTCCTACTCGATCTGCTGAGCGTAGGTAACCAACCTGGAGAAGTACATATCCTTAATCAGCATAGCAGTCTTGCACTCCTTGACTATATCATCCGATACACCGGATGCAAACTTGCTCATACGAGCTCTGGAATCAGCTACTATCGCTGGAGCATACTTGGATAGCTGAGTAAACTTGAGAGCATAGTCCTTCACGCTCATGTCATTCTACTTCAGATTGATGAATTCTTGAACCTTGGCTTTCCTGAGATCTAGTGGGAAGAACCGGTCCAGAAAAGCTATCTTGAAAAGATTCCAAGTCACTGGCCCTGCATTGGCACAACGGAATTCCTTCCATTGCTGGTACCAAGTGTAAGCCACTCCCTTCTACTGATAGGGGGCCAAATCTGCACCCTCGACTGGAGTGACACCCATAATGTCTGTCACCTTCTGAATATCATCCAAGAACTCTTGGGGATCTTCTTTCGACTTGGATCCATGAAACTCTAGAGGGTTCATCCGTGTGAAATCACGGATCCTGGCTGCATCAGCATTATTCTGAGGCAGAGCTGGTGCCGTAGCCATATGATTAACCTGGGCGGTCATGGCCTGATCAAGCACTTCGAAAGCAACCTTGAATTCGGCATGCATGACTTGCTCATTCAATGGATCTGCTGGAGCTACTGGATGATTCCTAACGTTAGCTCTTCTTGGAGGCATTTTTTTGAAATGCGAAGAGCATGAGTTAGAAGGAGATTAAATAGCGTTTACACTCTATAGCATGAGCTGGAAAAAGAAGGAAGGAAATTTGTTTCTAATGACATCTCGTAGACCCTCCCCCATAAGTGTGGCGCGCTTCACACCCATGAAAAAGACTCTACTTGACGCAACTTTTAGACACCATAGTACACTTAAACTTGATGCTTTGATACCAAGTTTGTCACGCCCCGAGGCTACCCCCTGGATGTAACACGGTGCTTAGTATCACAAGTGACCCCAAGCTAACCCATGGCATGGCATATCTATACAAGTTTAATTTTTAAAACATGCACTGTGTGGAAGCTAAATAAACAATTTAATAACTAAAATGGGAAGAATCCAAAAAAATGATCTGAATATACGAAATATATAAATAGTATAGTGCTGACTGAAAATAACACTAACAACTGCTGAAATCTAGTCTATATCTGAAAGCCTTCTAACTGATATGAGTTACTGGGACATGCCCCCAGCTAACTCTGACCTGAAACAAAAACAAAGTAAATACTAAAAGTAAAGCATGTCTATGTCCTCAAACTATGAGGACTCACCACTGAGCTGTGAGTACGGACTGGAAGTCGACTAAGCGTGGTCTAGATGCTGAGTGCCAGAACCTACATTATAAAATAATGTAGCACAAAAGTTTGCGTCAGTACTTTAAATGTACTGAGCATGCAGGATATATACTAAGTTGAACAATAAAGAACTGAGCATAAACATGAACGAACTAAAATATAAGTGAACGCTGGACTAGATACAATGACCGAGTACAAATCACGAATATAACATGCTGAACTGAATACTGAAATAAGTACTGGGCACATGGTCAATGCAATATGAGTCTGACTGTGGGAGATACTATTAACCGACATATCCCAAGTTGAGCTAACTATGAGACCAACCTGTAACCCTGGATGGAAGGGTGTTCATACCTTGCCAAGGGTACGAACAAGTCTGACATAGATCCACTACTGATGTCCACATGGGACAAGGATGTGCAGCCTAGTCTGACAGCTGACTCCTTTAATACCTACGGTGGCGCCGTAGTTCTGTGACTTGCGGACTGCTACTAAAGGTCTTAGCCTAAATTGATAGCTAAGCCTTCATCCCATCGTCCGCTCGGTACTAAGTCTACTCCCAATTGAGTATAGACAACAATGCACTGAAATAGTGGATAGCTCAAAGTACTGGTAATTAACTGAGAATGCAACATACTTATACTGAAAGATATGACATTCAATTTCTGAAGCATAATTATCTGACTGATCTGCCTAGCAAGCATAATTTATAAAGTACTGATAATTATCACAAGCTAGGGTTCTGAATTCTATACATGAACTATAGTAATCCTCCAAAAAAATGAACTAAGCATCATATATAAATTATAACACCTGAATATCAAAGAAAAACTCTAAGGTTTATGAACCCTAGGTCTAATCAACCATGGAGAAACCTGAAGGACTGGATGAATTTTAGGGACCTAATGGGTGAAAGGAACCCATTAGTGAAATCCCACATACTTGGATGAAGATTCTGCGATTGAACCTTTGGATTCTGAGAGGAACTTGGAGGAAACCTTTTTGCCTTGTTCTTGAGAGAAAGCGTTCTGTTCTTGACTGAATTTGCTAAGTATCGAATGATTTTGGAGTAATGAGGGGAAATAGAATTAAAAACCCTTTAATTACTCCCAAAATGACTAAGGATCAGAATTAAAAGAATTAGAAAAAGACCGTACTGCCCCCAACTTAATCTTGGAATTTTGGAAAAACTGAATACTTTGTCTCAATGAATATTCACTTTAGATTTCTTAGTCCATCTCATTATTAATTCATTGTTAAAACAATTTGAATATAAGAAATTTTGTCAATAATTCTTGTTGTATAGGTTTACAACGTGTAATTAAATTAAAAAAAAGGGCAAAATGATTTCCCTTTCAGTTGATTTTATTCAACGGACGGGCTGCTCGATGGGAGTCGGACCTGCGACAGCCTGTCGGCCAAGGAATCAGGATGGGACAGGTTTGGGTTGGTCCCCTGGAACATTCCCACGGTCAGGCCTACAACCCATTGCATCTGCGATGCCTATGGCAATTTGCCTGTCGGGGCAAGGTAGGCTGAGGGGGGGGGTTGCTGGCCCCTTTTCACGGGCTGCCCGACGGCCCGTCGGACCTTCAACGCTTGTAGGGTCCCCCGTTTGGCTGGAGCCGGCTGGGACCAAGTCCCTGGCTCTTTCCCACGGGGACTCCTGATGGGCCATCATGTCCACGACGCCCGTAGGTCAACCCACGGGGCTTGACTGGGATGAAATTTCCTATGAGTTCTGGGTTTTTACAGCTGGATTAAATTCTGGGGTGTTACAAAAATTTTCTAACAAGGTTTTAACGATACACATTATCTATCAAATAGACATCTAAGGAGGAATGTTATAAATATATTTATTGTATTATAGTGAATGTCTACTTTGTTTCTTTGGAGAAAAGTTAGGAACCCTAACTTTATGACCAAGTTAGTTTTCCTCTATAAATAAAGGGATCTTACTTCATTACAAATAATCTTTCAAGAAAAATAAGATCTTCTCTTTCTCTCTACAATATTTTTCTTTCTTCTTAGTCTAATGTCTTATAACGTTTTTTTCAATTTTTTAAATCATATCCAACATAGTAAAATATGGGACAAAGTAACAACATGTTTATCTTGCCCTATTGTCTTTTTTTTTCCAAATAAATTAAGCTTTTTATTAAGAAAAAATCAAATTCAACTCGACAATTTCAAGTTGTACCGATAGTTGAACTTGGATTTGACTTTGGCTATTTCTCTTTTCCTATTTTTTTTTTAAAAATTAAAATCGAGCGGTGGCTTATTTATTAAAAGCAAAATAGTAGTATATACACAAAAGGCCAGGTCCAAAAGTGACCCAGCCCAAACAAATGAGTAAACACAGCAGACAATAAAAGGTCACTTAGTTCTAATTAGGAAACCCTACACAAGCCTCGTCGTCTTCACACATTTGCTACTGATGATCCTCAATCCGCTTTTATGGAGGTTCATACGATAAGGTGTGAATCGCCTCTCCCAAATTTAGCTAAGGATCCAACCTCTCATTGTTCATTCTTCTCCTTCCCAGCTCAGTGCGTTGAGCTTCAAAAGAAGCTAATACCACCACTTAAACTAGTAAGATGAATCCATAAAATGAAGGTACCCATCTGAATCTGATGTTGTTTTTTCTTGTGAAATAAATTAGGTAAACTCCCGCTAGACTTTCACTCAAGATTTGGTGTTTACTGTTATTTGAATACCCCGACCAATGGCATCCCAAGCTCTCACAGGATGCAGGTGGTCGTATTCAACAAAAACCACTTCTAACAAAAGGTAACATCAGATCCTTGCTTAGTCCCAACTAGATTTTAGAGATAACCTACTTACACCATTTTGCTATCCGGGGATGGAGTAAAACAAACAAATCGGGGAAGAAGTGGGGCTCTAAGGTAGCTCAGATGCAACTTCAGGTAACCTACACTCCGCCCCCATTCTATAATGTTGTTTGTGGTTTGATGATCTTCCTTTCCATATATCTGCATCTTGATTGAATTTCATATACTAGACACTTCTGCACCCTCTACCTGTTGCTCTTTCTTCTGTGTTATGTTGCTAAGGGTCATGGTTGGTGCGTCTGATAGTAGGTGTTCCTGATTTGTCCAAGTTAATAATATTTCTTGCTCTTTCTGCAACTTGTTCTAAGTTGTTGTATTCAAACTCACCTGCAAAATAAAAAACCATGTTAGTGAAAACTCACCTAAAGGAATGTACCACTCTATCTGACATCTACTTCATCAATAATCTAATGGAGTTAGTCACCATTACCACACTCTATGGGGCCTCCCAAATCTGATTGAGGATTTGCACCATTATCCAAGAATCACTCTTTAGAATAATCTTCCTGATAGAATTAGATCTCTAATAATGAAGGCATTCCTTGATATCCATAGCTTCTGCCACCAAGCTAGTAGTATCATTAATTCTAGAGCCTTTTGCCACAACTAGGTCCCCATCCTAATTTCTAATGTAGAATGCAATATAGCTAGGACTAGGGTTTCCTTTGGAGGTTACCATCAGTATTACCCTTAAACCATCTTTCTTCAGGAGGTATTTATCACACAACCTTAAAGGAGTTGGAACTCCTGTGTTTCTGCAGAGTATCCACAATGTTTATCCACTCTCTTCCTTCAATTTTCATGTTGTATCTGGCCTTGATGGATTTAACAATAGTATCATTAATCTCCCATATGATCTTCCTCTCATGATATGATCCTCCATGAAATAATGTGTTTCTTCTTTTCCTTATGAACCATAAAATAATCATAGGAACTACATTAAACACCACTTTCATTCTATTGTGTCCTTCATGATTTCTCCACAACTTTACAACATGTTACAAATTCAGTCTCTGATCCACAATACCTGCTGCTCCACAGTATTGATTCCACACCCTTGTATTTGTCTCACCTTTAAGAAAAAAGTGATTGATAGTTTCTTTCTCATAGATGTTACAACAACCACAAATGTCAGTAATATCAGGATTCCAACTATTCATCAAGGCAACTACTAAAATATTCCCTTGCCATATCCTCCATGTCAAGAAGAAATATTTAAAAGGTAACCCCTTGCACCAGATAGCCTTTAGGTTTTCATTTTCCTCAGCTCTTTGTCTCAGAAGTTCCCAAGCACTTTTAGTAGTAAACTTACCTATGCTATTCCTGGTCCACCAAGGTTTATCCATGACATCCTAATAACAAACAAGTCCCATATTATCTCTGACATGATTTAGCACATGATTAGGGATTTCATTCTACATAGCCTCATAGTTCCATCCCTCTTCCCTCAGAAATCCTGCAATATCATTCAAAGAATGGCATGTATGAACTTTTGATTGGTGCATAAACAATGGACCAGTGTTTATCCAATTATGAAATCATACTGTAGATGTTCCACTCTTTGGTTCTTACCATATTGACCGTTCTACTTTGTCTCTGTTGTTCAACATTGCTTTCCACACTTGAGACCCTCATTTCCATTTCACAAGAGTAGGGATCTATTTTTTGCAATATTTATTCCATAAAAAATGAGTCCGCAGATTCTTTTGTGTTCTAAACCTCCACCACAATTTAGCATTCATGGCCTGGGATACATCATTAAGATATCTAAATCCCATACCACCTTTTTGTTTGGGAAAATAAACCTTATTCCAAGCAGCCCAGTGCTTGCTTCTTCCTGCTTCTTTATTGTTCCAAAAGAACTTTGCAAAGATCTTCTGAAGTTCCTTGAGAATGCTCTTGGGTGGAACAATTGCTGAGAGAATATATATTGGGGTACTCTGTAGCACACTCTTAATTAGCACTTCTTTGCCCCCATATGACAATAACCTACCCTTCCAGGCTTGTAGTTTGCTTTTGACTTTATCTAGTAGTTCTGCAAAGTGCTCTTTTTTCTTTTTGGAGTGTGATAAAGGAAAGCCTAGGTACTTTAGTGGAAAAGTACCTTTGGTCATTTCTATAACCTGTTCAACTTTTTGTACCACACCTGTGGTAGCATTTTGATGTAGGTAGAAGAAACTCTTGTCCTTATTCACCTTTTGACCTGATTCTAGTTCATACTCCTGCAAGGTCTTCATAATCTTCTTCATAGAGTAAACATCAGAAGAGGAGAATATTATTGTATCATCAGTATAAGTTAAGTGATTCAATTAGAATTCCACTTAGGCATGCCATGCCCCATAAAGAAAGGTTCATAGAGTAAACATCAGAAGAGGAGAATATTATTGTATCATCAGTATAAGTTAAGTGATTCAATTAGAATTCCACTTAGCCATGCCATACCCCATAAAGAAAGGATCATCAAATAACTGGTTAAGTGCTCTGGTTATTACTTCAGCAGATAGTATAAAGAGAGCAGGAGATAGAGGATCTCCCTGCTTTACACCCCTAGTAGAGTGAAAGAGACCAACAGATTGACCATTCAATAACACTGAGTAGTAACTATTAGAGATCAATCTCCAAATCATATCTACCACCCTATTAGAAAAGCCCATTTTTCTTAGAACCTTCATAAAAAGAACCAGGAAAACCTGTCATATGCTTTAGCCATATTCAATTTTAGAACCACATTTGAAGGATGCCCCCTCTTCCCCATATCAGCAATCAATTCTTGGGTTAACATGACATTTTCAATAATACTCCTATCCTTAACAAAGCCTGATTGATTAGGGGAGATCAATCTAGGTAGAATGCTTTTCAATCTATCATGCACAATTCTGAAGAGAATTTTATTCATAAAGTTGCTCAAACTAATAGGTCTTAAGTCCGAGAAAGATTGCATATTATCTTTTTTGGGAGTGAGAACTAAGTTAGTGTGCGTGATAGATTTTGGAAGGGCATTACCTGCAAAGAAGTCCAGTACTAGTCTAATAACATCACCACTAACTATGTCCCAGCAAGACTGAAAAAATCTCATGGATAAGCCATAAGGTCCACAAGCACTATCTCTATTTAAACTAAACACTTCCTTCTCAATCTCAGTATCATCAGGAATGGCCTCTAGGAGTTCATTATCTTCATCAGAGACTAAGTCAGGAATAGAATCAAGAAGTGGAAACTCTGTAGCATCTCTCTCTTGTGTAAACTGCTTTTGATAGTAATTTATAGCCTCAGTAGCTACTTGATCTTCCTCCTCCAGCCAACAGTCTTGATTATTGAGGATCCTGGAGACTTTTAGTCTGTTTCTCCTTCCTTTAACAATGCTATAAAAGAACTTAGTATTTCTATCACCACTTTCAAACCAATCATAGCCAGCCTTCTGTTGCCAATAACTTTCCTCCAATTTTAGATATCTAGTATATTCAGCCTTTGCCTTTTGCATCACATATCTGTTCTCCTTGGTGGGGTTTTCTTCAAATAACTTCTCCTTCATTTTAGAATTTTTTTCCCTAATAATGAGTTGCTGAAAAATATCTCCATAAGCTTGCCTACTCCACCTAGTGAGAGCCTTCTTCACATGTTTAATCTTTCTTTTGAAGTCCAAGAAGGGGTTGTTAGTGTGGTTTTTGTCCCAATTTCTCCTAACAACTTCTTTAAAGTCAGTATGATCAGTCCAGAACTTCAGAAATTTGAATGGCCTTTGAACCTTGATAGAGCCTGTTTGGATAAGATTTTAATCTGGTCAAATTAGATTTTAATCTCTTTTTTAGATTAATTAAGTGTTTGGTAAAATAGAAAAGCAATTAAAAAAAGCTAAAAGCTAAAAGCTGAAACCCCCAACTTTTTGCTTTTAGCTTAAAATTCTTTTTAAGTTTGACCAATATATTTACCCTTTTATCCCTTATAATTTTCTCAAATTCCAACATTACCCTCACTTTCAGCCCTAAAATATATGAAAGTACTCTCTTTTCTTTCATTCTCATCCCGCTTCTCCATCTTTTTCTTTCTCCAACAACAAAAAAAGTGTATAACATGACTTGTTTACCAAACACATTAACAACTTTTTTTTTTTAATTTTAGCACTTTTTATCCAAACATTTATCGACTTGTTTATAAGCATTTATTTTCAGCTTTTAATCACATTGCTTAAAAGCTACTTTTCTAAAGCAAATCCAAACATGCTCATAGTATGATTTTCACAAGTAATGGATAGAGGAGAATGATCAGAACATGATCAGAACCATCCATGGGTAAATGCTCAATTTTTATATGTGAAAATAAACTCTGGAATTTAGTGTTTAACAGTGCTCTATCAAGTCTTTCAAAGATACAATCAGTCCCCCCTTCCATTCTACCAAGTAAAAAGGTTTCCCTTATACTGTATCTGTAGCAGGTCACAAGATTCTATACAGTTATTAAAATCCTCCACATCAACAATAGTCACAGTAACTCCACCAATCTTCTCAGCTCTATTCATCACAATATTGAAATCACCCCTATTAACCAAGGATCATAGTGCCCATAAGCAATGTTGTAGATGTCATCTCACAACTCCTATCTTTGATTATTATCATATTTTGCATACACAGTTGTCACCATGAAAGAAATACCACCAGAAATCTCACCCATTTTAAAAGAGATTTGTTGATATGTGTCACTGATTATATTCACAGAGAAGCCATGATTAACAAAGAACCATATTCTTTTTGTGCTATTGTGGTACACTAGAGGCATCTTAATTCTATTCTTGTATTTTTTGATAGTCCTGGTATGCTGAAAGGCTTCTAGTAAGCCTATGAAAGCAAATTTATGTAACCTGTGTAACATTTGGATTCTCTGAAAAGCCTTCTGAGACTTAATAGATCTGATATTCCAAATTATAGCCTTCATTAGATGTTGTCTTTGTGAGATCCTCCAGTCCTCTTTGGTTGGGTTCTGACAGGCTGTGCAGCCTCCCCATTACCCTGTTTCTTTCTCTTTCTTGCAGATTTGATTGATTTAGTTGCCCTAGATAATAAATCAACAGTTCTTTCTATCTCATTTTCAGCATATTCAGCTTCTCTACCACCATTTTCAAGAAGTGCAAGTTCCTCAATCTCCTCAAGATTATGTATCAAAATATTGTATAGTACCTCATTAGGAGACTCACTTGTACCACTCCAGAGTAAAGCCTCCTCTATGGCTAGAGGGTTGCCCGCCTCCGATTCTCTATGCTCGGTTCCACAATCAATCCCAGATCCATCTATTTGAGGTCAACAACAACCAACTTATTGTTTACAGAAACCTCCTCCCTCTTGTCTATGTCTACTTTCTTTGTAGCTATTTGTTGTTGTTTTTTATTATGAGTGTTCTCCTCTACCCCTTATGCTGATGCAATTTCAGTTGGAGCATGAGGTCATTAGTATCTACTGATGTACTAACATCCTTGCTTATCTGCAGGGCTCTAGTAGTGTTATCTGAACCACTATATGCATAAGATCCAAAACTCCTCACCAGGTTTGCTGATTCATCATCAATTTCATTTTCAGCCTCTGTATTGTTATTTTTGTTGTTTGACTCTCCTTTTTTTGCTTCTACAGGATTCTCTTGATCATTTACCCTTGTGTCTTCAGTGATCCCTTGTCCATGAAAGGACTTGGAAACCCAATCCTTAGTAGAGTTATTTCTCTTTCCTTGTAATTCTTCTTCTTGTTCTGGATTATTGGGTGTAATTATTGCATTTGTGTCTACTGTGTGCTCTTCTTCCCCTTTTATCAAGGCTGCAAAAGGATTGTTATTGCATATACCTTTTTCAGGTGTTAAGGCCTTCTCACTCATGTACTCTTTGTTGATGAAGAATTTCCTTGTGGGGGTCCACTTTTTGTTGGGACCATATCTTCTTGCTACTTGGGCCTTGGTCGGACTAGTATATGCATCTCCCTATTGGGAGTTATTGTCCTTCCCCTTAGTCTCATCATCTATTTGCCTTAGTTCAGGGTGTAGAACCCTGCATTCCTGTTCATTATGACCTTGAAGCATGCATTCCTTGCAATATTTAGGTAGAAAATCATACATGATCTTCACCTTCTCTATTCTTGATTCCTTTGTGGCTGCATTCACAATCTCCATCTCCACATATTTTGGAAAAGCTGACAATAGGTCCACCTGAACCTTGACCCTAGCACAACTAGGTATAGTTTTATTTATTGTAGCCAGATCAAGTGGATTGGCTTCCCAACTGCCAAGGCCAATGAAAATAATGACTCCTTCACGAAGTATGTTGGTGTAAGATCAGGAAAAGAGATCCATGCCATAGCCTGTGTTGTTTTCTCTTCCATGTTGAATTTAGCATCATAGATTAACGACCGTTTTTGATAGGAATATTCATCCTTATCATTGATGTAATACGCATTCTTTGTCATCACATTAACAAAATCCTCCACCAGTTCAAACCTCATTAGAATGTGACGATTTCTCAGAAAATCAATCTTACAGTCTCCCTTGTTATTAAGTTGTTTAGGCAATTGAGTACGTAAATCTTCCATCTCAGGCCAACCATAGGAAAACTTCCCAACGACTGCATATTGCAGTTCTTCAAGTTGATTCATTCGATCCACTTCTTCCTCAGTCAACATAACTCGAGGGACTCCGTTGACATAATTGAGTTTCTTAATAGGAATGGGTTGACCATTAAGCTTCCTATTTTTTTTAATAACATTAATGTTGGCTGGTTTCAGTAAATCTGCATATTTCTCCTGCTTTGAAGTATCATCAGTGGGTGGTGCTGGCCAGTTTGTAGGTATGTTGGGAGTAGTAATTAGTAAGGGGGGAAAGTTATCATTTGTAATAGATAGAGGTAGAGAAGACTGGTCAGCCTCCAAAGTAGGCTGACCAGTGGCCTGGATGGCCATTTCCGGTGGTAAGATAGGGTTCAGACGATGATGGTAGCGGCTAGGTTTGAGAGCATTTTCTCTTTTCCTATTCTTTTGCTATCTCCCTCTTTTTTCTCTTATTTTTTCCTTTTTGTTTTTGCCCCTCAAAGTACCCTGATTTCTCTTGCCCTATTGTCATTCATAGCTTATTTTCTTTGTTTTTCTCTAGAATAGAGCTTCCTTGATGTCGGTGTATTTAGTAGGTGTGGAATAAATAATACAGATAATCCCAAGTCTAACCAAAAAGAAGGGAAAAAAAAAGGACAATCAATCTTCTAAGTTGCTTCTTTTGCTTTTGCTTCTCCAACCTTTCTTCCCATAATGCAATCCAAGTGGTTGAGTGAGTCAAGCAAATAACTGGAGCCAGCCGTCCTCTTATTTTTTGAAATTGACTCTTTTTACTGCACCTATTTAACATCACTAACTTCGATTCCCGTTATTTTCAATAATTCCTTTAAACTTCTCCGCTTATTCAATCAATCCTAGCTCCACCCTCCCTTTTACCATCGGATTAATTTTAGTATAATTATTAAACTTTATTCACTATAATAATAATTTAAAAAAATGTTTTTTATCATATAAAGTAATTAATTTTTACCTATTATAATAATGAAATTATAAAATTATTTTTATCACCCTAAAAGTAAGTTAACTTTAGCAACAATATATAACAGTACAATTATCATATAGTGGGAAAGTTCAGTTACGTTAATACAAAAAAAATATTCTTATGACTTTGTTACTACAATAAATAAATAAAGTTCAATGACCACACGTGAAATTAGCTCTCTACCAACCTAATAAACAAAAATCTTTTTTTTGGGCTATAAGCATATGATATCCGATAACTATTACGTTTACTCATTTGAATTTGTGTCGAAAAAATCCAATAAGGGAGTAAAGTGCCTGTCTAAAGGTTGCGCATGCAAGAGGGTATAGTTTATCGAAAAATTGTGCATTATTAAAGATTGAATTAGAAAATTTTAATTAAAGATAAAAAATTGTAGCTAAAGATGAAAATATTTATATGTGGTAAAAAGACAGAAGTTTGAAAGAGAAAATTGTGTTGTGACTGGATAAGTAGTTCTCGTTTCAAGTGACATTGAGAATAGAGCAGCCTTTATAACATTTGAAGTGCCCAAAATAAGGATGTAAGACGGCTACCTAAGTGATCACGTGTTTGTCCAATTTCTATGAAATTTCCATATTAGAGTAGTACAAATATTGGTTGAAGGCAGCTAAGCTTGTTCAATTATTACTGTCATATATATGTTTAGTATTATTATTAACCTGAGAAATTAATCAACTCCACTTTTAGTTGTCTCAGCTTAAATTTGATTTATCTTCTCTCTATTAACCCCACCTTAACTTAATTAACACAGAAAATGGTTTTACTTGTTTGCCAGATTCAATGTCATTGCAATCGAACACCATAGAAAAGGTTGCCCACCATCCACCAAGAAAGATAAATAAACATTTATTCATTCTCTCTGTCTCTTTCCCCCCTGTTTTGATTCTATTAATATGTAGATCTCTTAATGCACCTGATAAAATATAATTTTAATAAAGAGGAATAATACTCTGAGATAGTTTCAGGCCCACCATAGAATGTTGGAATCCAAAGTGTATCATGCCGTAGCTTTATTAGACCAAACATTCCAAGGATATCAAAAAATTTACTTACCAAAACGGTCTAGTTATAATCTAGTCACTGAAATTCTCATGATCATAAGATTTTTTTAGAGAGGACCTGCTTATAAAAACACACACATATTTACACTTCTATATTTTCATCCAATATCTACTGTCTTCTTCGCACCCAATACAAGGAGTAAGAAGCTTGGATGATCACTCAACTTTAAGTAATTGGCCAAAATAGTTACTCAACTTTGTTTTGTCTTTTAAAAGTCACTCAACTTTAGACGATTAGCCACCATGATCACTCAACTTTATTTTGTTTTCCAAAAATCACTCAACTTTGAATAATAAGCTTCTATAGTCATTTTTTTGGGTAAATATAATTTTTCATAATTAATTTATGACCCGGCAATTATTATTATTTTTTTAAAAATACTTTTTAAAGTGCTAAAATCAATTTTAAAATTTATTAATGACCCGATTAGTGATCAATTTGATGTACCATATTGATGACCCAAGGGTGAAGTAATCTGTTTGCCTCAGAGATGGTACAAAGTTCACGCACGTAAGATTTCCTAGATCTGCATAAGTATATATATAGGAATTTTTCTTTGGTTTCTCATTCGATATTTGATATCCATATTGAGGTCCAATTAAATTAGAATTCACACATTGAAGGGCTCATTTTTGGACGTTGCGCTCCCAATATAGAATTTTTTCCATTCTCATAGGCTTGAACCCGAGCTCTCTGATTAAGTGTAGAGGAATCTCAACCATCCCAGTACAACTAGAAAATCGAATCATCTGATCAGTTTTGGAGGGAAAAACGGTGCTTGATTATTATACTCCCACAGTAGCTTGCTGCTAGGATACGGTGATTTTGGAAAGAAATGCTTAGTGGGAAATCTTTATTTTTTCTTAAACTTCTTATTTAGTTGAACACCAATATTTAGTTTGTATATATTTTTTTATTTTGTTTTATATACCAAAAGTTAAAATAAAAAATACGAGGAGTCAAAATCCCAAAGAAAGGAATTCATAGGAGATTCGTGCCACTACTTAAATTTTGATTTTCTTTAAATAAGTTTTACAAAAATAGCTCGCAGGTTAGAAGTTCACCTTAATTTGATGTACCATATTGATGTATATAGTCAAATTGATCACTAATAGGGTCATTAATAAATTTTAAAATTGATTTTAACATTTTTAAAAGTATTTTTTTAAAAAATAATAATTGCCCGGTCATAAATTAATTATGAGAAATTATATTTACCCAAAAAAATAATTATGGAAGCTTATTATGCAAAGTTGAGTGATTTTTGAAAGACAAAATAAAGTTGAATGATCATGGTGGCTAATTGCCTAAAGTTGAGTGACTTTTAAAAGACAAAACAAAGTTGAGTAACTATTTTGACCAATTACCTAAAGTTGAGTGATCATCCAAACACTTTGAGGTGCACAAAGGCACTTAAGCAAATTATGGAAAGAACTAATTACCTAATATTAACAGATTTTATTTATCTCTAGGTAACATCTTAAATGGTATACATGTGAAAAAAAAACGCCACCTAACCGATGAACCGCTTATATACTACCATCACATTCAGCAAGATGCTCCATTAAGATTTATAGCTGTTCTGATTTGACTTAATTTAGCTCAAGTAAATCATAAGTGGTAAATGGATAATTCCTTTTTTTCCATTTTATTTGATGTATTTGATTGGACATACACAGAGTATTTTTTAAGGAAAAAAAAAAGACTTTTGAAATGTACGGTCTAAGAAAAACTATAGATATTTATATGATTATAAATAATTTTATCAAGGGTAAACTAAGAGGTTTATAACTAAAACATTTTTAAATATAGACTAAAAAGAGAATAACATAAAATTAAAAGCAAAAGAATATAAAGGTCGGAAAAGATAGAAAAAGTAAATACAATTTATCTACTTGCACACTTGCAAAACTTACCACATTTTCGATCTATTAATAAAATAAAATTTGAAATGTGTCAGCATCAATACAGCTTATAATAATCACAATAAAAGACAGCTTAAACTCAACTCTTTCATTTCTGTGTATCCAACCAAATCACGTACGCTTCTTTTGCTCCTTTAATTCATGCCTTAAAAAGTTATTTTTGCTTCCAACACATTGCTTTGTCACCATATTCTGTCCTTTTCTCTATTCGACTTTTTTTTACTTAAAATCTTTTCTTAAGTAACATCACAATTAGCTGTTTAAAAAAACTATAACTTTAACTCTATAAATACCTCACCATTTCCCCTCTTCTCTTCAAACATTTCTTCCAACCCCCTCAGAAGTCAGAGAAAGAAAAAAAAATTCTTCTCCACTTCTCCTCCCACGTCTAAACTTCACATTTTTGAGGAAATTAAATTAAATTTTCTCTCACATTGTTTTCAGAAAATTTTCAGTGTAACTATCTGGTACAAAGAACCAAAATGGCGTGCTTAAACATTGACAAATTGGTTTGTACATTTCCCTATCCTTTCCATTTCTAAGCTGGTTAAATTCATTCCTTTTTCTGCAATCTTTTATGATCATTGGCATGCATGTGTTTTATATTATGGCTTCTAATAAGATGATTAAAAACACTAAATTTCCATCAATTACTCTTGTAATGGCTTCTCATTTCTGATAGTCACGTAATCTTTCTCTGCACGTGTATATTAGTTCCAAAGGTGTCAGAAAAAAGAAAAGAAAAGAAAAGAAAAGGGAGCTATGCAGGAATTATAAAAATATATGTATATATTATGAGTGATGCTTGTCATGAACTCTTGTTTCATGTTTATTAAATGCAACCTTTTTACTATCTTCAATCATTATACTAGTATATATGAGTTTGTTTTCGTTCATTTTCAAATTCTTTGTCATTATAAATAAAAAATAACGCGGTTCACATATAGTATAAATTATTTACTACTTTGAAATAGTACCAATAATATAAAAAGTTAGTCGATCAGGGCCTCACAGGAGTCTTGTCATAGTTGATTTGCCCTATAGGATTTTACTGAATATATAGTTACTAGAAATGATAGTTCATCAAAAGTCTTGCAATAATAGCTCTATATATGTTAATAAGCTGATCATATCATGTAGAGTAAAATATATACGTAAACATAAACTTAATTATAAAGGAGAACTCAAACACGTCAAGTAATTAATATAATAGAGACTTAGAAAAAGATCTTCAACAATAATAATCACCACTCCGTTTCTTGTTGCTTTTTAGACTTTTAGTTTTCTTTACTACTACCTTTTTTCAGATAAAAACATCATTCTTACTTTTAACGCTGTAGAAGGACCACACACAACGCCATCCAAGTATGTATACAGCTGGTATAAATAAAACTGAACACAAAGTTATACGTTTTAGCTTAAGGTTGTAGTGTAATATAAGTAGATAAAAAAGAAGAGTTAATTTCAAATGGTCCTTTTCATAATTTTTTTAAAATTTGCTTTAGTTTTAATAATTGTGGTTTTCTGATGTTGTTAAATCCATTATAAAGCATGCTACGTAATTACCATAATAATACGTGTTCAAATTAAGTAAAAGGAGTCGTCTAGCAACTTTTTATTCATGTCTATGATGATAACTTGTTTGAATTACTTTTTTCCTATATATACATAGAAACCAAAAGTAAGAAACTGATTACCCAAAAAAAAAAAACAGAGACTAAAGAAGATGATTACTCCCCCAGATGGGCGATATCTGATTACTTCACATAGTAGAATACAACAATTTATGGAAAAAGACATACGAACAATCATTCATGAATATTCTCTTAGCTTCTCTCTCTCTATTTTTTATTTTTTATTTTTTACTTACTTATGTTTTTTCAGTCAAAATCTTTTATCCTCTCATGCTTAGTTACTCAACGCCTTGGTAAAAATTAAGTTACTCACCACCCTTTAAAGTATTTCGAATTATCAACTTATAATACTGTAGTACTTTTCTTGTGATTTTCATATATGTATATCTTAGTTGATACAACTTGAAAAAATTATCCATGTCCAAAATGGCATAAAAAATTTGACCCTTGTACTATTCGAATCCTATCACATATAAACTAAAACGGAGGGAGTATATATTGAGGTAATGACTAACAAATGTTCTTCCTTTATGTATTTTTACAGTGTCAGAGGGAGAAGAAGACAGTGAATGAAAAAGAGGAATACACCCTTGATGGAACTGTGGATAAGCATGGTCAACCTGCTGTGCGTGCGAGGACTGGAAGGTGGTTTGCTGGTGTTCTCTTACTTGGTAAGTCTACTTAGATTTATTTTGTTACTACAACTTATTGAATAGTATTTTTCTCCTGTTAATTTAGGTTCATTAATTAAATGGTTTATTTGATGTTTCAAAATTTCTAATTTTAGTGAATCAAGGTCTAGCTACACTAGCATTCTTTGGGGTTGGAGTCAATTTAGTACTATTTCTGACGAGAGTTATGGGTCAAGACAATGCTGAAGCAGCCAACAATGTGAGCAAGTGGACAGGGACAGTTTATATCTTCTCCCTCTTGGGAGCTTTCCTCAGCGATTCCTACTGGGGAAGATACAAGACTTGTGCTATTTTCCAAGCCATTTTTGTTGCTGTAAGTTACTTCAATTTTCTCATTCCACAAATCAAAATATCTTTGAAATTTTTCTTATATTATCTGAAATTATATTAATTGTTCTGTTTTACAGGGACTGGTTTCACTTTCATTGACTTCATACATTTTCTTAATCAAGCCTAATGGCTGTGGAGATGAAGAGACCCCCTGTGGGTCCCACTCAAATGTCAGTGTCACGCTCTTCTACATGTCGATTTACTTAATTGCCCTTGGAAATGGAGGGTATCAGCCTACTATTGCAACGTTTGGAGCAGACCAATTTGATGAAGATCACCTTCAAGAGAGTCACTCAAAAGTGGCTTTTTTTAGCTACTTTTACCTGGCATTAAATCTTGGATCTTTGTTCTCAAATACCATTTTAGGATATTTTGAAGATAAGGGAATGTGGACATTAGGCTTTTGGGCATCAGCTGGCTCTGCCATTTTGGCACTAGTCTTGTTTCTTATTGGGACACCTAGGTATAGGCATTTCAAGCCTACAGGCAACCCTCTGTCAAGATTTTGTCAAGTGGTTGTAGCTGCAACCAGAAAATGGAAAGTTGAACAACCTTCAAGGGGAGATGAGCTATATGAAGGTGATGACCAAGACCTTCCTGATAATGGGAGTAGAAGAATTCTCCACACACAAGGATTCAAGTAAGTTATTTTTAATGAATTTTAAACCTTATAATACTTACATCCAACCTTTAATTTATTAAACCAGTATCATAACTCACCCTACGTGAATACAAATTGAAATTTGAATGATCAACTAATGAAATTACCCGAAGACAGAGGGTATAGCACCTTATCCCCCTTTTTAGGTGGTTGCAGCAATCACATACTCTAACGCCCTTTTTCATACATTCGTTTTTCAGATTCTTGGATAAAGCAGCTATAATCACATCAAAGGATGGAGGAGTAATAGTAGTAAACAACCCATGGTGCCTTTGTGCAGTGTCTCAAGTAGAAGAAGTGAAATGCATATTGAGACTACTTCCAATTTGGCTTTGTACAATACTTTATTCAGTTGTCTTTACTCAAATGGCCTCTTTATTTGTGGAGCAAGGGGCTGCAATGAAAACAACCATCTCAGGATTCCATATTCCTCCAGCAAGCATGTCTAGCTTTGACATCCTCAGTGTTGCAGCATTCATTTTCATCTACAGGCGAGTTCTTGATCCCCTCATTGCCAGATTAAAGAAATCTTCTCCAAGAGGATTTACAGAGCTCCAAAGGATGGGAGTTGGCCTCATAATTGCTATAATAGCAATGGTAGCAGCAGGAATAGTTGAGCACTTCAGGTATGATGAGTTCGTTAATAAATTTAACTAACCAAACTTGCACGTTGTATTTTTATGGACTAAATTTGACACCTCTATTATTAATTTCAGGTTAAAATCGGCAGACAAAGATTGTTCACACTGCTCAAATTCAAGTTCTTTAAGCATTTTCTGGCAAGTTCCTCAATATGTACTAATCGGAGCATCGGAGGTGTTTATGTATGTTGGACAATTGGAGTTCTTTAATGGACAAGCACCTGATGGATTGAAAAGCTTTGGAAGTGCACTGTGCATGACTTCGATTTCACTAGGAAACTATGTCAGCAGCTTGCTGGTTTCTGTTGTTATGAAAATTTCAACTACTGATAAAATGCCTGGATGGATACCTGGAAATCTCAACAAGGGTCATTTAGACAGATTCTATTTCCTGTTAGCAGCTTTGACATCAGCTGATTTTTTGGTCTATCTCATTTGTGCAAAGTGGTATAAGTACATTAAGTTTGAAGAAAGAAGCATTGAAAAGCAAAATGGAGAGAAGCAGGGTGATTTGAGAGTGTAGGCTCAATATTAAGAAGAAAGATTTCATGTTACGTTCCAATTATTTATTCTAAAATAATGACAACTTAGGATCATAAAAGATATGTATTAAGTTGCAAGGAGACTAGAGAAGTGCATTGTTACTCTTCTCTATGTCGAGCACAAGATGCATATTTTGTTTTAAATTAGCTCATGTGTAAAGAAAATGGGTCGTTGGATGGTATGTACTTCAAAATTCTTTGCATTTGTAAATCTTCTTGTTGTGCTATTTTATATACTTTTTCTTTTTTCTTTTCCTGATACTTTATCTTAGTGGGGATTAGCGTTTACCGATAAAATAACAAGAATAAGTTCAACATATTAAGTGTCTGATAGAACAAAAATTATTTTTCACAAAAATTTCTTTTAAAGAGCGTCTTTGGTGGGGGAAAACGGTTATATTTTTCTTCTACTATCGAAAAAAGGTTTAATATTATCCTTCATTATATTAACAATCCATATATAGACTCAAATGTCATAAAACTAGCTCAAATTTGTCCGTCCTTAGCTAATCTCTTTCATTTTAGCCACACGTCATGCAAACTCACCAATAACCAATAAACCAATAATTCTCTCTATAAGTTTTAAGTGCTTTCCTTACAACAAACAAGTGTATACTCAATGATAATATTTCAGCTCCTTCTGGGCATGTGGCATAAGCTCCACCACCATGGGAATGTTGGGAGCCCCCAAAACGACCTGTCTGAAGGAGAACAATGATCCCACTAATAGGATGATCACCTATATAGAGTCTATTATACTAAAATAAGGCTATGCGCAACAAAAGTGGTAACACAATCAAAAACTCAATCCATCAGAAAAAGGATTGACGACCCAATGTTAAAGCTAGGGTAACGACTCATAACGGAATTTTTGTAGTAATCTTCAAGGCAAGCAACTATTACAGGATAATGGTGTATGAATGCAAATATACCATCATGGATAAATTCCTCATAACTAGGTAGACTTAATATTGAAAGGATAAGGTCAGTGTTCGATGAAAAAATCAAATCAAATCGGAGGTCAAAATAGGTGCTTTTGATTTTCACATGGTATTTATAGATCTTTCTGATGATGAAGATTGTAAGCATGTTTGGTTCAACAGATCCCTTGAAATTGATTGAATGGTTATGTGGCTCCAAAAATGGACTCTGGACTTCACACAGGAAGAAGACTCGCCAATAATGCCTATTTTGGTGTTACTACTGGGTCTGCCTTTTTTATTGCCATGCATAGAAGATGAAGCTTACAAGATGAAGCTTACCCTTTTAAAAGTTACAATCAAAAGCTAGAGTTTAAGAGTGATCCTAAATTCTGTAAGTTTTGCAAGATCCTTGGCCATTTTATAAACTAATGCAGATTGTTTGGAAAGGGAAAAGAAAAGAGAAGGAGAGAAAGCTACAAGCTTATAGAGAAAACAAGTTTAAAGCACCAGAAACACAATTGCCAAATCAGAGAACCAAATTGAGGGAAAGTGAAATTGTATGAACAATATGCAAAAAATTGAAGGGAAGAACCCTAATATTGGAGAAGATAAATTGAGTAAGAAGACTCATTTGATTATGATTCAATGATCCGAGTTCATAATGTACAAGATTAGGTGTATATATATATACATACACTAAGATAGCTTAATCACTAACTTTTTCTAACTAATTACTCTAGGATCGGTCAAGTCTGTTATAGTAAAAGATTTACTAGCTAAGTTACCAACTACCTTTAATGACTTCTTAGCTATTTAACGCCCCCCCTCAAGTTAGGTGGGGGAAAATGTTATAAAATCCTAGCTTGGATAGAAGGTACTCATGATTTACTTTGAACAATCCTTTAGTTAGGACATGTACTGGTTGATCTTTTGTAGGGATGCAATTTGTGTAGATGAATTACTGTTGCATTTTCTCTCTTATAAAGTGACAATCAATATCAATGTGCTTTGTCTTTTCATGATAGACTGGATTAACAAGCTATCTAAAGAGCAACTTTGCTATCATTATAGATGTTTATAGGTAACTTCATTTCAGCTCCCAATTCTTTAAGAAGACCAATTAACCATGTTAGTTCAGAAACAGTTGTGGCTAAACTTCTATACTTGATTATGCAGAGCTTCTTGAAACTGTAGTTTGCTTCTTAGCTTTCCAAGATATGAGTAAATCACCCATTTTAACTATAAAGCCACTCACTAACTTTCTAGTAAGTGAACAAGCTGCCTAATTAGCATCACAATATGTTGTGAGATTAATGTTAGGATTGCTGGATAATAGTATGCCTTTACCAGGCTGATTCTTGATGTACCTTACAATCCTTAGAGAAGTTCCATGTGAGATTCTGGGTTATTGAAGGAATTGACTCAGATTCTGCACACCAAAAGAGATGTCAGGTCTAGTCATTGTTAAGTAGAAAAGTTTATCTATCAACCTTTGATATATTATTTGATCAGTCAGAGGATCTTCTCTCTTGTTTTTATGTTGCTGAAATGATCATCATATTGTTTGGAGGTAAGTTTGATACTGACATCAGTGGGAGTGATTGCAGGTTTTGTTGTTAAGAGACTAGCTTCTGAGGTTAACTCTAGACAGTATTTACTTTGGTGCATAATGATTCTATTTTTTGATCTTGCAAATTCTATGCATAAAAAGTACTTCAGCTCCCCCAAATCATTCATCTTGAAACCCTTTTGCAAAGCCTTCTTAGTGTCTTCAATGAGACTCAGAGAGCTACCAGTAATAAACATATTATCTACATATACTAACACAATAACCATATCTTTAGTAGTATTTCAGGTAAACCGAGAATAGTCCTGACGAATTTTTTTAAACTGTATATGTATAAGTGCTTCAGTAAGTTTAGCATGCCATTCTCTTGGAGCCTATTTAAGCCCATACAGGAACTTGACAAGTCTGCATACTTTCTCCCCATGACTGTCAAATCCCTGAGACAAATGCATATAGGTTTCTTCATGCAGATCCCTTCGTAAGAAGGCATTAAATACATCCATTTGATATATGTGACAATTTCTTCAAGTGACTTATGTTACAATAGTTCTAACTGTCACCATTTTTACTTTTGGATAGAAGGTCTCCTTGTAGTCTATGCCTTCTTTTTTACTGTAGCCTTTAGCTAAAAGCCTAGCGTTAAATCTTTCTACCTCTCCATAAGATTAGAACTTTATCTTGTATATCCACCTACAACCAATATGCACTTTGCCTACTGGCAGGGTAATAGTATCCCAAGTGTTATTATTTCTAGAGTTTTAATTTCTGGTTTCATTACTTCGTGCCACCTAGGTTCTTTCATAGATTCTGAATATGTAGTTGGTTCAATTAGTGAGGAATTAGAAACAATATATGACTGATATGTAGCAGATAAGGTAGCATAACTAATGTAGCTACTCATAGGATATGGCATATCCTCATGAATATGTAAAAAAATAAAGTCTTTCATCCATATAGGAGGACAAGTGTTCCTCCTTGATCTTCTTAATTGTAGATCACGAGAATTATCTATCTAATGACTTAGTGTCTGAACCACAAGATAATCAACAACCTATTGTTCCTGCCCTTGTGCTTCGTGTGGAAATGCTTTTCATGATCTCCAGCTCTTTCCCACCAGCTCGTTCTTTACTAGGCATCTAGGCGAACCCGCCGGGTTAATTAACTCAACGTAAAGTCAGAGGTTCAGAAGCCAAAGGCAACTCTCAGACCATTTGAGTTTACAGACTCTGCCGCTTAGGTGACTACGAGATAGAACATGGGTTCACCCGCTCAAAACTACAACTAGACTACCAGTAGAGGAACTGAACGTCGATCTCTTCCTTAAAGATTGGGATGAGTCGATGTCGGTCGATGGTGTGAAAACACTTCCTGATGTCGAATTCCAAAAACCTGCGAGTGGTTCAGAACATGTTGAGATTTTATTAAATCACCTTCTTGCTGTATGGTTGAAATATCTTCTGATTGAGACCTTACCTCATCAGTGTATTGATGGCTATTATTTGATCTATGCTCTTGTGCACCATCAGAAGGTGACTATCATTTGATTGAGGTTTTGAGAAACTGATTCGTATAAAGTCCCTGGTTCTAACAAAGAGTTTACAAATATAGGCTTGTCATTAGTGAGACTTGTGAAAGGAAATATAGTTTCAATTAATACTACATCTCTACTCACAAAAAATGTCTTATTTTGAATATCATTTAGGATGTACCCCTTTTAAACTTATCCCATATGAACAATAACTTTGGCTTGCCTGCCAATATTTTAGCAAAACAAAGATACCCTAGAACTCTTAAATGAGTTAAGAGAGGATTTCTTCTGTAAATTCTCTCATATGGAGACAATTACCTATTATTGAACTAGGAAGTCTATTGATCAACTAAATAAAAACTAACACAACAATGCCCCCAAAATCTAAGAGGAATTCTAGCTTAAAACCTCAGAGCCCTAGTTATCTCTAAAATGTGTCTATACTTCCTTTCAGCAACTCCATTTTGTTGTGAGGTGTATATACATGTTCTTTGATAAATAATTCCCTAATTTTTGAACAATGCTTTACAAATTGTATTTACAAATTTTGTAGCATTGTCTGATCTAACAATTTTTACTAATTTGTTGAACTGAGTGTTAACAAACTGAATGAAATATTATAAAGACACACACACACACACCAGAATTTTGCTTCAAAAGAAACACCCAATTCATTCTGGTGAATTCATCCACTATAGTAAGAAAGTATTTACCTTCATAAATATTTGCTATTTTATAAGGATCCCAAAGGTCTACATAAATCAAATCAAAAGCAGAAACTTGTCTGAATACTACTGACAGGAAAAGCTAATCGGACTTGTTCGGCATATGCACATACACCACACTTATCCACTGTGTTAATCATTATTTGCAACTGAACTAAAAGCATCTGTTTTAGTACTATAGCTGATACAAGATCAAATCTTTTGTGCCACAAACTAACATCTATTTGTATATTGACTTCTGGTTCTTCTGAGGTCTTCTTGACAAAAAATGGAACTCTTGCATCACCTCTAGTCAGCTAGTTTAGGAGAAGATTCAATCCTCCCTCTTTTTTACCAATCCCACTTCACATTGCCACTGTAAAGCTCTTGAAAAACACAAAAGTGAGTAAAAAATGTAATTGAACATCCCATCTCTTTTGTTATTTTACTCACAAACATCAGATTGTATTTAAATGATGAAACATGAAAGATATGAATTATCACGCTTATATTTGAAATAGAACTTGATCCAATACGTGTGACAACAGAAATGTCCCCATTTGGTAAAGTGATTTGTTTAGGCTTGTCTGTCTTCACCACAGACTCTTGTGTTAACATTCCAATCTTAGACACCATATGATTAGTAGCAGCGGTGTCAATAATTCAGAACTCACTGTTTTCAGATACTAATAGTTCCTTACCTATTATATTAGTTGCATTGCTTGTTTCTCCACTAGTAGAGGTTGATTCTGAATTCAGCATGGTCGAAGTTTGTTTATATTATTGTTTGGTGAATGTGCATCCCTTCAGTTGGAAATCTTCTAATCCTGAACCTTTTCTATCTACCTGAATATTTTGCAGACTAGTCTCTGGTACATTTGTGTTTAGACCATAGGTGTAGCATGCTTGAGACTGCTAAGACACTATGGCTGAAGGATAATTAGACTATGCCTGCTGCTGTGACATCATAGCTGATGTGTTAGATTCATTGGTCACATTATATGCAACACCTGTTCCACATAGATACCCTTTATTCTTTGACTTGAAATCTAGAGGGTATCCCACCAGCTTGTAACAATTATCCTTGTTATGCCCTTTACATTTGCACAATTCATAGACTAAGTTAAAGGTGTTTTTTTCTAAATTTCTGATTACCACATTGATAAACACCTTGATGACCACCTTAATTACCACCCTGATGACCACTTATTTTGAGTACACAATAATAGACTCAACATTTTACCCTATGGACACTGAGTTTTGTCTGAGTCCCCGAGAGTGGACAAAATTCACATTTCCATTTACAACTTTCTAATTTTCATCCCCAACAATCATAACATATGCTTGATTGACAGTGGGAAGAGGATTTATTAGCAAGATTTGACTTCTTGTGTGAAGATAAGATTCATTAAGACCCATAAGAAATTGGTATAACTTTTGCCTTTGCAGAAATTCTACTATGATCAAAGACTTGTCGAGCAGGGGAGTACAGACAAGAAGAAACTAACAACAAATAAAAAATGAAAAAAACCACTTGATTTAATAACATTCAGGATCAAAATAATTCTACTATGATCATAAAAAATTATGATTTAAATAGTGATAAGGAGGTAGGCACCCAGAAAAGCAAGGGGGAAGAACTAGTTGAAGAAAACATCCTATCTCCCCAGGAAACCCAAACTCAGAAAAGAGGAAAAATATCCCTTCAATTAAATTTAGCTAACATCAAAGTCCATAAGCATGATCAAAGAAGGAAAAGCGATACAAAAACATTCAAGAAACTGTTGAAAAACTCATCCAAGCCTTTGCACCTGCTCACATAGATTCTAAAGATGAGATTAGAAAGGAGGTCAATAATTTATCTCAAAAAATCAGGGCTCTCACTTAGGAAAAAATAGATAAATAAAAGAAAAAATAGAACTTAATTAAATAGAGAAAACTCTACTAACAATATGAGGGAAAAGAAAGGTGTCTCACTTAACGTTTATTATTTCTAACTAATATTGTCAATGGATTGTTGGTTATGCAAATGTCAAAAGATTATTTGATCTACATAACGTTTAATCGCATATAAGTTATTTATTTTCATGTGAAGGACCGTCATATTATCATATTCTACAAAACAGTTGATCATTGATACTTATTCAAGTCAGGCCAAGCCAAGATACTAGCAACTTATAAAACAAGTGACTCAACACATAGAAAACGTATGAAATTCTTCTAAAAGAAGATTGCAGTAATGCTACTTTCATAGCTCAACTGAATGAAAAATATATCAAATGAAACCAAATAAAAAATATATTGCCAAAGTTCTTTATCAGACACGATCTTCAAATATACACAAGATTAAAATGCATTATCTTCGAAAAATAAAGTGATGTTTTCATCAGGGGAGTAGATACGTGATGTACTCTTTTTTAGCCAAAATTTTGTCCCATTAAATTTTTCTACAAGATTTTTAATGAGGCAGCAAACAAAACGTATTAAAAGATATGAGTACTCTTTTTTCTTCATTAGAATTTTTTTTCCAACAGGATTTTTTTCCTTGTAAAATTTTAATGAGGCATGTTAACTATTACGACATGGACATCGAAGGAGGAGTGTTATGAAGCAACTAGTGAAATTTTCTGCGCTACGCGTGATTAGACATGTCCTTTTAAAGTTTTCATTGATAAGTTGGTTTCAAAATAGAGATAATTTTAGTTCGAAGGAAGAAAGACAATTCTAAAATAAAAAGTAGCAGTTAAAGGAAGATTGGAATAGAAAGAAAAGTATCACCTATTGCTCCCTGTGTTTTTTATCCTTAACCTTAAGTAAGGTTAGGAAAGCTGTATGTTGCAGTCTTTTTCTTGATGGAGGTTTGATCTTGTCCCGTCCTTTTTTGTAGTTACAATTAGTGAAATGGATAATACCAAGGTCACAGATCCAATTTCTTTTTCTTTTTTTTTTTTTGAAAAAAACAAACTTTAAATAATATAAGATAATTTTTTTGGACCAAAAAAAGAAAAGAAAAGATTACTTGTCATTCTTAAATAAAAACAGAAGAAGTTAATGCATTTATAAGAATTCATATACAATTAAAAAAAGATGAAAGTCTAGAAATTGATATAACGATATAATGAAAATTATGTTGAAAATAAGTAATAATAAAATTTATCTATATTGTTGCTATATTACCTAAGACCAGAATTACATCAATATATAAAGATGTGAATTTCGTAATCATATTAATAGTCTATATTTGTATTTTTTAAAGATCATTCGATATTCGCTGACATGAGTATGTATTTTTTCCACATCGCGAAAAGTACTTTAAAGGAGACAGAATTCCATATATCCCACCAGATTCCTTAACTCTGCATCAATTGCAAAATAAGAAAGCTATTTGCCTTGCCTGCAGAGATTGTAACACTGAACTGATTTAGAGGGTGTTTGGATTGACTTATTTCAAGTGTTTTTGACTTTTGACTTCTACTTTTTTTAATATTTTGGAGTATTGGGGGAAGACAAAAAATGCTTTTAAGCACCTACTTTTAAGCTAAACAAGTACAAAAATAAACTAAAAGCCAAAAGTTGAGTATTCCCAACTTATGACTTTTAACTTTTAGCTTATAAGCTACTTTAAAAAAGCCAATATAAACACCCTCTTATTAATTAAAACTGAAAAAGACCAAGACAATAAATCATTACTAACAAATTCATTGATTACAAAATGAAATATGAGGAAGGAGAAGATTATGGTACCTGAATCAGGGGATTCATCTAGGGATCTCTCATTTAACAGTAAAGCCGCCAATGAAATGTCTCCCCATTTCTTGACGACACCAACTTCAGAAGCAATAAGGAGATGACATGCAAAATATACTGGAGTAACCCGAGCAAAACTAAAAAGCCATAAATACAAAAATCTCCCCCTTCGCTTATAATTAATAACAGATCATTTCTTCTTGACATCTCTGACCTTGGTCTTCTTAACACCATAAATAAAGGATTTGTTCTTTCACTCCTTCAATTGCTTCGTGGACTTCTCCACCTTAGTCTCCAATCCATTCCTGATTAGCATATACATTGACACATACTTCTTTGCATTCTCAACAGAGTCATAATACATCAAATCAACCTAGATAGATTTGGATCCTCCAAAGTGGTTCCTGAACTTGAACACAAAAATGATTGTGAAGCTACAATGTATCATGCCATGGAATGTGATAACCAAAAAGTAATATTGAAATTAATACTTTTGTCCCTCTGGTTGCTATTCCTGCGACTCTCTCTCTCTCTCTCTATATATATTCTGAGTTCTGTGTCAATCTTGGTTGCTAGACATTTTAATTGAGAAAGAAAAAGTGAAACACATATGTTGAAGACGTGTCTCCTAAAATTCTGAAATGATTTATTTTCCCTAATAACTATCGTGGAGCTACAATCAAGGAATGCTATAATATTTTTCTAATTCTCTGAAGATTTTCTAATTATAAAATAAGAAAAAAATTCAAAAAATTGATAATTACGAATGCTAGTGTCACATCACCTTTGCCTGTAGCTAACTTTATTAAATGCATTGATTAGCTAGTGTGGATGTCCACTATTTAGAAATAAATCATCCACTACTCCTCACTATTACTCTATCCATTTCAATTTGTTTGACCTACTTTCTATTTTAGTCCATTTTAAAAAGAATGATCCTTTCTTTTTTTAGTAACTTTTTAGTTTCAACTTTTCACATGGCATGTTTAAGACCACAAGATTAAAGGTCATTTTGGTATATTCCACATATGTTTAATTTAAGACCACAAGATTCAAAAGTCTTCTTTATTTTCTTAAATTCTGTGTCAAGTCAAAATAGGTCAATCAATTTGAAACGGAGGGAGTATGATATTAATTCCCATACCCCATAACCTTCACCCTTGATCTTCTCCCCTAACTTTCATGATTAATGTCATGTTTATGACTATCTTTTGGTATGTCTGTATCTAACACTATAAATAGAGACATAAGAGTTCATATTATATATATATTTGAGAAACACTTTCAAACATATGGAAGAATAACAAAAGGTCTCATCTCTTCTCTCTCTTTATTGTTCTTCCTCTCTACATTTCTTACCTTATATTGCTCTAATTTTGTAACACATACATTACTTGCATTAAATAAAAAATACACATAATTTTTTTTCTAAAATAACTTATCATTTCCCTATTAAGATTGGAACACGCACAAGTATGTGATTCTTATCAGACTTAGTCCATCCACATGTAAGCCAATTACACATAATCATCAAGCAAATTGGACTGTAAACAAATATAAACTCATACAAGCCCACATTTTATTTGTTAATCATCAGAACACTTCAAAAATTAATACAATACACATTTTCATCTTTAAACCAAAATACTACTTAACAGAAACTGAGCATGGTAAAAACAGAGCTATATTTCCAGTATTATAAAATCCTTAAAGAAGAATGATTTTTCTTTAAAAGAGATTTGAATAAATTTCATTTACAAAGAAATTGCAAATTGAAGAAAAACAAATTATGCCCTTAATCACAGTAAGCCACTTGTAAAAGGAACTCTAGTTGCTGGCAACCAAACATCCCCTTGAATGAAACTTGAAACAGTGAAGTTGATGGTATCTGTCTCGTTAATCACATGGTATCCTGGCCAAGTTACCCTGTTAGTGGTTACAGACCCCGGCCCTGTATTGTTATACTCAGCATAATATAATGTCTGGAGAGCAAAATCTTCTGACCATGGAGACCAACCAGCTGGATCAATCAAAGTGTCCATAAATGATTTCATGTAAACCGTTCTCGAGTACTCTTTCCATGGCCTCCCTAGATAAGTCTTAGTACCTCCCAAGTCTAGTGCAGCTATAATGCTGCAATTTTGAACCAAAGTTCCAGTGTTTTGATTAATATCTGTTCTGCCTTGTGCTGTAATGGCATTGAATTGGTTCTGCAGTGGAAGACGCGGATAAATGTTGCAATTTTGGAATATTACAGCAGCATTTCCAAATATGAAATCGACTGTCCCATAAATATCGCATTCCCTGTAAAATTGCCTTAAGGAATGAGTATACAAGGTGTCTTGGTACCCTTCAAAGCTGCATCTGTAAAATGTCGACATATCTGCACTATTTCGCACAGCTACCGCTTGGTGCTTGCTCGATCCTGCTGTATTTCTGAAGCTTATGTTCGCAGCAACGAAGCCTTTACCGCTTACAGCTGAAAACAAAAGTTTACTGACAACTTAAACAATTTAAATTATAAGTGAGATTAGTTATCTGAAAAATAAAACAGTTAACACCTACAATATGTTAAAATAGTACTTCCACCGTCCCATTTTATGTGTCACACTTTCCTTTTAAAATTCTCCTTTTACCCTTAATGAAATGATTTACAACCACACAATTGTTCAAGGATTATTTTGGATCACAAGTTTTAAAAGTTTTTTTTTCTTAAACACCGTGCCAAGTCAAAGTATGCCACATAAAATAGACGGAGGGAGTACTACTTATTTTCAGGGTAAATTTCACAACCATGTTTTGTCATTCAAAAGTTACATATCACTATCACATTAGTAACAAAATGGTCACGATAGACGAAAAATGGTACTTCCATTTGGTTTTCTTTGTCACCTTTCTCATGTTTTTTAAATATCCAATGAAGAAAAAAAGAACAATACATACTAGAAAAATACACTCTCGATTTTGTCTCAAAAAGTCATTTACACACTCAAATTTTGTGGGTATCCTTGTTAAAATTGCAGGATTACTATTGTAACCCACAATCCAACATTATCCCCCTAACAAAAAAAAAATAGCCACAGATCTACTAAAGTAGTTGCTAAAGCAGATTAACGACAGATTTCAATTTGTAGCTAACGTTCTTCAAAACTAATAATGCCTAAAAATGTGACTCAAGTACTTAATGGGAAGTCAATGGTAAAGATGAAAACAAGCTAAAAGAAATTGTTTATAAATGATCATATGGATGTGTTGATTAATACTCCCTCTTTCTTTCACTTTTACTTGTCCACTATTCTAAAAATAGATTTTCAATTTTACTTGCTAGTTTTGACATATCAAGAAAAAACAATAACTAATTTTTTCATGTTTACCAGCTTAGCTTTAATTACTTATTCTCCAAATAATTTTTCAAGACCTAATAGTAAACATCAATTAATAGGGATAGTATGGTAAAATAGTAATGTCAATCATTGTTTTTTCTTAATGGGCGTGTCAAGTCTAAATGTGACAAGTAAAAGTGAACGGAGGGAGTACTGACTTACCAAATGTTGCAGAACTAAATGTAGTCCAACCATCAACCACACTTTTGTTTCCAGTAATAATAGTCTTGTTGATCCCATCACCCATCATCATAATATATTGTTTGTTACTGGGAATGAAAACATACTCTTGGTAAACACCAGCCACCACATGAATGAAGAAGTAGCCACTGCCTGCAGTAGTTTTGTTTGGTGCAGCAGCCACAGCTTCATTAATAGTAGTGAAGTTACCACTTCCATCTGGATTCACAACCACCCTTGGATTCACATTCACACTATCCTCATCATAATTTAATTGGAGTAGTTTCTTTCCACCAGAAAATGAATTTTTTTTATTCTCTGATACTGATTGTGCATAGTAATTATAACCCCAACCATGCATGAAAAGCCCTAGAGAAACACTAAAAGATTTGATTCCATTTGATAATGGAGATAAAAGAAGATTTGTCACGCTTGTACCAGCATCAACAATTTTGAGACCATCTGAACACGTATCTTGGTTTGTTAATATGGCACTTAGCATAGTTTGAATTTCTTCACCTTGTAATCTGTTCACACATAATATAATAAATAATTAAATCCTCATGCATTGTATCATAGCAAGAAATTAAAAAAAGAGAGTATATATACGTAACCTTGAAAGAGTATCTGTGGCATGAAGGGATTGAATGGTGGTTAAAAGAAAGTCATGGTTCAAGCTGCAAAGAAGTTGACAATCTTGAAGTGCATAAGAGGTGGTGGTTTGAGGAAATGCATTAAAGAGATGGGCATTGATCAAAGAAAGGAGATGGTCAGTCATTGATAAGGAATGTTGAAGAGAGAGGTGGCCATAGTCATGAATAGTAGAATTAGCAGATTTGTTAGTATTTGGTATCATGATGATTTCTTCGCAGAACTCTGGGAAAGGTGTATAATTGCATAAAGATTCCGATATTGCATTCCTTGCAAAGCAAAACAAGAAAACTATTACAAATAATGAATGCATTTTAGCCATTATTTCTTGGTCCATCCGTCCAATTAATCCCCTGTATTTATAGATTTAGAGCTTGATGAAGCTGAGTCACATATATAATTTTTTAATCCAATTTGCTAGGATTGATTTGATACATTTTGCCGCAAATATCACAATCTTTTTTCTTTTTAAAGAAGATAACTAACATATGAAAGATTATAAGAACAGTTACGGCTCCTAGTAGCAACAGATCATTAAACAAAATATATTTCGGGCTATTAACTAGGTAAATAACATTATCTGTTGTCCATATATCATGATCTGTCTTTTAAGGTTTTTAAGTATATTTAATAATTATAATATAAATGTATATAGTCTAAAAGTACTTTTTGTCTCTCTCTTAGAAATCAAATTGAATAAATAATTTAACTTATATACATCAACGGTGCAAAACACACTAGGCATGTGCAATAGTTTACAAATCACACAAAAAAAATAAACCGTACTAGGCAAATTCCGTGTGACGAGTTCGACATAGAAGGCCAACCCCTTGCTTTCACATGCAAGGGGTTTTGAATTGGAGATCTCCATCATGAAAGTTTCAAGTCAAATCATCTAATCTACCTCGAAAGATCTATCACGTTATATTTATCTGTTATAAAAGATAATCTACTTTATTTATATCATCACAAATCCCCCTATTTACGAAGAGTTATATTTAGATATTTTTTAGATAGTTAAAACTTTTCACATATGGTTCGCGTATATAAGAAAAAAATCTTTAATTAATATTACTCTACTAATGGGATAGTAAGGATGAAATTTCGAAGAACAGTAATAAATCACTTGTTATTTTTCTTACAATCTCAAATATTTTAAAAGAAATTAATTTATCAAAATGATAAATATTTGGAGGAGTTGAAATGAAAAATAATATCCAATGATTCTCGGATATTAGTGGGTAACATGAACCCAACTCCTTGATATATTGAACTCAATTTGATAAAAGATACTATGTTTATTCTTTAATCACGTACGCGTGGATAAATAGAGAATGAGTCATAGGAAGAATATGCTGCCACAAATCATAGGACACTTCTGCCACCAACTGTTTAAGTAGATTAACGTATCTGCAAGGGAAGTAACACACGACGTGTGGCCCAGCAAATTCATGGAATTAAAGTTTCAAATTGCATATTAAGCCTATATGACTGGTTGATATGGTCTATGTTTACCGGAAAACACTACGGTTAAATTTATTATAAGGTCAATAACATGCATCTTGATTTAATTCATTAAATTAATATATTAACAGTTAAATATATTTGTGAATGGATTGAGTAAGACAATGATAAAAAAGTAATCAAATCAATAGAACAGTAAATCTTCGAAGTATGATGATTGAGCTGGACCCAGATATGTTTAAGTTGTAACTGGTCTCGAATCAATAGATGTGTTCATGTATAAATGCTTGAGGACATAATAAATACTATAGAAAACTTGATGCACAACAATATCAGTATATTGCTTGGAATCTCACCTCTTACAAGTGTGTTAAGACTACTATTTATAAGTAAAAAAAGTAATACATTAAGCAATAGAAAATTTTTACTCGAGCCACAAAGTACTATGTCCAACAAAAATACTCCATGTGGAAATACTGTTACACATGCCAGTTAATATTCCTCTGTGAATGACATGTCTCATACGGACATATCTAGAAAATATGTCCTTTTGCACTATTATCATGACACAAGTCCTTTTCTGACTCCAAGCCACAAGTTTTTGCCTCTTTTTCGATAACGACCATCTTGTGAACTCGGTAATGAGTCGAGGTTGAGCTTATCGATCGGCTAGTCTTTAGATCGAGCACTTCATTAAAGAAATCTTTATGGATACTCTTTCCCCATCCCAAGTGCCTTATGTTCACCCTGTTCTCTGTCATGTGTATAAGCTATTTTCTCCAATACAGATAATCTCCTCGCTTACTTGGACATGATGTCAATTATGTTCGGGAAGCAAAAATTTCAAATTCTTGGTGGGAAAATAATCAAAACGCTTCATATCACATGAAAGGTCCTATGTCTTATCACACTTAATGCTCTTACCACGTGTTATTCAGCCAACGATTCGGAGGCGTTGCTTCGATCGAGGCAATCATGACACCTTCTCTTGTTTCCTTATAAATAGAACCTTTCCTAATGTCGCCCCCTATTTTGAACTGGCCAAAATATGTTTGCAACATCGGGCTCTTTTACCTGATTCTGAAAAGGGTTTAGAGTTGCCACTTAATTTTTAGAAAAATTAGGAAACCTATTTGTATTGATATGTCTGCTCTATAAGTCCACGTTATTAGTGAGATTCTAGGTAAGATTTTTATTTACTTCAAGGAGAAGGTGTTAATCATCTCGCAGAGCCTATCTTATGATAGTCCTTGGACTTAGTTTAAATTAAGGCTGGCAGCGGAATCAGAACCGGACCAACCGAACCAACATTTACAAAAATCAGACCAGAACCAGCACCGCTCAATGGGTAAGCCGATCGGAGTCGGGATGGTACTGTACCGGACATTGATAACGCTCAAACACACTCTCCTATAGGAGGTGATAGCGATCATCAGAGCAAAATAAAATTTATATTCCCGACGGGAGTCGGGATCGATCCCACAGAGAATGGTTATGATGAGTCGCCAAGAGATTATCCTATATCAATCAAGAAGACAGTAATTGTGCAAATAGCATAAAAAGTAAATTGGAGGAAAAACAGGGAATTGGTAATCTGTCACAATCGTAACTCAAACAAGAAAGTAAAGTAAGCAATGGGTTTGTAATCAAATGAGAGGAGGACTAGGGGTATGTTTCTGATGGGATTCAAACATGGGTTAGGATGCTTGATCAATTATTCAAATTCATAATAAACGATATGGGTAGAATTGATTATAGTTATGTTTGTCAATCTCTCGATCTGCCAAACATATTTTCTATGGTCTTTATTCAAGCACCATGGGTTCATCACAAAACAACCTATAAAATCTTAGAGAAGTCATACTATTTCTAGCTTAGACTCTTAAATGGATATTTTTCCGGTGATTAAGATATTTTTAGCCTCAATCTAGGTGAAAATCCCAAGTACCCACTATTGAATTCTCATCCAAAATTATGAACTTCTCTCTCAAGCAAGAACACAACCAAGTAAGTTCAACCAATATTTACAACCATTAATTTTAGAGTTAAAAAATGGAGAATTCAATTGACCCATATCAATTTAACAATTATAAGCACAATTAAATAAGATCCATACCCAAGTTCAAACACCTATCATACACATAACCCTAAACAAGAAAATTAGCCACTCATACTAAGGAAATAAGAGATTATACCAATTGGGTAATTCAAATTTTCATTTATAATTGTGCCAGTATCCAATATCCAAGCTCAATTTGTACAATAATGGAGGAATCTCAAGGTAGAAGATGAAAAATATCAAGTACACTTACTATTTTCCTTGAAAAACTCTCTCTATGAAAAATTATTCAAAATTATGTCTAAAACTATCAGGTACAATGCCCAATTCGAATTTTAGAAGCTTCCTAAAATGTCACATGAAAATGGACAAAAATGTCCCTCGAACGTGGTGCGATGCAACATGTAACGCGATGTGCAGTCGCACCATGCCTTGTGCGCGCAATATGCCTCCACTCCAGCCGACCAGTGACTTCAGTTGATTTTAAGCGTCATGCGAAGGGAGGTGCGATCCGCACAAGCAGTTGTGCGTGACGCACGACGGCCGCACCTCTCAACATATTCTTCTTCTCTTTTGATCACCTTCACACTTTAACTCCTTTTGAGCTCTTTTAGGTCCATATCCTTATTTTCTACTTATGACCATGAGTACCTGTATTTGCATCAATAAAGGCAATAAGTATCTCTAAATTTTATCAAAACATGGCAATAATTCATGAATAAAGGCCCAATAAGTTGGTAGATTACCAACTTATCAAACCCCCAAAGTTGAACTGTTGCTTGTCCCCAAGCAAGATACTAACAAAGTAAGGAATGAATTATTCTCTAAAACACATGGGTTGCACACAAGATTACTCTAACTCTAAAAACTAAGAAAAATAACAAAAAAAAAAAACTCAAACAAATAGACTCAACTATAATGCTTATCTCAATTTGGAACACCACATTCTCAAGGTAATTGATCGTTTCAAAACATTCATCAAAAGGACTTCATTTCTCATTCAAAAATAGGGGAATTTGCCATGTAAAAACAAGATCAAGCTTCTCAAGTCATTGGCATGGACCATCAAGATTTGCCTCAAAATTTGCCACACAACTTGCCTCGTTCATTCCTCTCAATTGAAATAGAGACTTTATTATTCCTTTCAAGTGTGTGATGCCACTCATCACAAGAGAGAATCTACTCACAACCATGCAATTCACAAGACAAAGGGATTATAAGAGAACCAAAAGACTCTCACTCCCTAAAAGAAGTTCAAGTGTACACATATCGAACCATAGGCTTGCCTTTCATGTAATTTATCACTAATGTAGAGTTACTGTCATGCCCCGAGGCTACCCCCTAGACGCAACATGGTGCTTAATATCACAAGTGACCCCAAGCTAACCTATGGCATGGCATATCTATACAAGTTCAAATTTGAAAACAGGTACTGTGCAGAAGCTAAAAGCAATTTAATCAACTGAAATGGGAAGAACCCAAATATCTGAATATATGAAATATATAAATAGTATAGTGCTAACTGAAAATAACACTAAAAACTGCTGAAATCTAGTTTATATTTGAAAACCTTCTAACTGATAGGAGTTGCTGGGACATGCCCCTAGCTAACTCTAACAAATCTGAAACTGAAAGATAAGGACTGAAAATAAAACATGTCTATCATCCTCGAGCTATGAGGACTCACCACTAAGGTTGTTGAGTACGGACTAGGAGTCGAACTAAGCGGGTCTAGATGATAAGCGCATGAACCTACATCATAAAATGATGTAGCACAAAAGTATGTGTCAGTACTTTGAATATACTGAGCATGCATGATATGTACTAAGATGGACAATATAGAACTGAACATAGAAATAGATCCACTGGCATGTAACTGAAATCTGAACTGTATGCAATGACCAAGTACAAATCATGAATATAACATGCTAGACTGAATACTGAAATAAATACTGAGTACATGGTCAATGCAATATGAATCTGACTGTGGGAGATACTATTAACCGACATACCCCAAGTTGAGCTAATAATGGGGCCAACCTATAACCCTGGATTGGAGGGTGTTCATACCTTGCCAAGGGTACGAACAAATCTGACGTGGATCCACTAACTGATGTCCACAAGGGACAAGGGTGTCAAGCCTAATTTGACGGGTGACCTCTTTAGAACCTACAGTGGCGCCGTAGTTCTAGAATTCAGAGATTGCTACCAAAGGTCTCAGCCTAAACTGATGGGTGAGCCTTCATCCCTTTGTCCGCTCAGTGCTAAGTCTACTCCCAACTGAATGTAAGCTAAATTTTTTAACTGTAATACTGGATAGCTCAAAATACTGATATAATCTGAGAATGCACATAAACATACTGAAAGATATGGAACTCAAGTTCTGAAGTATGATTATCTGTCAGGTCATACCGAGTCCTGAAGGCTATCTTTGGGATGTCATTACCTCTGACTCTGAGCTGATGATATCCGGATCTGAGGTATATCTTAGAAAAGCAACTGGCGCCCTGAAGCTGATCAACAAGTCATCAATCCTGGGGATGGGATATTTATTCTTGATTGAGACTTTGTTCAACTGATGATAGTCAATGCACATCCTTAGAGAACCGTCTTTCTTATGCACGAACAACACTGGAGCACCCTATGGAGAGATGCTGGGTCTGATGAAGCCCTTATCTAGCAGGTCTTTCAGTTGTTCTTTCAATTCCTTAAGCTCAGCTGGAGCCATTCTGTAAAGAGGAATTGAAATAGGCTGGGTATCTGGAAGGAGATCTATTCTGAAGTCGATTTCCCTTTCTGGAGGGACTCCAGGAAGATCTTCTGGGAACACTTCTTGAAATTCGCTTACTACTAGAACTAACTCAAGTGTTGGGGTTTCGGAGTTTGAATCCTTACCCCGAACAAGATGGTAGATATACCCCTGGAAAATTATTTTTCTGGCTTTAAGGTAGGATATGAAACGACCTACAGGCACTGAGTTATCACCCTTCCATTCTAAGATTGGCTCATTTGGAAACTGAAACTGAACGATCCTAGTTCTACAATCGACTGAGGCATAACATGAATGTAACCAATCCATGCCTAGAATGATATCAAAATCTACTATTTCTAACTCTACAAGATCTGCTAAGGTGACTTTCTGGGAAACTGTGACACGGTAATTTTTGTATACCCATCTAGCTATAACTGGGTTACCAACTGGAGTAGAGACTAAGAAGGGTTCTGGGAGGATTTCTGGACTGACACCAAAGTTTACTGCTATATATGGAGTTATAAAGGAAAGTTTAGCCCCTGGATCTAACAATGCATATACATCAGTATTAAAGACTCATAACGTACCCGTGACCACATCAGGAGAATCCTCCTGGTCCTGTCGAGCCTGAAGGACATATAACCTATTCTGGCGCTGACCACCACCTGTTCCAGACAAGGCACCCTGCTGAGTGAGGTGACCTGCTGGAGCTGCTGTAGAGCTAGCCTGGTTCTGTGAACGAGTATCCCTGCCCTTCTGAGAATTTTCAGGGCACTCTCTCATCCTGTGGCCTGACTTACCACACCCAAATAAATTTCCACTACATGTTATGCACTCCCCTTGGTGATTTCTACTACACTTCTTACACACTGGGTTAGTGTGCCTGCTAGTAACCATACATTGGGACTTAGAGCCAGACGCTCTATCCTGTCGATCCTTCTTGAACTTAGGCATTGTGGCGCTAGAAGAAGATGGAGATGGAGCTGAACTTTTCTTACAAAACTGAGAGCGGTTGCCACCCTCTAACCTCTGCTGAGAGTAGCTAAAGTCACCTGCCCTAGCCCTCTTAGTATCTCCTCCCCTCTCCTTGATTTTCTCCTCCTCAATCTACTAAGTGTAGGTAACCAACTTGGAGAAGTCCATCTCCTTAATCAACATAGCAGTCTTGCACTCCTTGACTACATCATCCAATACACCAGATACAAACTTGCTCATGCGAGCTCTGGAGTCAGCTACTATCGCTTGAGCATACTTGGATAGCTGAGTAAACTTAAGATCATAGTCCTTCACGCTTATGTCATTCTACTTCAGATTGATGAATTCCTGAACCTTGGCTTCTCTGAGCTCTAGTGGGAAGAACCGGTCCAAAAATACAGTCTTGAAAAGATTCCAAGTCACTGGCCCTGCATTGGCACAATGGGATTCCTTAAATTGCTGGTACCAAGTGTAGGCCACTCCCTTCAACTGATAGGCGGCCAAGTCTGCACCCTCGACTGGAGTGACACCCATAATATCTGTCACCTTCTGAATGTCATCCAAAAACTCTTGTGGATCCTCTTCTGATTTAGACCCATGAAATTTTAGAGGGTTCATCTGAATGAAGTCCCCAATTCTAGCCGCAATAGTGTTAGTCTGAGGCGGAGCTGGTGCCACAGCTTACTAGTTAACCTGGGCGGTCATGGCTTGAGCAAGAACTTGGAAGGCAACCCTGAATTCGGCATGCGTGACTTGCTCATTCAATGGGTCTGCTGGAGCTGGCTGACTTCTGGCGTTGGCTCTTTTGGGAGGCATTTTTTTGAAATGCGAAAAGCACGAGTTAGAATAGAAGGAGATTAAATAGAGTTTACACTCCATAAAATGAGCTAGAAAGAAAGAAAGGAAATTATTCCTAATAACATCTCATAGCTCCTCCCCCATAAGTGTGGCGCGCTTCACACCCATGAAGAAGACTCTACTCGACGCGGCTTTCAGACACCCTAGGACACTTAAACCTGATGCTCTAATACCAAGTTTGTTACACCCTAAGGCTACCCCCTGGACGCAACACGATGCTTAGTGTCACAAGTGACCCCAAGCTAACCCATGGCATGGCATATCTATACAAGTTCAAATTTGAAAATAGGTACTGTGCGGAAGCTAAAAGCAATTTAATCAACTGAAACGGGAAGAACCCAAATATCTGAATATATGGAATATATAAATAGTATAGTGCTAATTGAAAACAACACTAATAACTGCTGAAATCTAGTCTATGTTTGAAAGACTTCTAACTGATAGGAGTTGCTGGGACATGCCCTCAGCTAACTCTAACAAATCTGAAACTGAAAGATAAGGACTGAAAATAAAGCATGTCTATAATCCTCGACTGTGAGGACTCACCACTGAGGCTGCTGAGTACGGACTGGGAGTCGAACTAAGCGCGGTCTGGATGATGAGCGTCTGAACCTACATCATGAAATGATGTAGCACAAAAGTATGCGTCAGTACTTTGAATGTATTGAGCATGAAGGATATGTACTAAACTAGACAATATAGAACTGAACATAGAAATAAATATACTGGCATGTAACTGAAATCTGAACTATATGCAATGACCAAGTACGAATCATGAATACAACATGCTGGACCGAATACTGAAATAAATACTGAGTACATGGTCAATGCAATATAAATCTGACTGTCGGAGATACTATTAACTGACATACCCCAAGTTGAGCTAACTATAGGGCCAACCTGTAACCCTGGATAAAAGGGTGTTCATACCCTTCCAAGGGTACAAACGAATCTGACGTGGATCCACTAACTGATGTCCACAAGGGAAAAGTGTGTCAAGCCTAATCTGATGGGTGATCCCTTTAGAACCTATAGTGGCGTCGTAGTTCTGGAACTCAGATATTGCTACCAAAGGTCTCATCCTAAACTGAGGGGTGAGCCTTCATCCCTTTGTCCACTCGGTGCTAAGTTTACTCCCAATTGAATGTAAGCTAAAAATTTCAACTGTAATACTGGATAGCTCAAAATACTGATATAATATGAGAATGCACATAAACATACTGAAAGATATGAAACTCAAGTTCCAAAGTATGATTATCTGACTGACCTGCCTAACAAGTATAATTCATGAAGTACTACAATTAACACAAGCTAGGGTTTCTGAATTTTATACATGAACTGTACTAATTCTCCAAGGAACGTGAGCTAAGCATCACATAAGTTATAGCATCTGAATAGAAAAGAAGTCTCTAAGGTTTATGAACCCTAGGTCTAATCAATCATGGAGAAACTGAAGGACTGACTGAATTCTAGGGACCTAATGTGTGAATGGAACCCACTAGTGAAATCCCACATACTTGGATGAAGATTCTACGGTTGAACCTTTGGATTCTGAGAGGAACCTGGAGGAAACCCTTTTGCCTTGTTCTTGAGAGAAAGCGTTCTGTTCTTGACTGAATTTGCTAAGTATCGAATGATTTAGGATTAATGAAGGAAAATAGAGTTAAAGACCCTTAAATTACTCCCAAAACGACTAAGGATCAGAATTAGAAGAATTAGGAAAAGACCAGACTGCCCCCAACTTAATCTGGAAATTTAAAAAAAAACTGACCGCCGGACGGGTCTCCCGATGAGAGTCGGACCTGCGATGGCCTGTCGGCCAGGGCATCAGGATGGGACAGGTTTGGGCTGGTCCCCTAGACCATTCCCACGGGCAGGCCCATGCCTCGTCGCATCTGCGACACCCATGGCAATTTCCTGTCGGGGCAAGGGAGGCTGGGGGGGGGGGTTGATGGCCCTTTTTCACGGGCTTCCCGATGGCTCATCGGACCTCTGACGCTCGCCGGGTCCCTTGTTTGGCTGGAGACGGCTGGAACCAAGTCCCTGGCCCTTTTCTATGGGGACCCCTGATGAGCTGTCGTGTCCACGACACCCGTGGGTCAGCCCGTGGGGCTTGACTGGGAATGGGATTTTTCTTAAGTTTTGCCGAGTTCTGGGTTTCTAAAGCTGGCCTATATTCTGGGGTGTTACAGTTACCAAGCTCGAAATCACTAAGGACTTGCAGGTTATGATATTGGCTAGGGCTAATGGTGAGGATTGCATTTAGCTCAAGTGACTAAACCTCTCTAATGCTCCTTGTGATCATTTCAAAAAACCATTCACATTTTCGAACAATGATTTCACTTTGTTTCTCTCTTACACAACCCAAGATTTACTTTCAAACTTGACCATTGGACATCCTTTTATCACCTTCACTTGGTAGCACCAATTTCTTTCTTTCTTTCTTTCATTTTGCTCATTTCATTGGGCATTTTGGAGCAATTTTCAATTCAAGCATAAGGTGCTACCTTGCTTTCACGCCCCGAGGCAACCCTCTAGACGTAACACAGGACTTGGGACCACAAGTGTCCCAAGTTAACCCTTGGCCTTAGCATACTCAGTTATTCAATACAAGAAACATAGAGGAAGCATACATAATGAAGGTAGAAATCCATAAACTGAAACGGAATAATGTCTACGAAATGTCAATCTAGAATACAAACTAGCTATGTCTGAAGCCTATAATTATAACATAGGAGTTGATGGGACAAGACCCCAACTAACTCAGAAATCTGAAGAAATCAACATAAAGTGATAAGTCTAACACTAGCCCTCGGATAATGAGGACTCACCAATGGACACTAGATCTTTGACGATGTCTAGCCACGAGCCTAAGAAGTGGAGCCTGAATCTGCATCTTCAAAGGATGCAACACAAAGTATGCGTCAGTACTATAGGATGTATTGAATATGAGAGATGTGCATAAATGAAATCAAAACATGCTAAAAACATAGTTAAGGCTGAGATCATGCATGAAAGAGAAGTCATAAGAGAATCATGATTTTAAGCATAAGGTAAAAGATATCAAAGCATAAGACTTAAAAATATTCATATGGGAGTTTCTTATAACCGACAATAGACCATATGAGCTACATAGAATCTAACTACATAACCCTAGTTAGCAAAGCTACTCCGAACCCTGCCAAGGTAAGGAACACCATAATCCAACTATATCACCCTAGTTGGCAAAGCTACCCTATGCCCCGCTAAGGCAAGGGCACCATGATAGTAAAGAGTGGAACCACTTTCATAAGCCCATCGGGCGATACATAACCTACGCTGGTAATGTAGTTTTTGGACTTGGGTAATCGAACCCTCATCGCTCGGTGCTAAATACTACTCTCAAAATATATATATATATATATAACTCATAATACTTGTGACATATCTGATGTCCAAACTGTTCATAACTTAGGTAGACATATCTGGATGCCAAACCTTTCATAAAATATAGGGACATATCTAATATAACTGTCAAAAAAGCATAAAGACATATATGATGCCATGAAAATTCACAAATCATGAGTCTTAAAGCTTTGCATAGCCATAATTCAAATTATACTTTCCTTTCTAAAATCATAGTTTAAAGAATTAGGCATGCAATTTCATGGAAATAGAGGTCATGTTATCTAAACATACCAATTTTACTTGAAGACATACAATTCAATGAAATAATGCTAGAATTTATTATCAATCATATGGGCTTTTATAAACACTTAAGGAATCTTAATTAAAACATGGATAATGAATAATAAGTCATGAATTAATACTTTAAAACAAAGCCAATCAATTTTTCCTAATTTGGGTAAGAACCCTAATTTAGAAATCCATAAATTCAATTTAGAAGATTGGGGTTTTGGGCATAAGGGTGAAGGGATTCCCTTATTGAATACCCATATACATAAATTGAAGCTTTATAAACCTTAGATGATGAGAATGGAGGCTTGAAGATGAATCCTTAGATGGGAGTTTGGAGCTTGAGAGAAGAAGGCCTTTTTCCTTTTTTGGATTGAATGAGAGCTTAAGGGAAAAAACTTAGGCTAAGTGAAGTTAAAAACCTCCTAGAATTGTCCAAAATGACCTCATTTAGGAGTTAAAAGGGTGGGTGATGACTGAAATACTCCTGGGACTTAATTAAGAAAAAGCTTTTAAGAATCGGCTATCAGGAATCACGGATGGATTCCACGGACCGTAGACTGAATCACGGCTTATGGTTTCCATTCGTGGTTCCTGGCCAAACCATCAGGCTGTAGAAGACAAACCACAGTTCATTAGGATGAATCATAGAAAAGTTTACAGTCTATAAACCCAACCCGTCGAAGTTGAGGTACTAGGCAGGCCTCTGATCAGGTTTCATGAGTCAACATGACAATCCGTAGTTCAAACTACGGTCCATAAACTTGACTCGTGGTTATTGAGAATCAGTCAATCCTCAGGTCTGGTACCACAAGATGATAGGATGGGTCGTAGACTAAACTACGGTCCGTAGAACCAACTCGTGGTTCTCAGACCAGATCTAAACCTGGCAGACTTAAACTACGGCTCAATTCCACGATCCGTGGTTCAGACCACGGTCTATGGTTTGGACCTGTAAACCCTGAAAAGCTAAATTTTTTCTGAGATTCTGAGTTTAAAAGCTGAATAAGTTTCCGGGGTGTTACACTTGCATTAAAGCATAACTCTTTTTCTTCTCCATCTTAGTACATACACCCCCAAACTTAGGCATTTGCCTATATTATCATTTCAATTCCCCCCTCCCCCAAACTTAGGCTTTTTAGCTTATGTTTCACTTTTAAGCCATTAGGGAGGATAGGTGCAAACTTTAGGTTCCAAAAAGGGTAATGGTGTCAACAAGGTTCCAAAGAAAGGTCACAAGCTCAAAGGGATTTACTAGAATCAATGTAAAAGGAAGTCAATTTGGGTGAAGTGGCTATTCAAAGAGGGCCTAAGGTCATATTCCAAGCTCGGTGACATCTAGGATTTTGCCTTGAATCACATTTGAGGCAAGTTCTAGATATACATGCACAAAGAACTAGGTATCGTCTTATCACACAAGGCATCACAACACAAGAATTATCACAACGAGTCTCAAAATGAATTGGAACAAATGACTTCTGACAAGCTATTCTGAGTTTTTTTACACACTCGTTTGTGAATCGATCAAGCCAAACAAGGAGTGTGCAAGTCATGACAAGAGAATAATTTACTCAAAATTATTTTCCCATTTTTTGTCAATTTTCAAAAACCTCTTGCGATAATTACAGCCCCCAAACTTAAACTAAGCATTTCCCTCGATGCATAAAAAATTATACAATTATGAATGAGTGCAAAAACTCCCTGAGATGCTAAGTCTGACAATGACGCCTCCTTGAATAAAATCAATGTGGTGTCCTAGGAGGCCTAGGTCTCGGAGGTGATGGTGGTGGCCTGTAAGCATGCTGCGGATCTATCTGAAATCCTTTCACTAATGGAATTAATGGGTCCCAACGCACCTGAAGGAGGCCATATGGCTCTACAACCTCCCACTTATCCTGATAAGTCATCAATTCGTGGTATGAAAGAGGAGGAGCGGCCCAGCTAGGCCTAGGCTGACGCCTCTATTCTGGCACATCAGAGTCATGGGGATACGGGTAGTGTTGGGTAGGTGGTATTGTGGTATTGTAAGCCAGCAAGGTTGTCTCAATTACCTTTTGGATTTTAGATGTTCCTTCTTTATCATGCGAATCCTAGACCGTGCACCAATCACCGGGAGGACTATTATTCCTTGGAGGAGAAAGTGAATTTGGGGCTGGTAAATTGAGATCCCAATTAGAGGTCTTTGGCTTAGCATGTGGTACCACTTTCGTGAGCTCATGCACCTCCCTTTACATGATATCAATTTGAGCATAAAGTTTGCTCACACTAGCTGTTATCGGCTTCAAAGCTGATTTGATAACGGATTGAATCATGCTTGGGATGTATTTAGCTATCTTGTGCAAGTGCTCCTCATTTTGGCTAACCAGTTGAGCAAACTTGAGTAACCCACTCGAAGCATTATCAACCAGAGGAACCATATGTGTGGTATCTGTCACTTCATGAGGAGGATATGAAATATCCGCATGATCATGAGCTACATCCTCGGCCTGTGCATTGCCAACCAAGGAACTTGGAGTGTGACCAAGGTATTTCTTCTTGACATATGGAACATCTTTGTCCCTCCTTGTGTCCAAGTGAACCATGCCAATAGCTTGGCTAATCTTATCTAATGGTCAAAATAAAGGGCAGTTTTCCTGGAAGCACATAAGGCGTATCAGAACAGGGAAAGCCATGAAGGTGGACTCGTGTCTAGCTCTCCGCTTGAGTTATTTGGAAATGATTTTTGCTTCATGCATCGGGAGTCTAGACATGATATATGTAATGAGAATGGCCACCTCTATAGTCACTTTAGTGGTGTGACTAGTTGGGTGAGTCATGTGCATACGAAATCCAACCACATCCGAGCTTCAAACCTAAGATCTGATCGATAGATGGTCCTTTTGAGATAGCCCAAAAAGGAGTTCCATTAGCGATGATAGTAGCAACCCACTCGTACTGGTCTTCCTTTGTAGCCACACGTTCCAAATATCTCGACACCTGAATTGGTCCATCATCCCATATAGCAAAATGGATGGTTGTTTGGGTAATATTCACTTTCTTGCCCCTCACTAAAACTGAATCAAGGAATGGTAGCTTGCTTGTTAGGCCCTTATGCTTTAGAATGTTTGCCTAGCCCGATATGAGGCATAGAACTCCCGTACCAACTCAGGGAAATAAGGGTTGGGGTTTTTGGCGAAGTGAGCCCAGATCTTTGTACAAAACTGTTTGGGTATGTTTGGGAAATCAGCTTTGAAGGCTTCCACATGAAACCCTTTCTCTTCCAAGAATGGTCTCTTTTTCTGAAACTAAAGATAGTACGCCTCTAACCTCTCGAGACAAAACCATATTTGTGATTCATATGGCCCCTTTTTTTGCCCAGGTGTAACCGGAATCTCAGATGTTAACGCTTGATTTGTAGCACAACTCTTTGGACGACGCTTAGTAGGGGCCATATTCCTGCAAAAGAATGTTAGTGGCAGAAACCATGCTTATACTCATCATGTGCTTGCATGCTTGAATTAATTAAAAGAAGAAAATACTACAAGAAGTTAACAAATTTAGAAGGAATTGGAATGCAATGGAAGAGAAAAACACATCAGGTAACCATGGGCCTCTGTGTGTGAATCGCACCAACCAAAGTGCGCATTGCACAGTGTGTCGCACAAGCCAACATAATCCTAAATGTATTCTTGTTCGAGGTGCGAAGGGCTTGTGTTAGCTTTTCATTTTCGTACTTCGAGTTAGCTAAGGTCTTGTCCTAGCAACTCTTTATATCATGAGTAGAGGCTTTTCAGACATAAATAGTATTTGAGTTTTCTTATGGATCTTGTATTCCTATTTGACTTGATCATCCAATTGTTGCTATTCCGACTTTATCTATTATGCTTCCGCTTATCTTTTATTATGCTTGAGAATGCTATGACCAAGGGTTAGCTTGGGGCACTTGTGTTCCCATGTTTCGTGTTACGTCTAAAATATAATCTTGGGGCGTGACAGGTTATTTGTGAGTCATTGGGCAACTCTATTATTTGCGAGAATATTATTCATGCAAAGGATTTTCTGAATGTTTTACTATTGTTTTGGCTTTGGGCCTACTATAACTAATTTTCTAAATTTTACATGGCCTAGAGGGCCTGTTTTTGATAAAATGGTTATAAAAGGAATTTGGAACATATTTTATGGATCTTCTTGGGGTAAAGAAAATATTACAATGATTTTTTCACCAATTTTCCCACTCATACTAGGCTTCGCTATGCCGTAGCACTAGACATATGTTCTTATGGTGGATTTAGACCTGGATGCGCTCTAGGCACCCTTTTACGAGAGGTTTTAAGACTTTGATCACCAATTTAGATGTGGATACACTCCGGGCACCTTTTATGGGGTTTTTGAGATTTCTACTATTATTTTAGACCCGGTTCAATTTTGGGCATGTACTATGAGGTTCTGATTATTGATCTAGACCCAGATACACTTTGGGCAGTTATATTTTGAGATTCGCATTTAGTATGTGATCATGAACCTCCATGGACCTTGTCTATTCAGACCAGGGGCTACGTGTTGAGTGTGCTGGAGGAGGGGTATATAATGCACTTGAGGTATATGGGTCATGTCCTTCTATGAATTCTACCTGCTGGGCCTATTGGCATCAGAGAAGGTACATACAGGGTTACTATCATCATTGGTTCTATTACTTCATCATCATTATGCATATTGTATTCAGATTCCACCCTTATTTGATGTGTGCTCAGTGTACACTCTGGTAGTATGGGAAATCGGAGGGTTTGTTTTCACTTGGTTTCATTCCTCGGGTGTATGGGCGCCCATTGGAACTGTAGGTAGATTATATTACTTATATCCTATTGTAGAGCTTGTTATGGCCTTCGATTATTGGTGGATTAGTGGTTTCTTGCCTGTTGAGGATCCAATTATTTGGACTTTGGATTATTGATGGATTAGTGGGTTCTATATTATTGTGGCACTATTTATGTGGCCTTCTAGGCACTTGTGAGCTAGTGGATTCTATCCTTTATCGTGGTTCTGATTAGTGGCTTTTGGTTCTTTGTGGCTTAGTTTATTCCATCCTAGGGTTGCACTTGTGAGATTGATTTCTGTCTACACTTATCTTGAGTTGGGTTCTTAGCATGATTTTGTTAAGTATGTTGCCTCTAGCTTGAGTTGTTTAATTGCTTCCCTTCTTTCCTTTTTTACTTGAGGTTACCGGTATACCGCCATCTTTTTAAACTCTCTCCTTATATATATTATTGTTATTGCAAGGACTCCAGGTGCATTCTTCTTTCCTTCACCTGTGTTCAGTATTATATATATCTTTTATGCCTAGCATAGCAGATTTTTAATTCTTGTTGACTTCTATCCATGCTAGTTTCCATGTGCTTTCTCTATTGCTTTTGTGACTGCTTCTTTGATATCTGCTAGTTACTGTATTTATATCTTATATGCGCTCAGTCGGCTGATGATGCCTACTAGGTACCCGTTGCTTAGCAATTGGTGCTCATACTACATTTCTGCATTTTTTTGGTGCAGATATTAGTGTGAGCTTTCATCATTGACCGCGTGGAGACTCGTGCAGCTTTGGATATTCAAGACTAGGGTGAGCGCCTGACGACTGGGGCTTGACTACATCTCATCTTTTGGCACTGTTACTCTTTATTTATTCAGAAATAGTTGTATATTCTGTTTTGTTATTTCTAGCACTTGTTTTCTATTAGAAGTTCATGTACTATCGATATTAGGTCTTTGAGTTTGGTGTAGTTTCCTTAAGATTATATATTCAGGTTGTTTTCTTAAGTGTTGTCTTTATCTTATATCCGCTTCTGCTTATTGTGTGTGTTGATTTAAGTAGTAGCCCATGACTAACCATTCCAGGCTACATGAACTAGTTCGCCTACTGGGAGGTTATAGCTGTCATCATGACTTGAGAAATTGGATCGTGACAGCTTGGTATCAGAGCTCTAGGTTCACCGGTGTCATTGGTACAAGAGCAAGTGTCTAAGTACAGTCTCATGGATTGGTACGATGATGTATGTATCCTATTTGTGGGAGGCTGCTGGGAATTATTAGGAAAAGTTCCATATTCTTGGCTCCTTATCTTGTGTTCCTGGCTTTATTGACTTTTGAACTTCATTTGTTCCATTCCCTCTCAGATGCCTAGGATAAGTACGACAATGGGTAATGTCGAGGCTTCTATGTCTGTTGCTTTAGTGCTTCCTTTGGTGCCAGGATCTTAGAGTGAGAGTTTACCGAATCAGTTAGGGGGTTTGGGGCCAGCCCATCCTCCGGTAAGGTTTCATGCTACCCCAGTTCTTCAGGACACCATGGTTAGGACTCTGAGTCCTCTCGTGGGTGTTTTAGTACCCTAGATTGGGGTAGTACCTAATTTATCGAGTGGTACTTCTATTAGGTTTGAGGTTCTAGGTCTTCAGCAGGATTGTATGTTGGTATTGGAGTACGAGGCAAAGTTTCAGAAGGAGATTAGGTGCACTGCTAGGGTTATGCCTACAGAGTTTGAAAGAGTTCAGAGTTTCATTGGAGGGTTGATTTCACCGCTCTATTTAGTGATAGATCACTTGGTTATAGTTAGGACTACCTTTTTTTAGGTAGTTGATCATTCTTGGGATATTGAGGTTTTATGTCGTGAGGCTTATGGAGGTAGAGCTAAGAGGCGCCATTGTCAGGATATTTATCGAGGTTCTCAGACTCGAGATAGGGGATTATCTTCTAGATATTGGTTCCATTGCTTCTTATCTAGAAGTCCAGCTTTAGTGGCTCCATAGGATCCAGAGGGTGGTTGTACAATGCATGTTGAGCGGAGTAGACACGGTATAGGTCAGGTTCTTCAAGGTTCGCATTTAAGGTGTGTAGGTGGCAAGTCAGGTTCAGCGAGATCTTTCCATCCAACTTTATTTGGTAAAGCTTGTTTTTAGTATGGTGAGAATGGGCACTTTGCTAGGGATTACCCCATGATCACACCTTCCAGTCAGTAGGGTCAACAGGTCTTGTCTCCCAGAGTTCCAGTGCCACCGGCTAGAGGCGGTGTACAGGGTATTATAGGTGGTCCCTAAATAGAGAGAGGTAGTGTACAGAGTAGTAAGGGTGGTCTCCATATGGTTAAAGGTGGCTATCAGCTGGGTGGTTCAGTTATTCATCCAGAATTGATAAGCATAGTGTGTCAGAGCAGGGCTTCTTTGGGTTGCCATAGTTATGGGGTGATTGGTCACTATTCTAGAAATTTTCCCCATAAAAGGATGATCGAGCCTTCAACATCGACTACTCAGTCTAGTGATAGACCTTGTCAGCCTAATTCCACTCTTGGTAGGCCAGAGGCAGAGGTTCCAGACATCGTTGCTTCAAGTATGGCTTTTGTTAGCTTTGGCTAGTGCTAGTGTTGTTTGCATTATGAATCTACCCTTTTTATGTATTCATATAGATTTCTACCTATTTCTTGTTTAGTTGTATTACTACTTCAGTTGTAGTGTTTATGCGTGTAATTTCTCGGTAGGTTGATTCTTTTTAGTAGTGGATAGAGTGTGTTGTCCTTGAGAGGTGACTACCCGGGGTTGTGACTCGTGGGTAGGTCTTGATAGCCTTTTTTCTTGGTTGGTCTTATTTTTGTATTCGTTATGGTTCTAGAATTGGTTTGAGTTGTTTGATTTCTAGCGGTTATTATAGTTGTTGCATAGGCCGTTATCTAGCATTTGCTAGATGTCCTTCTGTTGGTTTGGTGTGATACCGGTGGTTATATACAGGAGTTTGAGGTTTTGTCTTAAGGAGAATGGTGTTGTTTATGCCAGTGGGCATGGGATGGTTTTTCTTTTATTGGGAAATTAGAATCGACCTTCTCTGATTGATTGGTTTAGGAAGTTAGCATGTGAATGGGTTGCTCCTATGGTTTTATTCTGTTTCAAGTCTGGTTGAGTTGTTTTCATTGTTTTCCCAAGTTCCAAAGAGATGAGTTTTGATCGTAGTATCCTGATTAAGCATTGACCATAACATGGTGGTTGAGTTATTGATTGTGGCATGATGGTTGAGTTTTGACTATAGCATTTTGGTTGAGTGTTGATCGTAGTATTTTGGTTGGGTTAGGCATTCAACCTACTCTCATTTCATCGTATCAAGTGTTTCTAATAAGAGATGTGGGAGCTATGGGAGCAGCTCTAGAGTCTTCTGAGAAAGAGTTTGTGTAGTTCAGTATATCCTTGAAAAGGGTTTTGTTTGGTTTGCAAATGAGGTGATGACTCTTTGTATATGTGTATGAGTCCCTAGCAACTAACTGAGATGACTCATCATGTGGGCGTGAGTTACTAATAACTGACTGAGGTGACAACTGAGGATTTCTTGGGTTTGTGAGTTGGTGACTTGATTCAACCGACTATAGATTACAGTGGCATTTTCCCTAGATGAATTCGAGGTCAGATTCCATTCTAGTGTGAGATTGAGGTAATGTCCATTCCCAGTACTACCTTTAGAAGCTTGTTGCATCGACTATGATTTGCTTTATTATGCTCTTTGGGTGACCCAAGTCTCGGCAGCATCTATCGATTAGGAAAATTATATATTCAAAGCTTGATTGGCTTTAGTCCCTATAGTGTTCATCGGCAGCGTATGGGTCTACTCTGAGGATTGACAGAGGTATTGTTTGGCAGTTGGAGTTGGGTCTTAGAATCGTGGGCTAGTAGGTTAATTCAGATGGTTTATGAAAGTTTCTCTCCAGTTGCAGCATTTTTGTGCCAGAAGGCAGCGGGTGCGGGCAACTTAGCTTCTCTACTTCAGTTTCGGAGTGGCCATTGGCCTTGGAGACCTAGTACTTGGCTAACCATTTGATTAGGCTAGACTTTTCAGATCTCGATGGTGTTATTGTCTATACGAGGTCCATTTTACCTTAGTTGGGTTCGAGGATCAGCGATTGTGTGTTATATGTGACCAGGTTGTGCAGATTGAGGCTGTCAAGGATACTTTGGATTTGAATGGTACTTTGAGAGTGATGATCGCCTTTGTGTTCTGAGAGTTGGAGGTTTGAACTAGTTAATTCTTTGAAGGGTTATCTGTGTATGGGATTCCAATATGGGTTAGACTCGGCCAGTAAGGGCCAAGAGTTGTGGTATGTTGTTATGTTTTCAGAGTTGATGGTTTGTGTACTAGTACAATACAGTGGATGCTTTGACCCAGCGAGTGGTGAGTTGAAAGGTTTTGAGGTTTTCAATAGCTAAGTGTCGACCTTGGACTTCAAACATCCTTTCCTTTGCCTACATGGTGTTTTGACTTGATATTCGTGGCATGGTGGACTTCTTTCTGAGTTGAGGCTAGTAAGGTGATCTTAAATCCAAATGATGTTCGAGTATTTAGAGCAGCAATGGTACTCTTAGAGCTTAGTTAATGACTATGGACTTCGTGGTAGGCTTACCACACTCCTTGCAGAGATTTGGTTTTGTGGTTGGGTCTTCTTAGGCAGGTTGCCCTGGTTCATTCGCTTTCTGTCAATTCAGACATGGTACAGTGCAACGAGGTTGGTTTTGTTCTACAGTTGGGAGATTCTCCTTTGACATAGGGTGTTCATACATGCCTTTCCCCAACCCTGGTGTGGGAGTTTCAGTTGAGCTCTGATGGTTGGTTCAGTTGGGTTCAAGTATCGAGATTGATCTTAGCAAAGGTATCCATCCATTGGTTGATGGTCAGTTGGGGCAGAGTGTTCCAGTTTTCAAAATATGCTTTGGGTTGGTATTTTAGATGTCAAAGGGTAGTAGGCTAGAGCTTCGCTTGGATAGAGTTTGAGTATGACGGTGGCCTCATTCGAGGTTGAGCATAGCGGAAACTATGGATCTCCGATGGGTCAGTTGATGTTTTGAGGTTGTCTCGAGTGTTCGACTTGTGTGAAGCTTCAGGATTATGGTGCAAAGGGTTCAGGTCAGTAAAAAGGGGTTTGCGGATCAATGAGTCACGAGTTAGAGGTTTTGATTGGTGACTTTCTAGGTGAACTTAGTTGTGGTATCGAGGATTTGAGTTATGTGTGTTGATTGCCTTCATTCTTTTGGTTTCGTTATTGTGTCGGTGCATTCCGGTTGAGATTCTTAAGATACGGTTTGGTTGATAGGCCTTTGGAATTTTGGAAGTTAAAGGTTGGAGTTAAGTTTGGCTTGTGAGAAGTTGAAGTTTGTGGTAGTTTTCTTTTGCTTTCGTTCTGTTGGGTGTCGTCTGGTCGAGAAGGCTACCCGAGATTTTCGAGAGAGTGGTATGGGATTTGTATCCACAGTTCTTGGGTCTCTACTGTTTCCTCCTTTCTTGACTTTTGCAGACGAAAGTCCTTTTTAGTAGTGGATGATGTAATGACCCATCTAGTTATTCTCGTATTTTTTCCTTCTTTGTACTATTAGAGCTTGCCTATAGCGGCTCCAAGTCATTTATGGCTTTTTGTCACCGGTATTTCAGTGCCCGGGCCGTTTATTTGGTCCTTATGGACATTTCCCTATTTTAGAGCTTTAACTTAGGAAATTATTGAGTTCAATCAACATTCTTAGCAATTGTGCTCGGAATTGAATTTTGGCAGTTTCTTTAGCTCCAGAGCGTGAACTTTGGTCTAGTTGAACCTTTAGTTGGGATTCGGGATCTTTTCAGGTTGGAATTCTCTCTCATTTTGTGTTTTTAGTCCAGTTGGGCTTGTTTGGTTGACTTTGCTCAGCATTCAGAACAGACGACCATGGATGGAAATTTTGTCAGCGCCGTTAGCTCTGGAATGTTGAGTTTAGTCAAGAGGGACCATTGGTTTGGGTCCCGAGGCTTCCGGACTTGATTTTGGACCTTAGGTTCCATTTTGGAATAGTTAGCCTAAAGGTTGATTTTGGGCATGTGGGACACTTTTCATTAAATCGACCTCTGATGGGATTTTTGTCAATTCTGTTGGATCCGGAATGCCATTTCTAGTTGAATAGCTTAGCTCATTTATGTTTGTGGGACCCCAGATGCATTCCCTAGGGCCCACCACTTGAAAAATTTGCCTTGGCATGTTGCTGTTGTCGTTGCCTGCTAGGGTGGTGCCAGGGCGTGCGCTTGGGCCGCGCCTGTGCCTGAGTGTCGCACCTGTGTGCCTGCCCGCCTGGGTGTTCCAGCGCCCCTACGCCTGTGCCAGCGCCTGGCACCAGCTCCTCTGCACTCCTTGGTTGTCATGGCGTATGCGCGCAGTTGCAGCTTATAAAGGCTGGAAGCCTTCTTTTCCCCTCTCATTTCCTCTAAGTCTAAACTAGATTTCCCCCATTAAAATAGCTCCAAAGTGACCATTTACACACCTTGATCAACCCAGCAACCTGAACGCTATTATTTTGATGATTCTTAAACGTTTATTGACTTCTAATATGGGTAAGTTCCACATAAAATTTCCATTTTCTTCCATTAATCCCTCTCTAATTCTCGATTCTTGAGAAATTTTGAGCCCTTATAATGGTGCAAATCCGCTTAATTTTTGAGCATCTCTCGAGAATGTGGGGAACACCATGGTGTTTTTCATTTCTGTCTTTGGGTTGCGAGGCCTACAGGCCCGCTTGTGACCCAGATTTTGATCCGGCTATGTTTCTAGCATTATGGGTATTGTTGGATTCACTTGACACGTAGAATATTGTGTTGACAGTGAATTCATGATTTGAGACTTCCTGAAGCAGTTCAAGATTGGAGAATGCCATTCCAGCATCTAGTCGTTGGATGACATGTAGTTTATGGGTTTTCCTACCTTAGACTTTTCGTATATAGGTTATAACTACATTAATTTGTATCCTTGGGTTGATTATTCTAGGTTGGTACCCCCATACCTTGTCTGTCTCTTCTATCCATTTATTTCTTACGTTGTTTGTAGTACTCATTATGGTATTGTAATATTACCATTATGGCCCTGTGTGGCTTTTATATATGCCTCTGAACCATAGACGGTGTGATATTTGGGAATGTCTCCGAGTCCCATACATCGTGATATTACTTTAGGCCGGATATTTGTGTTGTAGAGCTGATGGTGCCTGTGCAGGGCTGATAGGTTGTTTGTGAGTTGTTGGGCGACTCTATTGTTTGCGAGCATATCATTCATGCAAAGGATTTTCTGCATGTTTTACTATTGTTTTGGCTTTGGGCCTACTATAACCAATTTTCTAAACTTTGCATGGCTCCAAGGGCCCGTTTTCGGTAAAATGGTTATAAAAGGAATTTGGAATGGATTTTATGGATCTTCTTGGGGTAAAGAAGATATTACGATGATTTTGTCACCAGTTTTCCCACTGATACTAGGATTTGCTATGCCATCGCGCTAGACATATGTTTTTACTATGGATTTAGACTCGGATATGCTCCGGGCACCCTTTTACGAGGGGTTTTGAGACTTTGATCACTGATTTAGACTCGAATACACTCTGGGCACTATTTATGGGGGTTTTGACATTTCTACTGCTATTTTAGACCCAGTTTGATTTTGGGCATGTACTATGAGGTTCTAGTTATTAATTTAGACCTGGATACACTTCAGGCAGTTATACTTTGAGATTCGCATTTAGTATGTGGTCACGAACCTCCATGGACCTTGCCTATCTGGACCACAGGCTACGTGTCGAGTATGCTGAAGGAGAGATATATGGTGCCGTTGAGGTATACATGTCATGTCCTTCTATATATCCTGCATGCTGGGCCTATCGACACTAGAGGATATACATATAGGGTTACTATCATCACTGGTTCCATCACATCATCATCATAATGCCTATTGTATTTGGATTCCACCCTTGTTTGTTGTGTGCTCAGTGTACGCTTCGGTAGTATGGGATGCTGGAGGGTTTGTTTTCACTTGATTGCATTCCTCGGGTGTATGGACCCGTTGGAACTATAGGTAGATTATATTACTTATATCCTATTATGGAGCTTATTATGGCCTTCAATTATTGGTGGATTAGTGGTTTCTAGCCTGTTGAGGTTTCGAGTATTTGTACTTTGGATTATTGATGGATTAGTGGGTCCTATATTGTTGTGGCACTATTTATGTGGCCTTCTGAGCACTTGTGAGCTAGTGGATTCTATCCTTTATCGTGATTCTGATTAGTGGCTTTCGATTCTTTGTGGCTTAGTTTATTTCATCCTAGGGTTGCACTTGTGACATTGATTTCTGTCTATGCTTATCTTGAGTTGGGTTCTTAGCATGATTTCATTAAGTATATTGCCTCTAGCTTGAGTTGTTTAATTGCTTCCTTTTTTTTCCTTTTTACTTGAGGTTACCGGTATATCGCCATCTTTCTAAAATCTTTCTTTATATATATTGTTGTTATTGCAAGGACCTCGGGTGCATTCTTCTTTCCTTCACCTTTGTTCTGTGTTATATAAATCTTATGTGGCTAGCATAGCATGTTTGTAATTCTTGTTGACTTCTATCCGTGCTAGTTTTCATATGATTTCTCTATTACTTCTGTGACTGCTTCTTTGCTATCTGCTAGTTACTATCTTTATATCTTATATACGCTCACTAGGCCGATGATGCCTACTGGGTACCCGTTTCTTAGTAATTGGTGCTCATACTACACTTCTGCATCTTTCTAATGCAGATATTAGTGTGAGCTTTTGCCATTGACCGCGTGAAGACTTGTGCAGCTTTGGATATTCGAGACTAGGGTGAGCGCCTTATGAACGGAGCTTGACCACATCTTATCTTTTGGCACTGTTACTCTTTATTTATTAAGAGGCTGTTGTATATTCTGTTTTGTTATTTCTAGCACTTGTTTTCTATTAGAAGCTCATTTACTATCGATACCAGGTCTTTGGGTTTGGCGTAGTTTCCTTAAGATTATATATTCAGGTTGTTTGCTTCCACGTTGTCTTTATCTTATATTTGCTTTTGCTTATTTATGCTTATTATGTGTGTTGATTTAGGTAGTAGCCCATTACTAACCATTTTAGGCTACGGGAATTGATTCGCCAACTGGGGGTTGTAGGTGTCATCATAACCTGATAAGTTGGATCGTGACATTCAAGGTTGTCTTGACTAAATATTGATTATGGTCAACTCCAAACTTAATAAACTCTATAAATCCTCGCAAGGGTCCAAAATTCTCCCAAAAGCCTCAAGAATCGTGTTGAACCTTCTACTAGTCATAAGCACCCTACGTACCTAGTGAAATCATCAAAAATTTGGATTCAACCTTGTCAACCCCAAATATTAATTTTGGTCAAACTTTTTAAGTTTTAAACTTTCAAAATTGAAAAACTTCCCAGAAACATATCTATTCACCTCAGGAATTATTTAACCAAGAATATGAGAAGAGTTAAACGGGGAAAAAGAAGAAAACAATTGTAAAAATGACCTTGAGGGACATTACATGAATGTGGAATAAAGATAATTTTGCAGAAGATACAACCATTGGAAAATAATGAAACATGGGTGATAGATGACCTGCCTCCTAATAAGAAAGAACTTGGTTATATGTGGGTTTACAATATCAAATACAACTCGAACAACACCATCAAGCAATATAAGTCTCGCTTGATAATTTTTGGCAACAATCAAGTGGAAAGAATTGATTATACAGATATTTTCCCCAATCTCTAAGATTTTAACTATTCAGACAATTTAGGTTGTTGCATCAGCAAGGACTAAAAATTATATCAGATGGATGTTCATAATAAATTCCTGCATAAGGATCTCCACAGAGAAGCTTTTATGAAATTACATCTCGGGTCTCAGGTTACAAGTCTAAGAAAGGCATCTTGGTTTCAGAAATCTCTTTAACATGTTGTGCGTTATTGTTTTGCCAAGTTGTCGACTGCCTTGAAAAATCATAGGTTCAAGGAATCATATTCGACTATTCTTTGTTTGCTTCAGAATGAAAAGATATGTAGATCAATGTCCTTATTTACGTTGATAACTTGATTATTTATGGGAATGATCCTACTGCTAATCAACAAATCAACACCTATATCAGTTAATGTTTTCACATGAAGGATTTTGGGTGCTCTAAAATATTTTTAGGATTTGAGGTTGCGAGAAATCAGAATGGATATTTTTTGGCCAATAGAAATAAGTCTTGGGCATATTTCTAGGTCAAACTATTAGGAGCCTAGCCTGTTAGCACTCCTTTGGAGAAAAACCATATGTTGGCACTAGATGGTGGACTGGTATTTGAAGACCCAAAACGATATCGATGTTTGGTCAGTCAACTCATATATCATTATTTCACTCTGTTTGATTTATATTACACTATACATGTTGTAACACCTCATACTTCATGTTATGTTTGCGTTGTCCCATATGCCTAGTAGAGCTTAAAAATCAAGTCGTATAACCCTTAGATTGATTAGAAATCATTTGGAATGAGTTTCAAAACAAAAATGAAAGTTCCAGAGTGACACGTTGGTAGGCCTACGTTATGAGGTTCATGCCGCACCTGTCACCAAACTTAAAAAAATTGAAAAATATGTCTTCCTCCGCTATGGGCTCCATGACGAATAACCCAAAGTCCATTATGAGCTCCACGAAAAACAACCCATACTCTGTTATGGGCTGTGCAGCATACACCTCCTTTTCCAAATGGGAAATTTTTCCAACTTTCTTTAAATAAGAGTGTTTTCGTCCTAACTCCTATAGAAAATCACTAAGCACAACTTTTAAACTCCCTAAAGTGGTTAAACACTCAAAATTTCATCGGACAATTCCTCTCCTCTTTCAGAACTTCAAGGGTTTCAAAAACCACTCCTCCAAAGCTCTAAGGAAGGGATCTAGTAATTTTCCTCCTTAGATTCTTCAGCTCTCAGGTATGTAAGGCTAACCTTCAGTGTGAGAATCAGGTTCTTCCACATAAGTATGTTTTAATAGTTAGTTTTATCCATGAATTAAGTTAGAGCTTGTAATCAAATTCTTGAATTTAGTTTCTTTATCTCTCGATAAGGACCCTTTTTAAATCCTTCATGAAAATCAATAGAAATTCCATAATTAAAGTCTTTCCTTGAATTGTGATTCTTACTTCATGTCCATGGATTTTTTTCAAACCTTATGAACTTTCCTCATTATTTTGGAGTCTATTTCATATTTTACAAAATCATCTCATGTTTTCTATGAAATCTTTTCATTGATTTTGAAAGTTACTTTTCAAAATGTCTACGAACTTTTTTTTGGTAATACTGTGAAACATTACCATAGACCAACAAAATCATTAGAAGTATAAACTAAAAGGCACTCCCAACAAACTCCTCAGCTAGAGGAAGTTAGAAACCTCATAAGGAAATAAACTAATTACATGAGTATTCTTTGCATGAACCCTCTACACCTAAGCAATCTCTTGTATAAACAAGGAATATGCATTCTATCTATCATGTCTTTCTTTATCTGGCTAATGACCCTATCTGTATGTACCTTTTGATCTTTGAAGACCTTCCAATTCCGAGCCCTCCAAGTATGATATATCATTTCCCCCTAAACAACTGCTATAAACTCCTTTTGTATCCCTTTCCAATGTTTACTACGTATACTAGAATAAACTAGGCTCACATTACCATGGTGGAGCCTAACTCCATGCCAATGCATCAATGTTTCCCATACTTTTTTTAACCAAGAAAACCCAGCAAATAAATATTTCCCTGTCTGTATAGCAACAGAATCACATAGAACACATTGCAGTTCATCTACATAAATGTTCGGATGGACCAATCTGCCCTTTGTAAGTATCCTCTCTTTAGCAGCAAGCCATACTACAAATCTATGCTTAGGTTGTGCCACAGTATTCCATATCAACTTGGAAATATCCTCCTTCCTATAAGCCCCATGAGATCCATATAACTCCTAGTTATAGAATAATTCCCCCCTACTGTAAGATTATATCTACCATAGGTGTACCATTCTTTCATGCCCTCCTTTAAAGAGTTCAATTTCTTCCAGCACTAACTACAATCTTGAGGTTATTTATGTTCCCATATATATGAGCCAGATTTCATATAGATTTCGTGCACCCACTTCACCCATAATGAGTTTGTATCCACTACTAACTGCCATAATAGTTTACCAACTGCAGCCATGTTCCAAGTTCTACACTCCTTTATATTTAAGCCTCCATTACACTTAGGCATACACAATGCTTCCCAAGCAACCAGATTCACCTTCCTTTTCTCCTCAGTGCCATCCCATAGGAATTCTCTGCATCTCTTGTCCGCTTCCTTAATCATACTTTGAGGCAAGACAAATACAACAGCCCAATAGTTGTGTATAAAGAATAGCATAGGATTTAGAATTTGCCATATTCCAGCATAGGAGAGTAACTTAGTATAGCCAGTTCTAATTCTATTGGTAATCTTATCTATTAACATGTTGCAGTACAGTTTAGTCCACCTCTTTGGTGACAAAGAGAGGCCTAAATACCTTATAGGGAAAGCACCTTGAGAAAAACCAGTATTATCTAGAAAGCACCTTATAGCCATAAAGATGTTTGATTTCTCCATATTAGCCACCATCACAGAAGCAGCACTAAAATGCTGAAGAGATTCAGTAACTCTTGAGATAGACTTGATATCCCCTTTACAAAATATCATGAGGTCATCAGCAAATACCAAGTGAGTCAATCTTAACTCTTTGCACATTGGGTGAAACTTAAAGTCAGGTAAGTCACTCATACTCTTCAACACCCTTGACAAATATTCCATAACCAAAATAAATAGCAAAGGAGAGATTGGATCTCCTTGTCTAAGCCCTCTTTTCCCTGAAAAGTAACTGTGGCCCTCTCCATTAACCTTGATAGTGAAGTGTGGAGATGTAACATAAGTCATTATAATATGTACAAACACAGTAGGAAATCCAACCTATTAACACTTCTTGTAACGATTCCCAACTCACCATATCATACTTTTTTTCTCAAATCTATCTTCATTAAGCACCTTGGTGATGTTTTTCTATTATAATGCCTGAGAAAGTCATGACAAATGAGTACATTATGGACAAGAGATCTTCCCTGCACAAAAATAACTTGATTCTCATCCACAATGAAATTAACAGCTCCCTTCAGCCTACTACATATCATTTTGGAGATGGTTTTTATAGCGTATTACAGTAGGCTATAGGTCTGAACTGTGATGCATACTCTGGCTCTTCAACTTTAGGAGTCAAAGCATTATTGGTAGCATTCAGCTTCTTCAGTAGCTCACCATTTCTGAAGAATGGAAGGATAGCATCTGTAATGTCTTTTCCTACCACCTCCCAAGAAGATTTGAAAAAACCCACTACTATAACCATTTGGACCTAGACTATTTGTACTATTAATCTTAAACAATGCATCCTTAACATCTCTCTCAGAGTAAGGAAGTATCAGATATCTCTTTTACTCTTCAGTCAGAATAGGCCCCTAGCGGAGAAAACTCTTGAAAACCATATTCTATCCTCCACCTTTTGTCCCAGCAGATTTTTATAAAAGCTTTCAAACAACTTAGCAATTAGTTTAGGATCATTCTCCCATACACCATTATCATCCTTAAGTTGAGTAGTGGAGTATTTCAGCTTCCTATTCTTAATGATAGAATAGAAGTACCTAGTGTTGTCATCACCAAGCCTAATCTAGCTTGCCTTTGCCCTTTGCTGCAAGAATACTTCAGCTAAGTAGGAGCTTTGCCTATGTTTGAGATACTTCTCCCTTTCTTCTTGTTGGAGAATACAAAAATATGGATTAGCTTGGAGGAGTGTATGTACCCTGTATAACTCCTCTCTATCTTTCCTTGCTTCACTTTCAATAGAACTATAAGCTTGACTATTTTATAGTTGCAGCTTCTTCTTCAACATTTTCAATTTCTTGACTACTTAGAACATCAAACATCCATCAACTTGAACCTCCCAAGCTACTCTAACCACTTCCAAAAATTTCTAATGATGAGCCCAAGTATTATATTATTGAAAAGATCTTATCTTCTTCTGTCCAGCATCAGCCAAAGTAATTCTAACAGGACAGTGATCACTGATACCCTCAGGTAAGAAGATTGCTTTACAAGAAGGCATCTGAGTCAATTAATCATTATTGATAAACAACCAATCTATCTTTGAGTATGTTATTTACACCTCCCCTATATCACTCCAAGTATATTTATTCCCCTGATGTGGGTGCTCAATCAGACCACAACTAGCTATACAATCATCAAAATCTACTATTCAGCCCAAGTAACTGGATTACCGCCCATCCTATCCTTAACGTGAAGAATAGAGTTGAAATCCCCTACTACTAGCTAAGGTTTAACACCTGAGCTATGTCTAACCAATGTATCCCATAGTGCTCTCCTCTCCTTCTTAAGCATAAACTATAGTAACCTGAAAGTTAAACTGGAGAGGAATAAAGAGCACATCACATGTGATAGTTTGTGCAGTAGAGTCCACATGATGCACTTTATACAGATCAGGCCGCCATGCCACCACTACCCTCCCATTATAGTGTGAGTCAAGATTAGTCAGAACTTGTCACACTATAAACATTCTATATGTGATAGCCTCCACCTTATCCTTCTTTATTTTGGTTTCTAGAAGACACACAAAACTTACCATCTCTTTATTACAAAGAAGTCTAATCTCCCGTTGCTTATTAGGGGAATTAAGTCCCCTTATATCCCAACAAAGAATATTAACCATTCCCTAAATGGGGAATAGGTAGCTTTTTCCTAATTTACAAATACTTCATTCTAGCATTCTCATCTTGATCTTGACCCTGCAAGGCATCAAAAGAGTTAGTGCACACAACTTGATTAAACTTCACCTGTTGCATTCTCCCTCTATTATGAGGAGTTATCCATAAAGAGGTAGTGTTGAGATCCTTATTCTAATCCTTATGGCCTTCCTCGGGAACTAAAACCTTATCCACCATATTAAATGCTTCTGCTGCTGGTTTCTACCATCTTGTTTGCTCTGTTTAGCATTTAGACCCTGCTCTTTTGGAGCGAGACCTTTAGCAGGTTGTTTATTTCTACATGCCTCTTCAGAATGACCATACTTTGAGCAAAACTTACAAAGGATATATTTCCATTCATACTACACCTTCTGCATGATCAACTGGCCTTTCTCATTCCTAAATATAACAATATCTAGAAGATTTAAATCCATACCCACCTCCACCAAAATCCTTGCAAAGTTGAGACCCAATTTGTTCTCAGTACTATGATCAACCATAAGTGGTTTCCCAACTTGACTACCATTTTTACTTAGACCTCTAAGACTCCAGTATTTGAAATCCAGGTCAGGAAACTTCACCCAAATAGGAACTGTTAGGAGTTCCTCTCTTGTACACTCTATATCACGACTCCAAGCCTTCATAATGAAGGGTTTGTTATCACAATGATATATTTCTCCCTCTATAACTGCATTCTTCCCTTAGCTGTATCAAATTAAACTAGGACTATCCCATTCTTTAGCATAGAAATTTTATTGACCCCATGCTTAGCCCATAACCTCTGAACAAACCCCTACATCACTGTGAGAGGAGGATGAGCTCCCAAGACATACAGACCACTAAGTTTCTCCAATGAGCAACCTCAGAACTAATATCGTCTAAAGCAATTTCAACAACATCATCTGTTGGAGAAACATATTCTGATTTAAATCCTGCATTTGAGACCTTAGATACATCAAATAAATCCCAAATCGATGATTGATTTAAAGGGTTGTTCTTCTCCTCCTCTTCTACAATATTTGCCCATAACCTTTGCCCACTGGAAGAAGAGCTAGTCTATGAATTTTATTATGCATATTATACGATTTTGAGAAAGAAGAATGCTTCTTACATTGAAAACTCAGCTAGCATAATTTATAAAGAATTAGAGCGCTAGGCTCAACCAATAGTTAGTTCATATGATTTTGAGCACGAGGCTCCCAATAGTTTTTATATGATTTTTAGCAAAGGCTCACCAGCATATTTTCAGTACAATATGAGCATATATAGTTTTGGGAAGATTATTTAACACCGAGACGGAAGTTCACCAAAAGTATGAAAAGCTAGAGGACTTTGTACCATCTATTCTGGTGTGGTTGGATTCAGTTCAACAACTGTTATGGTTTAGAAAATACATGCCCCAAAATTGTGTATGCCAACATAGAATAGGATCGTGTTGTTGATTCGGGTGACTCCTCTTTAAGCCCCTGGTACGGACTCAGTATAGATCCATATTTTAGTTTCATTTTATACCCTAGCAAGGTATAGGACAACTCTCCCAACCAGTTTAGAGGTTAGACATCATAATCTCACATGGTATATGTCAGTTATAAGAAACTCCCCCAATAGAAAATTAGTTATTTTCATATTATATATTTGGCACATGGCCATCAGTTTCATGACGTATTTTATAATGCTTTGCATATGATTTACTTACTTCAGTCATTCAATTGTTTAGTTTTATATATCAGTCATTTAGATAGTCAGATTTTAGACATTTAGTTTATCCCATTTATTTAGCCTTGCAGTTACATTATTGATTCAGATAATCAGAATGCTTTATCTCTCAGTATCTCAGTTGTATCATGATCTTGACTTCTATTATACACATGCTCAGTTATTTAACTTTACGAGTTATTAGTACAGTTTTAGTTAAACTATTTTGCATACATTACATTTTGTGTACTTACGTCATTTGGCATTGCATCTTTCATGATATAGATTTAGGTACTCAGGATCATCAGCAGGCGCATCACTAGATCTTCACCTCCTCAGTTGTAGGTGAGTCCTCTTTGCAGTCAGAGGACTTAGTTTATGTCTAGTTTAGTTTAGCCTAGTTCACTCGAATAAAGGTAGACCAGGGCCCTTGTCTAAGTAGACATAGTTCATTTCAATTTTAGAGGCTTCATTAGACAGTTAATCCTTTCAGTCAAATCAGTTGTTTATTTCAGATTTTAAGTTGACTTAAAGTCATGAATTCTATGAAAGATTGTTTGTTCTATATTCCAAGTCTTTCGCACTTTCAGTCTAGTTATCTTTAGCAGTATGCCAGACCAAGGATACGCTCGAATCACTAGGTGACTTTGGGTGCTGGTCCCGTTTAATGTGTAGGCTCGGGGCGTAACACGTGTCCTATTTCATTTCATGCAACAATCAAAGGTAAAACATTGAGAAGCTGCTCCAAGGGTCGTGCATTATTTGAAGGGGAACCCAAGCAGGGTGTTGTCTTGTGCACTGACTATGACCTCCGTCTATATGGATGGTGCAATTAATATTTGGCTATATGTCCTTTGGCAAGCAGACTCTCATTAGATATTTCATTTCCTTAAGCGACTTTACCATATCTTGGAAGACCAATAAGCAGCATATTGTGTCTCATCTGTTAGTAGATCTAGAAGTGGAATATTGATCCATGGCAATGATAGTTTGCAAGCTGAAATGGTTGACAGGAATTTTGTATAGCTTGGGAGTGGAATATGATTATCTCATCTCACCTTATTGTGATAGTTAAGTGGAGCTACATATAGCCCGAAATCCAGTGTACCATGAATGGATCAAACCTATTGAAGTAGATAGCCATTTTTCTCGAGACGAGATAGTCGAGGGAAGTATACATCCCAATTATATTTCTTCTCATGATGAGTTAGACGATATCCTTACGAAGTTATTTGCAAAATTGTAGTATGAACACTTCTTTCGCAAGTTTGGCATTCAAAATCTTCGTGCACCAATTTGGGTGATGGGATGATTAAATGTAAATATGGTAAATCTACCTTGCAATATGTGTAGGCCTAGTTTCTAAAAACTTAAATAGCAAGTTAGGGTTGGATTATAGTTTTCTTTTTGACTTGTATAAATAGATCATAGATGGACTAATAATGAGAAAAGGGCATGAACTTCTTCCAAAAAATATTGATAGTTTGTTTTCATCGATTGTGGCATGTTTTGTTGTGCTTTATAAGAACCCTATTTATATTGATATACACTATGTCACGATAACTAATCCCTTGGTGCAATTGGATCTTTTTTTATTTTTTTTTATCTTTTGGAGTTGACCAGGTCTAAAATGGAGAGGGGGAGAGAAAGAAAAGTCCAATAGAAACAGAATTTTGAACAAATAGAATTCAAGTTGCTAGTAGGTTCAGATGTCAAGTCGGTCCAAATTGGGTGGAACCTAATTTTTTACAGTATTCAACTGAGCAAAGTTTGTACTTACAGAGATTTTTTTTTCATAAGATATGATAATTATATTTTTATCTAACAATAGTATTTCACACTTAAATTTTAATAACTAAACACAAAGATTAATTATATGAAGCCTAAATAATGATATGCTATCGTTTACATTTAAAAATTATCAATGAAATACTATCGCAAAATCGAGAAAAATATAAAAATTTAATAAATCTTGACTTGTGAATATGAAGAATAAAGAGATTCCAACATTTCAATAACACTTGATAGGCGATTATGAACATTAGAATCAAGCATTATTTAAAGTGAAAAAATAGTTGTACTATAAAAGTTTAATTAAATATCAGATCTCATGAGAGGATCACAATATTTCTAGATATACTAGATATAGGCGCCTGTGTCAACACGGGTCTAATATATGTTACTCTATACTAGATATAGGCGCCTGTGTCAACACAGGTCTAATATATGTTACTCTCTATTTTAATTTATGTAAAACGGATAGAATTTTGAGAGTTAATAAAAAAAATTACAATAATTTTTTAAATTATTTTAAGTTGTCAGTTATTTTGAATTATTGTACTTTTAAAATGTAATACTTTTACCCCCTCTGTTTTAATTTATGTGGCAAATAGTCAACAAAAATTTTCTTTGATCATAATTTTTTATTATGTCACGGGTCTAATATATATTACTCTCTCTATCCCAATTTATGTGTCACAAATAGAATTTAGAGATTCAATAAAAAAATTTGACTGTAATTATAAAAAAAATAAAAATTAAGTTGTTAATTATTACGAGTTAAGTACTTTTAATGCAATTTGCAAATATATAAATTATTGAATATGCATTTATTCCCTCTATCCAAATTTGTGTGGCACAGAAAGAATTTGGAGAGTCAACCAAATTTTTTTTTGACCGTAAACTATTTATATGTTTTTTTAAAATATTTTAAGTAGTAAATTATTGTGATTCATAATACTTTTAAGGGTTAATTTTAAATATGTACAATAAAGTAATTAGTTTACAATAAATATAGTCAAGTTTTCTTTATCAAAAAAATATCCCAAAAATAAACTAGCCACAAAAACAAATTACAAAAAAGTAGCCGCATGTATATGTAATGTATCGATATTGTATAAAAGTTATGTAATGTATCAATATTATATAAATAATATATAAACGTGTATCGATATTGTATAAATAGTGTGTAAACATGTATCGATATTGTATAAATAATATTTAAACGTGTACTGATATTGTATAAATGTATATGTAATGCATCGATATCTATTTTTTTAAACAAACATGACTAGCAGAGAAAAAAAAGATTTTTTCTCTACGGGTCACCACCACTGCCAGCCTCCACTTTCCCCATTTTTTTATTTTTTTCGATCAAGCTCCAGGCAAACAAACAACAATCGTTCTCTCTTTTCTTGTGAAAGAAATGTTAATGCTCCATCAAACCAATATCCACACAGCAACGAACTCACTATTACTGGCGTCCTTTAGTGGTTTCGCACCAATGGATTTGAAAAGTTGAGGATGCCTCAATGGTAATTCCACCAGTTCACGAATTTGAGCCATCTGTTTTCTCACACCACCAACATCATCATAACCAACTTCGTCCAGTCTCTCCTCATCCTCCCTTTTAAGAGGCCCCCCCTCACAAAAGATTTTAGTGTCTGGAGCTACAACACAATACTCCCCTGGATCAGTCTCAATGACTTTGAATTCCACACTTCTCATCCCTCCTCTAACAAGGATATTGTCCCCTTTCCTCAAAAGACGATATGCTTCCAAAAAGTAACCTGCAAAGAGAAAGATGTTTAAAGTTGAGGCCTATTATATTCGTTTTTGAAAATTCAAAAACTACTTCATAACTTCGTGGCGAAAAATTATTTATCGATTTTGTTTGAAAAAATATAATTAAAGAGAGAGTCGTCACTCCTAAAATTAAGAAACCATTTTAAAAAGGTATTTTTTTTAGAAAACCTTTAATGAAAATCAGAGTCTAGGTAAGAGTTCAAGTTATTTGGTAAAAGTCCTTACTTAAATCCACCAAGTGTGATTTCCGATGAATTTAAAATATTTGGCTAATTTTGAAAATCTTAAGTTATTTGGTAAAAGTCCTTACTTAAAAAGGAATAGAATTCATTTGATACTTAAACATTTATTTCGTTCTAAAAGATGAAATTTTTGAAACGTCAAAAGTTTCCAAATAGTTCTAACTTTAACAAAAAAATTCCAAAGTAAGACTTTGAATCAAATAATTAATCCAACTTCATAAACGTGAATACAAGCTACTTAATAACTATGAAGGGACATAAAGAGTTCCCCAAGTTATTCTACGAGCTTAAGTATGACTAAATTAAATTGGTAATCAAACCATACGAGTAAGAATTTTTATGTCATAACAAAATAAATTCAAACTCACGGGAGATTCATCTAAGTTGAAGTAAAAATGTTAAATGTTAATAATCATAAAGACAATAAATAGAATCCAAATAGAAAGCAATAAGTGAATTATTTGAAACTTGCAGCTCGATTTCGGTCTAGTCCAGGCTGATGTCTTTGAAGCTGCTGACTTGCTTTTGAGTGTGTAGCCCAAAAACGTACTTCTCTATTTCTGGTTTATTGGCCTCGGCCAAAATATTAGCTTTTCCTTTCGATGATTTGATGGAGGTTGGCTCGAAGAAGAACGAATGCAAGGGAATGGAGAATTTATTTGGACTCGTCTCGAGATAAGTTCATGCGTTAAAAATAAAGAAAAAAATTAGCATTGATATAAGCTAATGTTTTCGTATATAAGAGTTGTCAAGACTTAATCAAATGAAATAACCAAGAGCAACAACGGATATGGTACTCTGTTGAAAAACAACAAATGCTTCAAATAGTTGGAAATTCTCAAGACATACAAGGGTATTAATCTTAGTCATAATTGGTGTATTCCATTTCTAATTGCTAAAATATGATCTATTTAGACACACTTTAATTATTCAGATTATTACTTATCACTTCATCAAATTAATTCTCTGCATATCTAGAAAGATTATTTTTAGAGGAAAAAGAAGTAACTGCACCAAACCATACTATTAAAATTCTCAACAAGGCATAAACTTATTTTTACACGGAGAAATAAAATAAAGTGAGAGAAGGCAGAAAATCACCCATTTAAACAAGATAGATAACTAACTTTCAATTACTTGCAAAGTTGGCACAATAAGGAAAATCTAACTAGAAAAATATACTTTTTACAAGAAGAATGCATTACTACTGTACATGGGCTAAGCAATTAGGTAAGAGCACATAAAAGTTTGGATTTTAAGGTTCTAAAAGTGAGAAACTTTTCAACATGATTCAGCTTAGTGTGGATTGCGAGTGGCACACTGAATTAAGCTTTCAATTTTGCACATAACAGAATGATTAACCGCCAAGTTCATGACTATCTAATCTCACAGTGAATCAAATACTCGAGGGAAAACAAAAAAAGAGGGATCGGGGCTGGGAGTAATATGAATATGAACTAATTAACATCCTAATCACGTAATCCTTAGAACACACAAAGCTCATATGGATTATAACTTGCTAAAGAACTTAAAGAAATATCGAATGAGAAGGAATTAAAACTGCTCCGAATTAACTAAACATAACAAAAGATAAAGAAGCTAATACAAACTCACATCAAACAAAGAATAAAAACTTGAACAAATTATAAGGAGAATAAAAATGGAGGACTACTTTCCTGGAAGCAGCGAACTAGAACAACGAGCCCTGCCAGAAAGCTTCACCACACTGCTGAAAAACGAACTTGATTTCTTAGCTTAAAATTCAAACTACTAAGAGTCTTAAAGAATTTTTTAGCGCTTGAAACCTTGATGAACAGTGAAAACGAATGAGGTATTTATAGGGTGAAACTTGAGAGAATTTTCGGTGTGGGACTTGGGGGAATTCAAATTTCCTCCAAGGATAAGGCTGAGCTGGAGAAATCATACAAATTCAGAGTAAAATAATCCCTTTTGAGGTGCCATCTGTCCAATTTTTAGATACTTCTAGAAGAGACAACACATCATCTTCGTACTGTGACGGAGGACGTTTGGAAAACGTCAAAGTTGGACAGAATCTTCAAGATTTTGGCGTCATATGGGTGAGAATTTGAGGTCGTTTGGTGTTGTTGTTGTCTGGGTTAAGTCGAGGAGAGAGGGGAAGACGAAAGAACAAGGAGCGTGGGGTCGTTTTGGTTTCTCTGTTGTTGAAGAAGAAAACAGAAGAGGGAGTTAAAAGGGAGTGGGTCGGCCGGGTTAGGTGTGGAATTGGGTTGGGTAGGAGCTAAATAGGAAGGCTGATAATAGGTTGCAAATATGGTCAAAATGGATTTAATTTGTAGCCAAATTGAATTAAAATTATGACCAAATTAACTCAAATTATTTGAAATTGACACAAATGAAATGAAATTGAGGTAAATTAATTATCTAATTAAGCAATCAAGTTTCTTAACCAATTTTGATAAAATAAAACACTAACTCAATTAAACACTTGTTTTATACAAAAGATGAGTTTCCAAATAAATATTGAAATCACGTATAACCTATATATTATGCGATATGGAAATATGTTTCCTTTATTGCGAAAATGACAAAGTTGCGTTGAAAATATTTTTAATTTCATAAAAAATAATTATTTTAAATTGTTAAAATTGAAGAAGCTTGAATAATTAACTAAAATTTTGAAGGGCCAAAATTGAGTGTCAACAAGGCCAACACAAACCGACCTTACAAATAAGGTGGATACGAATTTACTAACATAGGAGACAACATGCACCCTCTAATTTTCACGGCCAATATACAAAATCAAAGAGTAAAATGTACAAAATCAAGGAAAGACCATGAATTGAAGATAATTATAATAAATATAGGAGAATCCCAAAACAGATGCACAATAGATAGGGCAGACAACTACAACTCCACATTCTTCCAAAAATATAGGAGTGATACATAACTCATTTCCTCATCTTTTCATTTTTTTTTTGAGTTCTGCCATTAATGACGAGCTACAAGCTCCGACAAAATTGAAGTTCGACAAAATCAACAAACAAAGTAGTAAACAATAAACAGATTCCAATGACAGAGAAAATACCAACAAATCAAAAAAGAGTTTCATCTTCAGCGAAGTATTACTTCGACGGCCATATTATCTTTTTCAAATCTGACTAGAAAACATAATGGAAGAAGAAGGCTTAATTTGGAGAAGAAAGGATAAATGGAAGAGAAGAAGATGATGAGGAAGAACGAAGGGAGGGGGGGTTGAGCAATGAGCATATGACCAAATGACCAATTAAAGTAATAAATGAGTGATAATTTTAAAGTGGACTATTTTGGGTGTAAATAAGTTTGATGGACTGATATTTTGTCTAATTTCCCTACTTTTAACGTAATTTCTAAATATACAAATTATTAAAATTTCTTTTTAATAATTTAATGTCAAAATGACAAAATTGCCCTTCAATGCAATCTTAATATCAAGAAGCACAAATGTTGTCCAAAACCTGTATGCTTCTGGCCGCTTATTAGATAGTATATATTATTTAAAGAAAATCTAATATATTTATGAAAGTTTTTAAACATATATATTTATATGTTAATTTGGTTTGAATTTTTTCGTGCTTAATACAGAACCAAACAATACCAGATCAACTATATTTAGTTCTTTTAATCAGTTTGATTTAATTGAATCTATGATCTTTATGTTCGTAAGAGAATTTATTTTTGATTGCGTGAAGCACGATCAAGTACATTAATACCTAAATAAACCAAATACATTAATACCAAACATAAACCAAGTACATTAATACCTAAATGAAGTTTATGTTTATACATACTGAAGAACTAGGAGAGCCTATGGGTTTGGAGTATCACTCTAATGGTAATGGGTTTTGTGGGGTTTAAGGGCACGTTCCCTTGTCGCAGCTGTACTGTATATATATAACTTGATGGCTAAAATGCAAAGGGGTTCTACGTAATTTCACTGATAATTTCTAAAATGTGAATACCCAAATTGGTTCTAGTCTTATGGGGTTCGTATACAACTCCACCCATGTCTTTTAAGCACAAATGATGTTATGTAACCATCTTTGTTAGGATTGTCACTACAGATTATTAGATCTAGTCTTATGCTTGCTTACTATTCTCTAGTTATGTGTTCCCAAGTATCTGGGATGTTATTCCCTCATTATATCCGGAAAAAAAGTTGATTTTTCAGCTGATATGGTTGTTTATTTTCGCTTGTTTACTTCTTCTATTTTGAACCCTCTTAGTAAAAATTCTGGCTCATTACTGTTGGTGAGCTTGTCTGCTGGAAGTTAATTGCCATTAGATCTTTTGCTTGAACATATCCAATAAATAAATAAAAAAAAGCCTTTCGCTTGAAGATAAAGAAGGTAGAGCTAGGGAGGATATTTAGATTGCAGACAGTCCCACAACCTTGTAAGTGAAACATGGTTGTAGTTGTCATTCCTTCATCGAGATTGAACAGTGATGCAGTTTATACTATGCTTTTAGTGTTTATTTTATGAAGTCAGTAACTCAGTGAACACATTGCTGAATTGTTTGATATTTAGAAACTATGGCTTAAGATGAATCTACAAGGCCCTAAAGTATTAATTGGCAAAAGTTCACCTTTTTCTTGCTGACTACATCATGTTATGTCATCCAGTATATTTTCTAGCAGTTAACAGTCACAACCTTTTTGGTTTAGGTAATTTTCAATATGAAAGTAGCAGTGCTACACTGAATGAAAGTGTCGAATATAAAATAAGAATTCGGGACTAATTTAATTTGCAGCTAAACTCTATGAGTTTCAAGAGTCTTGGTTGTAGTAAACAGAAGCTTTACTTTGATATTTTAGAACTTATTTCCTTCATATCCTCATTCAATCATCTAATATACAGGAGGAAGATAATCATTTATATGGATAAGAAGGAATCTGGAAAAGAAATTTCTGAGGAAGTGACGCGGGAGTCACTAATTGCCATATCTTACTCTGAAGCAGTGAAGGATCTTTTTGTTCGATGTAAACCTGAAAACTCCAATGCCGAGAATGTTATTAAAGCGGTGATGGAGATGATAATTACAGGTGTAAGCTGATCACAATGCCCTACACAGAGTCACCAGACACTAAAGTTGAACCAGTCACCTGTGAACTCTAGGGCTAAATTAAACAGCTGGATTGATCAATCCTGCTTTTTGTAATACTCTGCCTTTGCAACATGTTCTGTTTTACAGATAAACAAGTATCAACCTAAACCAAAATCAAGTACACAAGTACTTCACCAGCATTTCTATTTAGTTTTGGTGTATCTTTTTCAAAGTTTGAACTGCAGTACTTTTGTCAAGAGTCGCTCACCTTGAATGTTGCTTCTTCTTTTTCTTTCTTTACCCAAGTATAGTTGTTTTTTGGTGTCATGTCCACTTTTGTGTTTTTGGTTGCTTCGTTTAAATCATATAACAGAAAAGGGTCAAATATATCCCTGTACTATTAAAGTTTAAATATACTCTTCGTTCTATTTTTGGTCCATATATACCTCTTCCGTCATACTTTGGCACATATATACCCCTAAACTTAACGGAAGGACATGTGTCAGATTAGGAATCGAATGATCCACCTCAATTTTAAATACCCAATTCCCTTTAGAAATCCAACCATTTAACCTATTCCCTCCGATCACCCAACTTGAACCAAAATCCAATTTCATAACTTGAACCACGTCCTGATTTTAATGAAAGTTTTAGGTTGAGAGATGATTGTGAAAATGGATTTGGTTCAAACTAGATCATCGGAGGAAATAGGTCGGGATGAGTTAAAAGGGTGTGTTTTTAAAAGGAAATTGGGTATTTAAAATTGGGGTGGGTCATTTGATTCTTAAGTTGACACGTGTCCTTCCATTAAATCTAAGGGGTATAATCTTTGCCAAAGTATGACAGAAGGGATGTATATGGATTATAAATATAACAAAGGATATATTTAAACTATTTTAGTAGTACAGTGATATATTTAACCCTTTTCCGATCATATAATTGATGTCAGTGTAAATGTTGTAATTGGTCCTGTTGACCGTAACCAATGTCACTCACTCAGTCCTGCTGCAGTGCATAGTTCTATTATTATGACATGTGAAAGCTATTATTTATTTAATTTTTTGCTGCCGACTGCCGAGTAAAATTGAGTTTAGCAAAACGCTGAAGAAAGTAAAAGAACAAGTTTGTTTCATCCATGCAGGTTATGTGATTGAATGTGTTTACCTTTACGAGGGAATAAAGTATATGGTCAGCTATAGCAAATTATCATTAAAGTCAGTTTTGTATCTATAAAGTCACTTAGATTAATTTTCCCACAAAGTCACTTAAATTAGACTAATTTCTTACAAAGTCACTCAAGTTAGACTAATTTCTTACAAAGTCACTCAAGTTAGACTAATTGTCTCACAAAATTACTTAAGTTAGACTATTTTCTCACAAGATCACTATTTTCTCACAAGATCACTCAAATTAGACTAGTTTTCTCATTAAAAGCTAAAAAATTTAAAGAGATAATTACATAAACCTCCCCTCAAATTTAACTTTCTAACACTTACTTCCTTCGAAGGTTAGGATATTATGCTTATCTTTTTATTTTAATTTTTTTTTACAATAATTCTTTTAACCTAATTATTATTAATATAAAAATATATAATTTAATTAACTTGTCTTTATAATATATTCTTTTATAACAACAACAATAACAACAACATATCCAGTATAATCCCATAAGTGGGGTCTTGAAATGACCCTTTCGGTCATTTACACGTTTTCGCCTTTCTTGTACTATTAGAGCTTACTTGTAGTGGCCCAAGTCATTTATGGCTTGTCGGGACCGGTAGTTCGGTGCCCGGGCCATTTGTTTGGTCTTTATGGCCGTTCCTCATTTTAGAGCTTCAACTTTGGAAATCGTGACTTCCGACAACATTCTTGGTAATATCAAAGAATTAAACCAAGGTTCTAGGTCAAAGGAATCCCTTACTCGAAAGTTTGAGTTAAAGAAATGCCTCGTGTAACACCTCGCCCGTTTGGAAAGTTTAAAGTAACCCGTGCCTTAGGGGTAAGACTAATAGTGTCTAATATACTAAGAAGGATGTGTTATGAGGTATTATAATCGCAAAATGATCGTATGATAAGTTTTGAAGTCAAGCAAGTTGCGAAACAAAAGTCGGAAAAAGTTATTGTATATTCCTTTAAGGAATTCTCTTCAAATTTGGGTTAAATGTCTTGGGGTGTTTCTCTCTATCTATAAAGAGTTAGTGGGCTCCCAATATATCCAATCGAAGGTCTACGAGTCTAGTTTCCAACGCACTAAACCGTTCGTTCATACGACTTCAGAATAGAGAGATATTCATGTTTTCGTAAGACCGCGCAAGCAGACACGTCAAGGTGGGACCCGCATCCTAAGTCGGTTTGCCTTTATAAATCAGCTTCTCCTTCGTTTTAAACCCATAAAAATAGACCAAAACCATAGAAAAACAGATACAAACCTTATAAATAATCCATGGACCTTGATCCTTTCAATTCGAAAGTTTAACGGAAGTTGCTCTACGTCGCGAGCTCATCATCGTGGTACAGTTTTCTCGTCGTTTTGGCTCCGTTTGTTGCTACTGCAAGGAGGCAGTTCGTGGAACTGATATTTTTATGCTATTATCATTTGATTATCGGAAGGTAAGGGTTCTAAATCCTTGACTCATTCTTAATTTGAGCTTTAGAATCAATTCCGAGGAGAACTTATCGTTATCGGCATGTTTGTCGTGTTTTCTTGCCGTATATTGTTACAGCTCATGGTGGGTCCTTATAACAACATGTTTAGCTTGGTATTTCAAAGCTTTTTGTCGAGGTAAACTTCCTCCTATGACCCTCTTCATTATTATATGTTCTAGTATTGTTTTATGGATTTCTGAGCCACGAAGTGGTATTTTGGATCTGTGGCTCTGGGCAGCCCCTTTGTCATATTAAATTGGGTTGTTATTGTTGTATGTTGATGGTGCTAAGGTGTTGGAGGTACTGGGAGTTGGTGTGATTCTTATTGGAGTCACGAACGATGGTTATTGGATTGAATGACATGAAGTACGCCTTGAAATAGTGCCTCGGGAGCTCGTCACTCCTTTGAGATGTGGTTAACATATTATTGTTGGATTTAGCTGCCATTTCTTATTGTTATTGGCCTCATTTTATGTTTTGGAGTTGGCTGGTCGCGAGTGTGACATTAACACCTTATCAATTGGCTTTGGCTCGTTCTTGCAGCCTCGTCGATTCTAGCAATTGTTACATTAACTTGGTTGGTCAGCCTTCATAGAGACACCTTTGGGGCTTCAGTTAAAAGTATTCTTTTGTGATTTGGAGCTTCCCGGAGCAATTGGAGTCTGGACGAGGCCATTCCCGCAGCTAGTCATGGGATGACAGGTAGGTTATGGTTTTCCCCTATCTAGACTCTGCGTATATAGGCTATAACTGCATTAATTAGCATCCTTGGATGGGTTGTTATAGGTTGGTACCCCAGACCTTGTCCGCCTTTCGTCCGTCTATTTCATACGTTGTTTGTAGTATCCGCGTAGTAATGTATATTACCTTTGTGGTCCTGTGTGGACTTGTATTGACTCTGGAACATAGATGGTGGGCTATTTGGGAATGTCCACGAGTCCCGGACATAGAGATTATCCTTTTAGGCTGGTTATGTCTGCTGAGTAGCTATTGGGCCTGTGCAGGGCTGATAGGAATTGTTGTGAGCTGTTGGGATACTTTTATATTTGTGTGCGAGCATATCATCCATGAAAAAGGTTTTCCCCTACATGTTTTACTACAGTTTTGGCTGTGAGCCACTACTGACAGTTTTCCTAAATTTGCATGGCCTTGGGGGCCCATTTTTGGTACTGTTGTTGATAGAAAAGGGGATTTTTGGATGTTTTCGCACTGATTTTATTACTGGTACTAGTCTAGGTGGGGCAGAGCACCAGACTTGATTTTATTACTGATACTAGTCTCTGCGGGGTGGAGCACTAGACTTGATTTACTACAGTTTTAGACCCGGTTACGCCCGGGCACCCTTGGAGGGGTTTTTGAGGCATTTTCTACTACTTTAGTCTTGGACGGGGTCTGGGCATGCATACTTGAGACAGGGTCTCTATCTTGATCTCGGACTTGCTTCCGGATGACATGTCTTGATACTGAGTTTTAGTATGGGGTCGGGGACCTCCATGGACCTTGCCGCTCCAGGCCTGGGGCTTCGGGCTCGATGCGCCGGAGGGAAGGGTATACGGTGGAGTAGAGGTATACAGGCTGAGTCCTTCTATGGAACCTGTCTGCTCGGCCCGATTGGCACCGGAGGAGGTACATACAGAGGTTCTATTTCATATCATATCATGCATTGGATTCCACCCTTGTTTGCTGTGTGTTCAGTGTACGCTCCAGTAGTATGGGATGCCGGAGGGTTTTCTTTCACTTGATTATGTTCCTCGGTTGTATGGGTGGCCTTTGGGACTGTAGGTAGACTATATTTACTCCTGTTTTTACTTTAGAGCTTGTCTTGGCACCCGGTTCTTGAAGGATTAGTGATGGCTAGCTGTTGAGGCTTTGGTTGTGGGATTTTTGATTATTGAGAGGGCTTTGGAGTCCTATCTTATTGAAGCACTTTTGTGTGGCCTTCTAAGCAGAGTGTGAGACTCTGGTTCTATTCTTGTGGGAAGCTGAGTGGTATCTCTCTGTTATTGTGGCCTAGTTATTTCATCCTAGGGTTGTACTTGTGAGGTGATTCCCTGGTTATGCTATCATGTGATTGGATTGGTGTTATGACTTCCTTATACTGGTTGATTCCATTTTGAGTATGTTAGACTGCTCTCCGTCTTTTCTTTCCACTTGAGGTTACCGGTATACCGTTATTTTCTAAACTCTCTCTACTTACTTATATTGTTGTGCAAGGAGTCCAGGTGCGTTCTCCTTTCCTTCACCTGTGATTCTGTGTAATTGTATCTCTGTGCTAGCATGTGTTACTTGAAGCTCTTGGTTATGGATGATCTGTGCTAGCTCTTTGTGCCTTGCTTATTTCCTCAGTGACTGCTTTCTTGCTATCTGTTACTTACTGCTTTTATATCTTATATGCGCTCAGTAGGCCTATGATACCTACTGAGTACCTGTGGTTTTGGTGCTCATACTACACTTCTGCACTTTTTTGTGCAGATATTAACTGAGCTTTCGCCGTTGATCACGTTGGAGACTCGTGCAGCTTTTGGATCTTTGAGACTAGGGTGAGCGCCTGACGGTCGGGGCTTGTCTACATCTCATCTGTTGTACTGTTGCTCCTTGTACTTTTGGAGGCAATTTATGTTGTATTTTGTTACTACTAGCACTTGTATCCAATTAGAAGCTTCTGTACTATTGATACCAAGTCTTGGGGTTGGTGTAGTTTCCTTTATGTATTTATATTCGAGTTTTGCTTTCGCTTATTTCTGCTTGCTGGTGCGTTTTGGTTAGGTAGTAGCCCATTACTAACCGTTCTGGGCTATGAAAATTGGTTCGCCTACTGGGGATTGTAGGTGCCATCATGACTTGAGAAATCAGGTCGTGACAACTTGGTATCAGAGCTCTAGGTTCACCGGTGTCATGGTACAGAAGCAAGTGTCTAAGTAGAGTCTCGTGGATTGGTACGATAACGTTCGTATCCTATCTGCGGAAGGCTACAGAGCATTGTTAGGAAATATTTCATCTTCTTGGCTCCTCATCGTGCGTTCTTGGCTCTATTGAATTCTAAAACTTCAGTTCTTCATTCATTCTGAGATTCCTCAGACGAGTGCGATAACGGTTGGTCCCGAGGCTTCTGTGCTTGTTGCTTCAGTGCTTTCGTTAGCACCAAGACTTCAGAGTGAGAGTTTACCGCCTCAGATAGGGGGTGTGGGGTCAGCCCTGCCTTCAATTGGATTTATAGCTAACCCAGTTCTTCAGGACACCGTGGCTAGGACTCTGAGTCCTCCAGTGAGTGTTTCAGTACCTGGTTCTGTGAGTGGTGCTTCAGGTATAGTTGAGCTTCTAGTTCTTCAGCAGGGTTGTCTGTCAGTATTGGAGTACGAGGCAAGATTTTCTCGTCGGGCTTCATCTGGTATAGGCTATTTTTGGTGTGGTGAGCCTGGGCACTTTGCTAGGAATTGCCCCAGGATTGTGTATCCCAGACAGCCTGGTTGTTATCTTTGTGGAGAGATTGGTTACCTTTATAGATATTGTCCCCGGCGAGGGCTGGTTAGGCCTTTAGTTTCAACTACTCAGTCCAGAGTTATATCCCATCAGCTTGATACTCCTCTTGGTGGGCCAGAGGTAGAGGTTCCTGATATCGTTGCTCCAGGTTAGGCTTTTGCTACCTTCAACTTATGTTAGTCCCGCTCGTGTTGCGACTCTATCCCTTCTGTCGTGTAATTGCTTATATGCCTACCTGCTACTTGTTTAAGTTGTTTGGATACTCGAATTGTAGTATCGATATGTTGTTTTATTGGTAGTTTATTCTTTAGTAGTGGATGGGGGTAAGTTAGCCTTGAGAGGTGTTTTCCCGGAGTTGTAGCTCGTGGGTAGTTCTTGTTAGTCTGTTTCTAGTTGGGTTATCCCTGTTTCATTGTGATTCTGGACTTTTGGTTGGGTTTCCCTTGTTGAGCGGTCCTAGATGGTTGTTGCCTAGGGCGTTATCTAGCGTGGCTAGAGATCCATGTGATGGTTCAGTGTATTACTGGTAGTTGGTCCGGAGTTGAGATTTTGCCTCAGTTGGGAGGTATTGGTTATGCTAGTGTGCATAGATTGGTTTGGTCTCTCGAGTGTCTAGAGTCGACCCTCTTTGTTGATTAGTTTAGGAGGTTGGTAGGTGTATGGGTTGTTCCCATAGTCTCCTCCACTTCCTGGTCTGTTGGGTGTTTTGTTGTATCTTTATCTCCAGTTGGAATGAATCTTGATCGAAGTTCTTTCGATGAGCTCTGGATATTGGCATCGTGATTGGGTCTTGACTTTAAGCACTTCCGACTAAGTGTTGATCGTAACCTCGTGGTTAGGTTGTATTTGTAAGCATTTTGGGTGAGTTGGGCATCCGGCCCATTCTTCTCCTGCCTTATTGAATTTGACGTGTAGCTATGAGTAGTAAGGTAATGGCCTCAGGTTCTTATTCGAGAAAGGATTTGTAAGGTTTAGTATGTGCTAAGGAAGCATTTTTGTTTAGTTGAAAAAGAAGGGAGATAACTCTTTGTATGTGTTTATGTGTCCTCGTAGTTGCCTGAGGTGGGGATGAAGGTTTGCTTTGGGATTGTGTGTCGGTGATTCGATTCAGCCATCTATATATTGATGTGGGTTTTCCATCGATTGGTTTTTTTCAGTAGCAACTGCGGTGTTGGCAATTTGCATATTTAGGCCTAGTTGGCTTGGGTTCTTACGGGTTCATTGGCAGCATCTTGGTTCGACCAAGGCTTTAGTTGGTAGTTTTGAAAGTCGGTGTTCAGAATCATAACTTGGCAGGTTACATCGGATGGTTTGTGGCAGTTTCTATTTGGTTGCAGCATCCTAGTGCCGGGAGGCAGTGGGTGCGGGCAACTTAGCTTCTTTACTTTAGTTGGGGATGCGGCTATTGGCCTTGGACACCTAGTCCTTGGCTAACCTCTGCAAGAGGCAAGATATTCTAGATTTCAGCAGTGTTCTAGTTAGTACGAGGTTCTTCTACCATGGTTGGACAGACTCAGCGGCGTAAGTTTGAGCTTCAGCAGTGGTGTATGCTTTATGTGGTCCGCTTGTGCGGGTTGAGACTAGCGAGGCTATTTTGAGCTCTGATGATACGTAGAGACTAATAATAGCCATTCATTTGCCCAGGATTTGAAAGCTTGTTTAATTGATCCCTTCGGAGTTATTGTTTATGTGGGGTTCTAGTGTTGGTTAGACTCGGCCAGTATGGATGAGAAGTTCATTATGATATATGCTTCGAAGTGGTTGGTTGTTTGCAGAACCAGTCGAGCGGTTGATTCGAGCCAAAGGAATGAGTTGAAAGTATATGCAAAAATTTCTATGGCTAGATGGTAACTTTGAACCCCAAGCACCTTTTTCCTTTGCCTTCGGGGTGTTTGGACTTGATATTTGTGGCATGGTGGACTTCTTCCTGAGGTGAGATTTGTAAGGCAATTTCACATTCAAATGGTGTTCGAGTTTTTGGAGTCGCAGTAGTGTTTTCTAGAGTTGGGAGCTTGGCTCATGGTTACAGACTTCGTGGTAGGCTTACCACACTTCTTGCAGGATCATGGTTTTGGTTTGGGTCTTTTGGGCAGGTTGCCCTGGTTCATTCACTTTCAGCTGATTCAGACCTGGCACAGTTCAGTTAGCGAATTTGATGTTAGAAAAAATATTCGTTCGTTGGTTGGTGGTCAGTCAAGGCAGGTAACTTTAGTTTCAATAATATGCTACGGGTTGTTATCTTGGATGGCAAAGGCTAGTAGCCTATATTTTGGCTTAAAACGCATTTGAATAAAATGGGTGACTTCATTCGTGGTAAAGTATAAGCAGGAACTATGGATCTCCGGTGTGTCAGTTGATGCTTCGAGGGTGGTTTGAGTGTTCAGCTTGTATGCAACTTCCTTTTTGTGGTGCTAAAGGATTCAGTTTAGAATTAAAAAAAAGGGGCTTTTGTGGAACAATGGGTTCATGAGTTAGAGTTTCGGGTTGATGGATTTTCTGGTAAACTTGGTATGGTTTTGAGGATTTGAGTTTTGTGTGTTGATAGCCTTGGTGCACTGGTTTCAGTGTTGTGTAGGTGCTTTATGGTTAAGATTCTCGAGGTTCAGTTTGGGTTGGCAGATCTTTGAAGGTTGAAATCTAGCTTGGCTAGTAAGAAATTAAGGCTTGGTTGCTTTCTTTGGTTCTGTTCCATTGGGTGCCGTCCGGTCGCGGAGGTTACCCGGGTTGTCTGAGAGAGTAGTGCGGGAGTTGTATCTGCTATTCTTAAATCTCTGGTATTTTCTTCCTTCCTGACTTTCGAGGACGAAAGTCTTTTTAGTAGTGGATGATGAAATGACCCTTTCGGTCATTTACACGTTTTTGCCTTTCTTGTACTATTAGAGCTTACTTGTAGTGGCCCAAGTCATTTATGGCTTGTCGAGACCGGTAGTTCGGTGCTCGGGCTATTTGTTTGGTCTTTATGGCCGTTCCTCATTTTAGAGCTTCAACTTTGGAAATCGTGACTTCCGACAACATTCTTGGTAATATCAAAGAATTAAACCAAGGTTCTAGGTCAAAGGAATCCCTTACTCGAAAGTTTGAGTTAAAGAAATGCCTCGTGTAATACCTCGCCCGATTGGAAAGTTTAAAGTAACCCGTGCCTTAGGGGTAAGACTAATAGTGTCTAATATACTAAGAAGGATGTGTTATGAGGTATTATAATAGCAAAATGATCGTATGATAAGTTTTGAAGTCAAGCAAGTTGCGAAACAAAAGTCGGAAAAAGTTATTGTATATTCCTTTAAGGAATTCTCTTCAAATTTAGGTTAAATGTCTTGGGGTGTTTCTCCCTATCTATAAAGAGTTAGTAGGCCCCTAATATACCAAATCGAAGGTCTACGAGTCTAGTTTCTAACGCACTAAATCGTTTGTTCATATGACTTCATAATAGAGAGATATTCACATTTTCATAAGACCGCGCAAGCAGACACGTCAAGGTGGGACCCGCATCCTAAGTCAGTTTGCCTTTATAAATCAGCTTCTCCTTCGTTTTAAACCCATAAAAACAGACCAAAACCATAGAAAAACAGATACAAACCTTAAAAATAATCCATGGACCTTGATCCTTTCAATTCGAAAGTTTAACAGAAGTTGCTCTACGTCGCGAGCTTATCATCGTGGTACAGTTTTCTCGTCGTTTTGGCTCCGTTTGTTGCTACTGCAAGGAGGCAGTTCGTGGAACTGATATTTTTATGCTATTATCATTTGATTATCGGAAGGTAAGGGTTCTAAATCCTTGACTCATTCTTAATTTGAGCTTTAGAATCAATTCCGAGGAGAACTTATCGTTATCGGCATGTTTGTCGTGTTTTCTTGCCGTATATTGTTACAGCTCGTGGTGGGTCCTTATAACAACATGTTTAGCTTGGTATTTCAAAGCTTTTTGTCGAGGTAACCTTCCTCCTATGACCCTCGTTCGTTATTATATGTTCTAGTATTGTTTTATGGATTTCTGAGCCACGAAGTGGTATTTTGGATCTGTGGCTCTGGGCAGCCCCTTTGTCATATGAAATTGGGTTGTTATTGTTGTATGTTGATGGTGTTAAGGTGTTGGAGGTACTGGGAGTTGGTGTGATTCTTATTGGAGTCACGAACGATGGTTATTGAATTGAATGACATGAAGTACGCCTTGAAATAGTGCCTCGGGAGCTCGTCGCTCCTTTGAGATGTGGTTAACATATTATTGTTGGATTTAGCTGCCATTTCTTATTGTTATTGGCCTCATTTTATGTTTTGGAGTTGGCTGGTCGCGATTGTGACATTAACACCTTATCAAATGGCTTTGGCTCATTCTTACAGCCTCGTCGATTCTAGCAATTATTACATTACCTTGGTTGGTCAGCCTTCATAGAGACACCTTTGGGGCTTCAGTTAAAAGTATTCTTTTGTGATTTGGAGCTTCCTGGAGCAATTCGAGTCTGGACGACGCCATTCCCGCAGCTAGTCATGGGATGACAGGTAGGTTATGGTTTTCCCCTATCTAGACTCTGTGTATATAGGCTATAACTGCATTAATTAGCATCCTTGGATGGGTTGTTATAGGTTGGTACCCCAGACCTTGTCCGCCTTTCGTCCGTTTATTTCATACGTTGTTTGTAGTATTCGCGTAGTAATGTATATTACCTTTATGGTCCTGTGTGGCCTTGTATTGACTCTGGAACATAGATGGTGGGATATTTGGGAATGTCCACGAGTCCCGAACATAGAGATTATCCTTGTAGGCTGGTTATGTCTGCTGAGTAGCTATTGGGCCAGCGCAGGGCTGATAGGAATTGTTGTGAGCCGTTGGGCTACTTTTATATTTGTGTGCGAGCATATCATCCATGAAAAAGGTTTTCCCCTGTATGTTTTACTACAGTTTTGGCTATGAGCCACTACTGACAGTTTTACTAAATTTGCATGGCCCTGAGGGCCCCTTTTTGGTACTGTTGTTGATAGAAAAGGGGATTTTTGGATGTTTTCGCACTGATTTTATTACTGGTACTAGTCTCTGTGGGGCAGAGCACCAGACTTGATTTTATTACTGATACTAGTCTCTGCGGGGTGGAGCACTAGACTTGATTTACTACAGTTTTAGACCCGGTTACGCCCGGGCACCCTTGGAGTGGTTTTTGAGGCATTTTCTAATACTTTAGTCCTGGACGGGGTCTGGGCATGCATACTTGAGACAGGGTCTCTATCTTGATCCCGGACTTGCTTCCGGATGACATGTCTTGATACTGAGTTTTAGTATGGGGTCGGGGACCTCCATGGACCTTGCCGCTCTGGGCCTGGGGCTTCGGGCTGGGTGCACCGGAGTCAAGGGTATACGGTGGAGTAGAGGTATACAGGCTGAGTCCTTCCATGGAACCTGTCTGCTGGGCCCGATTGGCACCGGAGGAGGTACATACAGAGGTTCTATTTCATATCATATCATATCATGCATTGGATTCCACCCTTGTTTGCTGTGTGTTCAGTGTACGCTCCGGTAGTATGGGATGCCGGAGGGGTTGCTTTCACTTGATTGTGTTCCTCGGTTGTATGGGCGGCCTTTGGGACTGTAGGTAGACTATATTTACTCCTGTTTTTACTTAGAGCTTGTCTTGGCACCCGGTTCTTGAAAGATTAGTGATGGCTAGCTGTTGAGGTTTTGGTTGTGGGATTTTTGATTATTGAGAGGGCTTTGGAGTCCTATCTTATTGAGGCACTTTTGTGTGGCCTTCTAAGCAGAGTGTGAGACTCTGGTTCTATTCTTGTGGGAAGATGAGTGGTATCTCTGTTATTGTGGCCTACTTATTTCATCCTAGGGTTGTACTTGTGAGGTGATTCCCTGGTTATGCTATCATATGATTGGATTGGTGTTATGACTTCCTTATACTGGTTGATTCCATTTTGAGTATGTTAGACTGCTCTCCGTCTTTTCCTTCCACTTGAGGTTACCGGTATATCGCTATTTTCTCAACTCTCTCTACTTACTTATATTGTTGTGCAAGGAGTCCAGGTGCGTTCTCCTTTCCTTCACCTGTGATTCTGTGTAATTGTATCTCTGTGCTAGCATGTGTTACTTGAAGCTCTTGGTTATGGATGATCTGTGCTAGCTCCTTGTGCCTTGCTTATTTCCTCAGTGACTGCTTTCTTGCTATCTGTTACTTACTGCTTTTATATCTTATATGCGCTCAGTCGGCCTATGATACCTACTGAGTACCCGTGGTTTTGGTGCTCATGCTACACTTCTGCACTTTTTGTGCAGATATTAGCTGAGCTTTCGTCGTTGATCACGTTGGAGACTCGTGCAGCTTTTGGATCTTTGAGACTAGGGTGAGCGCCTGACGGTCGGGGCTTGTCTACATCTCATCTGTTGTACTATTGCTCCTTGTACTTTCGGAGGCAATTTATGTTTTCTTTTGTTACTACTAGCACTTGTATCCTATTAGAAGCTTCTGTACTATTGATACCAAGTCTTGGGGTTGGTGTAGTTTCCTTTATGTATTTATATTCGAGTTTTGCTTTCACTTATTTCTGCTTGCTGGTGCGTTTTGGTTAGGTAGTAGCCCATTACTAACCGTTCTGGGCTACGGGAATTGGTTCGCCTACTGGAGATTGTAGGTGCCATCATGACTTGAGAAATCGGGTCGTGACAGGTCTGCAGATAGTGATATATACACAACTTTATTCCTACCTTGTAGGGGTAGAAAAACTGTTTTCGATAAATCCTCAGTTCAAATATAAATAATATAAAAAAAAATATAACAGTAAAGAAGTCAAGTAGGAAATAATGAAGAAAAGAACTGTAACAACAATATATAATACGTTAATCCAAGAAAATGATCAGAGTGAAGGAAACAACATATGACAATAGATTGAAGACCAGAATAGTAAGACAATATAATAATAATATTGAAAAGAGAAACTATACAACTCTAGATTGCCTATTAACCTTCTACCCTAATCCCCGACCTCCATATCCTCCTATCTAAGGTCATGTCCTCGGTAAACCGCAGGTGTGTCATGTCTTGTCTAATCACCTCTCCCATATGTTTCTTCAGCCTACATCTATCTCTCCTTATACCCACAATAGTCAATCTCTCACTCTTCCTCACTGGGGAACTTTGTGCATCTCCTCTTCAAATGTCGAACCATCTCAGCCTCCCTCTCTCATCTAGTGCACCGGGGAGGCCACTCTCATCTTGTCTCAAATATTTTTGTTCTTAATCTTATCTCTCCTAGTATGACTATATATTCATCTCAACAATCCTCATTTTCACTACTTTCATGTTTTGGACGTGTTAGTTCTTGATCAGCAACACTCCGACTCATACACCATAGTTGGTCTAGCAATCACTTTGTAAAACTTACCTTTAAGTTTTGGTGGCACATATTTATCACACAAGACACCAAAACAAGCCTCCATTTCATCCATCTCGGCCCGTTTCAATAAGATGGATAATACTATCTCAATCTCTCCATCTCTTTGAATATTGACCAAAGATATTATAATATATTCTCTTATTTAATTAATTTTGTAAATATTATTATTTCAAGAAAAAAATATTTCCATCTTCCCGAAGAACATGATTGAAGAATCAGAAATATAAGCAACAGGTGAATTAAATTTTGAAAACCTTCGTCATTTTTATGCAAATACGGACGTTATTGAAAGGCTTAAATGAAGCCAGAATGGACCATGCATGGGATAAGATTCAGCTCCTCTCCATTTCTGTTCTTTTCATTCTTTTTAAATTCTTGTTTGGATTGGGGATAATAAAATAGGTTAAATTTAATAACTAAAATTTAATTAATCAAAGAAAATTCCTAATTATGATTTAAATAATAAATATATTATATATTTAGTTTAAAAAATTATTGTAATTCCACAATCTCAACAACATATTATCTTATCCATAAATATAGTAAAAGAAAAAAACCTCTCTTCCTATTTTTTTTCCTATGTAGTATGTAGTATATATTGTCCAATTATTTTTAATTAATAGTTTACAAATTTAATGGTTCGCCAGTTAATGAGCGAACTAAAAAAAGAAAGAAAAAAAGATGTTATAATTTTTCTCGGGCAGGGGTCTTGGAAAAAAAAAGAGGTTATATATATATATATATATATATATATATATATATATATATATATATATATATAAAAGTCCTTCTTTTCATGTGAACTCCGACTTTTTTTTAATTGAAAAAAGTTATTAATTAAAAAATAATTAGATGATAAATACGTGCGTAGGAAAAAAAAGTAGGAAGAGAATTATTATTTTTTACTATATTTATTGACAAGATAATATGTTGTTAAGATTGTGGGATTGCAACAATTTTTGAAATCAAATACTGTATATAATGTATTTCCTATCTAAAATCATGGTTAGAGACTTTCTTTAGTTAATTAAATCTTAGCCACTAAATCTAAAGTATACCATGTATCCCCAATTCAAGCAAGAACATGGAGAAATGGAGAGAAGAGAAATGTACCCCAATTAATTAAGTTCGATTTTGAATTTTTTTTTCCCGCCTAAAAACAATTTTAAAAAAATGACTCTAGCTAAAAAAAAATCACTTGGAGATTAAAATAACAACTTATGTCTCATGGGCAACAGTTTATACTAGGGGTGTACATAGATCGAGTTAGTTCAGATTTTTTAAAAATCAAACAAAACCATTAATGTCGGGTTTTTAAATTTATAAACCAAATTAAATCAATAAAAGTCGAGTTTTCCAACTTCAGATTTTTTTGGGTTTTTCGTTTTTCTCGAATTTTTTGAGTTTTTTTTGGGTAAAGTCTTCATGCAAACATATAATTAACTTGTATTTCAAATATTTCTTTAGTCCTAATTACAAAATACAACTATCTAAGGTATTTCTTAGAAAAATAACACAAAATATAAAATGAGTGATGGCAATAAAATATTCAACCAAAAAAATAATGAAATCACATAAAATAAATATTGCATATTAATAAGTCATAATAAAAATTATAATTTAAAAGTATTAAGTCATGCTAAAATAAGTCTTATAAGTATTAACTATATGACTAAATATTAAACAGAAAAATAAATCAGTTTAGGTATTTTTGTAAAATTAATGAATAGATATCTAACATGATTGTCATTTCTAGTATTGAATTGAATAATTTTTTGTTAGCAGTAGTATTAATTTGGGTTTTATTTGAGTTACTAATATCTATGGGTTATAAAACTTATTGGACTATTTAAAATTTTAAGTTTAAACTTGAAATTATATGTTGAAAAATTAAAACTGTGAAATAGTTTAAGAAATATTTATAAATTACATCACAATAAATATTTTTATGTATAAAATATTTTTAAAAATAGTATACATATAATATCGGGTTGGTTCGGTTCGATTTGACTTTTTTTTACTTAAAAACAAACCTAACCAACTATAGTCGATTTTTTTTTCCAATACCAAATCACTAGTCAATTATTTTTTCGATTTGACTCGATTTGTGATTTAGTTCGATTTGCGGTTCAATTTTGTACACCCCTAATTTATACTATACCATTAATTGTTACTTATAATATACTCTATAATTCTTGCCTTAGAGGTAGAACTTAGCTCAGGGGTTTTACAAAACCTAACGTATGCCCCATGACCATGGGCAATAGTTTACACTATTTCACTAAGTCTAACTTATGGAGTACTCTATAACTTTTTCCTTAGAGACAAAACGTAACTCAGGGGCATTAAAAAAATAACTTATGCCTCACGAGTAATAGTTTATACTATTTCACTAAGTCTAGCTTATAGGGTACTCTATAACTTACGTTTTATGGACAAAAGTTAAAACTTATATCTAATAGGCAATATACCGACGTTTTAACTTTTGCCTATAAAGAAGAACTTCTGATCAACTGTGTAGGTTCACTGTCTTGAAATGTCCTGAATGTTTGTCTTGTGGGAAAAAGTTAAAACATTTGCCTTATGTGTAAATTTATTAAGCAGGGCTAAAAAATCAAGATAACCCCTCATGAAAACCTGTCACGACCTAAATTCGCCGCGAGTGGCACCCCCACTAAACCTCCAGTGGGAGAAACAAGAACCAATTAACCAACCCAACACTTAATCGAAAATCAAGAAACTAAATCAAATCTCATTAAGTAAACCAAAGATTCACATCTTAAATGGAAATAATCATAACTTGCGGAAATGAAAACCTCTAGAATCTGAAAGTCATCGTACAAAAACTCTAGTAACTGTCTAAAAAAAGGAGATGCAACCCTTAAATAAATAAAGTCTGAGTTCGAACAATGGATTAGAAATAACTGAAGAATTCATGGTAGCCCAGAAGATGCAGCTCACCCTTGAACTCGAAAATCGCCTGACTCACAATTGAGGTCTCATAGCAGTCGTCAAAATATACCCTATACTCAACAAAAGAAGATCACGTGTAGTATCAGTACACAAGAAATAACAGTGTACTGGTAGGATCACCGATCAGCTCAAAATACAAAATATGAACATGTAATTATAACATAGTACAACAAGACAATCATGATTCTTTATTATGAAACTCTAATCTAAGTTCATAATCATCAACCATGTAACAAGTCAAGTCAATTATGACTACCAATAAGACTCCAAGTCAACAAACCTTACTCAACAACCATATGATTCATGTCCAACTACACAAGTAACAGACAACATAGAGTTATGTCACATCTTGCAAGTAATCCGGATCACCTAAGAATCCCTAGGACTTCATCTATGACACTTAATATGCATCCTGATTTACATAATAAATCACCTTAGCACTTAATAACATCAACCCGACCACTCAAGGATCAACATGTATGTCAAGTAACAATGAATCTCGATTCACTCAAGGAACCAATATATATCAACATCAAGTAACAGATAAGCCCGGTTCATTCAAGAAACCAACATATATGAATAACCAGTAAACATGTACACACATGCTAAGGGTCTTATGGTCTCCCACTAGTCATGACCTGAAGAGGACGAGCTCTTGTCCATGTACTGTACCGGCGTGGTACCCGAGCCAACCAATGAATCATACAGACTGTACCGGCGTGGTACTCGATCCAACCAATGAATAACACCAATCAATCCCGTGAAGATGTCCAAATATTGGTACATCTCACAATAATAACAGATGTCACAACAATCACAACCACAATGACAACAAACAACACTTGTAAAAACCAACAAGCTTTGAAACAGACTCATTGCATGTGATTAACACTTAGGATATTATTGAACAATCATTCCTTTTTTTCCCTAAATGTGTATTGTGCAAGTAATACTAAGAAACAATTATTATGCACACATAATATAATTTGGATTATCAACTACAACGACTATCACCTACCTCAATCCAAGCCTAAAATGTTCTATCAAACCTGAGCTTTCCCTTTTCTTTCAACCTAGGCTTGATTGTGATCTAAAAATAAGAATGTAAACACAAAGTTAATCAATGACCTAAAATATCGCGAATTATAGCCTAATCCCGAATGCCCAGGCCAAGTTCATGACCATTCCACCCATTCTAGGGCTTTTCCACAAATAATTCACCTAGAAACTATCAATTTTATGGTTACACTAGCGAATTATGATCATGCCATCATGTATAGAAAACTTTTAATAAAAAAATCCAAAGGTTTACACCCCATTATCCCTTTTATACCAGATTTTATAGCTAGGGTATGCTAAACCCACCCCATGACCTGTAAACTAGTGATTCTAAGATACAGGAATCGAAATACTAGTTTGTGGAGATAAAAGACTTACCTTTATGAAGAAATCTGGTAGAAAATCAGTAGAATTCACCCCAAATTGTCACAACCTTCCCTAAAACGTATTTGTAAAATAATGAATGTTTTTGGGGAAGTTTTTGTATTAACAGTGATTTACCCCGCTATAGCGACTCAATATCACTATAGCGGCACCACCGTAGCGGAAGTCTCCCGCTATAGCAGAGTTGACCGACTCTGACTTCCGCTATAGCGGCACTCGCGTAGTGGCTAGCCACCCACTATAGCGGGTGTGGTGAGGTAGAAACTCAGAAATTCTTTCAATTTTGCCTTTTTCGGAAGACACCCTCAAACCACGATATCCCGGACTTACCCCTTTACGTCAGATTCGATATCGGGAGTTTTACTTATCCAAATTCACTTTCGAAAAGTTCTACGAATTTCTTATCATCTTAGATATCATAAAAAAAAGCTAAACTTTATTAAATTTACCCAATCCCTTCCTGGATTGCCCTAGATCACACGTTGCTCGGATTTCATCCAAGACTAGCCTAGCTTGAATATTTTTTAACTTCCAATTTTGAAATTTTTTTAACTCCAATTCTTGAACGATTAGCTCACCCATAACGACAAGAAGGGTCATTACAAGACTATTTTGTAAGATTTTTCTTATAGGAGATAAAATATCAATACCGACATATTATAGTGTCATTTGTGAACTTGTATTTGTTTACCCAACTTTAGATGGACACTAGTGGAGAATTGTAACACCTTGAAACTATTCCACCTTTTAAGTAGCTAATTATTCCATTTAGGATTTAAAAACTGCTACATATGGCCTTTAGAACCCTTAAAAATCATTTGGGGTAAGTTTCGAGCCCTAAACGAAAGTTCTGCGCATGTTTAAGGGGTAGGGCACCGCGGACAAGGGTCTCCGCACCGCACCTATCTCAAAACTTCAGAGGGATTGCAAAACGGTCTCCTGGAACGATGGGAGGCGTGCCGCGCCTCTGCATAGGCTCTATGGGCACCGCAACGCGCTCCTTAGTTAGGTCTATGGGAAGCGCGCTGCACCTAGGCATTTTTCAAATGAGATCTCATCCAAGTCCTTATCTAATTAAGGGATGTAAGGTCATTTAACATTCCTAAAAAGCCCCTAGGATGACTAACAAACTCTCAAAGTCGTCATAACTTAGTAGATTTCACGAAAAAGTTCATCAGTTCCTCTCTCAAAGGTTCTCAAGTCAGGAGTTCTTCAAGAAAGGTCTAGGGCACTCCCAAGCTAAGTTTCTCCGTGGAATTTCTCCGTTTCAGGTATGTAAGGCTATCATAGTGAGGAACCCTATTCTTTCTCACGTCTTAAATCTAAGTTTTAGTTTAGTAAGATCAAAGTTAGAGTTTTTATCCAAATTTCCCTTATTTCAAATTTCTCTTGCTTCGGATTGCTTGTTGATTATCCTATTGCTAAAGTTATTGTGTTTCACATCATTTATTGTTCTTTTAGTTAAAAGTATTGTAAAGCATTGTTATATTGTTTTATGCTTTTTTTTCCTTGAGAAAGAAACAGCTTTTAGTTCAAGAAAGTATCGTGAGAAAGGCTTCAAGTAAGCATACTTAGTTTCATAAATCATTATTTCAGATAGAAAGCAAAAGCTAGTTAAAGTAAGAAAAGGGAGATTTTTGAAAAGCAACGTTAGTTTCCAAGCAAGCAAAGTTCAGTTTAAGAAGTATTATTGAGCATTGACTCAAGAAAGAGATTTACAGTTTTTTCCCTAAAAAAGGACATTTTAAATTTTATTGAGCACCATTGCATTGGGAGTAGTATTGAGCACCGAGACGGGTAAGGGTTTAGATAACCCAAACCCCAAAACTACATAGCCATCTTAGGATAGATTTATTCCCCAAGTCAGACGATTCCCCATTTGCCCTAAAGAGGCTCAGTTTGGATCTATAGATAAAATTTTGTCCTTTCCCCTGGCAAGGTATAGGATGGCTCTAAGAACGTGGATAAGACGTTGTATCATCATGAGGCTCACATGATGATTGTCGATTAGAGAAACTCCCCAATAAACTAAAGTTGTCTTTGATGCATTTGATATTGTTAAAGATATACATGCATGCTTCACTTTACAGGTGAGTTCATTATAGTTCATACTCAGTTTTACTCTTTCGGCCAGTATTTTAATTTTAGCTTATTATTTCATTCAGCGGTATTACATACCGTACCTTCACACATATTGACATCATTAAATGCTGCATCTTTGTATGATGTAGATTCAAGTGTTGACAAGTGTTCGAGGTCAACAACAGGTGCATCAGTAGGACTCTATTTGCCCAGCATTTGGTGAGACCTCCTTGCATTCAGATGATTCCAATCTATCTAACTTAGTTAGTAGTGGATAGATATTGCTCGTATTCTTTCATGTAGTCGTGGGTCTTGTCCCAGTGAACCAATTATTTCAGAGATAGAGGCTTCATAGCCTAGATAGCTGTTACAGTTATTCATGTTTGCAACAGTTGCATTATTTCAGTTTTTTCCCATTTTATATGATTGAGGAATTCTTACTAAAGTTTTGCATGTCAATGTTATCTAAACCTTTTGCATATTTACAATTGAGTAGTCAATTTAGTAGTAAGCCAGACTAAGGGTCTGCTCGGGCCATTAGCGATTCTGAATGTCGATCATGTTCATGTTGTAGACTCGGGCATGACAAAAATAATCATCCAATTACTGTGATCCAAAACCCACCTTAACGTAAGAGAAGCAGATTACTTCTTATGACTCGGTATTCAGGTTCAACAGTAGGTGAGAGGAATGATGGAACTCACTCCGCTTCATATAAGTATACTAGTTTATGAGGTTCGTGCTAAGTTCGAACTCAAACTCAAATAAAAAAATATAATTTGTATCACAATCTTGTAAAGAAAAAAAGACATGGAGTGATCATCAGAAAAAATAATGGACCAAGTTTGATCCATATACCACTTAATGTATTTTAGGCTTAAAATAATGATAATTTATAGTCAAACTCCCTGGTTTGGCTGCTCCTGCGCTCCCGCTGCCGCGAATGGCTGACTGCAACGGTGATGTTCATCTACTTTGGTGACCTCCGCCGTTGCCGAGGATTTTTCACTACAACGATCGCGTCTGCAGTCAATTTTTCATCGATACGAAATCACTGTGTTTTAACCAGCGAGCTTCCCATTTATTCTATTTTTATACCAAGTACATTTATACTTTCTTCACTATAAGATACAGTTATCTAGTTACATGTAATTGGTATCAAAAGTACATGTATTTTCCTAAATACTTGTCATATTTTTTATTTGCATACCCCTTAAGAAAAACATTAACTAGAGGGTAATTTGACTAAATTACCCTTATGTATTACTCCTCTCTATTTAATATTTTTCTCTTTTGTACTATATTAATATTTTCTTCATATTTATGACCAAGGGTGAAGGTGGAAACAAACAACTAATTATGTCTTGATTTTGTAAAATGACAAGTATTATTGAATATCTATTTTTACAAAGGATGACAAGTATTTAGGAACGAAGGGACTAGTGTGTGTGTCTATATATATATATATATATATAAATAAAGGGAGTTTAGTTTTTCAATAAAGTTGTAAAAATTCAGGTTTTCTGGTTTTGGTTTGTTCAATGAAGTTGTAAAATCCTACTCAGTACTCCTTCACTCTCTTGTTCTAATGAGTAAGTATCATATTAGTTTCTAGTATCATATGAGTAAGTATTATTACTGTTCATCTCTTTCTCTTAGCTTTTGTTCTTAAAAGTGGTCTTCTTTAACCACACCCCGGACGGTGGTTTTTTATAGTTCTTCTCTAAGAACATCCAATTTAACCTGACAATGTCCTAGAAATTTACAGGTTAATCCATCGATACTTTTAAGAGGCCAAGAGACTAACCATATACTAAGTAATATAGATTCATGAAGGTATTTACAAAATTATCACATAACACACATGATATTTATAGATTTATATATATATAACACATATAATTTACATATATGGGAAGAGAACTAGATACTTAAATATGAAAACTTACATTCTTAGAACAGAGTGAAGTTTCCCTTTCGGGAAACCCAAAAACTTCCAAAGCTTACTTAAACAAGCACAGAAAGCAAAGCGAAGAACTCGAAACTATATCTTAACAAATACTCTTATTCTGTAATTTTGAAGAGGAAAGGGATTTTTTTTTTTATTTGCTGGTTGTGGATTTTTTCGCCTCTGCCTTTCATCTTCTCATAGTGTCTTCTTATATACACACTTCTGGACTTCAAACTCCGGACTTCAAAATGAAAAAGAATCTTATCTTTTCAGCCGGGTGCGCATTGGGCCCCATCGCACGTGAAATGATTCCTTCTTTCTGCATTATTGTCCTTTGCTTGATGTGTTGTCTATTTGCCTTTATTGAGTGCCTTATTAAAGTAAAGTAAAGACGCGTCCCAACAGTTTTTCCACACCTGTGTGGTAGTGAGTAAAGTGGGACTCACATTTTTTGACAAAAGAGGCATTCCTCTTTAAAGCAAAGTTATATATATATATTTAAAATATTTTATTTATATATATATATATATATATATTTTTTTTAGTGTCTAAGTTAAGTGTCTAAGTTATATAAAGCAATTGAGTCAAAACTCATTCCAGAGTCATCATCGTTTGGATCTTGAGCAAATTGCATTGGGTCTGAAGAATTGTCTGAATTATTTGGGCTAGAAATGTAATCTTGTTTTGGACTTTGTATTGGGCTTGGATTTATATGTTTATCTTCTTCTGGTTTTTTCTTAAGTAGTTTTTCTACGGTTTGTGTTATAAGAGATTCTAGGTCTGGGTCTTTATTTTTTTGAGATTTTTTGGTCTTTTGTCTAAGAGTCTGAGTAAATGAGCGAGGTAATCTTCTTCTGGAGGATGAACCTTCATCTTTTTCACTTTTTGGCAAAGTGACAGCCATTAACGGATTTGAGAAGTCTTTACCGACTACCGTTTGAACCGGACTAGCTGTATCTTTATCCGATACAGTGGATTTATTTCCATTCAGAGGGGAATGGTCACCCATCTCATCCATTTTTCTTATGGATGGAGAACCCTGTATATTGGTCTGAGAGCCTTTAGTCTTCAAATCATTCTCTATTTTTGCAATTCTTTCCTTGAGTTGGAGATTTTCTTGTAACAGAACCTCATTTTTGTGATTTAATCTTTTAAAAGCTTCCGTCATTGAAGAACAATGATCACAAAAAATAATCTTATCCGTGTCTTTTTGGATGTTGTATTGAGGGATTTTGTCTGGATTTTGTTTGAGGGAGGGAGAAATATAATAGTTTGGACCTAAAATTCCCCTAGCATAATCTAATGCTTCAGTAAAATCATTAAATCCTTTGAAAAGTGGTTTAGAAAAATCTTTAATAGAGTCTAAAACTTCTATCCATGTTTGAAAATTTTCATTTGTCTTACCATGTATAACAACATAATATTTAAACTTACTTTCTTTATTTTTTTCAGAAAAGTAATATCCTAAGGCATTTAACACTGCAATTATATGCTTAGTGTCTTTTTTGTTATGAGCTATCCAAATATTATCTATTAAGCATTTCTGCTGTTTGTCTAACTGATATTTAGGCAAATGTCTGAAAGTCCAATTGGATGACTCATATGCTATTAAATTATATTGTCCGAAATGTAGTCTTTCTATTCTATTATCATCCATTTTAGTTAATGGTCTGAAATGTAAATTAGATAATACATTCTGTCTATATATATCTGAAAAGTCTTGACTTGGAGGTTGAACTCCTTTGCCCTTGTCTTGGAGAGATGGTCTCATTCTGTAGAATTTAAACTTTTAATTAGTAATCTACTTAATTGATCAGGAATATTATTATCATTTCCTTTGATATGCTCAAAAATTATAGAACGATAAATTGATATAGTATCTAAGAAGTTTAGCCATCGTCTTCTACTACTGGTTTTATCATTAATTTTTTGATGAAATTTTACTATGGCTTCGCAATCTGTTCTTATTAATATCTCTGGTTTATTTAGAATATAAATTCTAAAACTATTCAAATCATATATTACAGCTAATATTTCAACATCTATGCTAGCTTTATTACCTTTCTCTTTGAATTTTCCGCTTTGGTAAGCACATATTTTTTCTTCTTGTTTAGAACTGTATTTATGTGGTTTTGATTTTAAGACTGCACCCCATCCATCAAAACTGCCGTCTGTCTCTATTATTAGATAGTCTGATTCTAATGGCATATTAAGATCAGGAATATTTTTTATTTCTTCTTTTATTTTTTGTACTAATTTTATGTCTTCAGTATTAAAGTTTCTTTGTCCCTTAGTTCCTGTCTTAGAGTATAATGGTCCTGCTAATTTTCCTAGATCTTTAATAAATGGTCTTGCATAATTAATTATTTCTAGAAATTTTTGTAAATCTTTTAAATTATTTAATTTATCTGGCATTTCTAGGGCCTTTTTTGCTATATGCGGTTGTAATTTAACTTTTCCTTCTACTAAAATAATTCCTAGAAAATTTATATAGTTTTTGCATAGTTCCATTTTCTTTTTACTAATTATTATTCCGTTAGTAACAAATAATCTAAAAACCGTCTGTAGGTGTCCTAGATGTTCCTTTATATCCTTACTAAATACTAGAATATCGTCTACATAGACTAAAACAAATTTTTTATATTCTCCAAATATTTTATCCATTTTTCTTTGGAAAATTGGATGTGCGGTTTTTAACCCGAATGGCATAACTAACCATTCAAAATGTCCTTCAGGACAAGTAAAAGTTGTTCATTCTATACTATCTGGATGCATCTTTATCTGCCAGTATCCTGACTTACAATCAAATTTACTAAAAATTGTCTTTCCTTGGATTCTATTTATTAACTCTGTTTTGTCTGGTAATTTATAGCCATCTGTTCTAGTATTATCATTTAATCTTTTGTAATTTATAACCATTCTAGCTTTTCCTCTAACTATTTCACTATGATTTCTTACCATAAATGCTGCAGATCTATGTTTTGAAGTAGATCTTCTTATTACTCCTAACTCTAGTAATTCTTTAATTTGTATTTTAAAATCTTCTAAATCTTGATTTGTAGCTTCTATTGAAGCCGTTTTTATTATATACTCTGGGTTTATTATTTCTAGCTTGCATACTTTGTGGTTATTTTCCCAATGTTTTAAAGGTTTTTCTCCTATTATCTCTATTTGATCTAAGATTCTTACTATATTATCTAAATCTTGTTGGTTCTTTATTTGTCCTATTTCTTGGATTCATGTCTTAAAATTGTATAGTTCTGTTTCTATTTCTATTAGAACATAATTTTTATTGACTATCCCATCTTCTTTATCTATTTCTAGTATATTTTCATATAATGTATTACCTTCCGTTTTCGTACATTGTATGTTATTTTCACAATTCTCACAACATTCTTTTTTATGTCTTATTTTAGTATCAATTTTATCAGTTAAGACTGAAGTGTAAGTAATGTTTTTCATAAAAAGTATTCCGTCTTTTGTTATTAAAGTACCTCCTTTATTATATAGTATGAAATCTAGTCCTAAGATAAAATCTACTCTTATATTTAGATCCCTTATCCATATCTTATCCATCTTATATGTAGGTTTATAGAATTCTAAACAAGTATTTGGAAAGCTTATTTGTGCTTTATCTATATAGTATCTATATATATTATGCGTTCCATCCATTTGCATAGCTGCAATTGGTTTTTCTGAAGTTTTTAGTAATTCTAGAGGTACAATTTTTTTATTTAAAATGCTTTTAGTACATCCTGAGTCTATTAATGCTAAAGTCTCTATTTCATATTTTCCAATTTGGAGTCTTGCTAATATTTTTATAGTATTTATATTTTTGTCTTCATTACATATTAGAGAATTAGATTCTTCATTCATTAATTCCTGATTATCTAGTGGTAGTTCTTGTTCAATATTTTTTCCTTTTTCTAATTTTTTTAATCTTCCTTCTAATTCTTTAACTTTTGCTTCTAACACTAATACCTTTAAATTCATTAAAGGTTCATTTGTATATACCTCCTTTCTTTTTTGAGTTATTATTCCTAATTGTGTTTCTATACAACTTATACATCCTTCTATAAAGCATTTATTACATTTCGCTCTTTTATATTTACTTGGATACCATTTGCACCAATTGCATGGATTGCTGTCTAATCCTGTATCTGTTTCAAAATTATGTTCACATTCTATTATATTCATAAAATTAATTTGTAGGTCATCTATCTTCTGTAAATTTTCTGTTCCTATTTCATTAATTAGTTCTTCTTCTTCTGAATTAGAAGAATCTTCTTCTTTATTATTCTCCTCCATATCAATGCTTACTATAGAATAAATGCTTTCATTATCTGACATGTATTCATCTACATTTAATAGTGCTTCGTTAAGTTCTTCTACTAATTGAGCGTTTCTAGTCTTTGCATTGTATCTTTTAGGGCAAGTATTTGCCAAATGCTCTATACTTCCGCATGTAAAACATTCCAGTTTGTTTTTATAATTTCTATCTGTTCTGTATTTTCTAACATGTCTATCCCTATTTAAATATGATTTCCTTGCTGAGGATTTTCTAAGAAAATATCCCTTTTTATTATATCTTTTATTATTTTGTGGGTTATATTTTTTATGCTTTTTTGTTTTATGTTGATCTTTATCATAATTTTGGGTTGTATATATTATATCTTTACAGAAATTCATTTCATTTTGCTTTAATTGTTTTTGTATTTGTAAATTAGTACATTTTTCTTGTAATATATTCATTACATGTTGTACTCTTTGTCCTATTGACCATTTTGCTTGAGGGTTTTGTGTTACTCCTTCGCTTTTATTCCATCTATCTTCTATTTCTCTTCCTAAAGCTCCTGGTAGTTTATTAAATAACTTTTTTCCTAAATCTTGATCAAAAGCATTTCCGCTAATTGTACAATAATAGAAATACTCGGTTAAGAATTTCTTTATATAGTACCAATTACTTATACTTAATTGTTCTAGTTTTATTACTGCATTTCGTTGCAGGGATACTAATCCACTATTTGGATCTTCTCCTGTTATTAATGTATGTATTTTATTTGTAAAATTATATGGGTTTGGTCCTAGCGATACTAAATACTGAAATTCTGATGGGAATTCTACTTTATAAGCTTCCCATAAAGCTTTGGTTGATTCTCCTAGGAATGTTTCTAAGTATTTATACATCGTTTCTGCATCTGTTTCTGTATAATTTTTTATAAAGTCTGCTACTACTATTCCTTTCCATAAGTCTAGTACTGAATTCCATCTTTGTGGGTCTTGTGCCGCTATATTTAAAAATTTTCCTTTACTTCCCCCTTCTTGGAGTGTTATTGGTTCTTCTATAGGCATTCTTTTTCCCATAGGTTTAACTTCTGTCATTGGCATATCTCCTTGTCTATATACTCTTCTTCGTGGCATATTTCCTGTACTATTATCTGCAGTATACCCTTGTTGATTTGTTCTTTGAAAAGGACTACTAGAACTTGCTGTTTCCATTAATTCTTTTTGACTTAGTATAGATTCTAACTCAGATATTTCACTATCATTTTCTTGTATTTCTGTCATTATATTAACTTTTATTTTAGTCATAAAATCTTCGAATTTTGCTCCGCTTTTACCTCTGGTAGCTCCGACTGTCTCTACCACCGGCGACGGCAACGATCGGCGAGTTTTCCGGCGATATCCTTCAAGCGGAGTTGAATTTTTCCTTTGAGGGGAAAGCATCTGTGAACTGCTCCTTCTGTAGTTCAAGCGATCCGACACATATCCGGCGTCACCGTCGACGACTGCAACAACCTCCTGTCGCCGACGGACAACCACTCCGGTCACCACTGCGCCGCCACCTTTCTCCGGTCACCATCGACCAGTGAACTCCACTAGCCGTCATCCCTCTCTATAGCTGGACGCCGGTCAGATCTGCTCCGGCTAGATCTACTCCGGCCAGATCCGATTCTTGATCTTGCTCTCTTTCTCTTTTTTTGTGTTTCTTATGTATCTTCTCCTTGCAGGTCCTTTGCAACCTCACATCCGGCTCAATTTCCGGCATCCACCGAGCTTCCGACGACCACCAAGATTCCGGCGAACAAGAAGATTCCGGCGACCAATTTCGACACCCCATCTTGCCGGAATCCAACCACTTTAGCAAGCAGACCGTCCTTCTCTCCTCACAGCTTGACCCCGGTGACTTCTATCCCTAGGCTTTATTTTCGCCCTCAGTTTTTTATCGCATTCTTGATAGCCTATTTAGGTTGACATTTTTGTCATTGCTTTAACACTCGCTGCATAGTTTTAAATTTTTTTAAATTTTATATTGATTTTGCTTTTTGTCGTTTAGTTGTTTAGTATAGAGTAGTTGGTGGAGTTGGTTTATCCTTGATTATAGCGCACGTTTTAGTGGCTTTGGTGAATGATGGTCGAGTAGGGTCATGTCATCGGTCGCACTCGGGTTTGGGGGCGGGGTCGGGGGTGGGGCCGGGGGCGAGGGGAAGGAGAGGTAAGGGGGTTAAGGGAGCATCTAGGTTGAGAATAGGGTCTTGGAACATAGGGACTTTATCCGGAAAGTCCATAGAGCTAGTGAAGGTCCTAAGGAAGAGGAGGATTAGCATAGCGTGTGTCCAGGAGACTAAATGGGTGGGCACTAAGGCGCGAGAGGTAGACGGGTATAAGTTGTGGTACTCAGGAGGTGTGAGGCATAGGAATGGGGTAGGTATCCTAGTGGATGAGGAGTTGAGAGAGCAAGTGGTGGAGGTTAGGAGGGTCAACGATAGGTTGATGTCAATTAAGTTAGTCCTTGGAGGGTCTACTTTGAACATTATTAGTGCGTACGCACCACAAGCGGGCTTAGATGAGGAGGAGAAGAAACGTTTTTGGGAGGTTTTGGACGAGGTAGTGGGAGGTTTGCCTGATACTGAGAAGCTTTTCATTGGAGGAGATTTCAATGGGCACATCGGGGCATCTTCGAGGGGTTATGACGATGGGCATGGAGGCTTTGGTTTCGGGGATAGGAATGAAGGGGGTGCCGCACTCTTGGATTTCGCTAGAGCCTTTGGGTTGAGAGTAGCTAACTCTAGTTTCCCGAAGAAGGAGGAGCACTTGGTTACCTTCCGTAGTTCGGTGGCCAAGACTCAGATAGACTTTTTGCTCCTTAGGGCAGGTGATAAAGGTCTTTGTAAAGACTGTAAGGTTATCCCAAGTGAGAATCTTTCGACCCAACATAGACTCTTAGTGATGGATTTAGAGATCACAAAGGAGAAAAAGAAGCGGATTGTGGATGACCGGCCTAGGATTAAATGGGGTAGCCTGACTATGGCTAGTGCACGGGAAATTGGGGAGAAGTTGTTGACTAGGGGGGCTTGGGGGAGTAGTGGGGATGTGGATAATATGTGGGATACGACCGCTAGTTGCATAAGGGAGACGGCTAGAGAGGTGTTGGGCGTCTCGAGAGGTCGTTCTGGCAAGCATCGAGGGGACTGGTGGTGGAACGGAGAAGTAAAAGGAAAGGTGGAGGCAAAAAAGGGGTCATATGCGAAGTTGGTAGAGAGTAAGGATGAGGAGGAGAGGCGAAGGAATAGGGAGGCGTATAAGATAGCTAGGAAAGAGGCTAAGTTAGCGGTAACGGCAGCTAAAACGGCAGCCTTTGAAAGCTTATACGCGGCTTTAGAGGATAAAGGTGGGGATAAGAAGTTATACAGGTTAGCAAAGGCTAGAGAGAGGAGGACTCAGGACCTTGACCAAGTGAAGTGCATCAAGGACGAAGATGGCAAAATACTAGTAGATGAGGTACTCATTAGGAAGAGATGACAGTCTTACTTTCATGGACTCTTGAATGAAGAGGGGGACAAAAGCTTTGTGCTGGGAGATTTGGCACACTCAGAGAGGCGTAGTGACTATGATTATTGTAGCCGTATAAAGGTTGAAGAGGTTAAGGTTGCGATTCGTAAGATGCGAAGGGGTAGGGCGACGGGGCCAGATGAGATTCCCGTTGATTTTTGGAAGAGCTCGGGTGAGACAGGTGTGAAGTGGCTAACCGAGTTGTTTGATGGTATTTTTAGAACCGCAAAGATGCCTGAAGCTTGGAGATGGAGCACGATGATTCCTTTGTACAAGAACAAGGGCGATATTCAGAGTTGCAACAACTATAGGGGTATCAAATTGCTAAGCCACACTATGAAGGTCTGGGAGAGGGTGGTGGAGTTGAGATTGAGACAGATCGTGCCTATTTCAGAGAACCAGTTCGGCTTTATGCCAGGACGCTCGACTACAGAAGCTATTCATCTCCTTAGAAGACTGGTGGAGCAGTACAGGGAAAGGAAGAAGGACTTGCACATGGTGTTCATCGATCTAGAAAGGCGTATGATAAAGTCCCTAGGGAGGTCCTTTGGAGGTGCTTGGAGGCTCGAGGTGTACCCGTGGCGTACACCAGATCAATTAAGGACATGTATGAGGGGGCCAAGACTCGCGTTAGAACTGTGGGAGGAGATTCAGAGCACTTTCCCGTGTTAATGGGGTTGCACCAAGGATCGACCCTGAGCCCGTTTCTATTTGCCTTGGTAATGGATGTATTGACGCGGAAAATACAAGGTGAGGTGCCATGGTGCATGTTATTTGTGGATGATGTAGTTTTGGTGGACGAGACTCGCGGAGGAGTTAATGCTAAGTTGGAGGTTTGGAGACAGACCCTCGAGTCGAAGGGGTTTAGGTTGAGCAGGACCAATACTGAATATATGGAGTGCAAGTTCAGTGAGGCGACTCAGGATGATGATGTAGAAGTGAAGCTGGATACACAGGTCATCCAAAAGAAAGGGAGTTTCAAGTATCTTGGGTCTATTATCCAAGGAAATGGAGAGATAGATGAGGATGTCACACATCGTATTGGTGTTGGGTGGATGAAATGGAGGCTCGCATCTGGAGTCTTGTGCGATAAGAAGGTGCCTACTAAACTTAAAGGCAAATTCTACAGAGTGGTGGTCCGACCAGCTTTGTTGTATGGAGTTTAGTGTTGGCCAGTAAAGAACTCCCATATTCAAAAGATGAAGGTGGCGGAGATGAGGATGTTGCGATGGATGTGTGGGTTTACTAGGAGAGATAGGATTAGGAATGAGGACATCCGAGATAAGGTGGGTGTGGCGTCGGTGGAAGATAAGATGCGGGAAGAGAGGTTGAGATGGTTCGGCCATGTGAGGAGGAGAGGCACGGATGCTCCAGTGCGGAGGTGTGAGAGGTTGGCTATGGATGGTTACAGGAGAGGACGAGGCAGACCGAAAAAGTATTGGGGAGAGGTGATCCGACAGGACATGGCGCAGTTGCAGCTTACCGAGGACATGACCCTAGATAGGAAGGTGTGGAGGACGCGTATTAGGGTAGAAGAGTAGTAGGTAGAAGTGGGTGTAGGCTAGTAGGTAGGAGTGTTTTTCCTTATTGTCCCGACTAGTGATCGTAGTGTTACGCTTATAGTTTCTTGTTCTTGGATTCCTCGTGGTAGTATTTTGTGGCAGTGCTCTGTTTCTGTCTGTTGTTTGTTAATACATATTACTTCCTATCGTCTCTTGTAGTTTATCTTGTTTTTTATCCTGTATCATTGTTACGTCCTTTTTAGCCTATTTTTAGACTGTTTTGTCTTGAGCCGGGGGTCTATCGGAAACAGCCTCTCTACCTCATCTCTGAGGTAGTGGTATGGTCTGCGTACACTCTACCCTCCCCAGACCCCACGCTGTGGGAATACACTGGATATGTTGTTGTTGTTGTTGTTGATATTATTAGCTTTTTCTAAGTTATCTTGTAAACTTTTTTCTAACCTATAGCCTTTGTTATCTGTTCTCTGTTCACATATTTTAAAATGAGATATTGTTTGTTCTAAATTTAAGTCTCTTAATTTACATCCTTTACATGTAAATACTTTATTCTGATTATTTTTAATTATTTCTTTGGCCTTTTCTATAGCCAAATCTACTGCAAAATCTTCTTCTAATATTATTTCTATATTCATTCCTTCTAAAGGTGTTTCTTCTATGCTACTTTCTTCTTCAAAATCTCTTTGAGCTTCGTAATTGTAGTCTGTAAATCTAATTGAAGGTTCTCCTTTAGAATTTGTATATACTAAAAGAGCGTCTGGTGTTAAAACTTCTTTTTCTTTAAAATCTCCTAATTTCCATTCTAACCCTGCATATTCTTCAGGGTTTATTTTTATAGGTTTTATTAATTTTATCCCTTTGTTTCCTATTACTTCTACTACATCTTTTATTTGTAATTTAAATTTAGTATTACTATTATTTGTCATTTTCCCTAGAAATCCTACACACATTAATAAATTCTTTCCACTATGCATCTCTTCATATCCTTTAGTTTGTATTCCTATTCTTATTTGGGTTCCAAATTCATTTAAATTCATCATAAAATCTGGACTTATATAGAAAATTCCTCCATTGTTAGTCATATCTACTTCTGTTAACCCTATAATTGCCTTTTTTATGTCTGACCATCTATTATCATATATTGTGATTAATGTCTTTGTTCCTAAGTTTTTTCTAGTTAATCCTTTAATTCCTATAACTATTAGTCCTATATGCATTAAATCTTTTTTAACATACTTTATTTCTTTTACAGATTCAGGGTTTATGAGTGGTAAAGATACAGAGCTTTTTCCTAATACTGATAATTGTTCTTCTCTATAATGTCTATATAATTGAGATTTTGAGTTTGTATTATATAAGACTTTTGGATTCAGTAAATTTAATTGATTTTGTTGGATATAAGACTTTAAAGAATTACTAGAGTTAGGAGTAATAAGAAGATCTACTTCAAAACATAGATCTGCAGCATTTATGGTAAGAAATCATAGTGAAATAGTTAGAGGAAAAGCTAGAATGGTTATAAATTACAAAAGATTAAATGATAATACTAGAACAGATGGCTATAAATTACCAGACAAAACAGAGTTAATAAATAGAATCCAAGGAAAGACAATTTTTAGTAAATTTGATTGTAAGTCAGGATACTGGCAGATAAAGATGCATCCAGATAGTATAGAATGAACAACTTTTACTTGTCCTGAAGGACATTTTGAATGGTTAGTTATGCCATTCGGGTTAAAAACCGCACCTCCAATTTTCCAAAGAAAAATGGATAAAATATTTGGAGAATATAAAAAATTTATTTTAGTCTATGTAGACGATATTCAGTATTTAGTAAGGATATAAAGGAACATCTAGGACACCTACAGACGGTTTTTAGATTATTTGTTACTAACGGAATAATAATTAGTAAAAAGAAAATGGAACTATGCAAAAACTATATAAATTTTCTAGGAATTATTTTAGTAGAAGGAAAAGTTAAATTACAACCGCATATAGCAAAAAAGGCCCTAGAAATGCCAGATAAATTAAATAATTTAAAAGATTTACAAAAATTCCTAGGAATAATTAATTATGCAAGACCATTTATTAAAGATCTAGGAAAATTAGCAGGACCATTATACTCTAAGACAGGAACTAAGGGACAAAGAAACTTTAATACTGAAGACATAAAATTAGTACAAAAAATAAAAGAAGAAATAAAAAATATTCCTGATCTTAATATGCCATTAGAATCAGACTATCTAATAATAGAGACAGACGGCAGTTTTGATGGATGGGGTGCAGTCTTAAAATCAAAACCACATAAATACAGTTCTAAACAAGAAGAAAAAATATGTGCTTACCAAAGCGGAAAATTCAAAGAGAAAGGTAATAAAGCTAGCATAGATGTTGAAATATTAGCTGTAATATATGGTTTGAATAGTTTTAGAATTTATATTCTAAATAAATCAGAGATCTGAAAGACCTTATATGAAAAAAGACTATTACTCTAGAAAAACAGTTGCTCATCATAAAACTTTGTTTTTCAATAGACAACATTTAAAAATTTGTAAAAAATATAAATAAAATATTTTAAATATATATATATAACTTTGCTTTAAAGAGGAATGCCTCTTTTGTCAAAAAATGTGAGTCCCACTTTACTCACTACCACACATGTGTGGAAAAACTGTTGGGACGCGTCTTTACTTTACTTTAATAAGGCACTCAATAAAGGCAAACAGACAACACATCAAGCAAAGAACAATAATGCAGAAAGAAGGAATCATTTCACGTGCGATGGGGCCCAATGCGCACCCGGCTGAAAAGATAAGATTCTTTTTCATTTTGAAGTCCGGAGTTTGAAGTCCAGAAGTGTGTATATAAGAAGACACTATGAGAAGATGAAAGGCAGAGGCGAAAAAATCCACAACCAGCAAATAAAAAAAAATAAAAAATCCCTTTCCTCTTCAAAATTACAGAATAAAAGTATTTGTTAAGATATAGTTTCGAGTTCTTCGCTTTGCTTTCTGTGCTTGTTTAAGTAAACTTTGGAAGTTTTCGGGTTTCCCGAAAGGGAAACTTCACTCTGTTCTAAGAATGTAAGTTTTCATATTTAAGTATCTAGTTCTCTTCCCATATATGTAAATTATGTGTGTTATATATATATATAAATCTATAAATATCATGTGTGTTATGTGATAATTTTGTAAATACCTTCATGAATCTATATTACTTCGTATATGGTTAGTCTCTTGGCCTCTTAAAAGTATCGATGGATTAACCTGTAAATTCCTAGGACATTGTCAGGTTAAATTGGATGTTCTTAGAGAAGAACTATAAAAAACCACCGTCCGGGGTGTGGTTAAAGAAGACCACTTTTAAGAACAAAAGCTAAGAGAAAGAGATGAACAGTAATAATACTTACTCATATGATACTAGAAACTAATATGATACTTACTCATTAGAACAAGAGAGTGAAGGAGTACTGAGTAGGATTTTACAACTTCATTGAACAAACCAAAACCAGAAAACCTGAATTTTTACAACTTTATTGAAAAACTAAACTCCCTTTATTTATATATATATATATATATATATATATATATATATATATCTAAATTCTTGGAGTCCTACACTACGGCATTATCACATAAAGAAAACATGGCCAGTAGATAACTATTTTCTTATTGTAGAAAGCGATCAGTTTTTTTGATCTTGTTCAGGCTTGGAAAGGCTTCCTTTTTCAATTTCAGAAGTGGAGGAGCCTGTGTAGAAGAGTACCACCACGGTTCAGGTCCCGACACATGGGGGATTAATTCAGCTACAAAAGGAAGAATGAGACCATAATTTTGAAGTCACCCCCGACTGAGACCTAGATGACAACCTAATCGAGTACGTCATAATTGAGAAAGAGAAGACCCACCCCCTAGAGCCAGAACACATGCACCTATATCTCCGCCACCAACACAATTGAATAAGAAAGGATCACATCACCAAAGGTGACGGTATCACCGTCTACATGTCGAGTCATGAGATCTAAAAAATACTCGACGTCGTGAATCAAGAAATTCGAGTAATATACATACGAAAGCATTGGTCCATCGGTGCCTTAGGGAAAATCATCTGCCAGTGTAAAAAAAGAAATTCAACATTTTTACAGTAGCGAAGAGAAGGAAAGGGGCTGAAACTTGACTGTAAGGAGAGGGACCTTCTTCTTTTTCTTTATTTATTGAATTTTCTCATATTTTGCCTTCTATATTTATCTAGACTTTTAGCGTATAATAATTACCAATACGAGGACTATCGACTTCGCTTTCAACCTATAATACAAGGGTCTCCTCTTCCTTTATTTTGTAAGCTTGCTAGCTTACTGGCTGAACCATCATCATCTGCTTATTTGGTCACTTTCGTGATAAGACGCTTAAAAAGATTCTGGATTATATATATTTTGGGAACTAAAAGAATGGTTGGTTGAAGGGAAAGGGAAGATAGAAAATCCAGGGAATCGACGTCCCCCAAACCATTAAACTTTCAGAGAAGAGGAGTCCAATCGCCATTAAAACTCTTCTCAGAAATCGAGGAAATATCAAATCCAATTTCGATACTGGGTAGGATTCACCAGCCGCTAGACATAGCACATAAGCCAACAATAGTATGAATGGACATGAACTATTTGACCTCTTTCAGGAAAGGGCCTTACACACGGGGACACTGGCTGATCCCACCGACAGGAGCAAAAAAAGGTCTCTTTCACCTACTATCATGGTACAATGAGACATTCCTCAATCCTCTATGATATCATCATAATATATCAATATACTATGTGGTATCATGGAGGAGTGTTTCAGTCTGTTAATGAGACACTCCTCAATATACCACCACAATATATTCATATACGGGCATGATATCATCCTTCAATGAGACACTCCTCAATCCTCCATGATATAGTATTTATATACTGATATGGTATCATGAAAGACTATTTCAATCCTTCAAATGAGACACTCATCAGTCCTCCATGATACCATCACAATGTATTCATATACTATCATGGTTTCTTGAGGTTTGCTTCAGGCCTCAATGATACCATCACAATATATTTATATACTGTCGTGGTATCATTGATGTTTGTTCAGTCCTCCAATAAGACATCTATGATACCATCACAATATATTTATATACTGACATGGTATCATTGAGGTATGCTTCAGTCCTTTATTTATTATTTTTTTATAATTTGATTATTCTAAAATAGTTAGATAATATCTTTATCTTTACATTTTATTTTATTTTAAAAAAATGATCAAAAAGAAGATAATCTACCAAAAATAAAAGTAGATGTTTCTGCTAATTTAGATTTTATTAAATAAGTTAGTAAATTTAATATTCTTTTTGAATTACTTCTTATTGTAGTCTAATCAATTATTTATTTTTATATTTTTATTAATCAAAAAATAATTAATTACTATATTTATTTCTATATTTGAATAAAATAAATAAATAACACAAAAAGAAAAATAAAGTACAAAAATATGGGGGAAAATTAGAAAGAGACAAAAAAAATTAAAAAGAAGATAAACTAAGTAACAAAAAAGAGAAGATAGGAACCATTTATTTTAAATTTTAATAATGAACTAATAAGTTTAATATTTTTACTAATTATTTCTTCTTGTAATTTAATTTTTTTTTGTAATCTTTATTTAATTTCTCTATTAACTAGGTGAGAACAAAATTATTTTTTTTCTAAAAAAGAAAGATCATTCAAAGAATCAATTATTACTTTATACTACTACTAAATTAATTAACTATTACTTAATTAAAAATGTAAAGACAATTAAATAAAAGGAATGAAAGGGGAGCACTTTTTTTTAAAAAAATAAATTAAAAGGTGCCCAGTGGGCCTTTATTAAAATAAAAATGGGAGGAAAAGACAAATAATGGAAAGCTCGAAAAGGGGGCATTGAGAGTAAATAATTTGAGGCACTTGACAAATATGGAGTTGGTAAGGAAAGGGGCATGTGGGTGTAAATAATTTAGATTTTTGGTCCATATAATGTACTTTTTTCCCTAAAAAGAATTCACAAAAAGTTACTATATAAATCAAATGATGGCCCACTTGTGAGATGCGAGGACCACCAAACTTTTTCATCCTTGCTTATACTCCCCTAATTCATTTTTACTTATCCACTATTAATTTGGCATATCCTTTAAAAAATAATTAATAATGAGAGTAATTTTATTATATCATCCTTTGAATAATAATAAATTTAATAACATTTTATGTGATGATAATTGACTTGATCCAAGGTTTAAAGAATAAAAGAATTTTTTTGACTGAAACAAGTACTTGATTTATTATATTTCTAAAATCTTTTTTGTTTTTGGGCAACCCAATAGGTCTAGGGGAATATTTGAAAGGATTGGACGATAGAACTTTTCTATGCATATCAATCGAATAGTTTACTTAAGAAGAAGTTATCTCAGCTTATGCATTTCCAAGTCAATTAGACATTTTGATACCAGATGGTAACATTCTGCTATCCCTTCAACTGTCATTAGCTTATTATTTGAAGTTAAAGATACTAGTTTAATCATTAGTTAATAGCCTTAATTTCATTGGACAAGATAACAAGTGAATCTTTTACATATAGGAAACGACCACATAGCTATAGTCCATTAAGTAATCTCACAGAAACCTAAGCGGAAAGGATGCCTAAAGAATAAGTGCCTAAATAGCACCTACTTATGCTTCAATTTTCTTTGAGCTTGAGCTTGGCCAAAAGGGACATCACCCAAAAATGAAAACTCCCCTAAAGTAGAATAGTATTGACTAGTCAAGAGGGAAGACACTCCCATGAACACAAAAGTAATTATCCAACCAGTGTGATGATTCAGTTTTTAGTTAGCTAACTGAGAATGCAGAGAAAATTGTTTTAACTCATTTTCTTCTCGACCCAATATTTGTTCCCAAAGGTCTTAGCTTCTGCAAGGAAGCAAACTCTCCAAATTTGTGACCAACAAATGGCTTATGTGAAAGAGAGCACCACAAACTCAAAAAATAATCCTCTTTCCTAGAATCCAATCTAGGCCAAAAACATACCTATCCCAAGATAAACAAAATATAAATGTGTTGATTTTTCCCCACCTCTGGCAATACTCTCAAATAATGAACCAAAGCACATCGAGCCATTTCCTTTACAAAAATATAAATCTGTTTAGGTGCTTTTGGTTCTTGCTTTAGGTGATGCCAACTCTTAATAACTTTCCTAGCCTTAAATTATATTGTATTTTGCAGATTCAGACAAAAAGGACTATACAAGGCATTGATGTTTGGTAGTCCGAGTGTGTTATTGTTACAACTCCAGAAGCTTGCAGAGGGTTTTAACAGATGATGAAGCCTTTAAGCCTGGCTGGCCAACTTCCACCATGAAACTAATCGGGAAAAAAAAATCATTTATTGGTATTTCATTCGAGGAGCACAAACGTTTAGGAAACTCACAGCAGCACCTGTGAATGGGCATGAGGCATTATCGATGTACATAAAGTACATTGAAGAAAATGTAAAATCATCACTGGAGAAATGGGCACCCATGGTTCAGATAGAGTTCTTAACAGAACTGAGAAAGCTAACATTTCGGATTATAATGTATATTTTTCTGAGCTCTGAAAGTGAACAAGTCATGGAGGCTTTGGAGAGGGAATACACAACTCTAAATTATGGTGTTAGAGCTATGGCTATCTCTTCCAGGATTTGCTTATCATAAAGTACTTAAGGTAATGTTCCTACGACCTTTTATCCAATCGTTTATTCCTTTGACATGCCATTTACTTTTCTGAACAAAACACGAAAATGTCCCTTCTCTTTTCAGGCGGTAAAAAGCTTGTGGCCATCTTCCAAAAAGTCGTGGATGAGAGAAGGGAGGGAAGGAACCAAAATGAGTCTACAGCGAAGAAAGACCTGATGGATATTCTGTTGGAAGTTGAAGATGAGAATGGTAGAGAACTAAATGTTGAGGAAACCATTGATGTTCTTGTAATGTACCTTAATGCTGGTCATGAATCTTCTGGTCACATTACAAGGTGGGATACTGTCTTTCTGCAGAAAACCCCCGAGGTCTTTAAAAGAGCTAAGGTACCCAAGATTTCTCGTTACAGAAAATTAGTAAATAGTTACTTTAAAGTTTGTTACTTCTCAAGAACATGTTCTGTTCTAAAATAGGCAGAGCAAGAGGCAATTGTGAAAAGTAGGCCAATTGACCAAAAATGTTACACTAAAAGAAATTAGTCAAATGGACTACCTGTCAAAGGTAACTTCCTGTATCTTATCAACACTATCCACAGTTCTGTTTTCTCCGGCCAATTCCATGTACCTACAAATTTTCATTCATTACTCTTTCATCTTGAAGGTGGTAGATGAAACACTTTTTGTTGTTACCGTCTCCTTTGTAGTCTTCCGAGAAGCAAAGACTGATGTCATTATTAACAGTGAGTTACAATCTCGTTCTACTTGCATTTTGCTGAAGGTAAGACCATATTGTGTCTAACAGAATGGGACTCACTTTTTTCCAGGTTGTACTGTCCCCAGAGGATGGAAAGTTTTGGTATGGTTTAGGTCTGTTCACTTGGATCTTGAAATCTAAAATGACCCAAAGGAGTTTAAACCTAGATAGGATGTAAGTCTAAAGAGCCTCTGTTTAACCTATCACAACACGCCATCCACACCCCCATAAAACCCCACCTCCAAATAAAAAATATAAAAGTGTTGCTTACCTTTATCCTATTCATTATAAATTTCATATGTTGTGTCAAGCTTTTTTGTTTGCTTTTCCTTCTTGTGTTCAGGATCTTACAGCAGAAGCAGGAATATTCCTTCCTTTCGGAGGGGGAAGCAGATTGTGCCCAGGAAGCGATCTTGCCAAGCTAGAAATATCCATTTTTACGACAATGGTTATTCGTCTGCACATACTCCTTCAGATAGTGATATTGACCTATCTTATGATTCAGACTCCAGTCAGTCAGGAGAAGACTGTTCAAATTGCCATGGCTCTTTCTGCCATTGTGATAAGTCCCCTGCTATCCAAGTCCTATCCGGTGATCCCAATGAGGCGCTCTTTGATGTTATCCAACATATTGATAACCAAGATGCCAAGAAAAGCTATCTCATAGAACTTAAGAAGCTTATCCAAGAGCAGTCTAGACAGACTTCTAGAGAACCTAGAGTTCCCATAGAACCATTCAGCATGAAGAAAATCATGGATAAATTTGAGAAAGTCCCTGAACCTACTATCTCAGAACTTAAAGGAGAAATCCTTGGTCTTAAAAGAGAAGTCCAAGACATTAAAGCCAGGCTCAATAAGGTTGAGATTGATTCTCTCACAAACCAAGTCCTTAATGACGCCAAAGCTTATGTCTATAAGTCTGAGAATGAGGATAACTCTGACAAAGAGGAAGAAGAGGCTCATCTGGCAGCTCACCCTGTTGGAGATGAAGCCCCAAGTACTTCCGATCCCGGTTGTGCTGTTATATCTGCCATCAGACCTCAGAGTCATCACATTCCGGTTAAGATTGTTATAAACAAAAATTTTGTTATTAACAAGATCGCCTTACTTGACAGCGGCGCTGACCGTAACTGCATCATGAAAGGTATTGTACCCACTAAGTATCTCATCAAGAGTACCTCCAGGTTATTCTCTGCCACAGGAGAAAGACTTCGGATCAATTATAAGCTTTCCAAGGCCCATATCTGTAATAATGGTATTTGTCTTACTAATGATTTTATTATTACAGAAGATATCCATGAAGAAGTCATTCTTGGCATACCTTTCATTACTCAAATAAAACCTTTTGTTACCAGTCTAGATGGCATAGAAACTAATATTTTTGGAAAAACTTTCTATTTTCCTTTTGTTAAAAATCTTTCAGTTGAAGAAAGTGAGTTTATCAGACAAAAAACTGTTTTTAAGATAAACCAGCTTTCTAATCATATCACCTATTTAAAAGATGATATAAAGGTTAAGAAAATCGAGCAGATTTTAAAAACCCCGGAGATAGTTACTAAAATAGCTAATCTTCAAACTCTTTTTGAAAATGAAATATGCTCTGATTTTCCCACTGCTTTTTGGGAAAGAAAAAGACATGTTGTCAGTCTTCCTTATATAGAGGGATTCAATGAAAGGGATATTTCTACCAAGGCGAGACCTATCCAAATGAATCAAGAGATGATGGAAGTTTGTAAGGGAGAAATCTCTAAACTTTTAGAACAAGGAATCATCTCCCCCTCTAAGTCTCCCTGGAGCTGTTCGGCATTTTATGTCAACAAAGCTGCCGAAAGGGAAAGAGGAGCTCCTAGGCTTGTGATTAATTATAAGCCTCTGAACGCGGCCCTTAAATGGATTAGGTATCCCATACCTAATAAAAGAGATCTTTTGAAAAGAACTGTTAAGGCTAATATCTATAGCAAGTTTGATATGAAATCCGGATTCTGGCAAGTCCAAATTGCTGAAGAAGACCGGTATAAAACTGCCTTCAACGTACCCTTCGGGCAGTATGAATGGAAGGTAATGCCATTTGGGCTCAAGAATTCCCCTTCAGAGTTTCAAAATATTATGAACTCTATTTTTAATGATTATAGTCATATGTCGATAGTCTATATTGATGATGTCTTAATCTTCTCAGATAATATTGATGCTCATTTCAAGCATCTTAATACCTTCTTTAAAATCGTCAAGGTAAACGGTTTAGTTGTCAGTGCTAGGAAAATTAAGCTTTTTCAAACTGCTATTCGATTCCTAGGGCATGATCTCTTTCAAGGTAGTTATAAACCTATTTGCAGGGCCATAGAGTTCTCTTCTAAATTTCCTGATGAAATTACTGATAAAACTCAGTTACAGAGATTCCTGGGAAGTCTCAATTATGTAGCAGATTTTATCCCCAAAGTTAGGCAAATCTGCGAGCCTTTATATAAAAGGCTTAGGAAGAATCCCATTCCCTGGGGAGTTGCCCAAACCCAAGCTGTAGTGCTTATTAAGGGTATTGTCAAGAACCTCCCTTGTCTAGGTCTCCCTGATCCCGAAGCTTTTATGATTGTTGAAACAGATGCTTCGGAGATAGGATATGGTGGCATTCTTAAACAAAGAATTCCCATCGATTCCCCTGAACAACTAGTCAGGTTTACTTCTGGGGTATGGAACCCTGCTCAAAAGAAGTATTCCACTGTTAAAAAGGAGGTCTTATCTATAGTGCTATGTATCACTAAATTTCAGGATGACCTTGTCAACAAGGAATTTTTATTAAGAGTAGATTGCAAGTCTGCTAAAGAAATTCTTACTAAAGATGTTAAAAATCTTGTCTCAAAACAAATCTTTGCTAGATGGCAAGCTCTACTATCTAGTTTTGATTTCAAAATTGATTTTATTAAAGGAGAAGAAAACTCTTTACCAGATTTTCTAACAAGAGAATTTTTGCAGGGTAAAAATGAAACCCCTAAAACCACCCCATACTCCAAAGAAGGAAAATGAATCAAGAATGGTTAAACCATTCCAGATACAACCACAGAATGCTCCAGCATCCATTTCCACTTTAAGGCCCCAGATGCCTTTTCAGAACAGGTACACAGCCTTGGCTGATTACCCTAGGTTACCGGCGCCACAACCGCCTAGGTTGCCACAACCACCAAGGGCGCCACAACCGCCACCCCAACAGCCATTTTCAAACAAAATGGTAAGGCCTTTTTCAGCAGGTCAATCCTCAGCCTCCTCCTTGGTCCGAACCAGGGAAAGTTATGCTATGAAGGCCCCTGAGTCCTTTATACAAGCAGTAAACCCTGCAGCGGGTAAGACTGTAAATCCTGCAGCTAGCAAAGCTGTACAAGAAGAACCAAGACCCCCCAAAGAAGAGGTCTTTGAGTTCGTTACATCTACTGTACTGCCATTAATGGCAATCGACAAAGAATATGAAGGATATAGGATTTATGATCTTATTGAACCCCGTTATCACAACAGGAACTATGTTGATACGGGAAATGCACTCAAGACTCAGTCTTATTATGAGGCCATCCTCACAGATACAGGCTCTATTGAAATAGAGCACACTATGTCGAAAAAGAATCCAAATGAGGTGAGCTATTCTAGGTTCACGATCAAAAAGGTTCTTTCGCCATTTAATTGGTTCACAGGTCATTTATTGACACCATTCAACCTATCCATGGAACATAGGCCTCAGACCTATAATTGGATTGACTACCAGTTTGCATGGACAAACTTCTTGTATTTAAGGCCAGGGCATACTTGGTTTGTTAAGTATAGCCAAGAGTTTGCAAAATCTATCATTCCTAGATGGTTCTATGAATGGTGGAATATTTTTGGAGGAAGCAGACAGATCCTCTCCCCACATTTTCTCAGCAGGTTCTATCAGTTCGAACAGGTTGAAGAAATATCCACCCTCCCAGAGCATATCAAAATATGCAAGTATTTTGTTAAGAAAAGAATTTCTTATATTATCAGCTGGAACTTTGCCAAGACTGATATATCAAGAATCAAATACTTGACTAAAGAAGTCAAGATCAAAGGATGGGCTCCTAAGCCTCAACCCTCAATGCCTAAAAAGGGAAATACTCCGTCTACATCTGCGCAAGATGAAAATACTGGTCCATCTAAGGAAGAGCTAAAAGCAAGATTAAATTTTGTACTTAGCCACATGGAACAGTTCGACCAGAAATATATTCTGGAACTCCTCAACGACGCAACCTCATCAAACTCCAGTATCAATGGAGATATGTGCAGTCCTGAAGGAATTGCGCAGGCATACATGGAGCAGAAAGATGAGGATGACCCCACCTATGAATAGGGAAATGACCCTTGGGAAAAAGTAGAGGCCAAAGGCCGGAATTACTTAGAGGAGTGAGAGGGAGGGGTAATTGAGGTAAACCCGAAATCAGTGCAGAAATTTCCTAATTCTCTAGTAGAAGAGGATTTTTCTTTTTTAAGCTGTTGTTTCAGCTTAATATCCGTACAGAGTTCTAGACCTACGACGTTGATAAGGCTAGTAAGGTCACCATAAGTCATTTGATGATAAGGAATTTTACCATCACAACGATCTTGGATTTTGGTTCTGACCTTTTCTGCAAAGAGAGGAGGAAGACCGCTAATAAATCTTTCTTTCCAGAAATCATGGTTACAGTCAGGTCTAATCATTACCTTACTGATAAATTGGTGTTTATACCAGATAAAATCATCTAACCTAGGACAAGTGAGATTGTTAAGGATTTGTAAACTCCTATCTTGGAAAAGCTTAGGTTCTCCTACAAAATGCTTTGCTATATGGTATAGGAGTACAACACAAGCATCTTCTCTAGGGACCTGAGAAGCGGTTTCAGAAGTACCTTCTATTTTCACAACAGTTTCAATGGCAACTGCATCTTGAATAGCTTTTCTGAGATCATCAGTTAGGTAATTATCCCACCAATGTCTAAGCATACCAGTGAAGCCTGCTATGATCATAAAGGCTGCTTCCTTATCGGACGACTGCCTAATTTTGTAAGCGGTGATAGCAACTCCCATTTCATGGAGTTTGTTATAAATCTGATGTTCAGCTAGACCATCAATATTCCATTCAGTTATGCTTCTACCCTCATGAGAAGAGGTGGAAAGAAAAGCATTTTCTTCATACTGAATGTCGGGGAAAGAAGGACGCGTATGGTAGTTCTTCTTATTGTGGTATCTATCATTGGAGATCCTTTGGATTAGGGTATCCTTGATGGTACCTATACTTTCAGTACTAGTGTTTCTAGCCTTCTGAGTATCTTTATTGGTACTAGTGCTTTTGGGCTTCTGAGTATCCTTATCAGAGATACTGAAGGCTGCAAGCTGTTCGTTGATTTTGTCAAGAACATTACCAGAGATTTCAAAGGTCTCTTTAAGCTTAGGGAACTTATCCCTGTTAAACTCAGGTATCTTAAAGATAGGGTTAGTTTCTAGTGTTTTGCTAGCACTGGCTTTGGAAGGAGTGGGCTTAGCACTGTACAAAGCCCTCTCACTAGAATCCTCTAATTGTTTGGAAACAATATGAAGGACCTGATTGGTATAATTGCTTTGCTCTATGAGCCTATCTAGGTCAGAGCAAGTAGTATAGGCTTCAGCCTTGATACTCTTAGTTTTAAAAGGAGCAGCAGAGATAACCTTAGTGCCATAAGGGATCTTAATTCCTTCAAGAGGAGGAATGACAGCTTCTACCACTTTATTGGTGGCAGTGTACCACTTGCTGACAATGACCTGTAGGGACTGCTTACGGCTCCCTAATTTACCGGTCATTTCAAACCAACTGAAGAATTCGATAATACACCGAAGTCTCTTCATGTCTGATTTCCAAAGGTCTCTAAAGCTTTGCCTTTGTTGTAGAGAATAGTTGGCTACGTACCACTTTCTCTTATCTTGGTGGAGGGGAAGGTTCCAAAGTCTGTCTAACTCTATTGGGTCAGGAGTAAACTTTTCACCAGACCTAAGCATGGTTAGAGAATCTTCTTTACCCTTAGTGAACATAGGAGGAGGTGCCATCTCACTATGAGTGGGGCTGTTGGGGGTATAAAGATCTTCTTGGTAGAAGACTTTGGGAACATTGCCCGAATAATCAACTCCCACGACTTTTCCTTTGTCGTTGTTGACTATGGGTGTCCCTTCCTCTATATCCTCCAGGGGTTTGGAAGAGGAAGAACAACTGGCAGACGAAGGCCTGGCAGAAGTTATTCTTCTAATGGATGAAGACCTGGGATTACTAAGGAATTTAAGGTCTATAGATCCATCAGGGAATTGGATTACTCTATCAATCTGAGTCCTTTCAGAATGTGAGCGAGTAGGCTGGGCAATATTATCAAAATGCCACTCATCTGTGAGGGCAATTTCATCCCAGTTCAGCAGACGGGGTACAAAGATACTACTGTGTTCATGGTTTGCTTCCATTAAGATAGTAGCTCCTTTAGTACTTTCTATCCTAGCTTTAAGGGCAAGGGTAGTGGACATAAGCATATAATACACCCGATAGATAACTGCAATTTCTCGAGTGTTGGCTTTACTATTCATGTTCTTAGTTTTGACATTGAGAGTCAAACTATCCATGATATTGGGGTCATTAATGTCTACCGAGAAGTTTGGGTAGCAATTAAAGTAAACAGGCCCATCAGCCAGGTTACTCTGGAGGACCCCTAACAAAGAATCATTGAATTCTAACAAACGATCATCCCTAAGAAGGACACAAACAGGGATATCTAACCCTTTTCTAAAAAGGGGTTTAACAGCAACTTGAACTAGCCCTATATGGAGATAGTTAAAGTTCCTCTTGTACCTGTTCAGATCAGGTTCATTGAGAATCTTAATAATTTCTAAAGAATTATTGATAGCAATGGTGGATTCACAGGTTTTGATGTTATGCTTTCTAGCAAAACTAAAATTACCTAGTTGGTAAATCTTTTTAAAAGGTTCTTCTGGAATACTCCAGTTTTGTAAATCATTTTCAACGGTGGCAATCTTAGTTGCCCGAGAAGAAAGACTAACATTAAGAATGTTCTGGTGACTATTCATTTTCGAAAAATATGCTTACCTAGGGGTCTCATACTAAACATATAATCAAAGCATAAAACAAATGAAAATAAAGATATACAAGAATCTAAGCAGATTGTTACCAAGCATCAAGAATTAGCAAATAAGTCTCAGTAGTAACTTTTGGGTTTATATCAAGTCTATTCTCTCAAAGCTATCTTAGCGGAGGGACCACCTATAGGTCTGGTCTAAACGCCTGTCCGTCGGCTACAGCGACCACCTATCTCTACGGCTGACCAACACCTTAACCGGATATTAATCGGAAGCTTCAAACTAAAGAGAGAGGGACGACTACCTCATACAGTTAAGACCAACATGAAAAACCCTGATGCTTAACACAATATGATAAGATAAAAGCATAAAATAATTTTCAAGAGCTTAAGGTTTTGAAAATAAGTTAGCCATGCCCCTAGGCAGCATATGAACTTAGCCGCTCATGCTAAGAGCATATACTGCCGTCATGGCTCTGATACCAAAATAGGATCGCAAAATGAAAGATAAGTATAAAAAAATAAGAGCGGAAAATACTTACAAACTAGAAAGTTTATTTATAAAGCCAGAAAGAGAACATTGTTACAAAGGGGGAAGATGAAGGATGAGAATTTCTTTTGGAAATTTTCGGATGCCTTCTCTTAGGAGAGGAGAGAGCCTTTTATAGACTCGAAAAGTAGATGCCATCTCTTGGATGGTTACAAGTGGACGGCTCTGATATTGCCGACAGTTTGAGTGCTTCAAATAATATAAAGAAAAGTCTTCTGATGAGACTTTGGTGGATCCCACTTGTGAATAGTGGGATGCCCTTTGGGAGAAGTAATTCCGGCCTTTGGCCTCTACTTTTTCCCAAGGGTCATTTCCCTATTCATAGGTGGGGTCATCCTCATCTTTCTGCTCCATGTATGCCTGCGCAATTCCTTCAGGACTGCACATATCTCCATTGATACTGGAGTTTGATGAGGTTGCGTCGTTGAGGAGTTCCAGAATATATTTCTGGTCGAACTGTTCCATGTGGCTAAGTACAAAATTTAATCTTGCTTTTAGCTCTTCCTTAGATGGACCAGTATTTTCATCTTGCGCAGATGTAGACGGAGTATTTCCCTTTTTAGGCATTGAGGGTTGAGGCTTAGGAGCCCATCCTTTGATCTTGACTTCTTTAGTCAAGTATTTGATTCTTGATATATCAGTCTTGGCAAAGTTCCAGCTGATAATATAAGAAATTCTTTTCTTAACAAAATACTTGCATATTTTGATATGCTCTGGGAGGGTGGATATTTCTTCAACCTGTTCGAACTGATAGAACCTGCTGAGAAAATGTGGGGAGAGGATCTGTCTGCTTCCTCCAAAAATATTCCACCATTCATAGAACCATCTAGGAATGATAGATTTTGCAAACTCTTGGCTATACTTAACAAACCAAGTATGCCCTGGCCTTAAATACAAGAAGTTTGTCCATGCAAACTGGTAGTCAATCCAATTATAGGTCTGAGGCCTATGTTCCATGGATAGGTTGAATGGTGTCAATAAATGACCTGTGAACCAATTAAATGGCGAAAGAACCTTTTTGATCGTGAACCTAGAATAGCTCACCTCATTTGGATTCTTTTTCGACATAGTGTGCTCTATTTCAATAGAGCCTGTATCTGTGAGGATGGCCTCATAATAAGACTGAGTCTTGAGTGCATTTCCCGTATCAACATAGTTCCTGTTGTGATAACGGGGTTCAATAAGATCATCAATCCTATATCCTTCATATTCTTTGTCGATTGCCATTAATGGCAGTACAGTAGATGTAACGAACTCAAAGACCTCTTCTTTGGGGGGTCTTGGTTCTTCTTGTACAGCTTTGCTAGCTGCAGGATTTACAGTCTTACCCGCTGCAGGGTTTACTGCTTGTATAAAGGACTCAGGGGCCTTCATAGCATAACTTTCCCTGGTTCGGACCAAGGAGGAGGCTGAGGATTGACCTGCTGAAAAAGGCCTTACCATTTTGTTTGAAAATGGCTGTTGGGGTGGCGGTTGTGGCGCCCTTGGTGGTTGTGGCAACCTAGGCGGTTGTGGCGCCGGTAACCTAGGGTAATCAGCCAAGGCTGTGTACCTGTTCTGAAAAGGCATCTGGGGCCTTAAAGTGGAAATGGATGCTGGAGCATTCTGTGGTTGTATCTGGAATGGTTTAACCATTCTTGATTCATTTTCCTTCTTTGGAGTATGGGGTGGTTTTAGGGGTTTCATTTTTACCCTGCAAAAATTCTCTTGTTAGAAAATCTGGTAAAGAGTTTTCTTCTCCTTTAATAAAATCAATTTTGAAATCAAAACTAGATAGTAGAGCTTGCCATCTAGCAAAGATTTGTTTTGAGACAAGATTTTTAACATCTTTAGTAAGAATTTCTTTAGCAGACTTGCAATCTACTCTTAATAAAAATTCCTTGTTGACAAGGTCATCCTGAAATTTAGTGATACATAGCACTATAGATAAGACCTCCTTTTTAACAGTGGAATAATTCTTTTGAGCAGGGTTCCATACCCCAGAAGTAAACCTGACTAGTTGTTCAGGGGAATCGATGGGAATTCTTTGTTTAAGAATGCCACCATATCCTATCTCCGAAGCATCTGTTTCAACAATCATAAAAGCTTCGGGATCAGGGAGACCTAGACAAAGGAGGTTCTTGACAATACCCTTAATAAGCACTACAGCTTGGGTTTGGGCAACTCCCAAGGGAATGGGATTCTTCCTAAGCCTTTTATATAAAGGCTCGCAGATTTGCCTAACTTTGGGGATAAAATCTGCTACATAATTGAGACTTCCCAGGAATCTCTGTAACTGAGTTTTATCAGTAATTTCATCAGGAAATTTAGAAGAGAACTCTATGGCCCTGCAAATAGGTTTATAACTACCTTGAAAGAGATCATGCCCTAGGAATCGAATAGCAGTTTGAAAAAGCTTAATTTTCCTAGCACTGACAACTAAACCGTTTACCTTGACGATTTTAAAGAAGGTATTAAGATGCTTGAAATGAGCATCAATATTATCTGAGAAGATTAAGACATCATCAATATAGACTATCGACATATGACTATAATCATTAAAAATAGAGTTCATAATATTTTGAAACTCTGAAGGGGCATTCTTGAGCCCAAATGGCATTACCTTCCATTCATACTGCCCGAAGGGTACGTTGAAGGCAGTTTTATACCGGTCTTCTTCAGCAATTTGGACTTGCCAGAATCCGAATTTCATATCAAACTTGCTATAGATATTAGCCTTAACAGTTCTTTTCAAAAGATCTCTTTTATTAGGTATGGGATACCTAATCCATTTAAGGGCCGCGTTCAGAGGCTTATAATTAATCACAAGCCTAGGAGCTCCTCTTTCCCTTTCGGCAGCTTTGTTGACATAAAATGCCGAACAGCTCCAGGGAGACTTAGAGGGGGAGATGATTCCTTGTTCTAAAAGTTTAGAGATTTCTCCCTTACAAACTTCCATCATCTCTTGATTCATTTGGATAGGTCTCGCCTTGGTAGAAATATCCCTTTCATTGAATCCCTCTATATAAGGAAGACTGACGACATGTCTTTTTCTTTCCCAAAAAGCAGTGGGAAAATCAGAGCATATTTCATTTTCAAAAAGAGTTTGAAGATTAGCTATTTTAGTAACTATCTCCGGGGTTTTTAAAATCTGCTCGATTTTCTTAACCTTTATATCATCTTTTAAATAGGTGATATGATTAGAAAGCTGGTTTATCTTAAAAACAGTTTTTTGTCTGATAAACTCACTTTCTTCAACTGAAAGATTTTTAACAAAAGGAAAATACAAAGTTTTTCCAAAAATATTAGTTTCTATGCCATCTAGACTGGTAACAAAAGGTTTCATTTGAGTAATGAAAGGTATGCCAAGAATGACTTCTTCATGGATATCTTCTGTAATAATAAAATCATTAGTAAGACAAATACCATTATTACAGATATGGGCCTTGAAAAGCTTATAATTGATCCGAAGTCTTTCTCCTGTGGCAGAGAATAACCTGGAGGTACTCTTGATGAGATACTTAGTGGGTACAATACCTTTCATGATGCAGTTACGGTCAGCGCCGCTGTCAAGTAAGGCGATCTTGTTAATAACAAAATTTTTGTTTATAACAATCTTAACCGGAATGTGATGACTCTGAGGTCTGATGGCAGATATAACAGCACAACCGGGATCGGAAGTACTTGGGGCTTCATCTCCAACAGGGTGAGCTGCCAGATGAGCCTCTTCTTCCTCTTTGTCAGAGTTATCCTCATTCTCAGACTTATAGACATAAGCTTTGGCGTCATTAAGGACTTGGTTTGTGAGAGAATCAATCTCAACCTTATTGAGCCTGGCTTTAATGTCTTGGACTTCTCTTTTAAGACCAAGGATTTCTCCTTTAAGTTCTGAGATAGTAGGTTCAAGGACTTTCTCAAATTTATCCATGATTTTCTTCATGCTGAATGGTTCTATGGGAACTCTAGGTTCTCTAGAAGTCTGTCTAGACTGCTCTTGGATAAGCTTCTTAAGTTCTATGAGATAGCTTTTCTTGGCATCTTGGTTATCAATATGTTGGATAACATCAAAGAGCGCCTCATTGGGATCACCGGATAGGACTTGGATAGCAGGGGACTTATCACAATGGCAGAAAGAGCCATGGCAATTTGAACAGTCTTCTCCTGACTGACTGGAGTCTGAATCATAAGATAGGTCAATATCACTATCTGAAGGAGTATGTGCAGACGAATAACCATTGTCGTCCTCAAGGATAGAAAAGAGTTGCTCTTTAGCTTGGTCGGAGATTTCAAGGAGGTTAATCTTTTGCTTTTTACCACCTGCCTTGCAATCTCTAGCTAGATGACCTGGCTTATTACAGTTGTAACAAACATTGGTCCTGGAGCTCTTATGAGACTTATTCTTCTTGGATCTTTTCCGCGAAGAGTGTTTAGAATCATCGGGAGACTTTCGATGTTTCTTCCTATGACCTCTATGATCCTTAGTTTTCTTAGAGGAGTGAGAGGGAGGGGTAATTGAGGTAAACCCGAAATCAGTGCAGAAATTTCCTAATTCTCTAGTAGAAGAGGATTTTTCTTTTTTAAGCTGTTGTTGCAGCTTAATATCCGTACAGAGTTCTAGACCTACGACGTTGATAAGGCTAGTAAGGTCACCATAAGTCATTTGATGATAAGGAATTTTACCATCACAACGATCTGTTGAGGCTTAGGAGCCCATCCTTTGATCTTGACTTCTTTAGTCAAGTATTTGATTCTTGATATATCAGTCTTGGCAAAGTTCCAGCTGATAATATAAGAAATTCTTTTCTTAACAAAATACTTGCATATTTTGATATGCTCTGGGAGGGTGGATATTTCTTCAACCTGTTCGAACTGATAGAACCTGCTGAGAAAATGTGGGGAGAGGATCTGTCTGCTTCCTCCAAAAATATTCCACCATTCATAGAACCATCTAGGAATGATAGATTTTGCAAACTCTTGGCTATACTTAACAAACCAAGTATGCCCTGGCCTTAAATACAAGAAGCTTGTCCATGCAAACTGGTAGTCAATCCAATTATAGGTCTGAGGCCTATGTTCCATGGATAGGTTGAATGGTGTCAATAAATGACCTGTCACCAATTAAATGGCGAAAGAACCTTTTTGATCGTGAACCTAGAATAGCTCACCTCATTTGGATTCTTTTTCGACATAGTGTGCTCTATTTCAATAGAGCTTGTATCTGTGAGGATGGCCTCATAATAAGACTGAGTCTTGAGTGCATTTCCAGTATCAATGGAGATATGTGCAGTCCGGAAGGAATTGCGCAGGCATACATGGAGCAGAAAGATGAGGATGACCCCACCTATGAATAGGGAAATGACTAACTTATTTCAAGGAGGTTAATCTTTTGCTTTTTACCACCTGCCTTGCAATCTCTAGCTAGATGACCTGGCTTATTACAGTTGTAACAAACATTGGTCCTGGAGCTCTTATGAGACTTATTCTTCTTGGATCTTTTCCGCGAAGAGTGTTTAGAATCATCGGGAGACTTTCGATGTTTCTTCCTATGACCTCTATGATCCTTAGTTTTCTTAGAGGAATGAGAGGCAGGGGTAATTGAGGTAAACCCGAAATCAGTGCAGAAATTTCCTAATTCTCTAGTAGAAGAGGATTTTTCTTTTTTAAGCTGTTGTTTCAGCTTAATATCCGTACAGAGTTCTAGACCTACGACGTTGATAAGGCCAGTAAGGTCACCATAAGTCATTTGATGATAAGGAATTTTACCATCACAACGATCTTGGATTTTGGTTCTGACCTTTTCTGCAAAGAGAGGAGGAAGACCGCTAATAAATCTTTCTTTCCAGAAATCATGGTTACAGTCAGGTCTAATCATTACCTTACTGATAAATTGGTGTTTATACCAGATAAAATCATTTAACCTAGGACAGGTGAGATTGTTAAGGATTTGTAAACTCCTATCTTGGAAAAGCTTAGGTTCTCCTACAAAATGCTTTGCTATATGGTATAGGAGTACAGCACAAGCATCTTCTCTAGGGACCTGAGAAGCGGTTTCAGAAGTACCTTCTATTTTCACAACAGTTTCAATGGCAACTGCATCTTGAATAGCTTTTCTGAGATCATCAGTTAGGTAATTATCCCACCAATGTCTAAGCATACCAGTGAAGCCTGCTATGATCATAAAGGCTGCTTCCTTATCGGACGACTGCCTAATTTTGTAAGCGGTGATAGCAACTCCCATTTCATGGAGTTTGTTATAAATCTGATGTTCAGCTAGACCATCAATATTCCATTCAGTTATGCTTCTACCCTCATGAGAAGAGGTGGAAAGAAAAGCATTTTCTTCATACTGAATGTCGGGGAAAGAAGGACGCGTATGGTAGTTCTTCTTATTGTGGTATCTATCATTGGAGATCCTTTGGATTAGGGTATCCTTGATGGTACCTATACTTTCAGTACTAGTGTTTCTAGCCTTCTGAGTATCTTTATTGGTACTAGTGCTTTTGGGCTTCTGAGTATCCTTATCAGAGATACTGAAGGCTGCAAGCTGTTCGTTGATTTTGTCAAGAACATTAACAGAGATTTCAAAGGTCTCTTTAAGCTTAGGGAACTTATCCCTGTTAAACTCAGGTATCTTAAAGATAGGGTTAGTTTCTAGTGTTTTGCTAGCACTGGCTTTGGAAGGAGTGGGCTTAGCACTGTACAAAGCCCTCTCACTAGAATCCTCTAATTGTTTGGAAACAATATGAAGGACCTGATTGGTATAATTGCTTTGCTCTATGAGCCTATCTAGGTCAGAGCAAGTAGTATAGGCTTCAGCCTTGATACTCTTAGTTTTAAAAGGAGCAGCAGAGATAACCTTAGTGCCATAAGGGATCTTAATTCCTTCAAGAGGAGGAATGACAGCTTCTACCACTTTATTGGTGGCAGTGTACCACTTGCTGACAATGACCTGTAGGGACTGCTTACGGCTCCCTAATTTACCGGTCATTTCAAACCAACTGAAGAATTCGATAATACACCGAAGTCTCTTCATGTCTGATTTCCAAAGGTCTCTAAAGCTTTGCCTTTATTGTAGAGAATAGTTGGCTACGTACCACTTTCTCTTATCTTGGTGGAGGGGAAGGTTCCAAAGTCTGTCTAACTCTATTGGGTCAGGAGTAAACTTTTCACCAGACCTAAGCATGGTTAGAGAATCTTCTTTACCCTTAGTGAACATAGGAGGAGGTGCCATCTCACTATGAGTGGGGCTGTTGGGGGTATAAAGATCTTCTTGGTAGAAGACTTTGGGAACATTGCCCGAATAATCAACTCCCACGACTTTTCCTTTGTCGTTGTTGACTATGGGTGTCCCTTCCTCTATATCCTCCAGGGGTTTGGAAGAGGAAGAACAACTGGCAGACGAAGGCCTGGCAGAAGTTATTCTTCTAATGGATGAAGACCTGGGATTACTAAGGAATTTAAGGTCTATAGATCCATCAGGGAATTGGATTACTCTATCAATCTGAGTCCTTTCAGAATGTGAGCGAGTAGGCTGGGCAATATTATCAAAATGCCACTCATCTGTGAGGGCAATTTCATCCCAGTTCAGCAGACGGGGTACAAAGATACTACTGTGTTCATGGTTTGCTTCCATTAACATAGTAGCTCCTTTAGTACTTTCTATCCTAGCTTTAGGGGCAAGGGTAGTGGACATAAGCCTATAATACACCCGATAGATAACTGCAATTTCTCGAGTGTTGGCTTTACTATTCATGTTCTTAGTTTTGACATTGAGAGTCAAACTATCCATGATATTGGGGTCATTAATGTCTACCGAGAAGTTTGGGTAGCAATTAAAGTAAACATGCCCATCAGCCAGGTTACTCTGGAGGACCCCTAACAAAGAATCATTGAATTCTAACAAACGATCATCCCTAAAGAAGGACACAAACAGGGATATCTAACCCTTTTCTAAAGAGGGGTTTAACAGCAACTTGAACTAGCCCTATATGGAGATAGTTAAAGTTCCTCTTGTACCTGTTCAGATCAGGTTCATTGAGAATCTTAATAATTTCTAAAGAATTATTGATAGCAAGGGTGGATTCACAGGTTTTGATGTTATGCTTTCTAGCAAAACTAAAATTACCTAGTTGGTAAATCTTTTTAAAAGGTTCTTCTGGAATACTCCAGTTTTGTAAATCATTTTCAACGGTGGCAATCTTAGTTGCCCGAGAAGAAAGACTAACATTAAGAATGTTCTGGTGACTATTCATTTTCGAAAAATATGCTTACCTAGGGGTCTCATACTAAACATATAATCAAAGCATAAAACAAATGAAAATAAAGATATGCAAGAATCTAAGCAGATTGTTACCAAGCATCAAGAATTAGCAAATAAGTCTCATTAGTAACTTTTGGGTTTATATCAAGTCTATTCTCTCAAAGCTATCTTAGCGGAGGGACCACCTATAGGTCTGGTCTAAACGCCTGTCCGTCGGCTACAGCGACCACCTATCTCTACGGCTGACCAACACCTTAACCGGATATTAATCGAAAGCTTCAAACTAAAGAGAGAGGGACGACTACCTCATACAGTTAAGACCAACATGAAAAACCCTGATGCTTAACACAATATGATAAGATAAAAGCATAAAATAATTTTCAAGAGCTTAAGGTTTTGAAAATAAGTTAGCCATGCCCCTAGGCAGCATATGAACTTAGCCGCTCATGCTAAGAGCATATACTGTCGTCATGGCTCTGATACCAAAATAGGATCGCAAAATGAAAGATAAGTATAAAAAAATAAGAGCGGAAAATACTTACAAACTAGAAAGTTTATTTATAAAGCCAGAAAGAGAACATTGTTACAAAGGGGGAAGATGAAGGATGAGAATTTCTTTTGGAAATTTTCGGATGCCTTCTCTTAGGAGAGGAGAGAGCCTTTTATAGACTCGAAAAGTAGATGCCATCTCTTGGATGGTTACAAGTGGACGGCTCTGATATTGCCGACAGTTTGAGTGCTTCAAATAATATAAAGAAAAGTCTTCTGATGAGACTTTGGTGGATCCCACTTGTGAATAGTGGGATGCCCTTTGGGAGAAGTAATTCCGGCCTTTGGCCTCTACTTTTTCCCAAGGGTCATTTCCCTATTCATAGGTGGGGTCATCCTCATCTTTCTGCTCCATGTATGCCTGCGCAATTCCTTCAGGACTGCACATATCTCCATTGATACTGGAGTTTGATGAGGTTGCGTCGTTGAGGAGTTCCAGAATATATTTCTGGTCGAACTGTTCCATGTGGCTAAGTACAAAATTTAATCTTGCTTTTAGCTCTTCCTTAGATGGACCAGTATTTTCATCTTGCGCAGATGTAGACGGAGTATTTCCCTTTTTAGGCATTGAGGGTTGAGGCTTAGGAGCCCATCCTTTGATCTTGACTTCTTTAGTCAAGTATTTGATTCTTGATATATCAGTCTTGGCAAAGTTCCAGCTGATAATATAAGAAATTCTTTTCTTAACAAAATACTTGCATATTTTGATATGCTCTGGGAGGGTGGATATTTCTTCAACCCGTTCGAACTGATAGAACCTGCTGAGAAAATGTGGGGAGAGGATCTGTCTGCTTCCTCCAAAAATATTCCACCATTCATAGAACCATCTAGGAATGATAGATTTTGCAAACTCTTGGCTATACTTAACAAACCAAGTATGCCCTGGCCTTAAATACAAGAAGTTTGTCCATGCAAACTGGTAGTCAATCCAATTATAGGTCTGAGGCCTATGTTCCATGGATAGGTTGAATGGTGTCAATAAATGACCTGTGAACCAATTAAATGGCGAAAGAACCTTTTTGATCGTGAACCTAGAATAGCTCACCTCATTTGGATTCTTTTTCGACATAGTGTGCTCTATTTCAATAGAGCCTGTATCTGTGAGGATGGCCTCATAATAAGACTGAGTCTTGAGTGCATTTCCCGTATCAACATAGTTCCTGTTGTGATAACGGGGTTCAATAAGATCATCAATCCTATATCCTTCATATTCTTTGTCGATTGCCATTAATGGCAGTACAGTAGATGTAACGAACTCAAAGACCTCTTCTTTGGGGGGTCTTGGTTCTTCTTGTACAGCTTTGCTAGCTGCAGGATTTACAGTCTTACCCGCTGCAGGGTTTACTGCTTGTATAAAGGACTCAGGGGCCTTCATAGCATAACTTTCCCTGGTTCGGACCAAGGAGGAGGCTGAGGATTGACCTGCTGAAAAAGGCCTTACCATTTTGTTTGAAAATGGCTGTTGGGGTGGCGGTTGTGGCAACCTAGGCGGTTGTGGCGCCGGTAACCTAGGGTAATCAGCCAAGGCTGTGTACCTGTTCTGAAAAGGCATCTGGGGCCTTAAAGTGGAAATGGATGCTGGAGCATTCTGTGGTTGTATCTGGAATGGTTTAACCATTCTTGATTCATTTTCCTTCTTTGGAGTATGGGGTGGTTTTAGGGGTTTCATTTTTACCCTGCAAAAATTCTCTTGTTAGAAAATCTGGTAAAGAGTTTTCTTCTCCTTTAATAAAATCAATTTTGAAATCAAAACTAGATAGTAGAGCTTGCCATCTAGCAAAGATTTGTTTTGAGACAAGATTTTTAACATCTTTAGTAAGAATTTCTTTAGCAGACTTGCAATCTACTCTTAATAAAAATTCCTTGTTGACAAGGTCATCCTGAAATTTAGTGATACATAGCACTATAGATAAGACCTCCTTTTTAACAGTGGAATAATTCTTTTGAGCAGGGTTCCATACCCCAGAAGTAAACCTGACTAGTTGTTCAGGGGAATCGATGGGAATTCTTTGTTTAAGAATGCCACCATATCCTATCTCCGAAGCATCTGTTTCAACAATCATAAAAGCTTCGGGATCAGGGAGACCTAGACAAGGGAGGTTCTTGACAATACCCTTAATAAAAATTCCTTATCATCAAATGACTTATGGTGACCTTACTAGCCTTATCAACGTCGTAGGTCTAGAACTCTGTACGGATATTAAGCTGAAACAACAGCTTAAAAAAGAAAAATCCTCTTCTACTAGAGAATTAGGAAATTTCTGCACTGATTTCGGGTTTACCTCAATTACCCCTCCCTCTCACTCCTCTAAGAAAACTAAGGATCATAGAGGTCATAGGAAGAAACATCGAAAGTCTCCCGATGATTCTAAACACTCTTCGCGGAAAAGATCCAAGAAGAATAAGTCTCATAAGAGCTCCAGGACCAATGTTTGTTACAACTGTAATAAGCCAGGTCATCTAGCTAGAGATTGCAAGGCAGGTGGTAAAAAGCAAAAGATTAACCTCCTTGAAATCTCCGACCAAGCTAAAGATTTGTTACTTTCCTTTCCCCTCCTTCCTATCTGGATTTAGGTCCTTCATTTGTTGGTTAATAACTTACTGCTGATTTGTTCTGTCTTCGCAGGCTCGAAAGGCAAAATCCTTCTTGCCCCATTGCAGTCCTAAAGATAACTGCTTGGGCAGAGTAATAAGAATCTCATCAACTACAAGTGCAAGGGCAACAACAACATACCCAGTGTAATTCCACAAGTGGGGTTTGGGGATACAAGTGCATGAGCAAATAGCAAAAAGAATGAGAGAACTAATCTCTGTCTCTAAATATAGAAATTACAACGGGGAAAGCAATGGCCAACCATCTTAGTTGAGTAGGCAGGAAATACGAGAAAAGATCAAAATAAAATTTGTACTCTTGAAAAATAACCTCTTTTCCCTTGTTTCTTTTTGGTGCACCCGTGAGGTTTCTTTTTGTATAGATGATTGGGTGGAATTCGTAGAAAATCATGTATTTTTGTAAGATTTTCTACTTTTTGTATAGGGGCTAGTCATTGCTCTTTTATTAATAATATTCTTACTTCATCTAAAAAGATCAAAATAAAAAATATTTTTTCTCCTGAATTTTGCCTCCACAATTCTTGCTCTAGAGAATATGTATACATTTAAATTAGCAAGAGGATCATTTGCACACTGGTTAGTGATCTCTGGCTCCATTTTGTTATGAATATTAAGAAATGAAGAAGAAAAAATTGTTCCTTTTGTTGGAGCCATTCATTCTTTGAGAATAATAACATCAATTATATAATGTGCCTTGCAGTGCATACCAACAAAAAGTCTTTTCCTTGTCCATCACTTCACCAACTTGGCTTCATATCCCTAAGAGAAACTCTGGCTGACGTAGAATCGTAAGCAATGACTGTAAATTTGATGTGTTCATAGGAATGGCCGAATGGTGGTTGTAGATGTTCAGTAGAAATGGTGGTTTTGTTAACAAAACTGGACTCTGGCTGACATAGAATACCAGAAAGTTCAGTAGAAACAACGACAGGACAGGTGGAGTAGGATAACTGTAAATTTGAGTTGCCTTGGGTGACAGAAGGGGGGGAAAGGGGTTGGAGAAAGAGGATTGATGGAATGTAGTTATGAAGCCAGGGAGAGGCACGTTCAACCTTTCAAATCCGAGAATCTGAAAATTTTCTTCAGCTGATATTTTATAGTTCCACATCACTGATTCAACATATTCATTGCTTATAAAAGGTTAACAGAGACAAGTATATAAGAAAATGAATAGGATACTGAAGATCACAATTGCCCCCTTTTCTATCATAACAAAAAATAATATAAAAAGAACTATAACCTACATGCCCATCAAGTGAAACCATAGAGAATTCACAATGTTAACCATGAGAAGGCCATTCATACCTTTGCCAATACCCACTGAATGTCGACCATTCATGCAGCCTTCAATAAAGTCTTTTACCCTGCTAAATGTCAATTCAGAAAATGTTTCATTTTACAGTGGGCATATCTAAACCTTTAAGGAAGGGGAAAAAAAGGAAGCTACAGCAGGAATAAAGCACAGATGACAGCTACAAACTGCTAATAGTCCGTTTGGCCAAACTTTTTTTTCCTCAAAAGTACTTATTTTTTCTAAAAAGTGCTTATTTTTAAAAAGTGAGGTGTTTGACCAAGCTTTTGAGAGAAAATAAGTGCTTCGAGGGAGTAGCAGAAGTTGTTTTTCCGAAGCTAAAAGAAGTAGCTTCTTCTTAAAAGCACTTATCTGAAAAGCACTTTTGAAAAAATACACTTAAAAGCATTTTTTAAAGCTTGGTCAACCACTAATTGATGCTCAAAAGTGTTTTTTAGATTTATTGGCCAAACACAAATTGCTTCTCACCAAAAGTGCTTTTCAAAGCACTTTTGGAATAAGCACTTTTCAAAATAAGCTAATTTTAAAAGCTTGGCCAAACAGGCTATAAATCTCACCTGAAACTTGCTTTTTCTTTTATCAGGTACCTGAAACTTGCTATGACCAAATCAGTGACCTTATTAATTGCCAGCTAGGGCAGGGGAGGTGGATGCAGAACTAATGAAGCATTTTGAGCGTGCAAGACTTAGGCTTCCAAGTTAATTGGGGCTATGACAAAAACATGGATTATACGTGCATAATACCAATGGTAGAGAATACTACTTATTGCTCCAATGAGTTAAAACTTGGAAACATGGATAACAAGATATCTTGTCAAAATCAAAAGCTGTACGCTAACGATATTTGTTGAAATGAAATCATAAGTTTGCGCATACAAAGAAAAATATTGAAACTTTATATTTGATCAATTTTTCCTCAACAGAGATGGCCGCAGCTGGTGTATAGCTTCAAACAAGCAGGGCCTGCAAGATAACATGCACAGCTTAGAGAAGGCACTTCTCCCTGTACACAGTAACCTCCATTGTAAAAAATAGAAGGGAATAGCATACCTGCAGCTGCAAAGACATCAACCTCAGTTTGCAAAATCCATCTCTCCAGATCTGTTGCTGTATGTAGCATTAATAGAAAACTTGCAACCAATAATAAATTAAGTAGATAACAAAGACCAAAATAGGTAGTGAATAATTCAGCTTTTGGCATGCTCAATTCTGTTTCACCAAGTTTCAATAGTTCACGTCTGAATGATTTCACCTAGAAGTGGGGTTCTATTAGGACATGGAGCACGAAACATCAAAAGAAGACTGCACAACATCGCTCAACTTGATTGTAATTTTTACGCTGTAGATCTATCAAACACGAGCAATGCAAGATACTGAAGAATTTCCGGCTTTCTAGAGGTTTCTGGCCATAACCGAGAAATTCCAGAGGATCAATGGCGCACGGTTCAAAATCGGTGGATAATGAGCTCGCCCCTCTATCCTTCTCCACTTAAATACCACGCTTTTGTCCGCGGCAGCGTTTGAACCGGTGACGTGCACCTAACCTACACGTCACGAGCTGGGCTCTTATCACTAGACCAGGCCCTGAGGGCAGGGCTTCTTTCCTAATTATGACTATGCTTGGGCCCTACACGGTCCACTTAAGTAAAGAGGAATTACTAATTCCTATTGACAAGCCAAATACAATGGAAATAGATGCATGAGTGAGATGCAAGTTAGTATTGTAGAAATGGCATATCATCAAAGGTGAAGCTATAAATCAATGGCAGAAAACATCATCTGCAAAGTACAATTTACACGGAACTGCTCAAAGTAATTAGAATTGCTCTCACCAGGCTGGTAGACCCCAAGGCCCAAGCCGAGGTAGTTTCTATCGATTTGCAGATTTCTAAAGTAGAGCATGTTATAACTTTACCACGAGATATTTGGTAACAATTTTGCCTTCAAATGACAGACGGTACCCTGTTGGAGCTACATAATTTCTCAATTCAGGAATCCAATAGCTAGGTATGCTAACAAAACATCCAAAACTATGATTCTTCAACAACTTCAAATATGAAACAGAGACCAAAGAGTATATTCTACTTACTAGCTTTGAAAGATCGTAATTCTATACATGGGACAGAACAATCACCAATATTTAGAAGAGTACAATGTGTGAAGATGAAAATTTAAAATGTATAAAAGATAAGAGAAGTTTCCCTCGTGGAGCTAGAAAATATCTCAATTCAGGTTAAAAAGCTAGGATACTAAGCAAACACCTAAACTGTTATTTTTCAATGACTTTAAACCTGAAACGTAGACCATAGATCATGATTTGGTATGTGAGCCAGAGCAATCCACCAATATGAAAAGTAAGCAATAAGTTAAAGACTTTCATCTTCCTATCGTACTCTTGTAAAGATGGTCAAACTACTGAACACGAGAAAGAAGCAAACCCAAGCAACTGAATTCTACTCCATTGGCAAAATTGATAGTAAAAGAAACTAAGGAAAAAGCTGCATAAAATATATATAAGTTAGAAGGGCTGTGAAATAAGAGAAAATAATTGAAGAATTCAACTAACACTGGAAGATATTATAATTTATGCCCAATTCACTTACAAAGTTCCTACAGAGAGACAGTGCGTCTATAAAGTGTTTCATCATCACTCTCCTCCTCTTCTGATGCAATATCACTGCATGACATCTCTAACTTCCCACCCATACAAAATGATGGACCAGCACTTTCAGGATCTATATAATCACCATACAACCTCTCTTCAAATCTTTGGTCGCTGCAGTTAAGAAACCAAGCCAAAGAACATTTGATTTCCTTGCTCCGCAACCTCTCATACCTTGGTTTGATTCTTGATTCCAAGCTATAAGTGAAGTAGTCTGGAAAGTCCACAAGTTCTTTCATTGGCCTGCCCATATCACTCTTAAAAAAGTAATAGCCATTTTTCATGAGGCCAACATGTAAAGCAACTAACTGAGGACATTTTATGGTCATCTTAGCCACATCTTCAACTGAAAAACCCCGCTCAAGAAGGAAGTCAATAGGTTTCGATATCACATGCTGGTGGAGGCTAACAATTTGTGGCATCCTCTCAATTACACGAGCAAACCCATCAGGATCGATCTTGAGCTTCAAGTTTAAGAAATATTGTTGTGATGATAGCTTAGCCTTCAAAGGCAAGCCAATAATTTGTGGATACTGTGCAATAACAGAAGGCAGAGCTTCCCTACTAATCCCAAAACTGAGTAAGCAATTTACATTCAGTTTCACAGTCTCTTCAAGATCATATCCAAGTATATATGCCCGTTTCTCAAGCATCCTTGCTAAAATTTTCTTCGGCAGACCCAACGAAACCAAATAGTCCACAAATGGTTTAATCATTGTCCCAACTCTCATTCCTAAGAAGTATGGATATTGTGTTACCATTGGCCCTATATCCCTGGGATTAACACCTATACTGACCAGATAAGCCACTGAAGTACTCATTGTTCCCTCAAGCTTAAACCCTAACAAGTCGGGATATTTCATTAAAACATACCCAATATCATGTTTCTCAACATCAAGGCCTCGTAAAAATTTGACAACTGGAACAAGCTCCACTACAACACTAGCATGGAGACACTGTGGGTAAAGTTTAATAAATTCACCAAGTCTTGATGTTTCAATCCCAATTCTTTCTAAGTAGGCTAAAACAGGGATTATATTTTTCCTCACACTATAACCAAGCATCAAGGGATACTCATTGATATCATCAACTGTTAGGCCAAGTTTCCCAAGAAACTCAACACGTTGACGCATTATTTCAACAGTGGATGGCAATTCTAGGTCTTGTAGTTCATCGGGGACTATGCCTATACTCTTTAAATAGTCACAAATTATGACCCGAGACACCAGTTTTTCCTTACGCCCTTGGACTATACCCCATGTAACTGAAGGCATTTCATACTCCGGGAATTTTTTCGTCGACAAGGCTCTCTGCTTTATAGGAAGACATGTATATATTTTCTGAGGATTTTGGGAGCTTTCAAGCAAGGGCTCCAAGTGTATTATTCTGGTCACAGTATGAAGTGGTACTTTTCCTCTAAACATTTCAGACGATCAAATTTTTTTATAGAAAAATTAAAGATTTACCTTTGCTCCAGAAAGATGGAAGCACCCTTCCATAGCTTCAAAGGGAAAAGAGGGATTTGAGTATTGGATTTGGCTCTTTTTAGATGGACCTCTTTTTCTGAAAAACAAATAAAAATTAAAGCCATTAACCCAGGTTATACCTGCATGTACGGGTAATGAGTTTGGCTCCTCTCATTTTTTTTAAAGTTCTTATTTAGATGTGTGACACTTATATTATTTTAAATATCAATTGTCTAGATTAATTATTTCTCAACCAAAAAATATTTTAATTAACAATGATTTAAAGAAGAGATGTTGATACTTAAGTTTTCTAATTTTGATAAGAAAATATCCATTTTTCAAAATTTTGAGAACGAATGGAATTACTTCAATTAAATAGCATTAAACTTTTGATATATAATGAGTTCTTCCATAGTTTTACAACAATTAATTAATATTAAGTTCTGGAAACATTTTTTTTCAAAAAGCAAAAAAACATTCTATCTATTTTTTGAAAAAGTATATCTAACAAAAAATCATTTTATATTTCTTTGATATTTCTTGGCAAAGTATTTTTCAATACTTTTTATTTATATCTAAATGCTAAAAATTCTATTTATGAGTTATAATGTTTTTTCTTCATAAAATACTTATCTATTTTTTGAAAAAGTATATCTAACAAAAAATCATTTTATATTTCTTTGATATTTCTTGGCAAAGTATTTTTCAATACTTTTTATTTATATCTAAATGCTAAAAATTCTATTTATGAGTTATAATGTTTTTTCTTCATAAAATACTTATTTAAATGTTGATTTTGAAGTGGTAGAAATTTAGTTTAGGAAGAAATAATTTTTTTTTTTTAATAAATGAAAAAAACAGGTTCTGTTAGAGAACGAAAATGATTTACTGTGGTGCTAAATAATTGTGAGATATGTTTTTAGCTAAAATTAGATAGATTAAATGGTAATATATATATCCTTTTAATCATGATTAAGGCATTTGATACTTAAAAATCTACACCATTAATATTTAAATAAGACAAGTGTCGTACATCTAAGGAAGAACTTAGAAAAAATGTATAGAAGAAATATGGAGAGGAGCAGAATCCTACGGGTAACTTTGTAGCTGGTTAGAAATTAGAATTATGCAACTATTCATAATGCAGGTGTTAGTTAGGCGGATATTAGCTATTTTATCTTTATCATGCATAAAATAATATATCAATTTTCTCGTAAGTTATAAATTGCAAGGCAAACATCACATTAATTTTGTACATGTATAACTTATTTGCTAACTAGCTATCAAATGGTGTACATGACGAACTTGCTTCTTTACTAACTACCAAATGATCCTGTAATGTTTGGGAGCTTGGGAATCATATGAATAGTGTTGACAAATGGGCAGGTTAAAATAAGGTTAGTTAAGAATAAATAAATTATTCGACCCCTTCAAATTTATAATCTATTTGGTAAAGTTTTAAAAGTTCATAGAAAGGTTCCATGGAGATGTTTGGAGTCTAGAGGTTTTTGGAGTCAAGAAGTGTATTTGTGATTTATATTATGAAAATTAAGGACATGTACGATGGAGCCAAAACTCACATAAAAATAGTAGGAGTTAACTCAAAACACTTTCCAACTGTGATGGGTTACACCAGAGACTAACCCTTAGATTGTTTATATTTGCCTTAATAATGGTTGATGCGGCATACTCAAGGGGAGGTATGGTGGTGTATATTATTTGCAGATGACATAATATTGATCGACAAGACGCATTGTGGAGTTAACGATAGGATGGAAGTTTGGAGATAAACTCTAGAATCTAAAAGTTTCAGGTTAAGCAGGACTAAAATAACGTACCTGGAGTGAAAATTCACTGGCATAACACATGAAGTGGAGGTGGAAGTAAAGATTGGTACACAAGACATACCCAAAAGAGAATGTTTCTAGTAAATTGTGTCTATAGTCCAAGGAAATGAGGAGATTGACTATGATGTCGCGTGTCGTATTAGAGAGGGGTAAATAAAATAGAGGCTCATGTTCGGGGTACTATATGATAAGAATGTGTAACCAAAGCTTATGGGTAAGCTCTATGAAGTGGTGGTTAGGCCTACTTTATTGTATGGACAGAGTGTTGGCCAGTCAAAAATGCACATATTCAGAACATGAAGATAGAGGAGATGAGGATTCTCAAATGGATATGCGGGCACTAAGAAAGATAGATTAGGAATAAGATTATACAAGATAAGGTGAGAGGGGCCTCCATGGTATACAAAATGAGAGAAGCAAGACTGAGATAGTTCAATCATATGAAGAGGAGGTGTGCAGATGCACCAGTAAGTAGGTGTGTGAGGTTGGCTATAATAAGTTTTAGGAGAGGTAGAGGTAAGCCAAAAAAAACTGGGAGAGGTGATTATACATGTCATGATACATCTTAAGGTTACTAAGGACTAGATAAGAAGGTATGAAGGTCGAAGATTAGGGTAGAAGGGTAGTACATAGTCGAATTTTATTGTACTTTTATGCGGAAGAGGCATAGGGATAGTTTGTTATTCTCATCTTCTCCTTATTTAATAGTATTAGATAGAATTTTCGTAGTATCTTATTCTTCAATTCTTACTACTACCTGTTGCTTTATTTGCTTTTGTTATCTTACTATTTTTGTTGTCGTTATTTTTCTTTCAATTCTTCTTTGATTATACTTCTTTTGAGCCAAGGATCTACCAAAAATAATCTCTCTACCCGACAAAAATAAGGGTAAGATCTGCATACATCCTACCCTCCCTGATCCCAATTATGAAATAACACTGGTATGTTATTTTTGTTTCTATTATTATATAGAAGAGTAAACGATAAAAAATAATTGTTTGCTGCTTCTTTTCTCTCTGTACACATAACTATTTATAACAACGGTAACCAAAAATGGCAATTAGGCTACACGCTTGTATGGTGCCATCAGGGGGAACACATGTGGTGCTTGAAGTTGATAATTGATGTACATCTAATATACACTCTTTTTTACTATATTTTGCCCATAACTAAGCTTTAGTTTGAGGATACATTAGCTCAATACTTATGGTTTATGCTTGATTTCATGATATTTCACTTATACAAGGTGTTTTGAGCGATTTAAGTGAAAGGAGCCAATATAAGACTAAATTAGAGCATAAGTGATTGATTTTCACAAAGAAAAGTCTAGAGCAAAGTCGGAAGGTCGCAGGGAGAGCCCTAGAATGAGCGAGTTCAAAAATACACACCCTCAAAAATTTATACCCTAAAGAGAAAAATTCTGGGGTAAGCAACAGGAGCTCGCGAGCTCCAGGGTGAGCAGAGGAGGCTTGCGATGCGAGCCAAGCATGACGGAGGAGAATTTTTTCCTTTTCTCAGTCTGACTTAAAGGGGTATTTTTAGTGTTCTTAAATATTAAAAATACCCTCTTAGGTCATATTTAACCTAAACTCTTATTGCTTTATTTGTAGTAAAATAAACTAAACCAAAATAACTTTTTAAATGGATAATACTTCATTTCATAATCTTAATAGTATTATTATTTAGCTTGTCAGCAATTAAGTTCACATGGGATCAACAATACCCAATTGCGTACAATCATTATATTATTTATGACCACATACACTAGCGTGTGTGTTAGGAGACAACAAGTTCTTTTGACGTCATTTTCAGGGGCTTAAAGTATTGACATGTTAATTCTTTTTACTAATTCTTTTGTTTTCTGAAGTGTTAACAATTTTAGAATATTATTGTAGGTTACTGATAAGTTGGTAGATTACCAACTTATTGAGCCTTTATTCATGAATTATTGCTATGTTTTAATGAGAATTAGAGGTACTTATTGCCTTTATTGATGAAAATGCAAGTACTCTTGCTCAAAAGTAGAAAACAAAAGAATTGAACTCAAAGAGATCAAAAAGAGTTGAAGTGTGAAGGTGATGCAAAATAAGGAAGAATCTGCCGAGAGGTGCAACCGACATGCGAGCCGCACAATGCAGCGTGCGGTCCGCACCTCCCTTCGCATATCACCATCAAAGCACTGGCATCACTGGTTGGAGGAAAAAGAGATATGTGATGCACACAACACGTGGTGCGATCGCACATCGTGTCGCACCACTCCCGAAGGGTATTTTTGTTCAATGCCAAGTGATATTTTGTGAAGCTTCTAAAATCCATTTTGGGTTGTGTACCAGATATAGTTTTGAATAGTTGATAGTTTTGAGTATTGAGTAGTTCCCAAGGAAGATATTGGGAGTACTCTTTCTCTTCATCTTCTACACTTTGAATTTCACCAGTTTTGTACTAAATTGAGATTGAATTTGGATTTTGGCTTAATTATGAATGGAAGTATGAGTTACCCAATTAATATATTCTCTTATTTCCTTAGTATGAGCAACTAATTTCCTTGTCTAGGGGTATGTGTATGATAGGTATTTGAATTTGGGTATGAGTCTTGTTTAATTGTGCTTGTAATTAATAAAGTGATATGGGTCTATTGAATTCCTCAAGTTTTAATCATAAAATTGATGGTTGCAAATATTAATTGAGTTTTCTTAATTGTATTCTTGCTTGAAAGAGAGGTTCATAATTTGAATAGGAAATCAATAGTGGGAATTTGAGATTTTCACCTTAGATTGAGGCTAAAAATAGTTTAATCGACAAAAACTCTCATCTAAAATTTTAAGCTAGCAATAGTATGACTTTCTCAAGCAATTAAATTTGTTGATTTGTGTTAAAACCTATGGTGATTGAACAAAGACCATAGGATATATATTTTGAGGATCAAGATATTACCGAATATGACTAAAACTAATCGTACCCATATCATTAATCGAGAATTTGCATAATTAAACAAGTACACTAACCCTTTGTAAAATCTCATCGGAAACATACCCCTAGTTTCCTTCTTATTGATTACAAATCTCGTGTTTACATACGCTTTTGTATTGATATCGAATTTGATACGTACATTTTCCTTTTCAATTCCACCAATCTTTACTTTGAAGTTGTTTGAGCATTTACTCTCTTAGTGATTATTTCTCGATGATCTTTTAGCGAATCATTACTCCACTCTTCGTGGATTCGACCCCGACACTCGTTGGGTTACTTTTGTGTTACTTGATGATCACTACCACCTCCTTCAGGAGAGCGCTTTTTAGCGTCATCAGTTACAGGTCATGCAAAGAGCTAACAGTGAAGTAGACAATTTTGAAATTAAACAGGGCCTAACACCATTCCAATCAAAACCGAAAAGGTTTCTTCACAAAAGGTTAAAGGACCAATCTTTATTGCGAACGCAGAGCAACCAGTTGCCTATAGTAATGGTAAACAAAGTGGTGGCAAATCCACCAGTAGCTCCAGTTACAGTTCGAGAAGTGGCAGCCCCGCTTGTCCATAATGTGACATCTAGTATTGTCAAATTGGAAATAACTAGAAGATGGAAACTAAAACAAAACATGGTGCATCTACTGCATTTAAGCGGTCAATTTACAAGCTTACCACATGAGGATCATAGGTGCATCTACAGAACTTCTTGGAGATTGCTGACACCTGCATCATAATAGGTGTTTCATCAGACTACATAAGATTCACTTTGTTCCCATTCTCATTGCTAGGGGAAGACAAATGATGGCTTAAAGCTGAGCCACAAAATGCTATCACTTTATGGTTGATTTAGCCCAGAAATTCATTACAGAGTTGTTTCCTTACTAGAAAGACAGCCAAGTTAAGAAGTAATATTTTAGGATTCAAACAAAAAGATGGAGAAGTCTTACCTCAAGCATGAGAATGATTTAAAATGCTATTACTAAGTTGTCCTTATCATTGCCAGACTCATGAAGTCTTAGCACATATTTTTATTGAAAGTTTGGATATTCACTCTAAACGTTTTCTTGATTCAGTTGCAGGTGGACAAGCACCGGATAAAACATATATAAATTAGTGATTTTGTTAAACATGTTAGCAGTTAGCAATCTAGACTAGACCGGTGAATCCAGTAGAATTGTTATAAAGAAGACTGCAGGAATTCTTGAAGTTGTTGTAATGACTAGTTTGCAAGCACAAATCGCCACTATGAACAACAACTTCAACAAGCTGAGCAACTTACAAATGGGGCAAGTGCAAACTCAAGCCCAAGTTCAGCAAGTACAACAAAACCCTTGTTTTGTTAGGTATGTAGATGAGATCATACAATTAATGTGTGTAAAACTAATCCAGAGTCCATACATTTTGTGGGCTACGCAGGAAGAGGCATAGAAAATCAGAACTTCGAGAACACTTATAATTGGAATTGGAGAAATGTAACACCCCAGAACTTCCAAGCCTAGAACCAGCTCAGAAAAATAAGAAAATAAAATTTTCCAACTCCCAGCCAAAACCATGGATGGGTTCCACGGACCGTGGAAGCGTCCACGAGCTGTAGAAGGCCTCCGTGGAACTCAAACATGAGATCCAACATTTCCTATGAAACCACGACCAGTTTCTACGGACCATGGAATGATATACGGACCGTGGACTGGTGTCGTGGAACTCAGAACTCAGAACTCAGACCTGAGGGTCCTCAAATCCCTCAAAAACCACGAACTGGATCTATGGACTGTGGATGGTTCCACGAGTTGTGAACCCAGTTCATGGAACTCAGACCTGCAGCATGACTAAAAGGCCCAGGAACCACGACAGTGTTCTATGGTCCGTGGAAGCATCTACAGATCGTGAAACCTATCCGTGGAGCCTGAGTCGCAAATTTTTCAGCAATTTTCTTCTAAATTCTCAGGGGTATTCTAGAATTTTCCTATCTCTTTTAAAGCCTAAGATATGATGTTTTGATTAACTTAAGGCTAATTTTAAGCCTAAAACTACCCAATCTCCCTCATTCCCTCAGGCTTCTTTGATCCGTAGCAAAACAGGAGAAAAAGAAACACTTTTTTTCTCTTAAGAACAAGCAGGAGGTTCTTCAATGTTCAGGCTTCAATCCAAGGATTTCCTTCGTAGATTTTTCTCTAGGTATGTGAGATTTCATCAATGAGTTCCTTTCACCCATTGAGTCCCTAGATACAGTCCAATTCTTCAAATTTCAGTTAGTTTTTCAGACCTAGGGTTCTAGAATTCTATGCAATTATTGTAATTCAGTTTCTATGGTTGTGTATGGAATTCATTACTAGTTTTCTTAGGAACCTAGGATAGTCATATGCTCAGAATTCTATAACTCTAGCATGTTGTTAATTTCAATACTTTAAACTCATGCATGCTAAACAGATGTTGCAGTCAGTTATATTCCAAGATTAGAATGCTATAAGTTGTCAGTGTTATTATTATGCATTCTTAGAAAAATCAGTATTTGAGCTATCCAGTATTTCAGTTTGCATTCATTATCAGTTTAGGCTGAGACCTTTAGTAGAAGTTCCTAAGTCTAAGAACTACGGCCCCACCGTAGGTTCTAAAGGGGTCACCCGTCAGTTCAGGCTTGACACCCCAGTCCCTTGTTGGACATCAAATTAGTAGATCCACGCCAACTTATGTTTGTACCCTTGGCAAGGTATGAACACCCTTCTATCCAGGGTTACAAGTTGACCCCATAGTTAGCTCAACTTGGGGTATATCGGTTAACAGTAGCTCCCACAGTTCAGTTTTGTACTTGCATTGACCTTGTATTTAGTTATTCAGTTCAGTTCAGTACTTTGCAGTTCATGTTAAATATTGGTCATTGCATCAATTTATTCTTCAATTTCATGCTTCAGTATATCTCCGATGTTCAGTATTCATGATTACAGTTTGCATATATCCTGCATGCTCAGTATATTTGAAGTAGTGACGTATACTTTTGTGCTACATCTTATCATGATGTAGGTTCAGGCGCTCAGCATCCAGACCGCGTTTAGTGCGATCCTCCAGTCCTTTTTCAGCAGCTCAGTGGTGAGTCCCCATAGTTCGAGGATGATATTATGTTTATTTATTCAGTCTTTATCTTCAGTTTTCAGACTTTTAGAATTAGCTGGGGGCTTGTCCCAGCAACTCACTTTAGTTAGAGGCTTTTAGACATAGTACTAGTTTCAGCTTTTGCAGTCAGTGTTTGTCTAGACTATTATTATGTTTTCATATATCTTCAGAAATTTATGGATTATTTTCCAAACTTATTTATTAAATAGTTTAGCTTCTGCACAGTTAGTATTTTATTCATAAATGCTTAGTCATGCTAGACTGATGTGAGGCCAAAATTACATATATTTAATCATTATTTACCTCATATTTAGTCTTTGTATTATCATTTTTGAGCATTAATTTTATGAATTATTCTTATGTTGGGTATTTTTATTTGTAGGATTAAAGTGGTGAGAAAAGAAAGAAATTTGGAGAAGAAACGAATTAAAAATGATAAATCATATAAGGAAATCAAGCAGGCAGTTTAATGGATTAAATGTAATATTATATTCATATTCATACATATGCAGAAAAATTGCAAATTGAATTGCCTTGAACACGTGTCATTAATTGAAGAAAAGAGACAGTATTTGGGAAAATTGAAGGCGGCTCACGTTGGTTTGCCGTGTCATCCAAACCAATTCAATTTTGGTTTCCAAATTCGTTTTGGACTCAGTTATTTTATTTGAGACTTTTTTCTACACCTATAAATATCTCATAAAAATAATTTATACACAATTTTTGACCTACGAAGATCTAGGAGCCACCGTGGAGGCCGGAGAATATTGGTTTCATATTTTCTTCTCTTTTATTATTTATTTTTACGTTTTTCTTTGGATGAATTGTTGTAATTACTCCATGTCTATGTGGAGTTAAACTTCTCGTTCTAGGATTGTGGTAGCTAACTACATGATTATTTAGTAGACGATTGATTCGATTATTTGATTATCATATTAGTTTTTCTTATATTCTTGTACTTACTATTTTAGTGCTTAGCTACCATTAAAATAAATCTATAATCTCTTTGTGAACTCGAGAGAAGGATCAACAAGGTAGATCGAGGAATATAAGGAGCAAGACCTCTCTTTTGTAACATAAAGGGCAGGTTAGCGACTAGGATAGAGATAAACCTAGAACGCCTTGCTTGGTTCATACGGGAAGAAATATAAATGCTTTTAAAATAAGATGTCACATCTTCGCTCAACGATGTAGTTGTGATGCTATTTTAAATAGGCAACTAGAGGCTCGAGAGACCATAGTTGTAATATCAACCCCGGAATCAACAACTAGATAAATAAATAAGTCGATGAAATTGCTTATTAACCATGATTGTTAGCAGATCCATAATCCTAGATCGATTTCATCACATTGATTACGTGAAAACCTGCTCTTTGTTTAGTTAATTGTTCATTAGTTAACTTCTTTTTTTATTTCTAGATTAGATAAGAATAAATTCACCTTTGGATTTTTACGCTTGAATAAATAATTAGAACTAGTTTAATTTAGTAAAATAGTTAATTGACAAGTCCCTGTGGGTACGATATCTGGACTTATAATCCTATATTACTTGTACGACCGCGTACACTTACGTGTGCATTAGGACGCAACAAGTTTTTAGCGCCGTTGACGACGCTTAGAGGCCCAGGGAGTTCCTTCTCTCACTCTTTACCTTTGTGTTTTTTTAAAGCACTAGGGACAGTGCCATGTTTTAAGTGTGGGGTGGAAACTCGGCGGAGAAGTACTTCCTTTTGTTTTTCATTGCTATATCTTGAGGGTGATGAGGCCTCGTGTGACTGGTTTTAGCTGATAGTTTGAGTTTGAGTTGATAGTTAATTTTAGTGTGTTAGTTTTGTTTTCTTAGGTTAGGTTCCTCGGCTTTTATTTTCGGTTCTTTTCCCGAGGATAGTCCCTTTGAACCAAGTAGATTTTTTTAGGATAGTTTTTTTTAGGATGCGTCGTAGTAGTAATGATTTGTCCCGATGATGGATGGATGACGACCGTCTTAAAGGAAAATTAGTCATAGGATTGTAGGATTAGAAGCCTGTCCTTTGGAACGTCGAAATTCTACGTGGAGCTTTAACTAGACGTCATGGGTAGTTCATAAGAATTCAAGCAAGTGAGTAAAAATTTCACAAGAGACACGTAGGCTCTTTAACTAGACTCAAAAGGTGTAGAAAAATGGCTTAATTGTGTGAGTGCACTCAAGATGTTTGTGTTTGAGCATGCAAGTGTGATATCCCTCTACATGTATCATGGTGCCATGTGTGTGTGAGCTTTTGTTTGGTTTCTTGCATAAAATAACATCTAGAACTTGCCCCGTGTGTGTGTAAATTGTACAAGCATGAATTTTATGGAACATGATTAAGGCATTTTCTTGAAAAAACCATTTTGTTTGGTTTTTTGATGATTGTTTATGCCTACCTTGACATTATCACTAGTGAAGCCCCCTTGAGTCTAGAAGCCTATTTTTTTGTTAAGCCGCATAATGAGCCTATCCACTTTGTTGATACCCCATGAATTTGATCCTAATGAAACTCCCTAGTGCACTATGATTTCTAAAAGTGGAGAACAAAAGGAGGAGGGTAGATAAAAGTGAAGGTGAGTGTAGTAACTATCAAAGATGTAGAGCCCGATCAAATTGTGTAACATTCTTGATTGTTAGGTGCCCACAGAATTCGAAAAAAAAATTAGCAAAAGAGAAAAGAAAAATGAATGAGGGTCATGCTAGCAAAAAGTACGTGTCATATCAAGGGCGAAGAATAAATAGAAAGAAGGGTAGTGCATGAGAGCGTGAACATAGGAGAAGCTTAAAAAGAAGGGTGAAGAAAATAGTGAAAATGTAGTGTCATGTGTAATAGGGAAAAGAGTCACTTTGTACCTAAAAGTATCCTACCCGTCCTGAAGCCGACATTACAACCAAATATAAGTCCTTTTGATTCCATGAATGTGATTGCATTGTTGAATTTATTATACACTAAGGGCAAGCCTATGGCATGTTGTGATATGTATGAAACATCTTTTGAGAGAGTGAGAGTTTAAATGATGCAAAATGTCCCCCATTGAAAGGAAAAGTGTGTGATTGTGAACGGGGCAATACTAAATTGTGAGGGCACACATGACATGTATTTGGTAGTGTTATTACTTGCATTGTTCACGCATAGATATGTTGGCCCGATATTGTGATAAAGAGTCGGTTATAGAGGGTGTGTTGTTTCAAGTGAAAGGTCTTAAGAGCAAAAGAAAAAATGGTTTTTGAATGTGTCTTGCTTAATGAACTACAATAGCACGATTAAAAGTGTTGAGTTGCTCACAAGTGTGGATGGAAAGTTCTCTAGGTGTTTATGGTGAACTTTAGGATGGATGCTAGTGAGTTGTTCGAGGATGAACAAAGGTTTAAGTGTGGGGTGGTGATGTTGGGCATATTATATGCCCGTTTATTGTATTTTACCCATGTTTACCTTATGTTTTGAGAACATTACCTACTGTATATTGTGTGTTTTGATTGGAATTGCTATATGTTGCACTAAGACACATGATTAGATACTTACAGGCGAAATAACGTGGGAAATGACCATGAATAAGTGAAACGGAAGAGTAAAGCATGGAAGTGACGTAGAGGAGTGGTCGGGGGCAAACAAGAAGGTGAAAATAGGCCGGGAGCAGCTGGGCGCACACCTGGCGCGGTGCCCCAGGCCTCAAACAACTGCAGCGTCTTCCTGGCACCTTCCAGGCGTGGCGCCCTAAAAGGGAACCCAGGCAGGTGCATCCATGGTGCAGCGCGCCTGACCTCAAACAACCGAAGCCCGATCCGGGCTCCTTCCGGGCGCCTTCGAGGCGCAGCGCGCCAGAGCCCAAACTACCGCAGGAACCTCTTGGCGCCTTCCAGGTGCGGCGCGCCAGACACCATCCCGACTATTTTGTCAGCCTTTTTCTATTCCGATTTCAAGAAGGAAAAGGGGTTATTTCCCAAACCCTATAAATAGAACCTTGTACGTTTTTTTGAAGGGTTCCGTCATTATTTTGGAGAGCAAGAGGCAAGAATAGAGTCCACCATTAGGTTTCTTTTCTTATTCCTTTTTCTTAGTCATACCTTGGATGAAAACAATATTATCTTTGTTCTTCTTTGTAGTATGAGTTGCTAAGAACCCTTGTTCTGGGGTTACGGCTACAAACGCATGACTATTTAGTATTGAATGTGAATTGATTGTTCGTTTACCATTATTAGTTGTTCTTATATTCCTATTTTAGTATTTTGATGCTTGGCCGCCATTAAAATAAACATATGACCTTGTTGTGAACTCGAGAGAGGAATCAACAAGGTAGACCGAGGAATATAAGGAGCAAGACCTCTCTTTTATAACGTAAAGGGTAGGTTAGCGACTAGGATAGAGATATACCTAGAATGCCTTGCTTGGTTCATACGGGAAGAAACATAAATGCTTTTAAAATAATATGTCACATCCCCGCTCAACGATGTAGTTGTGATGCTATTTTGAATAGGCAACTAGAGGCTCGAGAGACCATAGTTGTAATATCAACCCCGGAATCAACAACTAGGTGAATGAACAGTTAATTCACGTGATTACTACTTAGGATTGTGTAATAAAGCTGTAACCCTGGAATTCTCTCTAAACTTGGAATCAACAATCATTACTTATTTGCAATTCATTTTGTCAATTTACTTTAATTCATTAATTACTACAAAAATCATCTTTGAGTTGCTTTCGTACTTGTTTATTTAAGCTGTGTGCGAATAAGGTGAAATATTTGCTAAGTCACAAGTCTCTTGGGTACGATATCCAGACTAACTAGTTCCTATTACTTGGGCGACCACGTACACTTGCGTGTGAGTGGAAATCGCCTAACATAGACCATGGGTAAAGCTTGGGGTTACTTGTGACACTAAGCACAGTGTTGCGTCTAGGGAGTAGCCTCGGGGAATGACAAACTTGGTATCAGAGCATCAGGTTTAAGAGTTCTAGGGTATCTAAAAGCCGCGTCGAGTAGAGTCTTTCTCATGGGAGTGAAGCGTGCCACACTTATGAGAGAGAGGCTATAAGACATCATTAGGAAAAACTTCCCTTCTTTTTTTTCTGTTTCATGCTATAGAGTATGAACTCTATTTAATCTCCTTCTAACTCGTGTTCTATGCATTACAGACAATTCCTCCTAGAAGATCGAACAGAAGGGGAAACGAAAACAAAAATGGTAACCAACAAGCACCACCAGCTCCAGCAGACCTTTGAATGAGCAAGTCACTCATGCTGAGTTTAGTGCTGCCTTTCAAGTGCTTGCTTATGCCATGACTACTTAGGTTAATCAGTAGGCTGTGTCACCAGCCCTACCTTATAATAACTCCGCATTCGCTAGAGTCTGAGATTTCACTCAGATGAATCCTCCAGAGTTCCATGGTTCCAAGTCTAAAGAGGATCCACAAGAATTCTTGGATGATATCCAAAAGGTGATAGAGATTAAAGGCGTCAGCCCAGTTGAGAGTGCAGACTTAGCTGCTTATCAGTTAAAAGGAGTGGCTCATACCTTGTATTAGCAATGGAAGGAGTATCCTGGTATAAATGCAGGCCTAGTGGATTGGAATCTCTTCAAGACTGCATTTTTGGACAGGTTTTTTCCACTTGAACTCAGGGAGGTCAAGGTTCAAGAGTTCATCAACTTGAGGCAGAATGATATGAGCGTGAAGTAGTATTCTCTCATGTTTACTCAACTGTCTAAGTATGCTCTGGTAATGGTAGCTGACTCCAGAGCCCATATGGTTAAGTTTGTGTCAGGTATTTCTGATGATGTGGTCAAGGAGTGCAGGAACGCTATGCTGGTGAAGGAGATGGACATCTATAGGTTGATGACTCATGCCTAGCAAATTAAGAAAGAAAATATCAAGGAAAGGGGAAGAGACAGCAAGAGGGCTAGAATATGTGACTTTAGTTATTCCCATTAGAGGTCAGATGGTGGTAACCTCTCTCAATTCTACCAAAAATCTTCAGCTCCATCCCCATCTTCTGCTAGTGCCTCAATGCCTAAGTTCAGACAGGATCAGCGGGATAGGGCGCCAGGCTCAAAGTCCCAAGGTAGTGTCACTAGTGGGCGCACTCATCCAGTTTACAGGAAGTATGGTAGGAACACCAGGGTGAGTGTATGGCAGGTAGTGGGAATTGTTTTGGATGTGGAAAGCCAGTACACAAAATGACAGAGTGCCCAACAACTTCTCAGAAGGGCAGGGATACTCGCCCACAGAATCAGGCTAATTCTACAACAACTCTAGCAGGTCACCCGACTCAGCAGTGTGCCTCATCTAATGCAGGCGGCAGTCAATGCCAGAACCAACTCTATTCTTACCAAACTCGTTAGGATCATGAGGGTTCTCCCAATGTGGTTACGGGTACGGTATGTATCTTTCATCTTGATGTATATGGATTGTTAGATCCTGGAGCTACACTTTCTTTTATGACTCCCTATATAGCAGTAGATTTTAGTGTCAATCCAGAAATCCTCCCAGAAATTTTCTTAGTCTCTATTCCTATTGGCAATCTAGTGATAGCTAGACGAGTATATAGAAATTTCCCTATCATAGTTTCCCAGAAGGTCACCTCAGCTAATCTTGTAGAGTTAGAAATAACTGACTTCGACATTATTCTAGGCATGATACTGGTTACATTCTTGTTATGCCTCAGGTGATTGTAAAACTAGGATAGTTGGGTTCCAGTTTCTAAATGAACCAGTCTTAGAATAGGAGGGTAATACCTCAGTGCCTGTAGGTTGATTTATCTCCTACCATAAGGCCAGAAATTTGATTTCCAAAGGTTGTTTCTACCATCTTATTTGGGTTAAGGATTAAGATTTTGAGACCCCAATTCTTTAGTCAGTCCCAGTGGTTAATGAATTCCTAAAAATGTTTCCAGAAGATCTGTTCGGAGTTCCTCCCGAGCGGGAAATTGAATTCGGAATTGACCTCCTTCCAAATACCCAACCTATCTCAATTCCTCCTTATAGAATGGCTCTAGCTGAGCTTAAAGAATTGAAGGAACAATTGAAAGATCTTCTAGATAGTGGCTTCATTAGACCCAATATCTCTCCATGGGGTGCTCCAGTCCTTTTCATGCGTAAGAAAGATGGTTCTCTCAGGATGTGCATCGACTACCTCAGTTGAACAAAGTCACAATCAAGAATAAGTATCCCATACCTAGGATTGATGACTTGTTCGACCAGCTGCAGGGTGCCAGTTGCTTTTCTAAGATAGACCCTCTGATCCGGCTATCATCACCTCAGAGTCAGAGACTGTGACATTCTGCAATCAGCCTTTAAGACTCAGTATGGTCACTATGAATTTGTAGTTATGTCTTTTGGACTAACGAATGCTCCTGCATCTTTTATGGATTTGATGAACAAGGTGTTCAAGCAATACTTGGACATGTTTGTCATCATCTTCATTGATGGTATACTTGTATATTCTTGAAGTGAGGAAGAACATGCAAATCATTTGAGAGTTGTGTTGCAAACTCTCAAGGATCGCCAGTTATTTGTGTAGTTCAACAAGTGTGAATTCTGGTTGAGGTCAGTTACTTTTCTTGGTCATGTGGTGTCTAGTGAAGGAATCCAAGTTGATTCTCAAAAAATTAAGGCAGAAAAGAATTGGCCTGGACCCACTTCTCCGATAGATATTAGAAGCTTTTTGGGTTTGGCTGGTTACTACATGAGTTTTGTTGAGGGATTCTCATCCATAGCTTTCCATTGACCAGATTGACTCAGAAAAAGGCTAAGTTCTAGTGGTCAGACAAATTTGAGAAAAACTTCATAGAGTTGAAGACTAGGTTGACTACAACTCAAGTATTGACTCTACCAGAGGGTTTAGATGGTTTTGTGGTATATTGTGATGCATCCAGAGTCAGCTTGGGTTGTGTCTTGATGCAGCATGGTAAGGTCATCACTTATGCTTCCAGACAGCTTAAGATTCATGAGAAGAACTACCCGACTCATGACCTTGAGCTTGCAACAGTTGTTTTTGCATTAAAGATTTGGAGACACTACTTGTATGGTGTTCATGTAGATGTGTTCACAGATCATAAGAGCCTCCAGTATGTGTTCACCTCGAAGGAGTTCAATCTTCATCAGAGAAGGTGGCTCGAATTCCTCAAGGACTACAATATGAATGTGCTTACCATCTAAGTAAGGCTAATGTAGTAGCTGATGCCCTCAGTCGACTGTCTATGGGTAGTGTGTCCCATATTAAGGAAGAGAAGAAATAATTAGCCAAGGATGTTCATAGGCTTGCTCGATTAGGAGTTTGCCTTATGGACACCACAGATGGTGGTGTGATAGTCCAGAATGGGTCAGAATCTTCATTAGTAGTTGAGGTGAAGGAGAAGCAAGACAATGATCCCATCCTACTTTAGTTAAAGGGTGCAGTTCATCAACAAAAGGTAGAGGTTTTCTCTCAAAGGGGAGATGGTGTGCTTTATTATCATGGTCGATTGTGTATTCCCAAGGTGGATGAGTTGAGGCAGCAGACCCTAACAGAAGACCATAGTTCTAGATACTCTATTCATCCCGATGCCATCAAGATGTACCATGATCTACGAGATGTCTATTGGTGGAATGGCATGAAAACGGACATCACAAATTTTGTGGCTAAGTGTCCCAACTATCAGCAGGTGAAAGTAGAACATCAGAAACCAGGAGGTGTGAGTCAGGATTTTACCATTCCTACTTGGAAGTGGGAGGTGATCAATATGGATTTCATTACAGGTTTACCTTATACTCGCAGACAACATGATTCCATTTGGGTGATAATGGAAAGGGTGACTAAGTCAACTTACTTTTTGGCTATCAAAACTACAGATTCAGCAGAGGATTATGCCTAACTCTACATCAGCGAGTAGTCAGATTGCATTGGGTTCCCTTGTCGATTATCTCAGATAGGGGTACTCAGTTACGTCTCACTTTTGGAGATCATTTCAGAAAGACCATGGTACCCAGGTGAACCTCAGCACATCATTTCATCCGCAGATAGATAGTCAGGTGGAGCATACCATTCAGACCTTAGAGGATATGTTGAGGGCTTGTGTTATCAATTTCAAGGGAAGTTGGGATGATCACTTACCTCTCATAGAGTTTGCCTACAATAACAGTTTCCATTCCAGAATTCAGATATGAGGCACTGTATGAGCATAGGTGTAGATCACCAGTTAACTAGTTTGAAGTAGGTGAAACAGCCTTGATTGGACCAGATTCGGTTCATAAGGCAATGGAGAATGTTAATTTTAGTAGGGAAAGATTAAAGGTTGCTTAGAGTCGTCAGAAGTCCTATGGAGATGTGAGGAGAAGGGACTTAGACTTTGAGATTGATGATTAGGTTTTCCTAAAATGTGTCACCCATAAAAGGCGTGATGAGATTTGGAAAGAAAGGAAAGCTCAGTCCCCGTTATGTAGGTCCTTACAAAATTTTGAAAAGGGTTGGTAATGTGGCTTATAGGTCAGAATTGCCAGCCAAACTAGTAGTGGTTCATCCAGTCTTCCATATTTCGTTGTTGAAGAAGTGTGTTGGTGATCCAAAATTGATTGTACTGTTAGAGGATGTGGGTGTGAAAGATAGCATCACCTATGAAGAGGTTCTAGTTGAGATTCTTGATCGTCCGGTTTGCAGGTCGAGAAATAAGGGAGTCACTTTGGTGAATATTTTGTGGAGGAATTATTTAGTTGAGGGAGCTACTTGGGAAGCAGAAGCAGCTATGATTGCCAAGTACCATCACCTCTTTCCTTCCGATCCAGTTTCAGCCTGAGGTAATAGTTCCTCTCCAGTTTGTCAGTCTTCTCATGTGTATTTCAGTCTTAGTATCACGCTTCCTTAGCTATTACGGCATTTCCAGCATGCTTTCATGTCCTTAGAACTCGATTCAGTTAGATATCAGCTTCTAGTACTCAGTTAGTAGAGATTATAGCTCCTTCCCTCCAAACTCATCTTGTTTAGTCTTCATTTGAGGAAAACTGATCCCAAGATGGAGATATTATAACACCCAGAACATCCAAGCCTAGAACCAGCTCAGAAAAATAAGAAAATAAAATTTTCCAAGTCCTAGCCGGAACCACAGATGGGTTCCATGGATCGTGAAAGGGTCCAAGAGCCATGGAAGGCCTATGTGGAAATCAGACCTAAGATCCAACATTTCATATGAAACCACGATCAGTTTCCACGAACCATGGAATGATGTATGGACTGTGGACTGGTGTCGTGGAACTCAGAACTCAGACCTGAGGGTCCTCAAATCCCTCAGAAACCATGAAATGGATCTACGGACCATGGATGGTTACATGAGGCATGAACCCAGTTCGTGGAACTCAGACCTACAACATGACAAAAAGGCCTAAGAACCACGACAATGTTCTACGGATCGTTGCAGCATCTACGGACTGTGGAACCTGTTCGTGGAACCTGTGTCGTGAATTTTTCAGCAGTTTTCTTTTAAATTCTCAGGGGTATTCTAGACTTTTCCTATCTTTTTTAAAGCCTAAGATATGATGTTTTGATTAAATTAAGGCTAATTTTAAGCCTAAAACTACCCAATCCCCCTCATTCCCTCAGACTTCTTTGATCCGTAGCAAAACAGGAGAAAAAGAAACGCATCTTTTCTCTCAAGAACAAGTAGGAGGTTCTTCAAGGTTTAGACTTCAATCCAAGGATTTCATTCGTAGATTTTCCTCCAGGTATGTGAGATTTCATAAATGGATTCCTTTAACCTATTGAGTCCCTAAATATAGTCTAATTCTTTAGATTTCAGTTAGTTCTTCAGACCTATGGTTCCTGAATTCTATGCAATTATTATAATTCAGTTTCTATGGTTGTGTATGGAATTCATTACTAGTTTTCTTGGGATCCTAGGATATTCATATGCTGAGAATTCTATAACCCTAGCATGTTGTTAATTTCATTACTTTAAACTCATGCATGCTAAACATATATTGCAGTCAGTTATATTCTAGGATTAGAATGCTATAAGTTGTTAGTGTTATTATTATGCATTCTCAGAAAAATCAATATTTGAGCTATCCAATATTTCAGTTAGCATTCATTACTTGTATATTCATTTGGGAGTAGGCTTCGCACCGAACGGACGAAGGGATGAAGGCTCACCCATCAATTTAGGCTGAGACCTTTAGTAGAAGTCCCTAAGTGACAGAACTATAGTGCCCTTGTAGGCTCTAAAGGGGTCACCCATCAGTTCCGGCTTGACACCTTAGTCCCTTGTTAGATATCAAATTAGTGGATCCACACCAGCTTATGTTTGTACCCTTGGCAAGGTATGAACACCCTCCCAACCAGGGTTACAGGTTGCCCCTATAGTTAGCTCAGCTTGGGGTATGTCAGTTAATAGTAGCTCCCATAATTCAGTTTTGTACTTTCATTGACCTTGTATTCAGTTATTCAGTTTAGTTCAGTACTTTACATTTCATGTTAAATATTGGTCATTGCATCAGTTTATTCTTCAGTTTCATGCTTCAGTATATCTCTGATGTTCAGTATTCATGATTACAGTTTGAATATATCCTGCATGCTCAGTATATTCAAAGTACTGACGCATACTTTTATGCTACATCTTATCATAATGAAGGTTCAGGCGCTCAACATCCAGACCACATTTAGTGCGATCCTCCAGTCCCTTATCAGCAGCTCAGTGGTGAGTCCTCATAGTTCAGGGATGATATTATGTTTATTTATTCAGTCTTTATCTTCAGTTTTCAGAATTTTAGAGTTAGCTGGGGGCTTGTCCCAGTAACTCACTTCAGTTAGAGGCTTTCAGATATAGTACAAGTTTCAGCTTTTGCAGTCAGTGTTTGTCCAAACTATTATTATGTTTTCATATATCTTCAAAAAAAATTGGATTATTTTCAAAACTTATGTATTAAATAGTTTAGCTTTCACACAGTTAGTATTTTATTCATAAATGCTTAGTCATGCTAGACCATGGGTTAGCTTGGGGTTACTTGTGACACTAAGCACCATGTTGTGTCTAGGGGGTAGCCTTAGGGCGTGATAAGAAACCACCCCAATTTATCATGAGGTGGTAATCAAAATCAAAACCAATACAAGCAAAAAGGTCAACAACAGGGATATCAATAGAATCAAAATACAATGTAGGGACAATTAGATGAAATCAAAGAAGTAATAAAGAAGTTGGCAGAAGGGAAGCAGAAAGCGAAAACTAGTCTAAAAAATAATAACTTAGAACTCCGAGGTTTGGAGAGATAAATGGGTCAACTTGCTAAAGCGTGAAATAGGAGACCTCCTAGAGGTCTACCTTTTGATGTGAATCATAACCCAAAGCAGGTTAATATGATTATTAAAAAAAATGGAAAAGAGTTGGGCATCACAATACCAGAAAAAGTAGCAAGTGAGATGCAAACGTTTGAGGTGCAAATGGAGAAGGTTCAAAGGAAATCTCATTTGAGATCCCTAAACCTACCTCTTCCATTCCCACAAAGGCTCATCAAAGCAAAGGATGATCTAACATGTTCAAAGTTCTATGAGCTACTAAAGCAAGTAACCATTAACATTTCTTTTGTTGATATATTATAGGGCATTCCCCAATATGAAAAGTACTTGAGAGATTTGATAAACAACAAGAAAAGGTTGATGAAGAATTCTATGATATCACTCACTGAAAAATACTCATCATGGATTCAAAACAGACTTCCAACCAAATAGCAGGACCTCAAAAATTTTAACATTAAAATTTCAGTGGGACAACAGATGAAAGCTAAGATATTGTGACTGTGAAGCTAGCATCAACTTAATGTCACTATCACTATTAAAAAAGATAGAGTTAGGCAATTTCCGACCCACTTCAATTGTATTAAAATTGGCTGACAAGTCACTGATTAGACCAGAGGGTATAATTGAAAATGTAGTGGTGTAAATTGAGATTTTAATCTTCTCAGTCGATTTTATTAACCTTGATTTTGAGTCGAATTTGAATTTGTTTTGGGATGGTCATTTTTGGTTATGGAAAAGCAACTGTTGATGTGGCATCTGAAAAGAACACTATTGAAGCATGTGGTAAAGTTGAAGTGTTCAACACATTCCCACCATCCAAGAATATCACAGATAATGAAGAGTTATCAAACAGGCAAGATACAAAAGATAATACAAACTTGGCACTTGAGAAGGAGAATGCGAGCATAACAAAACATCTTATTAGAAAGGGACTGTTCCGTAACCCTTGGAAAAGTGAACCAATTCAGCATTTAAATATTTTTGGGGAGATATGTGCTAAGAATAAAATTTCATAAATTCCAATAGAAGAGTTGAAGCTAAAAATATTCATACATTTCTTTACAGGAGAGGCAAAGACATGGTATTGAGAGAAACAATATGAGCTCATCTATACATGGGATGCACTTGTTCATGCATTCCTGTGTAAATGGATCCCAAATGGAAGAAAAAACAGTGTTAGAAAATAATATCTTCTATTTCAGAAAAGTAGACGATGAACTGCTATCAGAAGCATAAGTTAGATTTAAGAAGCTAATATTATCCCAGGGCATGGTATCGAAGAAGATGTGGTACTTGAACGGTTTTATAGTTCCATTTACCAATAAAACAAGGCTATAGCAAATGTATTGACATGTGATTGTCTAAAAATACCTCATTAGCCGCAACAGTTGAGGTGCTGGATGATATTTTCAGAGTGTGAGAGTGAGTGGAATCTAAGGTTCAAAAGCTTAATGACAAAAATTAGGAAATGAAGAGACCCTTGTGATAAAAGTCACTTTGATGAAGCTAGTTGATAACACAAAACTCATCGTGTTGCGATGTTAAATCAAATATTTGTTGAGAGGCAACCCAATTTACTACTTTATTTAGTCTAGACTTTGTTATTTTTTTTGTTTTTTTGTTTTGTTTTGGAACATAAGAATAATGGAAAACTATGGGCAAAAGGAGAAAAGGAGTAGCATGATTAATACTAAGTGTAGGGTGCCAAACAAAGGACCAATGTTTGGGATGAAGTTTGAGTAGTCCCAAAATAGAAAGTGATTGTTTTGTCCTGTGGCCACCCAAGGAGTCTCTTAAACCTCTGTACTTGATTATAACACTAAGGTAAACACAAATTTTATAGTGTGGGGTGGGAAAATTATGGATGTTTTTATGCTATATGATCTAATTCTTATTTAATTAGTGTGTCATATCAACATTTAATTTTGTTAATACCACCCTTGATTTTTTATTTATGATTCTTTATTAAGGGAGTCTTTTGAACCATATGTCATAGTGATATTCTTAGTTTTTAGGATATTTTTAAATTTTTCTAGTATTTTTATTTTTAGGATTAAAAAGAGCAAGAGTATTCCAAACGCCTTTATAAGCTAGGTGCTTAATCTAGATGTGCTAAGATTGTGTTAGATATCTCTATCAAAAATAATGTACATAAAAGATAGATTCTCTAGTTAAGATACAAAGGCTCTAAGATTGACTATAACGAATAAAAAGGTCTTAATAATGTATTTATTGAATTGAATTGAATTATGTTGTTAGGTAGAGAGTTGATAGTGAGCCGACTTTTATCATTTATGTTCCATTGTGTAGTAAGGTTTTGTATATTCCATATTTTGCATTAATATATAGAACTTATCCAGTGTGTATGTAAAGTTAAATGAAGTGTTGATTCATAGGATATAACTATGACATTTTTTTGTTTAAGCCAAACTTTTGATTATATTATTGCCTACCATCCCATTATCCATAGTTAGTCCCCTTGAGCCTCTTTAGCCTATTTTTGAATATCCAATTAGCTTCTCCCCTTCTTTAATTAACCTTGTATTAATTTGATCCAGAGTTACCTTGTGCACTTTAAAGTTAAGACTTTAAAGTAAAAGAAAAAAGGATGGTGAGTCAATGGGGATTGATGTAGGAAAGAAAAGAAAGTAAGTTAGAGGGTCCCCGTTCATAAAAGTTAGTCATTGTAGTAAGGTGAGGAAAAGAAAATTTGAAAGATAAAAGATAAAAAATTGCTCCTTTCTAATAATGTATGAAAAGGGTGAACGCTTGAAAATAAAAAAAAGATGAAAAGGGAGAAAAAAAGAAAAGTTGAAAACTAGTAGTCACAAAGAGAACAAGAGCTTTGATAGATCAAAAAGTTGTAGTCTTAATAGTGCACAGGGAGAGTAGTCACTATTTTTATCAAATATTTTCTGTCGTTCCTTAGCCAATATTATAACCAAATAAAGACCTTTTTCTCTTATGTTTCTATGCTTTTATTAGTGGAACATTACATTAAGGGAAAATCAATGGTATATCTTGCATACATGTGAATTCATTTATCAGAGTGAGCATTATTGCTTTATTCATATACCCCAAGCATCATCATTGATTTTGATTTGCCCTGTATAGTTGTAAAAAGTTGATTCTAGAGGCTGCATCATCTTGATAGATTTTTTTTTATGTATTGCTCAAAGCACTTTGTTTGAGAGTTACTTGCATCTTAAAATGTCTTGGTAATCTAGGATAAGTAACCTATTGAATTTGCATATTAGAAGGGAGATTAAGTTAGGAGTATCGTGTTTGTTTGAGGACGACCAAAGGTTAAAGTGTGAGATTGTGATATGGATCTAATATACACTCTTTTTCACTACATTATGCCCACATCTAAGCTTCATATTAAGAAAAATTAGTTAAATACTTATGTTTTCTGCTTGATTACATGATATTTCAATTATACAAGGTGTTTTGTGTGATTTAGGTGAAAGGAGCCAATATAAGACTATATTAGAGCATAAGTGATCGATTTTCACAAAGCAAAGTCTAGGGCAAATCCGAAAGATTTCTGGGCTAGCTCTAGAGTGAGTGAGGGTAAAAAATATACACCCTCGAAAGTTCACAAACTGAATAAAAGAAATCCAGTACAAGCAATAGAAGCTTATGTTGCGAGTTCCAGGGCGAGTAGAGGAGGCTCACGACGCTAGCCAGATATGACAGAGAGGAACTTTTCCCTTTTCTCAGTATGAATTGAAGGAGTATTTTTGGTATTTTTAAATATTAGAAATACCCTCTTAGGTCATTTTAGCACAAGTTTGGAGGAGAAGAAAAGAAGAGAAAGCTAGAAGATCATAGGGTTCATCATAACTCTTACGATTACTGTAACGACCCAGACGAGGCTGTGATTGACACCCAAACTAACCCTCCGGTGGGAAAACCAAACAACCCAACCTAAATGTCAAACTTAAACAATTTAAAGAAAGATAAATAAAACTTCACTTAAGTCATAAATAAATCAAGGCCTATGTAAATAATAAAAGAATGTGCGAAAAACATTCATCTAAACATATCTCCAGAAACCTAAAGTCATCATCTAGAACTCTAAGTCAACATAGTCTAAGATATCCAACAATGTATAACAGTAATAAGATAAAAAGTTCTATTGTCCGGAAGAAGGACAACAACTCGTGGAGGATCCATGGTAGCCTGCGAAGTAGTGCTCACCCTTGGATCTGCAATCGGTCTCTCTACTCTAGCCAAGGTTTTGTCTTAGCCTCTAGAACACAGTCTGCACTCAACAAGAGAAGAGCACAAGGTAGTATCGGTACAACACCCTATGTACTTATAGGTATCACAGGCCGACCCAATAATATAACATAAAGCAGTAAAACACATAACAAGTGACAGGACTCCAATACTTAGCATATAAGCAACCAGTAGATAAGTTTCAAGTCAATTCAATAGAAACTAATTCAAATTCACAATTCATAGAATAGTACCACAAGAGGTAAAAGGAGTAATCACACTCAGCAACTATCTCGCTTATTACTATATCCATCAATCTCTGCTCATAGAGTCTATATTTCTAGTCTAACCTTAGTACTCAATCCACTCATCATAGTAAGCAACATAACAATATAAATCAAGGTAAAATGGTGTACACACATGCTATGGGTCTTATTTTTGTCTACTAGCCATGACATGCAGGAGACCCAAGATATCCATGTACCATACCAGTGTGGTATCCACTCCATGTCAAATGTATCAAAAGCAATATCTATATAGCTAGGTTCTCAGACCCATATTCTCAAAAAGATACTCAGTGTATAAGACACTATTTATACTTAGTCATTTCAGCTCACTTATCACTTCTTGTTCATTTAGCCTATCCATACGAGAACAATAGGGAAAACATATATAATATAACCACGTCCAAAGACCAATCACAAGTTATATAATTTCACTACAAACATGCAACAAGGTGAGTCTTACCTTTAAAATTCAAACTATAACCTACCTCAAGTGAAGATATAACACCCGCAAGCTAATCCATCACTGCCTTGTCCTTTCTTAACTCTCTGGAATGCACAAGGTCTAAAAATAACAATAATATAAGAGTAATTAGCCAATTATCCTTCATTTCAGGCTTTGGAAATTCAACTCATCAATTCTACCCCTTTAAACGAGGTTTCTAGCATTCCCCAAGGGTTAATAAAGTACTAATTAGACCCATTACATTCATAGGATCAAGAATCAAAGGTTTCTAATCAAGTTCATAGCTTTTCCACCATTTTTAAGCCTAAAGGTTTCACCTTAATGAAACCCAAGGTTCCCTACTAGTCTTAAACATGTTAAGAACTAATATTTTCATGTTAGAACTCATAAAAACACAACTTATGATCAATTCTAGGTAATTTTGCACCTACCCATAGGGTTCTTCCCTAAGTTCATGCTTCTAAGGCTTAATTGCAAGAAATCCACCATTAATTCTTTTCCCCAATGTCTAAGGAAGATAATTAATCAATTAATTAATTAAGGGTTCTACGGATTACTTATCTCAAGCGATGGAGGTTGCCCTAGTTTTCTTGGAGAAACCACTTTTGAGAGCTCTAGAACAAAGTTGAGTTATGAGGGAAATAACTTAGAAAACAGCAGAACTCCTATGTATATTGCCACACAATCTTATCGCGATGGACGACTCTCCATTGCTTTGGATTATTGCAATGAGGACCGCTCATCATGATGGATCATCACGATGGGGCGTCCTTCCATCACGACGTAGGCAATTTCCAGAACGTCACCATCTTTCTCCCAAACCCTATTTCATAACACACTTTATTTCATAGGCACCATGATTTTTTTCCAACATGACAACTATCATATCCGGAGTTCTATGACTCTAATTTTCTCCCCAAAACTTTCTATGGGATCCTACGGCAGTTGGACATCCATAAATAGACACCACACTACCACATGATATCACACAAAATACGAATTACTCCTAAGGCATAGAATACTATATTTTAGTTTTAGCTCACCCTAGCCCAAGATTTTCAATTATCACCTAGAGAATTTTCTATCCAGGTACTTTTGCCTTAATTCAGTGTAATGACGGAACATGTCATTACATTAGATATCAATTAAACAATTGTTTGTCCTCGAATGAAAATTGAGAAGAGAATAGGAAAACATAAAGATTACCTGAATTAGTAAACAAGTGAGTATACTTGTCCCGCATGTCTTCCTCAGTCTCCCAAGTGGCCTCTACAACATGATGGTTCTTCTACTGGACCTTCACAGAAGCAATTTCCTTGGTTCTCAATTTTCATCTCAATCAAGAATAGCAATCACCTATTCTTCATAAGAGAGTTCTCATTCAACATGACCGAATCCCAGCAATTGATGTAATTACCATCACTATGGTACTTCTTAAGCATCGACACATGGAATGCAGGATGAACTATCGACAGACTAGGTGGTAAAGCCAACCTATAAGACACTGGCCCTACCTTCTGAAGAATCTTGAAGGCCCAATATATCTCGAACTTAATTTGCCTCACCTTCTAAACCGCATAACACCCTTCATGGGTGAGACTTTGAGCAAAACTTGCCCACATTTCATAAAGTGCATATCTCTAACTTTCTTGTCTGCATACTCTTTCTGCCGGCTCTGAGCCTCTAAAAGTTTCCCTTGGATGAACTTCGCCCTTTCCATGGAGTCCCTTACCAAGTCCGTACCCAAAGGTTTCACTTCAGATGAATCAAACCAACCGATGAGAGATTTACACCTCATCCCATACAAAGCTTCAAATGGGGCCATGTCTATGCTGGAGTGGTAAATGTTGTTATCAGCAAACTCCACCAATGCTAGATACTGATCCCTTAACCTCGAATTCCATCACACATGCACGAAACATGTCCTCTAACACCTGAATTGTACGCTCGGACTGCTCGTCAGTCTGAGGGTGAAAGGTTATACTCAGGTCTAATCTTGTCCCCAATTCTTATTGCAACTTTTGCCAAAAATTAGAGGTGAATTAGGTTCCCCTATTCGAAATAATGGAGATAGGTAGCCTATGCAATCGAACAATCTCATTCAGATAAATCTTGGCCAGCTTAGCTGCATTATAAGTCACCTGCATAGGGATAAAGTGTGCAGATTTTGTCAACCTATCAATAATGATCCAAATCAAATCGTACTTTCCCAAAGTCTTGGGGAAGCCAACCACGAAATCCATGGCTATTCTTTCCCACTTCCGCTCAAGAATGGGCATTCTCTGAAGTGTAGCGCCAGGTTTTTGATGCTCATATTTTACTTACTGGTAGTTTTGGCACTTAGCCATGAAGTCCACTATATCCTTCTTCATTCTACCCCACCAATAGTGTTGCTTCAGGTCTCGATGCATCTTGGCACACCAGGATGTATGGAATACTTGGAACTGTGAGCCTCTGCAAGAATGGTGGGAATCAACTCCTCAACACGGGGAACACAAACTCGCCCTTTGATCCTTAAAAGACCTTTATCATCAATGATGGCTTCCTTGGCCTCACCCCACAATACCTTGTCATGAATCCTGCTTAAGTTCACATCATCAAACTACTTACCTTTGATTTGCTCAAGGAAAAAGGACATTGCCTCTGCACATGCCAGTAAGCCACCCCTTTCAAAAACTTCTAACCACATGAAGCTGAAAGCTAGAGCCTGAATATACCTATACAACAGTTGTCTAGCAATGTTCAAGCAAGCCAAGCTACCCATACTTTCAGTCTTCCTGCTAAGAACATCAGCTACCATATTAGCCTTACTCAGATGGTACAAAATGGTGATGTCGTAATCCTTAAGCAGTTCCATCTACCTCTATTTCCTCAGGCTCAAGTCATTCTGAGTGAAGACATGCTACAAACTACAGTGGTCTGTGAATACTTCACATCAGACTCCATACAAATAGTGCCTCCAAATCTGGAGAGCGAATATCACTGCAGCCAAATCTAAGTTATGAGTAAGGTAGTTTTTCTCATGCACTTTGAGTTGTCTCAAATCATAAGAAATGATATTCCATTCCTGCATCAACACAACACCTAAACCAGACTGTGAGGCATCACAATAAACAATAAAGTCTTTACCTTTAACCGACAAGGTGAGGATGGGAGCTGTGGTCAACAAAGTCTTGAGCTTTTGAAAGCTCTCTTCACACTCTTCTGACCAAAAAATTGGCACATCCTTCTGAGTCAGGTGGGTAGCAATGGATGCAAAGTCCTTAATTAACAGTAGCTAGCCAACCCTACAAAACTATAGACTTCCATCATTGAACTGGGTTTAGCCTAATTCTTAGCTGCTTTTATTTTCTGTGGGTCTACCATCACCCCATCTGTCGAAACCACATGTCCTAGGAAGGACACAGAAGATAGCCAGAACTCACACTTTGAAAACTTTGCATATAATTCTTTCTCTTTCAGCAATCCCAACACAATTCTAAGATGATTCTCATGCTTCTTATCATCCCTAGTGTATACTAAAATATCATCGATGAAGATTATGACGAAGGAGTAAAGATAGGGCTTGAATACTTTATTCATCAAGACCATGAAAGTAGATGGGGTGTTGGTCAGCCCAAATGACATAATTAAAAAATCATAGTGCTTATATTAGGTCTGAAATGTAGTCTTAAGAATATCTGAAGGTCGGATTTTCACCTGATGGTAATATACCAAGAGTCAATCTGAGAGAATACCAAAGCCCCTTATAACTAATCGAATAGGTCATCAATACAAGGGAGAGGGTACTGGTTATGTATAGTAACTTTATTTAGCCGTCTATAATCTATACACATGCGTAGACTATCATATTTCTTTTTAACAAAGAAAATTGAAGCACCCTATCAAGAGGCACTCGAATGAATGAAACCCTTACTCAACAGTTCCTAATACTGAACCTTAAGCTCTGTCAATTCAGCTAATACCATCCTATAGGGAGGAATAGAGATAGGACGTGTGTTCGGCTCTAAGTTAATGAAAAAATCAATATCCTGGTCAGGTGGATCTGCAGGAAATACCTCCTGGATCTTACTCACTACCAAAACTGACTCAATAGATGGGACTTCTAAACTGGTGTCCCGAAGATGAGCTAGGAAGGCTAAACATCCCCTCTTCATCAGACTCTAAGCACGAAGGAAGGACACAAATTTCATTGGAGTCAGACTATAATTATCCTCTAACTCTAACCTATCCAACCCAGGCATAGCCATAGCCACTGTCTTAGCATGACAATCTAAAATAACATGATGCAGAGACAACCAACTCATTCCCAGGATGACATCAAAGTCTACCATGTCAAGAATAACTAAATCAACTAAGGTCTCTCGCCCTACGAATATGACAAGACAAGCCCGAAAGACCCTATCCACCACTACAGAATCCTCGAGTTAAATAGATACAATTACAGGAAATTCAAAGGATTCACATAACATATCAAAGTTCTCAGCAAAACCAATAGACACATAAGAAAAGGTAGACCCATGGTCAAATAAAATTGAAGCCATACGATCACAGAAAAGAATAAATCCTGTGATCACCATATTTGAAACCTCTGCCTTTGGCCTACCCAGGAAAACATAAAAGTGATTCTTGTCTCCCGTTTATGAACTGCCCTTGTTGGGCTGATTACCTTCTCTACCACTACCCCAGTTGGGATAAGCGCCACCCCTACATGTAGTGTGACTAGCCTGCCCGCCCTGTGGACGGTCTCTGTCATAACTATTACCTCTACCAGTTGAAACCAAAGCTCTAGCAGCCTACTGCTGATATGACTACCAAAGCCAAGGACAATTCCTCCTCAAGTGACCAAGCTCACCATATTCTAAGCAGGTGCGATTAAAATTAGGTCGCTATACTGGAGCCTAATGAGCAATAAACCCCCAAAATCTGATGCAGGCTGACTGGTCCCTGATGGACCCTCAGCAGAAACTGGTGATGATGAATGAATGGGGTGCGCAGGATATCCCTGCAAACCCTGAGCTTTAGAAAACTAACCACTGTAACCACCTCTAGACCGAGGCTTCTTCGAAGCCATCCTTTCGTAACTCTCTTACCTTACCCCCTCAACATTCTTTACGAACTCAACAACCTCTTGAAATGACTTACCCAAAGATACTACCTGCAAAGCAACAATCTATAACCCTGTATTCCGACCATTATAAAGTGGCGGATCCGCTCTTCCTCTATATTAATCAGTTGAGAAAAATAATGAGCTAAGGCATGGAAACGAGTCTCATAAGCAGCCACAGACAAAATACCTTTGTTATTATTTGCGAACTCATCTTTCTTTCTGTCCCTTAGAGTTCGAGGAACATACCTCTCTAGAAAGACCTGATAGAAGTGACTCCAGGTCACGGAGAGTGCTCTAATAGGCCTGCACTCCACAAATGCCCTCCACTACATCTTTGGTTCCTCTTGAAACTGAAATGAAATGAAATCCACACCGTGCCTGTCCACAATACCCCTTATATGCAGTCTCTCCTGGCATTCTATGATGAACTCAAAAGAGTTCTCAAATTCTAGTCCATGAAACACAAAAGGCCTCATCTTCACAAATGTATAGAAGAACTCATGTTCACCATATGTCATCATCGGGCCTATCACCGATTGTGGAAATATACATGTCTTAGAAGCAGCATCTAACCATGGTGCCACAACTGTAGCATGTTTCATAATCCAGAACTATAAGTCAACATAGTCTAAGATATCCAACAATGTCTAAAAGAAATAAGATAAAGAGTTATATTGTTTGGAGGAAGGACAATACCTCGTGGAGGATCCATGACAGCCTGAGAAGTAGTGCTCACCCTTGGATCAACAATCGGTCTCTCTACTATAGCCAAGGTTGTATCTCAACCTCTCAAACACGGTCTGCACTCAACAAAAGAAGAGCACAAGGTAGTATCAATACAACACACTATGTACTAGTAGACATCATAGGCCGACCCAACAATATAACATGAAGCAGTAAAACACATAACAAGTGACAGGACTCCAACACTTAGCATATAAGCAACCAGTAGATAATCTTTCAAGTCAATTCAGTAGAAACCAATTCAAATTCACAATTCATAGAATAGTATCACAAGAGGTAAAAGGAGTAATCACACTCAACAACTATCTTGCTTATCACTATATCCATCAATCTCTGCTCATAGAGTTTGTATTTCTGGTCTCACCTTATTACTTAATCCACTCATCATAGTAAGCAACAAAATAATATAAATCAAGGTAAAATGGTGTACATACATGATATGGGTCTTATTTATGTCCATTAGTCATGACCTGCAGGGGACCGTAGGTGTCCATGTACCAACCCAGCATGGTATCCTCTCCATATCAAATGTATCAATGATAACATCTATATAACTAGGTTCTCACACCCATATTCTCATGAAGAAACTCAGTGCCAAAGACACTATCCATACTTAGTCAGTTCAACTTACTTATCACTTCCTATTCATTTAGTCTATTCATACAAGCACAACAGGTAAAATCACATATAATTCAACCATGTTCGAAGACCAATTACTAGTTACACAATTTCACTACAAACATGTAATAAAGTGAGTCAACTCCAATTCAAACCATAACCTACCTCGAGTGAAGATACAACACTCGCAAGCTAGTTCACCATTGCCTTGTCCTTTCTTAACTCTTCAGAATGCATAAGGTCTAGAAATAGCAACAATATTAGAGTAATTAGCCAATTACCCTTCATTTCAGACTTTGGGAATCAAACCTAATCATTCTACCCATTAAATGAGGGTTTCCACATTCCCCAAGGGTTAATTAATTATTAATTAGACCCATTACATTCATAGGATCAAGAATCCAAGGTTTCTAATCAAGTTCATAGCTTTTCAACCATTTTAAGCCTAAATGTTTCACCTTTATGGAACCCAAGGTTCTCCACTAGTCTTAATCATGTTGAAAACTAGTAATTTCATGCTAGAACTCATAAAAATACAACTTAAGATTAGTTCTAGGTGATTTTGCACCTACCCATAGTGTTCTTCCTCAAGTTCATGCTTCTAGGGATTAATTGCAAGAAATTCACCATTATTTCTTCCCCCAAGGTCTAAGAAAGATAATTAATCAATAAATTAAGAGTTATATGGATTACTTACCTCAAGCGATAGAGTTTGGCCCAAGCTGCCAGGCCAGGCCAATGCGTATATGGGCAGGACACTACGCACGCGTCCTGGCACCGCGCATGCAAAGGGTAAGGGGAGGCGAGGCCTGACACCTCTATATCATGTACGCGGGCATTGCATAGGCAGCCAAGGCCACATAGGCAAAGGTAAAAAGCAGTATGGCCAGTGCCTTTTCTTTGTGTACACGGCCAACCCCTCGCGTAGGCGAAGGGTTGGCTACTGCTGCAGCACAACCAGCCAACAACAACTTTTGGTAACTTAAAATGTCATCGAATGGACCTTGGGATTCATCCGGGGTCCCGCAGATGCAAACAAACTATGCTACCCTACCAAAAATGACATTCTAGACTCAACAAAACTGATAAACTTCCTTATGGAGATTGTTTGAAATAAAAGTGGGCCCACGCCCAAAGACTAACTTTTATCAAAATGGAACCCAATAGCCCAAAACAAGTTTGAAAGCCTCAGGACCCAAACCAAAGGTCTCTCTAGCCCAAAGTCAATGTTCCAGATCTAACAATACTGATGAAATTCCCAACCGAGGCTGCTTTCTCCGAATGTTGACCAAAGTCAACTCTACCAGCCTTAAGAGTTGCAAAATAGGGAAATGTGCTTAAAACACAAATGAACATCCCAGGAACGTTAGTCCCAGCAAGTCATAAATGACCTGTAACCGGTGTGCAAAAGCTCGATCTGTAGAAAAAGCACAAAAATCAAGAAAATGACCTAGAGGGTCATTACAACATCTACTACTAAAAGAACTCTTATCCTCAAAAGTTAAAGAAAGAAAGATACCTAAAGGATAAAAAAGGTGAGGATAGCAGGTCCACAGGTCAGTCTCGATCTCCCAAGTAGCCTCCTCGACAGGATGATGCCGCCACAGAACCTTAACTGACAGAATTTCCTTGGAGCTCATTTTCCTAACCTACCTGTCCAAAATAGCAACTGGCTCCTCCTTAAAGGCTAGAGACTCATCCAACTGAACTAAATCCTACTGGAGCATGTGAGACTCATTCAGAATATACCACCGCAACATAAAAACGTGAAAAATAGGATAAACACAGAAAAGAGTAGGAGGCAGGGCCAACTCATAAGCAACCTCCACAATGCAATAAAAGATCTCAAATGACCCAATGAATCTAGGATTGAGCTTACCCTTCCTCCCGAACCTCATTGCGCCCTTCATGGGCGACACCCAAAGGAACACACGGTCACCAGCCATGAACTCTAACTCTGAAACCCTCTAGTTAGCATAACTCTTCTTCCTACTCTGGGTAGTACAAAGCCTCTCCTGAATAACCCAAACTATATCCATGGAATCACGAAGCAATTCAGTACCCCATGACCTAACCTCGAAGGCATCAAACTAATCCATCGGAGTCCTATGCCGTCTACCATATAAAGCCTCAAATGGAGCCATTTGGATGCTGGAATGATAACTATTATTATATGCAAAGTCTACCAAGGCTAAGAAATGGTCCTACTAACCTCGAAAATCAATAACATATGCCTACAACATATCCTCCAGAACCTGAATAGTAAGCTTCGACTAACCATCAGTCTGAGGATGAAAAACAGTGTTAAGCTCCACTCTAGTACCTAACTCTCTCTGAATAGAATTCCAGAAACATAAAGTGAACTGAGTACCACGGTCAGAAATGATAGAAACTGGCACCCCATGCAAGCAGACAATCTCATGGATGTAGATCTGAGCCGACCTCTTAGAACTATAGAAAGTCTGAACCGGCAAAAAGTGAGCAGACTTTGTCAACCTATCCATGATTATCCAAATAGCATTAAATCTCTGCAAAGTGCATGGCAAACCGACTACAAAGTCTATATCTATCCGCTCCCATTTCCACTCCGGATGGGTAGCCTATGAGTCAAACCACCTGGTCTATGGTGCTCAAACTTCACCTGCTGATAGTTCAAACACCTAGATATGAAGTTTAAGATATCCCTCTTCATCCCACACCACCAGTAGTGCTGCCTCAAGTCACGATACATCTTAGCTACCCCATGATGGATGGAATACATAGAACAATGAGCCTCTTCCAAGATCAACCAGACCAGGTCACCATCTCTAGGAACGCAAATATGACCCCCAATCCTCAGAATATCCTTCGAATCTAAAGTCGCCTTTCTAGACTCACCGCTCAATACCTTATCCAGAATGATCCTCAACCTCGCATCATCAAACTGCTGTGCCCGAATCTACTCTAACAAGGAAGATCTAGCCTCAACATAAGCAAGAATATGTCCCGACTCAGAAATATCAAGTCTAACCAACCTGTTGGCCAAAGATTGGATATCCAAGGCTAAAGGTCGCTCCTCCGCTGCTAAGAATGCCAAGCAACCCATAAGACATAAGAAAGGAAATTAGGTACAGGGATTCACCTAAATATAGTTATCAACTAATAGAGCCGTAACCCAACATATGGTGAAGATAATAACAATAATAAGGCAAAGGCACTCCAAGTACACATAAGCAAATAAAATGCATCGAGAGATGATATGATGCAGAATGTGGCCAATGCAATATGTGTCCAAAGTTTTACACCAAACATACAATAAGTAAACATGAGTCCAAAATCTTACATCAGAATGCAGTAAGTAAACATAAGTCCAGAATCTTACATTGGACATGCAGTAAGTAAAAATGAGTCCAGAATTTTACATCGGACATGCAATAAGTAAAAATGTCCTCCACGAAGTGCCAAATTATAAAAAATAAGGTGTTTAGTACTTAAATCCAAAATCAGTGGTAAGGTAGTGAAAATCCTTCTTAAAACCCTTGAAATATGAAATAATAACGAAAACCATCCCTTTTAACCCAAAAAGCAAACCATTCTTTCTTAGGAAAATCAATTTATATGCCAAGTCCACGAATGTAGAAATGAGAGTAAGAGGTACATCACTCAAGCAAAGACAAAGATATAACACCAAAGGTGGGGCCAAAGCACCCCCAAACAAGGTACTCACCTGGAACTCCGTCCAGTCCAAAGCTATGGCCTCGGGCCCATAGTTACACAAATCTAATGGTAAATAACGATGGAAAAGAATGGAAATACAAAACAAACAAATAAAATAAGGCATCTACCTACCTCTAAAACCTCCTAAAGCTACTCTAAGGATTCTAGGCTAGCCACGACAATTCTACAAGCCCCTAAGCTAAGGATAACATGGTAGTACTATTCTACAGTCCCGAAAATGACCAAAAATAAGCAGAAAATATGATTTAAGCCTAATTCTAACCTAAAACAAGCCTAACGTTCATGCAACTCATAACATATAAAGTTTAACTAAGCCAGGTCTAAAATAAATAAATCGTAATCTACCTCGGGGCCAAACTGCAAGCATGAACCATCACTAATGTTCCTTCCCCTTCTGAATAGCCTCAAAATACTACCACACTATCAGAAACATAAACTAGGTATCAAGATAAGAAAAATGACACCCATATTGCTATACAAAATTTTGGGCCAAAAATCGGGTCAAAAAATGACCCTCGAGGCCCATCCAATGAAATAGAATTTTTTTTACAATTATGTTTGCAGCGGGTTTAAAAACCCATGTTCAAAATTTAAGCATGAATGAGACTCGTTTTGGGCCCCAAAATAGCCTCAAAGTCCACTTGATCAAGGGAGATTTACAAGGAATTAAATGGAATTAATCGGAATATAACATGAATTTAAAGACGGGAAGGGGAAGAGAATCAAAGCAAACTTCCCAAAACAATAGGAGATGAAAAATGAGGGTTGAACCAGCTTTTGAGCTCAACTCTAATGGAAGTTTTCGAAAATAAGGAGATGAAAATGAAGTTGATCATTATTTAAACTGCTAGGCTAGGCCTATGCATATGCAGGCAGGCCACCACACATGTATCCTGGCACCGCGCACGCGAACGACAAGGGGAGGCAGGGCCTGGCGCCTTTACAACATGCACGTGGGCTGACCATCGCGTATATGAGCATCGTGTAGGCGACCAAGGCCACACGTAGGCGAAGGTCAAAGGTAGCATGCCCAATGCTTTTTATTTGCGTACGCAGCCAACCTCCTGCGTAGGCGAAGGGTTGGTTACTTCTACAATAGAAACCAGCCAATAACAACTTTTGGCAACTTAAAAAGTCATCGGATGGACCCTCGGGATTCATCCGGGGTCCCACAGATACAAGTAAACTATTCTACCCTACAAAAATGGTATTCCAGACTTAACAGAACCAACAAAATTTCCAATGGAGATCATTTTAACAAAAAGTCGGCCCCATGCCCAAAAATTAACTTTTACCAAAATGGAACCCAATAGCCCAAAACTAGTTCAGAAGCCTCAGGACCTAAACCAAAGGTCTCTCTAGCGTAAAGTCAATGTTTTGGAGCTAACAGCACTGACAGAATTCCTATCTGAGGCCATCTTCTTTAAATGTTGACAAAAGTCAACTCTACCAGCCTTAAGAGCTGCAAAATAGGAAAATGAGCTTAAAACACAAACAAACTGCTTAAGAACTAAACTGTCAGTCATGACAAGTCATAAATGACTTGTAGACGCTGTGGGAAAGCTCAAAATACAGGAAAAGCACAAAAATCTAGAAATTAACCTAGAGGGTCATTACATATTACTTTATCAGTAGTAGAATAAACTACACCAAAACAACTCCTTAAATATATAACACTTAGTTTCACCATCTTAGTAGTAGAATTGTTTAGCTTGTCAGCAATTAAGTCCATAAGGGATTGAAAATACGTGATTGCTTATAATAATTATATTACTTGCAACCATATACACTTATGTGTGTAATGACCCTCTAGGTCATTTTCCTATTTTTGTCCTTTTTCTATATTCCGAGCTTTCCCATAGGGGCCACAGGTCATTTATGACTTGCCGAGACTGACAATTTGGTTCCCGAGCAGTTCATTTATGACTTAAGCCTATTTTCCTATTTTGAAACTCTTAAAGTTGAAAGAGTTAACTTTGGTCAATATTCAAAGAAGATGACCCCAGATGGAAATTCTGTTACTGCTATTAGCTCTAAAATGTAAACTTTGGGCTAGAGGGACCTTTGGTTTGAGTCTCAAGGCTTCCGAACTCATTTTGGGATATTGAGTTCCTTTTGGTGAAAAGTTAATTTTTGAGCATGGGGCCCACTTTCTGTTAAATCTACCTCTATTGAGATTTTCATCAATTCTGTTGAGTCCAAATTATCATTTTTGGTAGGGTAGCATGTTTGGTTTGTGTCCACGGGGTTCTGGATGAATCCCAAGGGTCCATCCGAACATGTAAACTTAGCTAAAAGTTTCTGGTATGGTTGGTTCTAGTGTTTCCGATTTTGCATCCCCTGTGTTGCATTTGTGGACACTGCAATTACGAACAATCCTTTGCTTTTGCGGAGGTGCATCTGTCCGGGAAACTCAGCTTTTGTGGAGTTTCTATTGCTTTTGCGATGTTCACATTTGTGGAGATTTCCCCGCTTTTGCAGAGGCACATGTGAACAGTGACCTCCATATTTGCGATGAAAATCTCCATTTTTATGGAGATAGCTGTTATTAAAACTCCTTATTCATTTTTAAAACATTCCAAACCAAAATCCTCCATTTTCTTTGAGCTCCAAGTATCAAAATTTAGTGTCGGACTAATTTAGGCTGGTTGGGTGATTATTTTCTGGTACGTGGTCGATTCCCATCTTCGAATTGTAAGTTTTCTGGCCCTTAATTACGTCAAATTTGTTAGTTAATTCTTGAATTGTTCTTTGGGTTTGGGGGCTAGTTTGGGCTTGTTTTTTAGCCTAATTTTGCCCAATAAATTGAGCATGTAATCCTTTTCCCACGAGGGACATTTTCCCTAGTTTTATTTTTGAAATTCACATGTGGGCCCCACTGGTGATTTTTCACCCGATTTTTGACCTGAATTGATAAATCATAATATGGGTATCATTGTTCATATTTTAATAATTAGATTATCGATATGATAGCGTGGCAGCAGTCGGAGGCTTCTCAGAAAGGAAAATCTCCGGTCTTGTGGGGGCAAGCACATGTGATCGGCTTCCAGGTAGGCTATGGCTTAATTACTCCTAGACTTAGCTCGTATAAGATGATGGTATGGGTTGTGCTAATTGTTGGTGGGAATTTATGGACTGGATAGTGATTCCTTAGGGATTTTGATTCTCGTAGTCGACTTGGTGCTTTAGCTTAGAATCGGGGATGGGGATCCTTAGTATTACCTTGCTTGTACCTGTAGGCCTTAGCGTAGCCGGTGTAGTGCCTTTAGGTTTGTTTAGTTATATGCATACCCTTGCTTGCCTTAGCTTAGTTAGTCGACCTTGGGGTATTGGGGTGGTTAACTTAGATATCTGTAGTATGGAATTCCTGGTAGTTCTCATGATAAGATTAGAAGCTTGTTTAACATTTTCGCTTAATCGTTCTGCTTTCATATTGTTATTCATAATTATGTATTTATGGGCACAAGTCTATATGTGTTGGATTTTCCTGGACCCCAGGTTAGTTTACTTATTTTCCTTAACTCTCTTTTGGTTCGTTTAGCCAGTTCAGTATGAATTACCAGCGTTAGTTAGATTTGGGGTAGTTGTTGCCTTAGAGTAAGTTTGTGAATGAGGTTGTTAGGAGCTCGGTGCTTTTAGGTGCCATTTCCTGGGAATGCTGACCTCTCCCTTAACTTGTGGACTTATTTGCTTTAGTATGAATTGAGTAGACATGATTCTTCTTCTATGATCTTGTATTATGGTTATTTCTTCATGGCATATGAAAATTTGATTTAAAAACACCATTTTCAATTTTAGAAATGGATTTTTAAGAACAATGTTGGTACTTGACTTTCTTACGAGAAAACTTGGTATATTTTATGAAATATTGATTTGAGATAAACTTGCATGCCCGAGGTAAAGTGTTCTGGGTGGTTTTACTGGTATTTTTAAACTTACATGCCCAAGGGAAAGTGTTCTTGGTGGTTTTACTTGTATTTTTGAACTTCCATGCCCGAGGAAAAGTGTTCCGGGTGGTTTTACTATTATTTTTTTAAACTTGCATGCCCAAGGGAAACTGTTCCAGGTGGTTTTACTGATTATCATCATGGCATAATTATTTAGATATGGTTCAGAATTTGTATATGGATTTTGTGAGTCTCCCATGGGTCCTGCCTTTGCAAGCTATGGTTGAAGGAGAAGTATACAATACTATTGGCACTTGACACGAATCATATGGCATATCATGGCACGATTCCACATGCATTACCCCATTAGGTTGATTGTTAGTCATCATTGTCTGTTGTTTGTACCCTCTGTACTTATGAGGGGTCCGACTGGGTCTATTGGTTGCTAGTTGTACCTTCTGGGTTTATGGGGTCCGGTTAGGTTATTCTCTGATTTTGTGTACCTTTTGATCTTATGGGGGTTCGGTTAGGTTATAGCTAGAATGTTTTACTTCACTTTTCTTCACAGTTCCTTACTTTCCATGTTGTACGCATTGCTCAGCTCATTATTTTCTGCCTCGTTATTTCTAGCTATGACTTGTGTCCTTACATTGACTCCCTCCACTTCTCTTTTAGTTTATTCGCACTTTCTATGCTTTTATCTTATTTGAGCTTAGCCGGCCTATGATGCCTACTGGGTACCGCGTATTTTCGTACTCATGCTACACTTCTGCATCTTTTTCCCTGATGCAGATCCTAGCATGAGTTATTGCCACTGACGTTGTCCTGGTGTAGAGTTACTGATTCAGAGATCCAGGGTGAGCTTCTGGCGTTTGGAGTTGACGTATCTCTTTCTACTTTAGGATTAGTCCACTTTGTATATCCAGAGACTATTATGTATTTTTGTATCTATCTAGTACTCGTTATACCAAGTTTTGGGGTTCTCTTTTATTTCTTGCTTCTTCTTTCCGCTTTATTCTGTCTTTTGCTTATGTTTTCTTTGTCGTGCATCTGCCGATTTCACTTGTATGTCATCTTTCGTATGAACCCGCTACCTGCTATTCCGGGCTAAGGGTTTCAGCTACCTACTGGTAGGATATAGTAGATGCCATCACAACTTGAGAAATTGAGTCGTGGCAGATTGGTATCAGAGCGCTAGGTTGGTATCGTTGGTACAAGAGCAAGTGCCTAGTAGAGTCTCAAAGATCGGTACGATGACGTCCATATCCTATCTTTGGGAGGCTACATGGCATTCTTAGGAAATATTCCATCCTTTGATTCTCTATCGTACGTTTCTGACTTTTATCAAATTCTAAATAATGTTTGTTCCATTCTTTCTTAGATGGTTAGGATGAGAGCCACATCGGCCGAGGGCAAGGCCCTCGTGCCGATAGCTAGGTCCCCAGCCTAGGGCAGAGGTAGAGGTTGACCCCAAGGTTGAGGTTGGGCTCGAGCGACAGCACTAGCTCAGGGCCAGGCCAGAGAGCCGTCACTTGAGCCCACATATGATCAGGAGCCTGAGATTGCTCCACAATTAGTGCCAAGGGATTCTTCTCTGCAGCAGCCAGTGAGGCAGGGGCTGATAACAATCAAGTAACACTCTCCATACGGAGGTGATAACGATTGTCAGAGAAAAATAAAATTTATATTCCCAATGGGAATCGGGGTCAATCCCATAGAGAAATGGTAGAGTTGCCTATAAGATTGTCGTATATCAATCACTAATAGAGTAATCGTTCAAACAACAAGAAAAGTAAAAAAGGGGGGAAATCTGCGAATTGGGAATTTGTCACAATCGCAATTCAACTAAAGACTTAAAGTAGAAAAAATGGATTTGTAGTCAAGAGAGAAGATGACTAGGGGTATGTTTCTGATGGGGCTTAAACAAGGGCTAAGGTACTTGCTTAATTGTGCAAATTCTTAATAAAAATCATATGGGTAACATTGCTTTTAGTTATGAATGTTAATCTTTCAATCTAACAAATATATTTTCGATGATCTTTGTTCAAGCACCATTGTTTCAACATTAACCAACCAATACAAGCTTGGGTAAGTCACACTATCTCTAGTTTAGACTCTTAAATGGGTGTTTGCTTGGGTAAGTCACACTATCTCTAGCTTAGACTCTTAAATGGGTGTTTTTCGGCAAATTGAGTTATTTCTAGCCTCAATCTAAATGGAAATCTCAAGTACCCATTAGTGAATTCTCATCCGAAATTATGAACATCTTTCTCAAGTAAGAACACAATCAAGTATTTTCAATCAATGTTTGCAACCATTAATTTAAGAGTTAATACATGGAGAATTCGCTAGATCCATATCAATTTAGCAATTATAGGCACAATTAAACAAGACCCATACCCAAATTCAAACACTCATCATAAACACACCCCTAGACAAGGAAACTAGCCACTCATGCTAAAGGAATAAGAGGTAATTCCAAATGGATAATTCAAATTCCTTTTCATTAATGGAGATAATTTCCAATATCCTTTGGTTATGAAAGAAAGGCTTTATCCCTAGCTTTAAGGTCTCTATCAAGCACTTTTCTAAAGCTATTTGAAAGCCCTCATATTTAACTCGCTGCCTGATCCACATGAAGTAGAAAGCCTCATATCAATCCATCTCCATAGGAGACAATATGAGCAAAAGACAGGAATCCCTTTGGAATATTCTATTCTTGTAGCAGTCACTGCTTCGGATCCTGCTCCTCTACAATTTTTGGCCCCATATTCTGGGTGTACCATGGGGGAATATTTCCACGATAATGGAGTGCACGCATTAATAATCTATGATGATCTTAGTAAACAGGCGGTAGCATATCGACAAATGTCATTATTGTTACGCCGACCACCAGGTCGTGAGGCTTTCCCAGGGGATGTTTTCTATTTACATTCCCGTCTTTTAGAAAGAGCAGCTAAATTATCGGACCAGACAGGCGCAAGTAGCTTGACCTCCTTACCCGTCATTAAAACACAAGCTGGAAACGTATAGGCCAGCTTAATTGTACAATACTGGTGAATCCAAGGTTGAAGATGGAAAGAATGGAGTAAAACCCTCTATCTTTCCTTGGGAGAGAAAACTTATTCAATACTATTCAAAAACTATCAAAAACTGTCAAAAACTATTGAGTACAATGCCCAAATTGGGTTTTAGAAAGTTCCTAAATCATCGCATAAAAGTGGACAAAAATGCCCCTCAGGAGACATGCAGCAGGATGTGTGATTGCACGTCTCATTGTGTGCATCACACATCTCTATCCAAGTAGACCAGTGACTTTGCTTGATCTTCGAGTGTCATGCGAAAGGGAGGTGCAGACTGCACAAGGCATTGTCGCACCACATAGCGGCCGCACCTCTCAGCAGAATCTTCTTTTGATTTTAAACTCCGTGCGAAGAGAGGTGCGGACTGCACCAAGGGTTGTGCACATCACATGAAAGCCGCACCTCTCGGCAGATTCTTTATCTCTTTTGCTCATCTTCACACTTAAACTCTTTTCAAGCTCTTTTGGGTCCATTTCCTTGTTTTCCACTTCTGACCAAGAGTACCTGCATTCATATCACTAAAGGCCATAAGAACCTCTAAATCTCATCAAAACATAGCAATAATTCATGAATAAAGGCTCAATAAGTTGGTAGATTACCGACTTATCAGGCCCCCAAACTTGAACTATTGCTTGTCCTCAAGCAAGTTACTCATAAAGTAAGGAATGAATTATGCTCTAGAACACATGGGTTGCACTCAAGATTACTCTAATCTAAAAAAAAACTAAGAAAAATAACAAGCAAAAAGACTCAACTACAATGATCATCTCAATTTTGACCACCACATTCTCAAGGCAATTGATCATTTCAAAAACATTCATCAAAAGTGTCACTCCCCAAACAAGGGGAGGCGGGACCGGCACCCAGAGCCCTAAAAGGCCGAGGGCACCAAAATATAGTGTATCTCTATTGAACCTGCTGGGAGTATGAGATCAACAAGGTCTCTAAGTATAGCAATTAGAAACACTGATAGATCAACAATAGGTAAACAACTCTAGGCCGACAAGGCTAATATCATAGTAGATAGCTAATAACAAGGCCGGCAAAGCCATACCCAACACTGATGTACATATACACGTCTACAAGCCTCTATGAGTAAGTAAAACATCTCATTTCTAGGACATGGCCCTGGACTACCCATAAACTGTAAATATACATAACCTGGTCAAAATATAAGCTAGACCTCTGGCTTGTCAGCTCCAGGAAGAATGGAGCTTACCAAAATGGCTGAACTTTGCAGCTCCTTCTGAAGAGGTCTGTTTGGGTTTCTATCTGGACCTGCAGGCATGAATGCAGCACCCCCCAGGCAATGGGGATGTCAGTACGAAAATAATGTACTGGTATGTAAGGTAGAAACAAAATAGTAAGTTGCAAGCACTAAATCTGAACAAAATATAATATGAAACTTGTAAATTATAATCGTTAAGACTCGTTTTGCTCTTTTCTCCTTCATTGTTTTCAGAACAAAACACATGCCGTAACTCACACCTCAACTCACTCTTTATAACACACGCTGAACCACAATAGCACCTCAGTGCACCCTATATATAATAGCCTCAATATGGAAGTAGCGCCTCAGCGCACACTATGTATATAATAGCCTCAATATGGTAGTAGCACCTCGGTGCACACTATGTATATGATGGCCTTAATATGGCAGTAGAATCTTGGTGCAACTATGTATATAATAGCCTCAATATAGCAGTAGCGCCTCGGCGCACACTAACATGCAACCCACGCATATTAAGCGTATTACTAGGTTGACCTACAAAGTTATTCTTGTTAGTTATGAAGGTTCATTTAGATAAATTCTTTAGACTTGACTTAATAGGTGTTGGAATCAACATACCAAACACATGTGAATGGGGAATTGACTTTTTAACCTTCCTTTTATACTTTCTAAAGCATGATTAGGGATCACAATATAAATAAGAAACTCGACAAAAGGATAACTAACGTTTCGTGGAAAAAGAATCAGATTTTTATAAGAAGCTGACTTGAATCACCATAATGTATCACTTGGTTCCTTAAGACTTGTTAAGTTACCAAGTCATCTCTCTTACAACAAAATACTTAAATTCCTTCTTTCAGAGATTTAGAGTTCCATTTCTAGATTCATGCCGATAAGGAATAAATAAGCCTTAACATACCTCGTTCCTTCCGAAGATTGCGCTTACCACAACTTGGCCTTTCATTTATTAAGTTAATATACAACACAAGGGTATAATGAAGCAAATATTAGCTCTTAAACCTAATGAAACTTTTCCAAAACAGTAGCTAAACATTTCCTGGGCAGATTTACGTATTGGCATTAATTAAAGGGTGTATCATCACACCTTTCTCCCCCATTTCAATACACATCACACACATACCAACCTACTGACTCCAACCATACAAAACACAATAAACATCCCCTACACAACTCACCATACCGAAATACAATAGCAACACATTGAACCCACGGCTTCCGATCACCGTCCCGTGAGTCCTTAACAACAATCCAACAACATTTGTCCATCCAAACTTCAATCTTAAAAGATGATTATGGGCAGAGTACTTACCACACTTGAAGGGGTATTTTTATCTTCTTTTTAATGATGCCTTGCAAAGCTTAAGTACCCCCTACACATACACCAACAAGAGAAGACGAAATCTCTTAATTGTTACACAATTTATAAGTGTCCAACCTTAAGGAAGGGGATGCCATAGTTCATGTATTTCTTACCATAGGATATCCTAGATATATGTAGTAGATTAGTACCAAGATAATAAATTGTTTAACTCACCTTAAGCTTGAATTAATCTTGATCTTCTTAGAACCCTAAAGGGAAAGAGGGGCTGCCAAGAGGAAAGAAGATAAAAGAGAGTTCTAGTAAACATTTTCCAGCTTTTTGTGATCAATATTGATCAACAAAAGGTCTGTATAAGGGGGGCCTCTTTGGCCGACTTTTTGAGTATATTTGGGCCAAAATGGGTCAAGAAACTTGGGCCAAAATTATCCTTTGCTTGGGCCTCAAAAGGGTTAAGTTTTGTGGCTGATTTTGGGCTTCTCTTGGGTCAAAATGTGGTCAACATTGGTGGCTACCTTTTGTAGTTGTTTGGGCCAGATTTGGTTGAACTTTGATGGGCCAACTTTAAGCTTCATTTGGGCTACCATAAGGTCTAATAATCCATGGTGTTGCTGCCCATAATAGGAACTTGGAACTTAGTTCGTTAGCGTAGGTAGGTGACGCACCTACTTGTCACCTATGAGCTTAGATAAGTGGAGCAAGCACCTCACTTGTTTTATCTCATTTTCAAAACCCTCATCCTTATACTTTAACTTAACACTTATATACATTTGGCCATTTCAAATTCTAGGCCAAAGTACCACTTCACAATCTCGAGCTCAAGTACCTTTGTCGATATTAACTTAGTCATATAGGTTTTGAAAGGTACGGGGTGTTAAATCCTTCCCCCCCTTAGAATCATTCGTCCTCGAATGAGGGTAATGCATATGGAGCTCTAGTCTTTTAGGATTTTTTTGAAATTTTGGCAGTGTTTTCTTTATAATTGGGACTATCCAAAAACCTGAAACTCAGCAAAAGTCAAGCACAATTTCTCATAGGGCGATACAATGATATACAATTAAATGCAATCATTTGCACATGTTCAAACCTGATCATATTTGCACAGTAGGAAAAATATCAAGAACATAAGGATATAACTTACCTCTATACTATCTTCAGGTCGTAAATAACTGAGGATACGTTTTCCTCATTTCTTCCTCGGGTTCCCACGTTATTTCCTCGATATTATTATTTCTCCACAACACCTTTACTGAGGCTACTTCTTTGGTTCTAAGATTCCTAACTTGACGATCTAGGATAGAAGTTGGTACTTCCTCATAGGATAAGTCTTCAGAAAGTTGAACATCTTTGATAGGCATAATACGTGAAGGATCTCCTATGCACCTTCGTAGCATCGAAACATGAAATACAGGATGGACTGCCTCCAATTATGTGGGTTAATCTAGCTCATATACCACTTTTCCTACCCTCTGAATGATCTTGTATGGTCCAATATATCTTGGACTAAGCTTTCCCTTTTTACCAAATTGCATAATGCCTTTCATGGGCAAAACCTTTAGGAAAACCCAATCACTAACATTAAATTCCAAATCTCAATGTCCCACATCTGCATATGATTTTTGCCTACTCTGGGCTGTTAGTAATCTTTCTCAGATTAGCTTCACCTTCTCTATTGCCTGATGAACTAGATCGGGCCCTAATAATTCTACTTCCCCACTTTCAAACCAGCCAATTGGTGATCTACACTTTCGCCCATATAAAGCTTCATAAGGAGTCATCTGAATGTTTGCATGGAAGCTATTATTATAAGCAAACTCAATTAGTGGCAAATGGTCATCCCAACCACTTTTAAAATCTAGTACACAAGCTCGTAGTATATCTTCGAGTGTCTGAATAGTGCGCTCAACTTGTTCATCTGTCTTTGGATGAAAAGTTGTACTGAGACTTACTTGAGTACCTAAGCCTTTTTGGAAAGACCTCCAGAAATTTGCTGTAAACTAAGCACCCCTGTCTGAAATAATGGAAATTGGGACACCATGAAGTTGAACTATTTCACTAATATACAACTTGGCATAATCTTCAGCTGTATAAGTTGTCCTGACTGGCAAAAAGTGAGCTGATTTTGTAAGTCTATCTATAATCACCCATATGGAATCATACTTTTGATAAGTAGGGGTAAGCCTGTAATAAAATCCATGTTGATCACCTCCAATTTTCAGGTAGGTATCACTATACTTTGAGTTATCCCTCCGGGTCTCTGGTGCTCAATTTTTACCTGTTGACAATTCAGGCATTGGGCTACAAACTCTGCAATATTTTTCTTCATATTATTCCAGCAATAAATCTATCAAAGATCATGATACATCTTCGTTGCTCCTAGATGGATTGAATAGCGGGAATAGTGGACTTCTGCCAAAATTTTCTCTCGAAGCTCCCCGACGTTAGGTACACAGAGACGACCTTGGTATCTCAGAACCCTATCTTCCTTAAGCTCTATTAATGGTTGCTTCTACTGCGGAATTTCTTCCCTCAATCTTACTAACTCTGGATCATCATATTGTCGTTCCTTTACCTGTGTTATAAGTGAGGATTCCACTACACTTTGAATAACAACTCCCCCATTACCCGGGTTTAGTAGTCGAACCTGAAAATTAGCTAACTGATGTAGTTCTCTTGTCATCTCAATCTTTCTATGTTCCACATGGCTCAAGCTTCCCATGGATTTGTGGCTAAGTGCATCGGCCACTACGTTGGCCTTACCTTGATTGTACAAAATATCTACATCATAATCCTTTAGTAACTCTAGCCACCTTCTTTGACTTAGGTTTAATTGCTTCTGTTTGATTAAATACTGTAGACTTTTTTGATCTGTAAACACATCTACATGGACTCCAAACAAGTAATGGCGCCAAAATTTCAGGGCGAATATAACAATTACCAATTCAAGATTATGCATAGGGTAATTTTGCTCATTCTTTCTGTGTTGTCTTGAGGCATAGGCAATAACTTTACCATGCTGCATTAGAACGTAGCCCAAACCAATCCTTGAAGCATCACAATAAACAACATAACCTTCTGTGCCCTCTGACAGAGTTAAGACAGGCGCAAAAGTAAGCCTATCTTTCAACTCCTGAAAACTCTTCTCACATGTATCAGACCAGTAGAACTTGGCTGCTTTATGAGTCAAATTTGTCAATGGTGCAGAGATAGAAGATAATCCTTCCACAAACCTCCGGTAATAACCTGCTAAGCCCAAAAAACTATGAATCTCTGTAGCATTCAAGGGCCTCGGCCAATTCTTTACAACTTTAATCTTTTGGCCGTCAACTCTAATACCTTCGTTTGTAATTACAAGAAAAGCCACTGAAGTTAACCAAAACTCACACTTGGAGAACTTTGCATATAATTTATGATTATGAAGTGTTTGCAATACTGCACGCAGATGATCAACATGTTTGGCTTCAGACCGTGAGTAAATTAGGATATCGTCAATAAATACAAGCACAAATACATCTAGGAAGGGCTTGAAGACTTGATTCATTAGGTCCATGAAAGCTGTTGGGGCATTAGTAAGCCCGAAAGACATTACTTGAAACTCGAAGTGGCCATACCTTGTCCTAAAGTCTGTCTTTGCAACATCTACCCCTTTAACTCGCAGCTAGTGATACCCTGACCACAAGTCAATTTTTGAAAAACATTTGGCTCCTTGCAACTGATCAAAAAGGTAATCAATCCTTGGAAGCGAATACTTGTTCTTTATTGTAACTTTGTTCAGCTTTCGGTAATTGATACACATTCTCAAGGACCCATCAATTTTACGAACAAACAAAACTGCTGTGCCCCATGGCGATGTACTAGCCCTAATGAAACCTTTTTTGAGTAGATCCTTCAACTGTTTCTTTAACTCTCTTACCTCAGCAGGAGCCATCTAGTAAGGGGGAATTGATATCGGCTAAGTATCTGGGAGTAGATCAATGGCAAACTCAATTTCCCTTTATGAAGGGATTCCTGGAAGCTCATCTGGGAATACATCTAGAAACTGGCTCACCACGGGAACCAATTGAAAAGCCTCTGGTTCATCCTCTGTGCTTCTTACTCAAACTAGATGGTAGATATAGCCTTTAGAAATTATTTTCTGAGCCTTAAGATAGGAAATAAACCTACCCCTTGGCGTGGCAATATTACCTTTCCACTCCAGGATTATCTCTTCTGGAAAATGGAATTTGACAACCTTAGTTCTACAATTGATATTAGCATAACATGCAGCCCAGTCCATACCCATAATGACATCGAAGTCAATTATATCTAATTCAATTAGATCAGCTGAAGTGAGATGGTCATAAATCCACACTGCACAATCTCATTAAACTCGTCTAGCTATAATAGATTCACCAACTGGTGTAGACACAACAAAGGGTCTAGGCAATAACTCTAGGTCTGCCTCAAACTTACCAGCAATGAGGGGGGTAACATATGAAAGAGTAGAGCCAGGATCTATAAGTGAATAAACACCATGAGTAAAGATAGTCAATGTACCTGTAACAATATCAGGTGACGACTCCAAGTCCTGGTGACCGGCTAGAGCATAAGTCGGTTTTGACCACTGCTTGAACTGGATGCTCCTCCTCTTTCTCTACCTCTAGCACGACCTGGTGTGGCCTGTTGACCTATCCTAGGGGGATAAATAGTAGATGAAGAAGCTACCACCGACCCTATAGTCTAGGACATTTCATCCCTACCTCTACTCGGACACTCTCGCATAAAGTGACCAGGATGCCCACAAGAATAACAAGTATCTGAACCCAGGCGACATATCCCAGGATGCTTCCTACATCACTGAACACAAGGTGGGAAAGGTGGCCTCATCTGACCTGAACGCCCCTGGTGATGGGAACTTGATGAACCTGAATTGTGGCCTGGTCCAGGCTGAGAAAAATGATCATACCTCTGCCTCTGCAATTGATGTGGGGCACCATCGATATGGTGGGTGATCGTCTATGAAAATGTGGCCTAACATCACCTCGTGGCTCTCCATAGAACCTAATAGATCTAGCCCACTTATTCTGATCCCTTTCTCGGCTTTAGTTATCTCCAATTTGTACTTCAAGATCCTCTACAGTCTGAGCAATAGCCTGTATCTTAGAAATATTCATATCCTCTTGTGTGGATTCTATTGTTAATACCTTAATCAATTCATCCTTAAGGCCACCCACATATCGATGAACTCTAGCTCACATCTTACTCACAATATCAGGGGCATACCTGGCTAATGAATTAAACCTAAGGATGTACTCTCAAACACTCATATTGCCCTGCCTAAGGGCTAGAAACTGATCAACTCTAGCCTCTCGAACCTCCTGTGAAAGATAGTGATCTAGGAAGGCCTCTGAAAAATTCTCCCATTCAGCTGGGGGTGTATTTGATCCCCTAGACCGATCTCAAGCCTTGAACAATAAAATGGTTACATCTCGTAACCTGAAAGATGCAAACTCCACTGCCTCCACCACTGTTGCATGCATGACTTGAAGTACTCGATAAGTATGATCAATAAACTCCTGCAGATCCTCACGTGGGTCAGAGCCTGTAAATATAGGAGGTCTTAGGCTGATAAACTCTCGGGCCCTAGAACTTTCTAAGCCACCTGACCTTGCACTTGCCGATGCCCCTATTTGTTACTGCTGTGTGGCTACCATCTGGGTCAATAATCGAACTGCACTCCAGATGTCCTAGTCCTCTGCTTCAGGTAGAGGAGCTGCAGGTGCTGGTTCATCTTTAGAAATCTCAGGTGCCACTGGAATGAGTGGGGTCAGGGGTGTTGGATCCCCTCTAGTCTCATCAGGTACTGGATGAACTGGGATCTCTGGAGTTGGTGATTCACTTTGAGCCCCCAATCTATCCATCTAGATGGGCAGGGAATGACTAGTACCTTCCCTCGCATCCGTTCCAACTCATCGGCTAGTCATTTGTCTGGTCACATGCATTTTTGTAAGCAAGGAATATAAAAGCACGAATTAGACTTGAAGTATCTTATTATCACGCTCTATTGCACGATCTAGCAGATGAAAGAAGAGTAACAATTCTTATATTCCCTATAGCCTCATGATTGTAGGTATGGTGCATAACACACCCATAAACAACACTCTACTTCACAGGGCTTGTAGACTCCCTGAGATTCGACGTGCTCTGGTACCAAGTTTGTCACGCCCCAAACAAGGGGAGGCGGGACCAGCACCCGGAGCCCCAAAAGGTTGAGGGTGCCCAAATAGAGTGTATCCCTATTGAACCTGCTGGGGGTCTGAGACCGACAAGGCCTCTAAGTATAGCAATTAGAAACACTGATAGCTCAACAATAGGTAAATAACTCAAGGCCGACAAGGCTAATATCATAGTAGATAGATAATAACAAGGTCGATAAGGCCATACCCAACACTGATGTAAATATACATGTCTACAAGCCTCTACGAGTAAGTAAAACATCTCATGTCCAGGACAGGGCCCTGGACTACCCATAAAATGTACCCATACATAACCTGGTCAAAATATAAGCTAGACCTTTGGCATGTCATCTCCAGGAAGAATGGAGCTTACTAAAATGGCTAAACTCTGCAGCTCCTACTGAAGAGGTCTGTTTGGGTTTCTATCTGGACCTGCAGGCATGAATGCAGCACCCCCCAGACAATGGTGATGTCAATACGAAAATAATGTACTGGCATGTAAGGTAGAAACATAATAGTAAGTTGCAAGCAGTCAATCTGAATGGAATATAATATGAAACTTGTAAATTGTAATCGGTAAGACTCGTTAAGCTCTTTTCTCCTTCATTATTTTCAGAACCCAAAAAATGTCTTAACTCACACCTCAACTCACTCTTTATAACACACGCTGAATAACAATAGAACCTCGATGCACCCTATATGTAATAGCCTCAATATGGCAGTAGCGCCTCAGCGCACACTATGTATATAATAGCCTCAATACGGTAGTAGCACCTCGGTGCACACTATGTATATAATGGCCTTAATATGGAAGTAGCACCTTTGTACACACTATGTATATAATAGACTCAATATGGCAGTAGCACCTCGGCGCACACTAACACATAACCCACATGTAATAAGCGTATTACTAGGTTGGCCTTCAAAGTTATTCTTGTTAGTTATGAAGGTTAATTTAGATAACTTCTTTAGTAATGAATTACTAGGCCTTGGACTCAACATACCAAATACATGTGAATGGGGATTTGACTTGCTAACCTTTCTTTTATACTTTCTAAAGCTTGATTAGGGATCACAATACAAAGAAGAAACTCGACAAAAGGATAACTAACGTTTCATGCAAAAAGAATCTGATTTTTATAAGAAGGCGACTTGAATCACCATTATGTATCACTTAGTTCCTTAAGACTTGTTAAGTTACCAAGTCAGCTCTCTTACAACAAAATACTCAAATTCCTTCTTTCAGAGATTTAGAGTTCCATTTCAAGATTCATGCCGATAAGGAACAAAAAAGCCTTAACATACCTCGTTCCTTCCGAAGATTGCGCTTACTAGAACTTGGCCTTTCCTTTATTAAGTTAATATACAACACAAGCGTATAATGAAGCTAATATTAGATCTTAAACCTGATGCAATTTTGCCAAAACAATAGCTAAATATTTCCCGGGCAGATTTACGTATTGGCATTAATTAAAGGGTGTATCATCACACCTTTCTCCCCCATTTCAATACACATCACACACATACCAACCTACTGCTTCCAACCATACAAAACACATCAAACATCCCCTACACAACTCACCATACCGAAATACAATAGCAACATATTGAACACACAGCTTCTGATCATCGTCCTATGAGTCCTTAACAACAATCCAACAACATTTGTCCATCCGAACTTCAATCCAAAAAGATGATTATGGGCAGAGTACTTACCACACTTGAAGGGGTTTTTTATCCTCTTTTTAATGATGCCTTTAAAAGATTAAGTACCCCTACACATACACCAACAAGAGAAGACGAAATCTCTTAATTGTTACACAATTTATAAGTGTCCAACCTTAAGGAAGGGACTGCCACAGTTCATGTATTTCTTACCATAGGATATCCTAGCTATATGTAGTAGATTAGTACCAAGATAATAAGTTGTCTAAATCACCTTAGGCTTGAATGAATCTTGATTTTCTTAGAACCTTAAAGGGAAAGATGGGATGCCAAGAGGAAAGAAGATAAGGGAGAGTTCTAGTAAACATTTTTTAGTTTTTTGTGATCAATATTGATCAACAAAAGGTCTGTATAAGGGGCCTCTTTGGACGAATTTTTTGAGTATATTTGGGCCAAAATGGGTCAAGAAACTTGGGCCAAAATTATCCTTTGCTTGGGCCTCAAAAGGGTTAAGTTTTGTGGCTGATTTTGGGCTTCTCTTGGGTCAAAATGTGGTCAACATTGGTGGTTACCTTTTGTAGTTGTTTGGGCCATATTTGGTTGAACTTTGATGGGTCAACTTTAAGCTTCATTTGGGCTACCATTAGGTCTAATAATCCATGGTGTTGCTGCCCGTAATCGGCCCTCGGAACTTAGTTCGTTAGCGGAGGTAGGTGATGCACCTACTTGTCACCTATTAGCTTAGATAAGTCGAGCAGGCACCTCACTTGTTTTATCTCATTTTAAAAGCCCTCATCCTTATACTTTAACTTAAGACTTATATTCATTTGGCCATTTCAAATTATAGGCCAAAGTACCACTTCACAATCTCGATCTCAAGTACCTTTGTCGATATTAACTTAGTCATATAGGTTTTGAAAGGTACGAGGTGTTACAAAAAGGACTTCATTTAACATTCAAAATAGGGGAATTTGCCATTCAACACAAGATCAAGCTTCTCAAGTCATTGGCATATACCATCAAGGTTTGCCTCTAGATTTGCCACACAACTTGTCTCATTCATTCCTCTCAATTGAAATAGAGACTTCATGTTTCAATTCTAGTGCAAGATGTCACTCACCATAAGAGAGAATCTCACTCACAATCATGTAATTCACAATACAAGGGATTATAAGAGAACCAAAAAGACTCTCACTCTCTCAAGGAAGTTCAAGTGCACATATATCGAACCATAGGCTTTCCCTACATGTAATTCGCCACTAATGTAGACTTACCAATCTCGGAATCACTAAGGACTTGCGAGTTACGATGTTGGCTAGGGCTAAGGTGAGGATTTCATTTGGATCAAGTGACTAAACCTCCCTAACGCTCTTTGTTATCATTTCGAATACCGCTCACATTTTCGAACTTTTGACTTCACCTTATTTCTCCCTCACACAACCCAAGCTTTTCCCTTCAATTTGATCATTCAACCTCCTTGTATCACCTTCACTTGGTAGAACCAATTATTTTATTTTCAATTTGCTCATTGCATTGGATTTGGAGCAATTTTTTTCAATTGAAACATAAGGTGCTACCTTGCACTAGAAGTGCATTCCTTTTTTTCTCCACATTGAGTACATACACCCCTAAAATTAGGCTTTTGCCTATGTTATCATTTCAATCCCCCCCAAACTTAGGATTTTAGTCTACGTTTCACTTACAATCCATTAGGGAGGATGGGTGAAAAAATAGAGGGTTCAAAAAGGGTCAAGGTGTCAAACAAGGTGCCAAAGAACTAGGTCACAAGCTCAAAGGGATTCACTAGGATCAATGTCAAGGGAAGTCATTTGGGTGAAGTGGCTATTCAAAAAGGGCCTAAGATCATATTCCAAGATTGGTTACATCTAGGATTTTTCCTTGAATCACATTTGGGCAAGTTCTAGATGACACACATGCACAGAAATCAAAGGATAGCCTCACCACACAAGGCATAACCTCACAAGACTTTTTCACATTAGTCTTAAAATCAATTGGGACAAATGACTTTTGACAAGCTATTCTGAGTTTATTACACACTTATTTGTGAATCAATCGAGCCAAATGGGGAGTGTGCAAGTCATGACAAGAGAATGCTTTCCTCATAATTCATTTTCTCTATTTCCTTTAATTCTCAAAAACTTCTTTGCCAAGAAAAAATTTCAGTGGCTCCATTTCGGGACAAGCAAAGCATTGACTCAATCTAAAACTAAAATTTGGCATTTTCTCTTAAGAAAGTCACCTCTCAATCTATCATTAGGAAACACCAACCCGATTTGACACAAAAATAAAAGAAAAAGAAAAAAAGAAAAAAAATAATATAAAAATAGAGAAAACATTTGCTCCTTGGGAAAGAACCGTGGTATTAAGAAAACCCTTGGAGTTTATTTGCTAATCTATTATTAACAAGGTGACTACAAATTAAGTGCTCATGATTCATTTGAAAACAAGCCTCGGTGTAGGCACTAGCACATTTGCAAGGCACAAGTAGTGAAATAATGGAATCATATAAGACTAACCCGGCAACACAAAATCAACATTTAAAACATCAAGCTCGGCGAGGGAACAATTAAAGCATCAAAATATCATAAAAAGGCCCGGCAAGGGCAATGTATCAAGCACAAGGTAAATGATCCACAATTACAGACCCTCCAAACTGAAAGTAAGCATAGCCCTCGATGCACAAATAAAATTATACAAATAAGAATGAGTGCAAAAACTCACTGGTGATACTAATGGTGACGATGATGCCTCCTTGAGTAAAAATACTGTAGTGGCCTAGTAGATTGAGGTGCCGGTGGTGCCAGTAGTGGGATGTAAGCATGCTCTGGGTTTTTCTGAAATCCTTCCATTGATAGAATTGAGGAGTCCCATTGCTCCTGAAGGAGGCCGTATGGCTTCACAACTTTCCACTTATCCTGAGAAGTCATCAATTCATGGTATGAAGGAGGAAGAGCGGCCCAGCTGGGCCTAGGCTGACGCCTTCATTCTGGCACATCAAAGTCATGGTAATTTTGGTAGTGCTGGGTAGGTGGTGCTGTGGTATCAAGAGCCATATAGGTTGGCTCAATCGTCTCTCAAATCTCAGATGTTCCCTCTTCTTCATTCGGATCCCAGCCCGTGCACCAATCATCGGGCAAACTATTAGCCCTCGAAGTTGAATTTAAACTTGGGGCTAGTAGATTAAGATCCCAATTAGAGATCTTTGGCTCAACATGTGGTATTACTCTCCTAAGCTCATCAACATCTACTTCCATAGGATCCATCCTAGAATAAAGCTTACTCACACTCGACACTACCAGCTTCAAAGCTGATTTGATAGCAGATTGAATCAAGCTTAGAATGTCCTTAGCCACCTTGTGCAGGTGCTCCTCATTATAGCAAATAAGGTGAGCAAGTTTAAGGAAATTACTAGAAGTAGATTTGGTTTGGGAAGCCAAATAGGTGGTGTTTGACGCTTCTGGATGGGGATGGAATGTCCACATGATCATGAGCAACAATCTCAGCATCTGCATTGCCTCTCATGGAACTTGGAGTTTGAGCAAGGTATATTTTCTTGACATGTGGAGCATCTTTTTCTCGCCTTGTCTCTAAGTGAACCATGCCAGTAGCTTGGCTAATTTTGTCCAATGAACAAAATCGAGGGCAGTTTGATTGGAAGCACAGAAGGCTTATGAGAGCTGGAAAGGCCATGGAGGTGGACTCGTGTCTAGATCTCCGCTTGAGTTGTTCGGCAATGATTTCCCCTTCATGTATCGGAAGGCTAGACATGATGTAAGCAATGAGAATGTCCACCTCTATAGTCACCTTAATGGTGTGACTAGTTGGGATGAGTCGTGTGCATACAAAATCCAACCACATCTGAGCTTCAAACTTGAGATCTGATCGATAGATGGGTCCTTTTGAGATGGCCCATAAAGGATTTCCTTTGATGATGATACAAGAAACCCACTCGTATTGGTCATCTTTTGTAGCCACGCATTCCAAATATCATGACTCTAGAACAGGCTCATCATCCCATATAGCAAAATGGATGGCTGCTGGAGTAATATCTATTTCCTTGCCCCTCACCAAAATTGAATCAAGGCATGGGAGCTTGCTTGTTGAGCCCTTATGATTTAGAATGTCTTGCCTAGCCCGATATGAGGCATAGAACTCCTTCACCACTTTGGGGCAGAATGGGCCGGGAGCTTTGGCGAAGTGGCCCCAGATCCTTATACAAAACTATTTGGGGATGTTTGGGAAATCAGCTTCGAAGGCTTCCACATCAAACCCCTTTTTCTTCCAAGAAGGGTCGTAGGCCTCCATTCTGTCGAGGCCAAATCGGAGTTGTGATACAAAAGGCCCCTTATTTTGCGCAGGTATTATCGGCGTCTCAGATGTTGAAGCTTGATTTGTAGCATGATGCTTTGGATGATGCACATTAGGGGCCATTTTCTTGCAAAAGAGTTTTAGTGGCAGGAACCATGCTTAGACTTACCATATGCTTGCATGCTTGAACTAATTAAAAGAAGAAAATTCTACAATAAGTTAACTAATTAAAAAGAATGGAATGCAAAGAAGAAGAAAAATAAATTGGGTAGATGGCTTGTGCGGACCACGTGTGAAATGCACCAAGGGTTGTGCACATCGCACGTGACAACGCACAAGCTATCAAAAACCCAAGTTGATTTCTACTGTGGGGTGCGAAGGCTGATGCGAACACCTGCCAAAGTACGCGTTGCACAATACTTCGCCCCTCAATTCAGTGAACTGGCACCCTTTATCAATGAGGTATGATGCCTTGTGCATTTCGCACATCAAAATCTATGCATCGCATGTGAAACGCACAAGGAAACAGTTGGAACTAGAGCAAAATCTGCGATAAGCACTTGGCATTGAGCAACAAACCAACAAGTCTAACAATAGGGATAATCATAATATGACCAAACCAAAGCATCTGGGTATTCAAATTTCCCCGGAATCCATCAACACATTCAAAAACAAAAAAAGAGCTTAAGGATTTCCCTTAAGAATGACGTTAACCCATCTATCATTGAAAACATCAAGCCTTCAATTAAAAACCAGTAGGCACATTCATTCAACAACAATTTCATGCCCCTAATCAATATCATACACCCAATAAGCACATTCAACAAAACATCACATGGGCACCATAGATGTAACAATTTCAGACCCAAACATTACTTTCTATCACAAACCTCATGAAGATGATGATTTGCCCTTAAGAATAACGTCACCCAATCTATCATAGGACCAAATCATGCACCAACATAAGTGGGTTACTCAGAATTCACCCAAAACACAGATTTTTAAGGCTAAAAATTACCACAAACAATATGCATCATCATAAATTCAAGTTCTACCAAGTTAATCCTAAGCAAAATCAATAATATAACTTAAAATTAGGGATCAAAAATTTTCGGACCTCACCAAAATCAACATGGAAGAATAAAGGAGCATGCTTCACAATATAAGTTCCCAATCATCATAAAAACAAGTATTTAACATCTGAGAACTTACCACAAGTGAAGATTAGAGGGAGATAAGCAAAAAGTAAAGTTGAAGGCCGATAATAGAGGCCTAATTTTTTACCAGAGAGAGATGGTGGAAGCAATTGGTGGTGACGATGGCAGAGATTTGGGTGAGAGAAGGAGAAGAGTTTGGAATAAGATTGAGAGATTTTAGGAGGATTTGTGAGGGAGTTATGGAGGATTTTAAGGGAGAATATAAAAAAGAAGAAGGAAGGTGGCGGTTTAAAAGAGGAAAAAGAAGAAGAAAAGTCACTGGGTCGGGTCAGTTAATTGGTAGGTCAAACAAAATTTAAAAACTTACCTTGGTGCACCGCGATGTGGAATTTGCACAAGCCCTTGTGTGGGTCACACATTTCTTCACACCAGCTGAATTTGTGCCCAAAAGTTTGCCCAGCTTTCTGCTTGGTGGTGCATTGGAGGTGCGATACGCACAATGGCTTGTGCGGAATGCACAACCCAGCGCATGTCACCTCTAACTTGACATTTTCTTCTAGTTCTTTATTTTGGGGTGCATTGCCCCATGCAATGCATACAATGGCTTGTGCGATTTACATGGGCTTCCGCACATCCCCCCTTTTGCCTTGTTTTTCCACTTGGTCATTTTTCCTCATCATGCATTCATAAAAAAACACACTAAAAATAACCAAAGGTGACAAAAATAAAGTAAAAACACTTGGGTTGCCTCTCAAGAAGCGCTTGATTTTACGTCATGTGTAACACCCCAGGATATGAACCAGCTACTAGACTGTACTCAGCAGAAAAATTTAGGAAAAAATCAAGTTTCCAGGAACCACGGTTGAGATCACAGACTGTAGTTTGGAACCATAGTACGTCATCTCAACCATAATTCGCATTTCTAGTAGACCCCCAATTCATGTTCCAGGAACCACGAGTCAGACCACGGGCCATAGTCTAGGACCACGGACCATCGTGTGACTCATGGACTCAAAGATCAGAGAAGTACCAATTTCTTTTCTCAGAACCACAGATGGGATCACAGACTGTAGTTTAAAACCACAGTCCATCCTGTCACTCATGGTTCCCCCTTAATTAGAGGACCATCAGTTCAGGGCCCATCAACCACGAGTCATACGACGAACCGTCATTCAGAACCACGGTCCGTCCTATGGACTCATGGAATCAGAACATTAGAGGACCCTCAGTTGTGAACCAGAAACCACGAGTCCGACTACAGACCATAATTCAAAACTACGGTCCATACTTTGACTCATGGAATCCCCAGACCAGAGGACCCTCAGCTAAAGTCTCAGGAACCACGAGTCACACGATGAACCATCATTTAGAACCACAGTCCATCCTGTGGAGTCATGGTTTCCTCAGATCAGAGAACCCCCAAGACTCATGGATAGGACCACGATTCAGTTGATGGTCCGTCATCCAGGACTATGGTCCGTCAACTGAGTCGTGGTACCTAAGTCGCAATTTTCAGCAACTTTCTCTTAAAATTCCCAGGGGTATTCCAGATATTTGCTTTCTCTTTTAAGGCCTAAGATACTTCATTTTGTTTAGTCTAAGCCTAGTAAATTAGTCAAAAACTACCTAAATCACCTATTCTCCTAAAATCATCAGAAACTTAGAAAGAAAAGGAGAAAAGAGGCGACAATTTCTCTCAAGAACAAACAGAAGGTTTTTTCAGCTATCAGATTAGGCTGGTCACATTTGTCCCTTGTGGACATTAGTTTAGTAGATCCATGTCAGATTTGTTTGTACCCTTGGCAAGGTATGAACACCCTTCAATCAAGGGTTACAAGTTAGCCCCATAGTTAGCTCAGGTTAGGGTATATCGGTTAATAGTATCTCCCACAGTCAGACTCATATTGCATTGACCTTGTATTCAGCTATTCAGTTCAACATGCTATATATTCATGTTAGTTACTTGGTCACTGCATTCAACTTATCTTTCAGTTTATGCTTCAACATGTATCTCCATGTTCAGTCTTTATATTGTTCAGCTCAGTACATATTCCGCATGCTCAGTACATTCAAAGTACTGACGCATACTTTTGTGCTACATCATTGTATGATGTAGGTTCAAGCGCTCAACATCCAGACCACGTTTAGCCTGATTTTGCAGTCCTTACTCAACAACTTCAGTGGTGAGTCCTCATAGTTCGAGGACGATAGATTAGCTTTTATCTTTTAGTTTTATATTTTAGTTTCAGATTATTAGATTTAGTTGGGGGCTTGTCCCAGCAACTCATATCGGTTAGAGGCTTTCAGACATAGTACTAGATTCAGCAACTAAGTTGTTAGTATTGTTTTTCAGACTCATTTTACCCTTATTCATATTTTTTTTATTCAGGCATGTTTGGGTTTCTTTCCCATCTCAGTTATTTAAATACTTTTAGTTTTTCGCCCAGTTCATGTTTTACTAGAAATTATCTAGTTATTCCAGACCATGGGTTAGCTTGGGGTCACTCGTGACACTAAGAACCGTGTTACATCCAGGGGCAGCCTCGGGACTTGACAAACTTAGTATCAGAGTAGCAGGTTCAAGTGTCCTAGATTGTCTGAAAGCCGTGTCAATTAGAGTCTTCTTCATGGGTGTGAAGCACGGCACACTTATGGGGGAGAGGCTATGAGATGTCATTAGGAAAAACTTCACTTCATTCTGTTCCATTTCGTGCTATAGAGTATGAACTCTATTTAGTCTCCTTCTAACTCATGCTCTATGCGTTTCAAAAAAATGCCTCCCAGAAGAGCCAACGCAAGGAACTAGCAGGCACCAACAGCACCAGCAGACCCTCTAAATAAGCAAGTCACTCATACCAAATTCAGGGTTACTTTTCAGGTGCTCTCTCAGGCCATGACCGCTTAGGTCAATCAACAGGCTATGGTACCAGCTCTACCTTAGACTAACTCTGCCATAGCTAGAATCTGAGACTTCATTCATTAAACCCTCCATAATTTCATGGGTCCAAGTCTGAAGAGGATCCACAAGAATTTCTTGACGACATTCAGAAAGTGACGGATATTATGGGTGTCACTCCGGTCTAGAGTGCAGATTTAGTTGCTTATCAGTTGAAGGGAGTGGCTTATACTTGGTATCAGTAGTGGAAGAAGTCTTGTTGTGGTAATGAACATCCAGTAGATTAGAACCACTTCAAGACTGCCTTTTTTGGATAGGTTTTCCCACTGAGCTCAGGGAAGCCAAGGTCCAAGAATTCATCAACTTGAAGCAGAATGACATGAGCGTGAATGAGTACACACTCAAGTTTACTCAGTTGTCCAAGTATGCTATGGCGATAGTAGCTGACTCCAGGGCCCATATGAGTAAGTTCATATCTGATGTGTTTGATGATGTGGTCAAGGAGTGCAAGACTGCTATGTTAGTTAATGAGATAGATATCTCTAGTTTAGTTACATATGCTCAGCAGATCGAGGAGGAGAAAATCAAACATAAGGGGAGGAGACAATAAGAGATCTAGGATATGTGACTTCAGCTACTCTTAGCAGAGGTCAGAAGGTGGTAACCTCTCTCAGTTCTACCATAAATCTTTAGCTCCAGCCCCATCCTCAGCTAGTGCTCCAGTGCCTAAGTCCAGGTGGGATAGGGCGCCAGGCTCTAAGTCCCAAGGTACAGTTACTAACGGGTGCACTCATCCAGTTTGCCAAAAGTGTGGTAGGAACCACCTAGGTGAGTGTATGACTGGCAGTGGAAATTGTTTTGGGTGTGGAAAGCCAGGCCATAGAATGAGGAATTGTCCAGCAACTTCACAGAAGGGCAAGGATGCTCGCCCACAGAATCAGGCTAGTTCTACAGTAGCTCTAGCAGGTCGCCCCACTTAGCAGGGTGCCTCATATGGTACAGATGGTGGTTAGTGCCAAAACAGGCTCTATTCTCTTCAGACTCGACAAAACCAGGAGGATTCTCCCGATGTGGTCATGGGTATATTACAAGCCTTCCATTTGGATGTTTATGCATTGTTAGACCCAACGACTACACTTTTTTTTGTAACTCCATATATAACGGTAAATTTTGGTGTCAGTCCCGAAGCTCTCCTATAACCTTTCTCAGTCTCTACTCTAGTTGGTGATCCAATTATAGCTAGACGAGTATACAGAAATTGCCCTGTCACAGTTTCTCAGAAAGTCACCTCAGCCGATCTTGTAGAGTTAGAAATGACTGACTTCGATATAATTCTAGGCATAGATTGGTTACATTATTGTTATGCCTCAGTCAATTATAGAACTAGGATCATTCGATTTCAGTTTCCAAATGAGCCAGTCTTAGAGTGGAAGGGTAGTACCTCAGTGCCTGTAGGTCGATTCATCTCTTACCTTAAGGCCAGAAAGATAATTTCCAAAGGTTATATATATCATCTTGTTCGGGTTAAGGATTCAAACTCCAAGACCCCAACTCTTGAGTCAGTTCCAGTGTTGAATAAATTCCCAGAAGTGTTTCTAAAATATCTTCCCGAAGTTCCTCCCAAAAGGAAAATTGACTTTGGAATAGATCTCCTTCAAGATACCTAGCCTATTTCAATTCGTCCTTACAGAATGGCTCCAGCTGAGCTTAAGGAATTGAAAGAATAGTTGAAAGACCTTCTAGATAAGGGCTTTATCAGACCCAACATCTCTCCATAGAGTGCTCCAGTGCTCTTCGTGCATAAGAAAGATGGTTCTCTCAGGATGTGCATCGACTAACATCAGTTGAACAAAGTCACCATCAAGAATAAATATCCCATCCCCAGGATTGATGACTTGTTTGACCAGTTTCAGGGTGCTAATTGCTTCTCTAAGATAGACCTCAGATTTGGTTATCATCAGCTCAGAGTCAGAGATAGTGACATTCTGAAGATAACCTTCAGAACTCGGTATGGTCACTATGAATTTGTAGTTATGTCATTTTGACTAATGAATGCTTCTGCGACTTTCATGGAATTGATGAACATAATGTTCAAGATATATAGACTTGTTCATCATTGTCTTCATCGATGATATACTCATATATTGTCAGAGTGAGGAGGAGCATGCAGACCATTTGAGAGTAGTGTTTCAAAGTTTCAAGGATCGCCAATTATTTGCCAAGTTCAGTAAGTGTGAATTCTGGTTGAAATCAATTGCTTTTCTTGGTTATGTGGTGTCTAGTGAGGGAATCCGAGTTGATTCTCAAAATATTGAGGCAGTGAAGAACTAGCCCAAACCCACTTCTCTAATAGACATCAGGAGTTTCTTGGGTTTGGACGGTTACTACAGGAGGTTTGTTGAAGGATTTTCATCCATGCTGCCCCATTGACCAAGTTGACTCAGAAGAAGGTCAAGTTTCAGTGGTCAGATGAGTGTGAGAAAAACTTCCTTGAATTGAAGACCAGGTTGACTACAGCTCCCCTGTTAACCCTACCAAAGGGTTCAGATGGCTTCGTAGTTTATTGTGATGCATCCAGGGTCATCCTGGACTGTGTCTTGATGCATCATGGTAAGGTCATAGCTTATGCCTCTAGGCAGCTTAAGATTCATGAGAAGAACTACTCGACTCATGACCTTGAGCTTGCAGCAGTTGTGTTCACCCTAAAGATTTGGAGACAATACTTGTATGGTATCCATGTAGATGTGTTCATAGATCATAAGAGTTTCCAATATGTGTTCACCCAGAAAGAGTTGAATCTTTGTCAGATAAGGTGGCTCGAATTCCTCAAAGAATATGATATAAATGTGCTTTACCATCCAGGTACGGCCAACGTAGTGGCTGATGCCCTTAACAGACTGTACATGGGTAGTGTGTCACATGTTGAGGAAGAGAAGAAAGAATTAGCTAGAGATGTTCACAGGCTTGCTCGTTTAGGAGTTTGCCTTATGGACATGACAGATGGTGGTGTGATAATCCACAATGGGTCAAAATATTCTTTGGTAGTGGAGGTTAGAGAGAAACAAGACAGTGATCCCATATTGCTTCAGTTGAAAGGTGCAGTCCATCAGCAAAGGGTACATGTTTTCTCCTAAAGGGGAGATGGTGTGCTTCATTACCAGGGTTGCTTATGTGTTCATAATGTGGATGAGTTGAGACAGCAGATCCTCACAAAAGCCCATAAATCCTGATATTCCATTCATCCTGGTGCCACGAAGATGTACCGTGAACTGCGGGAATTCTATTGGTGGAATGGCATGAAGAGGGACATTGCAGATTTTGTAGCAAAGTGTCCTAATTGTCAGCAGGTTAAGGTAGAACATCAGAAGCCAGGAGGTGTGAATCAGGATATTAGCATTCCTACTTGGAAGTGGGAAGTGATCAACATGGATTTCATTACGGGTTTACCTCGTACACGCAGACAACACGACTCTATTTGGGTGATTGTGGACAGGATGACCAAATCAACCCATTTCCTAGTAGTTAAGACTACAGATTCAGTAGAAGAGTATGCCAGACTCTATGTCAGTGAGATATTCAGGTTGCATGGGGTTCCCTTGTCTATCATCCAAGATAGAGGTCCTCAGTTTACATCTCATTTTAGGAAGTCTTTTCAGAAAGGTCTTGGTACTCAGGTAAATCTCAGCACAACATTTCATCCCCAGATGGATGGTTAGGCAGAGCGTACCATCCAGACCTTAGAGGACATGTTGAGAGATTGTGTGATCGATTTCAAAGGTAGTTGGGATGATCACCTACCTCTCATAGAATTTGCCTACAATAACAGTTCCCATACCAGTATTCAGATGGCCCCATATGATGCACTCTATGGGCGTAGATGTAAGTCACCGGTTAGTTTGTTTGAAGTAGGTGAAACAGCCTTGGTTGGGCCAGATTCAATTCATGAGGCTATGGAGAAAGTTCAACTCATCAGAGGAAGACTAAAGATAACTCAGAGTCATCAGAAGTCCTATGCAGATGTGAGAAGGAGGGACTTAGAGTTTGAGATCAATGATTGGGTCTTTCTGAAAGTGTCACCCTTGAAAGGGGTGATGAGATTTGGCAAGAAAGGGAAGCTAAGTCCCAGATATGTAGGTCCTTACAGAATCTTGAAAAGGATTAGTAATGTGGCTTATGAGTTAGAGTTGCCAACAAAACTAGCAGCAGTTCATCCAGTCTTTCATATTAAAAGTTGTGGGTGATCCGGCATCGATTGTGCCTTTAGAGAGTGTGGTTGTGAAGGATAGCCTCACCTATGAGGAAGTTCTAGTTGAGATTCTTGACCATCAGGTTCGTAGGTTGAGAAATAACGAAGTCGCTTCGGTGAAGGTTATGTGGAGGAATCAGTCTGTAGAGGGAGCTACTTGGGAAGCAGAAGCAGCCATGATGGCCAAGTACCCTCACCTCTTCCCTTCCGATTCAGTTTCATCTTGAGGTAATAGTTCCTCTCCAGTCTCTCAGTTTAATCTTGTGTAATTCAGTCTCAGTATTTTGTTCCCTCAGTTAACCTTGCATTTCAGCATGTTTTCATGTCATAGAACTCAACTCAGTTAGTATGAGCTTCTAGTACTCAGTTGGTAGGGATTACAACTCTTTCCCTCTAAACTCAGCTTATTTAATCTTTATTTGAGGACGAATGATCCCAAGGGGGAGATATTGTAATACCCCAGGATATGAACCAACTACTGGACTATACTCAGTAAAAATTTAGAAAAAATTCAAGTTTCCAGGAACCACGGTTGAGATCATGGACCATAGTTTGGAACCACGGTTCATCGTCTCAACCGTAATTCCCATTTCCAGTAGACCCTCAATTCATGTTCCAGGAACCACAAGTCAGACCAAGGGCCATAGTCTAGGACCACGGACCATCGTGTGACTCATGGACTCAATGATCAGAGAAGTACCAATTTCCTTCCTCAGAACCACGGATGGAATCACAGACCGTAGTTTAGAACCACGGTCCGTCCTGTCACTCGTGGTTCCCCCTTAATCAGAGGACCATCAGTTCAGGGTCCAGCAAACACGAGTCATACAATGAACTATCGTTCAGAACCACGATCCATCCTGTGGACTCGTGGAATCAGAACATCAGAGGACCCTCAATTGTGGCCCAGAAACCACTAGTCTGACTACGGACCGTACTTTAGAACCACTGTCCATCCTTTAACTCGTGGAATCCCCAGAATAGAGGATCCTCAGCTAAAGTTGTAGGAACCATGAGTCACATGATGAACCATTGTTCAGAACCATGGTCCGTCCTCTAGAGTCGTGGTTTCCTCAGATCAGAGAACCCTCAAGACTCATGGACAGGACCAAGATTCAGTTGACGGTTCGTTGTCTAGGACTATGGTCCGTCAACCGAGTCATGGTACCTGAGTTGTAATTTTCAGCAGCTTTCTTTTAAAATTCCCAGGGGTATTCCAGACTTTTCCTTTCTCTTTTAAGGCCTAAGCTACGTCATTTTTCTTAGTCTAAGCCTAGTAAATTAGTCAAAAACTACCTAAATCACCTATTCTCTAAAAATCATCAGACACTTAGAAAGAAAAGGAGAAAAGAGGCGACAATTTCTCTCAAGAACAAGCAGAAGGTTTCTTCAAGCTCAACCCCAAAAATCTAAGGATTTCTCCATAGATTCTTCTCCAGGTATGTGGGATTTCATCATCGGGTTCCTTCCACCCATTGAGTCCCTAGATTCAGTTCAGTTCTTTAGTTCTCCATGAATTCTTCAGACCTAGGGTTCCTAAATCTTAGGGATTCATTGCAATTCAGATGTTATAGCTTATGTGATATTAATTATATGTTTCTTGGAGAATTATCATAGTCATATGTACAGGATTCAGAAACCCTAGCTTGTGTTAATTCTAGTACTCACAAATTATACTTGCTAGGAAGATAATTCAGACAATCATGCTTCAGAATTAGAATGCCATCAGTTTCAGTATATGTATATTGCATTCTCAGATGAATATCAGTATTTTTGCTATCCAGTATTTTAGCTTGCATATCATTGCTTACATTCAGTTGGGAGTAGACTTAGTACCGAGCGGATGAAGGGATGAAGGCTTGGCTATTAGATTAGGTTGAGACCTTAGCAGTCCCCAAATCCAAGAACTACGGCGCCACCATAGGTATGAAAGGGGTCAGCTATCAGATTAGGCTGGTCACCTTTGTCCCTTGTGGACATCAGTTTAGTGGATCCACATTAGATTTGTTTGTACCCTTGGCAAGGTATGAACACCCTTCCATCCAGGTTTACAGGTTGACCCCATAGTTAGCTCAACTTGGGGTATGTCTGTTAATAGTATCTCCCACAGTCAGACTCATATTGCATTGACCTTGTATTCTGTTATTCAGTTCAGCATGCTATACATTCATGTTAGTTACTTGGTCATTGCATTCAGCTTATCTTTAAGTTTATGCTTCAACATGTATCTCCATGTTCAGTCTTTATATTATTCAGCTTAGTACATATTCCGCATGCTCTATACATTCAAAGTACTGACACATACTTTTATGCTACATCATTGTATGATATAGGTTCAGGCGCTCAGCATCCAGACCGCGCTTAGCTCGATTTCCAGTCTTTACTCAGCAACATCAGTGGTGAGTCCTCATAGTTCGAGGATGATAGATATGCTTTCATCTTTCAGTTTTATATTTCAGTTTCAGATTATTAGAGTTAGCTGGGGGCTTGTCCCAACAACTCATATCAGTTAGAGGCTTTCAAACATAGAACTAGATTCAGCATTTGAGATGTTAGTATTGTTTTTCAGACTCATTTTACCCTTATTCATATTTTCTTTATTCAGGCATGTTTGGGTTTCTTTCCTATCTCAGATATTTAAATACTTTTAGTTTTTCGAACAAACCATGTTTTACTAGAAATTGTCTAGGTATGCCAGACCATGGGTTAGCTTGGGGTCACTCATGACACTACGCACCGTGTTTCATCCAGGGTATAGCCGTGGGGCGTGACATCGCAGCTCGATGATGGTACCTCAATCCTTAATCAATGTCGGAGAGCATGCCAATCCGATTGGCATGGCCCCATCCCAAGAAGAAAAATTGCTCTATCAACACCTTTATTACATTTTCTTATTGCCCATGTGGTAACATCAAAGGCTCGGGTACCTCATTCTTCAGACTCTCATCATGAGCATCCACAAACTTGCCCTCAACATTAATCACAAACACTACTCGAAGCTCATCTAGTGGTCTCGTGGGTTGGCATACATTAAAGGTCACTTCCTTACATCCATACTAAAACTTGAGTTCCCCGAGTTCCACATCAACCAAGGCTCTCCCGGTAGTCAATATTGGTTTCCAAATATGATGGGCACCTCAATATCCACCTCACAATCCAAAATAACAAAATCAGCCGGTAGGATGAGCTTGTCAACCTTGAACAACATATCAAATATGATTCCTACTGGACATTTGATGGACCTATCGACCATGAGAAGCCTCATAGATGTAGGCTTGGGCGTAGCCAAGCCTAACTTCTTAAATATCACTAGGGGCATCAAGTTGATACTCGCCCTTAAGTCATATAACGCCTTCTGGAACACAAACAACCCGATGGTGCAAGGTATGGTAAACACGCCTGGGTCTTCCTGCTTCGTAGGAATATATTACTTGTCATCACATCACTACAGCTATATGAGATCTCAACGGTGCCCACGTCAATAACACACTTCTTCTTGAGAATCTCCTTCATGAACTTCGCGTACCCAGGCATTTGTGTCAAAGCCTCGACCAAAGGGATATTAATAGAAAATTTGCTAAACATGTCAGCAAACTTTTTGAATTAGTTTGCCTCCTTCTTTTTAGCCAATCTTTGCGGGTATGGAGGAGGTCCCTTAGGTAGTGTGGTCGGCACACTTGGAACATTAGGAGTCTCCTCCTTGACATCAACAATAATTTGAGGAGGGCATACATCTTCCTCCTTATCACAAGCATCATCATTCACAAGAGCATTGGGTGCACTAAGTTTCACTCCAACTTCCGGCTCTTCATCATTCTTCTTGTTTACAATCTCAACCTCTCTTACAAACGTCGACTCTACAATGATCTCCACACTAGGCTTCTTCACTACACCACTCATCTTTCTTCTCCTTGTGACAATAGCCATAACATGACCATCACTTTTTGGATTTGCCGTAGTGTCACTAGGGAGTGTCCCCTTCATTCGAGGATTTATTTGGGTGTAAAAGTGGTTCATTTGTTCCTTAAGATTCTTGATAGAAGCCGAGTGTGAGCTCACTATTTGATGAAGAGTCGATACTTTGCTCTTTAGATCATTTACCTTACTATAGGTTGACTCAACCTTTTTCAAGACACAGGATAGCATATCTTCAATTTTTGAATGTCTGGGGTTGCTCACGGAAGGTTGATAAGCAGCATCAGCTTTAGGAGGAGGCACATAAGGATTTGAACTCTGGTTATTATACCGATCCCCTTCTTTTTCACGATCTCTCCAATTGCCTTCGCATTCTTTTTCCTTATTCCAACCTTGATTCTCGTCCCTCGGGCACCAATACCCGGGTGGAGAACCCTCTGACTGATATGCCTAAATTATACCTTCTTTTAGAAGCATAAAGTGGTCGATGTTCAAATATAGAATCCAATGAAGGTTGGGGTCGATCTCACAGGGAATATGGTAGGACTAGGGTCAATTATGTTTACTCGCGCTCTTATTCATTTATTTCCCTATAAAAGGGGGGTTTATAGTAATAAGTAGTAATTGTAATTCAAATTCGAACAAGTAACAAGTAACAGTTTTAAGAGTTGTAATCAATGAGAGAAGTGACTAGGGTAGTGGTCTCCATGAGATCATAACTTAGTAAGGCGTTGTACTTAGTAAACTAGTTTAGTGCTTAACATGCAAGATAGGTAAGTTAGGTTCACCTAAATGGTTTGTCCCCTAGATAGATGAATTTCACCATATGCCTTGGTCCGGTCGCGGGTGTATGCTTTACTAACCCTTATCCTTGATCCCAGATTAGTTATTTCCAGATAAAGTCAAGCTATTAGATGAGGGTTGGTAGCCTGAAATTTTCGTTGTGAACAACCCTTTTCCCATTCGTTACCTCCTTGGTCCAGCAAGTAAGAATAAGGCGAGTTCTAACGTTTACAATCGTTAAAAAATAATCAAAGCGAAGGGAAGAACAATACATGCATAAACACCACCCTAGAATTACCAAGTACTTTGCCTACTTCGTTATTCCTTAATGGTTCCCACAACCCTAGTTGTGGATTTAGCTACTCATGGTTGTAAGAAGATAACCATATATAGATGAAGAAAAACCGGAAATCTTGAAATCTCAAGAACACTTCAATAAATCAAGAACAATCTTTTAATTCTCAAGAACTGTGTTATGCTGTCTCACAAAACATAAATAATTCATAAAAATATTGAACAAAGTCGGAACAAACAAAGTAAAACCTAAGGGAAGGTATTTATAGACAAAAAAGATCAAATCCAAACTTATCTAGGAAAGATGGACGCGACACTTCTGACGGGAAGCCCCACGGGCCGTCGTGGGAGCGATGGGCATCGTGGGTGCCCATCGGGTAATCTTCACTTGGTGTCTCCCGGCTTCTGCCTTGTTTCCATGGGCACATGCAATGGGGCGTCATGATTGCCATGCCCGTTATGGACAGCTCGTTGGGTAGCAAGCTTGTTTCTCAAATCTCCTCTGGCACATTTCGACGGGCTCTGCAACATCTCATTGTGTATCTCATGGGCGTCATGGCAACTCATCAGGCTTGACTTGGCTTCTCAGTTTCACTGGTCCATTCCTACGGGAAAGTGTGACGGACCGTGGATGGACCAACGCCCGTCGTGGAAGGACATGGGAGATGATTTTGCCTTTAAGTTCTTCTGCTCTATTTAGACGCCTTCTCCCATGGGCTGTGGTGGATCCCACGCCCGTGGAGCATGTCTTTTCACCCAGAAAACTGTAATTTTTTGATCTTTTTATCTTTTCAATATTTTTCCCTGTACATGTAACAAACGACATCAAATCCAATAAAACATACTTAAGAACTCCCAAAATCATTAGTTTTAAGCGTCGAAAGTGCCGTGAAATCCCGACACATCAACACCCTCAACTTAGAATGTTTGCATGTCCTCAAGCAACAAACGAAAACAAAAACTAAAATGAAAGTTAAGTAAAAGGAAACTAGGAACTATAGCAGCAACATGATTCAAACAACCTTTCAATCCATAAAATCAGTACCTACTCCTTAACAATTCACAAATCAGTCCAGATATTCAAGTTATCAACAACAACACAAGACAGATCCATGGATGACAACATAATATTCATGAGCAAGATAGCATACACCGCAGACATTCATACCAATTAGCTAGCAATCACAGTCTACTCTAGTACCCTCATAACAAAGAAGTCCTGATCACACAGAGTTGCATTTAGTACACAGGGACTTGGAATACGCTCACTCTCGCAAAGAAATTCAAGATGTACATGCACAATACGATAGGCCTTAGCTTTCGAACAATTCGGTTAGGATCACTACAGGACTTTGTTAGGCTTGTATATATGTGTTTTATCCCTTTTCAAAATTTTTTTATTTAAAAAGAAAATAAAATGATGGTTTTGACACTAAAAAATTATTTCAAAACTTAAAAAATATTTCAAAATAATTCTAAAACAAATAGAGCCGCCACTTAATTTTTATAAAGAAATTAAGAAAACTTAAAAGAATTTCAAAGACTTAAAAACAGAAATAAATCTTTAAAATCTAGAGAAAATGGGTAAGGGTTTAAGTAACATCTTAAGAAGGGTTTTAAGGCACCTAAGAACGTCCGTTCAAAATGGTTGACCAAAGAACAATTTTGACTAACTTAAGATAAAGATGACTAATGTTCGAAAGAGTTGAAATCATGAAAATATTACAAGAATATGTTTTCAATAAAATGAGCTATTTTATAGCTAAGTTAAACAATAATCACTTAAGGAGAAAGTTATTTAGAGAAAAACTTGAATAATTTTATATCTTTTCAATTGAGAGTGAAAAATAAATAAAGTTGCAAATTTATTTAAAACAATGATCATAAGAGAAAATGATTTTAAAAGAAGTCTCTTTTGAGTGAAAGATCTTTAAAAGATGCATTAATTTAAAAGAACTAATAATTAAAGAGTTTTTAAGCTAACTTGAAAAAATAAAAAATATATTTTTTACGACATTCAAGAAATTTTCGAACCTAAGTGAGACTTAATAGCATATGAATGATAAAAATAAAGCATTTTCATTTGAAGAACCTATTTTAGGCAAGTTAACGTAAAATCTGATTTTTTCTTTTATTTATAACAAGCTAAATTAAGTGACAAGATTTTGGACAAAATGAATCAAAGATAAAATTAAAAATAATAACATTTTAGGGGATCTATTTAGATTAATATTTAAAAGAGTTAGTTAATACAATTAATCAATACAAATAAATAAAGAGGAAAGGTTTAGGAGTTGGGCTTTTAGGCCCATCGAAATCTGTCCAATTTTGGACTTGGCAATTCGTGGACTTGGTCCATTTTAGCCCCATACATCAGCTATATATCAACAACTTCTTCTCTCCATTTTCATGTATATCAGTGTATATTCCCTGTATGCTGGCCTTCATTCCGCATGTTAGAGTTTGACTAGGAGAAGAAGTGTTGGGCTCGTGGCCCATCAGAGATGCGAGTGAAGGAGTCCAAATAGACTCGAAAGTATCACATACAAAGAAAAAGGATAAAGATTAGCATATACTCAATAATGGATTCAAGTAAGATTAAATAAGGCTAATCGATTAAATTACACCCAATCAATCACAATCAAATTATCATCCATGTAATTTCAAGTTGGTAAAACAGAGAAGATATCACTGGACAAATTTTAAACATAACTTGAATTTTGCCGAAGGAGCATATGTAGTCACAGTTCCTGAAGGAACAGAGAAGAAAGATAGCAATTCGGTCTATTAAAAGATAATCACTGGTGATTTTGACATGAAAATGAGTGGTTGATTATGACCCTTTAAATGCTCACCTTATGCTTAGCTTAGAACATTTGCTAGGTAGAATCATTAGCTCATGTTTATACCAACAATGGAATTCACATATCATGACAAGAAAAAACCAAGTAAGAGTAAACTTTTGAATATTTAGCCAAAGCATTTCATAGCTACTGTGCTTTAACTAAGAAATAGCAAACAAAGAAAATAACTTTAGCTTGTTCACAGGGAAGGGACAATAATTTCTGGAGAAAGACACGAATTCAAAGAGTACAAATATTATAAAAAACGTGATGAGCAATTAACTATGGGGTTTTAACAGTTGACGGGAAATTGAGAATCTCAACCAACTTATGGAGTCATAGTCTGATTTTACTTCTTCATGGAATACTAAGACCATTTTTGAAAGGTAAGTTAACGAGAGACATTCATCAAAAATCTAAGTGACACGAAAGTATCAAATAGAGTCTAGCAGCTCACTAGCCCTAAGGAACAGAACTAATGCCTATTTTACCCAAGAAAAGCCTTATACCTGATTGCAATGGAGAAATTATCTTAAAATTGTTCTTGAAAACCCAAATTGATATTGTTATCATGGAAATGCTGGAACAAGACTCGAGGCAAGATCATCCATTAATTAGAATGGTTTCTTTAGTCGTTATTTTACAAAGGTACCACATAAATATTTACTCGAAATACAGAGGATTAACAGTAAACCAATGGAGAGCATGCAAAATTAGCATATCACAAAAAAACCAGACCTAAACATTCACAATAAGAGTTCTATATTCTCTTCCCACATCAAAGATATCAAACACAGACCTTCGATGAACATTAAGAGAGAGGACGGGGAGTATTGGGTCTTTTAGGAGAACCTGGGATGAGCCGAACTAGTAACTTCAAAGCCATCCCGAGCTCGACCATTCCCCAATGACTCAACCCATCCCCTCCCAACCACACAACCTCAAAATAGCACTCAATCAACCAACAGACAATGCTTAACGCAACATAATCAAAACAGTCGACCAACTACAACAAAAACAAGAAAAAAGGAAATGAAAAAGATGAAGGTTTTACCTATTTTTGGGCAGAAAAACTGGGACGAGACGAGTGAGCTTCCCAGCAATGATTCCGATGAATTAGGAGATTGAGGATTCTTGGTTTCCAAACAACAAAAGAAACTCCAAACAGCAAAAGAAATAACTCACGAAATTCTCAAGGAAAATCAGCAAAAATAGTATGATTTTTCAGGTTTCCCCAAAGTCAGAGAGAAAGACTCTCCAAGATTTTGCCACCCAATAAAACCACCCTTAATCACTGCGAGAGGGGGTGGTTTATATAGGAGGATTCTAGGGTTGTAACGGGTGGAAAATGGGATGGAAATTTCTGAGATTTTAGGATAAAACTTGAGGGATTTGAATTCCCAAAATCAAAATCCTCCTAATGAGGCCACGTTTGTACCTGGGGGGTACGATTTTGATCACACACCAATGATTTTGAGCATGATCAGCCACGATTCATGGGATGAGGAACATTGGGACTCCACCTGGAGCTTCTGAGTTCTTCTAGAACCTGGACAACTCACCATTTTCGTACAACAAATGAAGGTGAGGGGAAATGGATGGAGGTGTGATGATTTTTGGAAATTTGGGAGTCGTTTGGAGCTTTTGAGGTAGTCGTTTGGCTGGGTTTTGACGGAGAAGCACTGGGCGTTGTTTGTTATCGTCTGTTGAAGACAAAGAGAGAGAGGGAGAATAAGGAGGCATTTGGGTGTGGTGTTAGAGTGAAGAGAGAAGAGATAAGGGTGGGTTTAGGATTTGGACCGGGTTAGAGTAAGATTGGAGTGGGCTGAAGCGGTTTTGGGATGTTGTGAAGTGGGTTGGGGTGCTGATAGGGAATTAAGTAGTGGGTTAAGGATTTGGCCACTTTGCTTTGCAAATGTGGCCAAATTTGGTCGAATCAATAACAAATAATTTAAATTTTAGCCAAACCATTAAGTTTGTAGCCAAATTAGACCTAATTGAATTAATTCAAAGAATTTAGGCCGTAATTGGAATAGGGACAAACAAAAAATGATTAATTTAACCGATCTTTTTATTATCCTAAAAACAACAAAAATAATTAATTTTCTATAATTTTTAATCACATGTTTATAAAATACAAATTTCACAATTCAATTATTGGTTAAATTATTTTGACCAAAATGGACAGTTTTAGAATATTTTGAAACAAATTTTGGATTTTTTTTTACTATCTAATAAAATTCACAAACTAATATACATCTATATATATTATGAATATACGTAGACATATGTTTATTCAAGCAGATGATAGAATATTCTTCAGAATTAATTTTCAAAAAATTCTTTTAATTACGAAATTGATTATTTAAAGTTGTTTAAAATCTAAAAGCTCGATAATTAATCAAATAGTGGAGGGTAAAAATTGGATGTCAACAACTGCCCCTCCCTTTGGGTAGGGTGAGTGTAATGAACCCTGGGCAAAGGGAATTGACGATCCCAATTTTATCCGACCACTAGTTCATCTCTTGGAAGTGATTGGTTTTAGCACAAATTTAAAGGGATTATGGCCGAACTTCGGTATCGAGTTTCCTACATATCTTAGTTTACTATGAGAACTCAGCTACTTGTAGTTCAAGATGCTTGATTTTACACACGATTTTGAAAGAATTCCAAACTATCCCGGTTTCAGAGTATGGAGAGACCGGAAAGCTCTAGAGTAAGGAGATTGAGGGGTTTGGAATGCAGCCGAGTTTTTCAACATAGAGCCCGCCTACATATCCTAGGACTTAGGAATCAGGATGCTTGTAGTTTGACTCAATCGGTGGAAAAGGTAATCTTTATGCTAAGACAACCTTTGGCTCGGGATGAGTGACAAATGAATTGAGTTATGGAAAAGAGGCTTGTAACCTCATAACCATGAATATGGTGCACTTCACACCCATAGGTAAGATTTTACCTGGACATAGCATGGATAGCATGGTTGACACGAGCATGGATGGCATAGATAACACATACGATGTTCATGCAAAGGGAAGCTTATGAGTCCGTGGGAGTGATGTGGATGAAGAAAAGAGGCCATTTGTGCAAGTGGCTAGGCTTTAAATTCAAGAATCCATAAAGAAGACAACCAAACAAGGCCCTTGCTTCATTAAGGGCAATATTGTAAAAAGCCAATGTCTTCTTATTTCCTTAGTATAAGTAGTAGCTTTTCTTTATTTTGAAGACTAGTTTTTGATGAATATTGAATATTGAGCTTTGAAGCTTGTAGTTTCTAGGTATTTAGCTTGTAGTTTCTAGGTGAAGCCTAGCATTAGTTGGTAATTTTAGTAGTGTGGATCTTGGAATTGTTGGTGAACTTCTTGGTTTGGTTAATCGAAGGTTGCTCATTTGTGGTTTCTTGAGTTCCTTTGATTTTTCTCAAACTAGGGTTTGTGTTTGAATTATTGAATTCAATTGGGAGGTGAGGGTATCAAGTCCCTTGTTGCCCATAAATTCAAGAGTTTGAATATTAACTCACATATCCTTCTTTTGTTTTCTTTCCTTCTTGTTCTTCCCTCTTTGTCCGTTTATCATTTGGTATCATAGCTCGTTTAGGTTTGTTTTCACAAATCTAAGTCTTGAAAATTTGATATCTTCAAAATCCAAAAAAAGAAAAAAAAATAGTCCAAAAAAAAAAAAAAAGACCGAAATTTTTTCTTGTTTGATTTCTTGTTTTTGACACTAGATTCTTGTTCCCTAGTGTTATTTGAGTCTAGATTTCAAATTATATTCAATTTGGAGTTGTAGAAGTGAACTTGCCATTGAAGGACTTTGAAGCTTTGAAAACTTGCAAACTTTAAAAGTGGCTCTTTGGATTGGGGAGAAATTGGAGTTTAAAAACTATTGGGGTTTGTTCCCTAAGTCGAGGGGAAGCTAATCCTAAAGTTTGAGCCAATTCTGAGTTGATTTGAAGGTGTTGGTGTTTAGTGTGTGTTCTTGGTGTTCTAGGTGTTTTTAATATTCATCAAGAACATCTTGAAGAAGAAGAAGCCAAAAGGTACATTTGATCCAACTTTTCCAAGTCAAAGTGGTCAAAAATGTTTGTTGGGTCCACAAGTGGAATTAAAAAAAAAAAAAATAATTCCAAAGGACCAAATTTGCCCCTTAGAAAAAGTTTTGGGGGCTGAAATGCACACTTGCAAACTTGGACAGAATGCTTCAAATTTTGGGACCCCAAAATTTTTCTAAGTGTTGGAACTCTTAACACCTCAAATTTTTTTAAGTGTTCAAACTTCAAATTTCTTCTTCTACACTCATTTTTCTTCTATTTCTCTACTATTTAACAACTAATTAACATCTTTAATTACTTGTTAACTAGTTTTAATCATCAAATCATCTCTTTGATTCTTCAAATTAAGCAACACAAATAACTTTTCTACTTTTGTTACTTAGTTTTTTTTGAGTTCGTTTTCTTTCGTGCTTTTTTCTTCAACTTTTCTCATCTTAATTCGTTGATAAATTTCTTGATTCAAGTCCTTTTACCTTCAATCGAGTCGTCCGTCTTTCAAGAGTCACAAAAATCCACTCCACTACAAAGGATAGGTGATCTTGAATTGATCAAGCAAAGCTAGTTCACTACCAATTTTGAGGCGACATTTTAGGAGGTGAGTTGAGAGTTTGCATACGAGTGATGTGAGGCTTTTTCTACTAATAATGTTTGTTGAGTTTTGTAGGTACAAAAGGAGATATAAGGTAGCATGTCATCCATAGCTTCGGATACTTGTGATGATGACATGGAAAGCTCTATTTGTAGCGATGGAGGCTATGATTCTATTGTTGAGGCCTATGAAGGCTATGATGGAGCCAATGAGGGATATGAAGGATCATGTGTTCATGAACATTATGATGGAGAGAACTATTACTCCGGAGATGAATATGTGATGAATGGAGCTTATAGCTCTTGTGATGATTTTGAAGGGGTAGAGGAACCTTGTGGAGAATATTATAGTGGAGAAGAAGGTTATGAAAGTTCTCATTTTCCACACCATGAGTATGAAGGCGATGTGAGGTACAATGCTTCCTTCCGTATGTCTTGTGAATCCTTGGAGGGAAATCTTGATGAAAATGGAAGTTGTGAGGTTGAATGTCCTTCCTCATCTTGTGTGACTTTCTATCCTAAAAGAGAAGGTATTGATGTATGGTTGGTACCAATTCGAAGATATCGTATGGGCTATAGAAGAGGTACATTTCCTACTTCTCGAAATATGATAATGTGTGATTCTTATCCTAATACCAATGTGTCTTGTACACGATATAGAAATGGTATTAGAGGAAGTAGAGACAAGTTGATGTTTCAAGATAGGCAAGACCCGGGGAGGCGAAGTCTTGAAATAAAAGTGAATGTTTATCATACTACAGGGTTTGATCTTGTCCTTGATGATCATAGTGTTTCTAACTTTATAACCCCTCAATTGGTTGAATTGATTGGGATACCTTTTTGGCCGAAGCGAGACTCCTTTGTTACTCAAAAAGGGTATCATGTTAATAAAAGAGTGCAAGTACCTATTTCACTTGGGAAATATCAAGAGGAGGTTTGGTGTGATATAGCTCCCATGGATACTTGTCACATATGTTTGGGAAATCCTTGGTTTCAAAGCCATAGGATTCCACATGCACAAGATTGGTACAAGTATATCATGGATCGCAAAGGGGAACTTCTCTTTCCACTAATATTTCCTAGAGAAGAAAAAACATCCACTCCTTATGCACCAAAATGGAAGCTTGAAGTGAAGGGATCATCTAACCCTTCGCAAGGGATACTTGGCACTTGTCCTAACTCCAATGAAATTGAGAGACAAAAGATTGAGAGGAGTAAGGGTATGATAAGTGACAACTCTAGAGTGAAAAAAGGAGAGGTTGTGTGGAGTGATGTGAGAGGGTTGTCACAACCTTATCTTAACTCATGTAACATTTCTTGTTTCTCTAGTTGTCTTGATACTTATGCAGGTATTATTGAAAGCGAACCTATTGTGGAACCTCAAAATGTGGAGCTTCATAAGGTGGTTGAAAGCTTCCAAAGAGAGCAATTGTACTTAAATGTTGATAACCAAGGTGAAGGCAATTCTTCCTATGAGCTACAAGGTAACAAAGCTAACTCTTGCACTTTATTAAACTTGATGGATCATTGTGTGGCTAATAGCCAATTGAGTGTGAGTGATAGTTTATCTTTGTATTATCTTAATGAGCCTTTACCATGTGGTGAGATTAATAGCTCTTTCTTGTGTGTTGCAAATTGTGGTGATCAACTTTCTTGTGATACTTGTCCATTAAATGAGGAATTTTGTAATGTGCTAAATGAACCTCAATTTAGTGATGATGTTGATGTAGTTGATTATGTGAATAGTCATGTGGGTTCCTTGCTTCTAGATAATGATTCCTTGATTAGTGATTCCATTACTTGTACCTCTCAAAGAACTCATGTGATGGAATATGTTGTTAAGGATAATATCTTATTTGATGATGACATGACTATTAAAAGTGTGCATAGTGGTAGCTCTTATAATGTTGAAAGTGTAGCTACTCTTGGAGGCTACAAGTTATTTGGTAATCCACTATGGGATGATGACACCTTTACTGAGGAAGGAACTTCCTTCTTGAGGGACTGTGGACCTCTTACTTGTGAGGTGAAGCTTGGTCAAGATGACAAGCAAGATGTGGGTGAAGATTGTACTATCTACCCACTTGAAGACATCGGCCTATCACTTTTCAAAAGGGATGATCCTTGGGATAAAGCTATCATTGATTTGTTTGATGGTTTGAAAAACCCAACTAGTGATTATCCTTATGAAATTGATGATACTTATGATCCTTTGTATGACACCCCACCTTTGTTTGTTAAATATGAAGATGAGTTAGTTAATTCATGCGATGGCTCGAATTCTAATCTCTTTGGTCTTAATGGTGGGGTGGGTCAAATTGGGGATAGCAACTTGAGGAAGGAAGGTGACTTTTTCCTACAAAGTATCTTGTCTTCTTCATGTGTCCCAACATGTGTTGATGTGCTTGATAAGATTCATGAACCAAATTGTGATCTTGCATGTGAGGGCACCTTGAGGAGAATTGACAATCTTGACACCTTTCTTTACTACCTCTTTGCATATGATGATGTCTATGTTTGTATTAAATTTGTTTTCTATAGAGGTAGGGGTTCCTTTAATTTGTCCAATTATCTTTGTGACCATGATATGTGGGTCTTTTACTTCTTTCACCCCAATGAACCCTTATAGGTGATTGCACCACTTTTGGTGTAGCCTTCTTGCGAGACAATGAAACAATTGTGTCTTATGGCTCCAAAGTTAAATATGATACCATCTTTTAGAATTCTTGATGCCACGAAGACCTTTGTATTTGCCTTGTCTCTTGATGTTTATCATAACAAAAACCTTTGCACCTTGTATGATGAGTTGCTTTTATTGGAAGCAAAGGATATTTGGTTGTACCTCAAATTTGTGCCTCCTTGGCATGATGATATTATTGCTAACCCTTGTACTAACCCTCATGCTTTGAGGATATTTTGGTTGTTATCCTTCTCATGTGTTTTAAGATTTGGATTCGAGGACGAATCATTTTCAAGAAGGAGAGGATGATACTAGCATGGATAGCATGGTTGACACGAGCATGAATGACATAGATAACACATATGATGTTCATGCAAAGGGAAGCTTATGAGTCCGTGGGAGTGATGTGGATGAAGAAAAGAGGACATTTGTGCAAGTGGCTAGGCTTTAAATTCAAGAATCCATAAAGAAGACAACCAAACAAGGCCCTTGCTTCATTAAGGGCAATATTGTAAAAAGCCAATGTCTTCTTATTTCCTTAGTATAAGTAGTAGCTTTTCTTTATTTTGAAGACTAGTTTTTGATGAATATTGAATATTGAGCTTTGAAGCTTGTAGTTTCTAGGTATTTAGCTTGTAGTTTCTAGGTGAAGCCTAGCATTAGTTGGTAATTTTAGTAGTGTGGATCTTGAAATTGTTGGTGAACTTCTTGGTTTGGTTAATCGAAGGTTGCTCATTTGTGGTTTCTTGAGTTCCTTTGATTTTTATCAAACTAGGGTTTGTGTTTGAATTATTGAATTCAATTGGGAGGTGAGGGTATCAAGTCCCTTGTTGCCCATAAATCCAAGAGTTTGAATATTAACTCACATATCCTTCTTTTGTTTTCTTTCCTTCTTATTCTTCCCTCTTTGTCCGTTATCATTTTGTCACCCGGATTTGAAAAGAAAGAATATTGCTTCCAATGTGAATTCAAAAAATACTTTGGATGTGAAACTAAAACCAAATGATAGAAAAGACCCATATTCCTTCTGATAGGGGTGTGGTTTGATTGAAGCGGAAGTTGATTCTCAACTCGCGTCCAAAAAGTTTGACATTCCTTTCCAGACTATGTCCCAGTTTGCTGCTAAGAAAAAGTTCCACGTTGTGATGCATCTTTTTTGGTGTAGTCCGCACCTGTGGTTTTGTTTTGACAATTTCATCCTTCTCGGATGCTCTCGACAACATCTCAAATAAAATTGTTAATAGTAACGTAATTCCATTTGGAGAGGTAGTTTTCTTTGTCATACCTCATCCTTGGATTACGTACAAATCCTATGTTGTGATGTCTTTTTGATGCCTTTTTGATGTATTTCATACCTGTTGTTCTGTTTCAAGATTTTCATCCTCTCAGATGTTCTCGACAATATTTTGAAATAAAATTGTTAGTAGTAAAGTAATTCAATTGAGAAAGATAGCTTTGTACCTTATTTTCCGCATTCGTTGCCTTATGAAGAAGATGTTGTCCTTTCTTCCTCTAACTTGGGAAATAGAAACTTCCATGACAATCAACATGATAGCCCTTGTAGCTATCGGATAAGATTGCCTTTGTGGCGATCTTCGAATATGACAATCTTCATAGTTATTTGACGCGATGGTCCTCATAACCATTATGGCATTCTCTTGAACGTGATAGCCTTCATGGCTATTGATGTAGGCTTTGCATATGCTCTTGGGGTAAATCTTGCGCATCATCCGTATTGACGCGACTAGTAGATATTCCCTGAATTGTCAGGCTTTGGGTAATCTAGAACATCATCCAACTTTGGATAGAGGCGGCTTATATATGTCTTTAATTTATCAACTTCGAGTAATCATGCACATCATCTGACTTTCGATAGAGGCGGCTTACACATGTACTTCGAATTGCCAGTTTTTGGGTAATCCTACACTTTTATTCTATCTTAGATGTAACACGACTTACAGATTTCCCTTGAATTATTAGCCTTTCGGTAGTCCTGCACAATATCAACATGGATATGTCGTGACTTATAGATAACCCTTGGACTATCAATTTTTGGTAGTCTTGCACTTCATCCAATTTTTGATATTACTGCGACTTGTGCATTACCCTTGAACTTTCAATTCTTTGGGTGATCTGGCATACTATCCGATTTCAAATATCGCTTCATCTTACAGATGACTGTTAGTCTGTCAAGTTTCGGGCAATCTTGCACACTATCCGATTTCGGACATTGCTGTGGCTTACAGACGACCTTTGGCATCCCAATTTTGGGAGATCTAATTCATCATCCGATTTGGATGGCGTCTTATACACATCCTTCAGACTATATGCTTTCAACCTCGGTGGCAAGCATTTTTTGATCATCGGGGTGACAAGGGCTTTGTCACATAATCAAAGATAGTTGCATCTTCCGGCGATCGATGCTTTACAATGTATAAACATCTTTCAGCGTGAGACTTTTTTGTCTCAAATAAATAAAGGTGCATAAATATTCTTGACGTTAGACTCCACTGTCTTGCGTGATATCGGATATAAATATGCTCAATACCAGACTCTGTCATCTTGGCATAATAAGGAAGCAAACATATCCTCAACGTCAGACTCCGCCATCTTACGCGATGTTGGATATAAATATGCTGGATGCCAGACTTGGCATAATAATAATAATATACTCAATGTTAGACTCCGCCATCTCATGTGATATCAGATATATATATATACCATCCTCAGTATAATAATAAGAAAGCAAATACATCCTCAATGTCAGACTCCAGCGTCACACACAATATTGTACATAAATATGCTGAATGCCAGATTTGGCATAATAACAATGAAGCAAAGATATCCTCAACGTCAGACTCCACCATCTTACGTGATATTGGATATAAATATGATAAATGCTGGACTTGGCATAATAATACTGAAGCAAATATATGCTCAACATCAGACTCCATCGTCTCATGCGATGTTGGATATAAATATGCTTTTGGGTCGATCCCGGGCAGCAAGTGCAACTTAAGGACACCTCTGAATGTCATCCTCTTTGAAACCGGCCGGTAGAGGGACGTAATATTTGCAGCTGATATGTGTCTGTGGTATTTAATGATGATGGCCCTTATGACATGGTCCTTGTGACATGGTCCTCTCGACATGGTCCTCTTGACATGGTCCTCTCGACATGGTCATCTTGACATGGTCCTCTCGACATGGTCCTCTTGACATAGTCCTCTCGTTATGCAAATATGATAATGATGTAGATGATCGTGCAATGGTATGCATAGAAGCTGCAGAAAATATCACCTTTGGTTTTTATGTTGTCATGTTGACTCCTTTGTGTGTACCTATGCTCAAGGCAAGCAATTATTAGACACACCGTCGCTCTTACTAGCGACCACAGTCAAACTTGAAAAAAAACTTTAAAGACAACGTCTATGAAGCTAATCAAAACAACTTTTATTTCAAATGTGAATGAAATGGTCGTGCCCATTTCTGGGGACAGCCGCAAGTACCATTTTCGAACATCATCTGTTCGTGGTGATTTTTGACTTGTTGGGAATCGGCAAAGAACTCTCTTTTGGTGTTTAGAGTTGACCAACATGTCCTAATCTGCTTTGGGACTAGAGGATGATGTCGATCTCTCTTTATCTAGTAGTTCCTGCGAACTACAAGATAATTTGTCCATTCTAAGAGCTTTTGCCTCTTTCAGCTTCTTCGCATTATTTTGGATTTTCTTGCCAATTTTAGGGAATCTGGTCTCGTTGTGTTGCTTTGAACACATTTGACAGCGCGAGACTTTTTGCTAATCTCTAACATACTTTTTAGGATGACCTGCATCCACAGAAAAATTATTAGTTTTTTGGCAAAACTGATCTGTGTCGACCTCCTTCGATCTTTTGCTCCTTGTTTTCTCTTTCTGGATGCTTTTCTCTCTCGGGTACTCTTCGTCCTCGACCCCCTGGCTCACGGTATACATAAGACAAAATTAGATTATAAAGGAGTAAAAACTAATCTTTTTGTAAAGATTTTCAAACAAGTTCTTTGGAATACAAAGATTTTGAAAAAAGGATAGTTTGGAAAGGTCTCTGCCCATCATGTCATGTGCTAGCTCAACGAATGTCTTTTACTCGAGGCCTTGACATTTTTGACATACTGCTGGTGGACTCTGGAGATTCTTTGTCGTCCTAGCTGGGGAGTTCGGAAATATTTTCAAGAAATCTGTCATAGCTGGGGATCCATCCACCTCGAACTGGGGATTTTGAAGTAGACTCTGATCTCTTGGTGCTGGGGAGCTTTTCAGAGTTTAATTTTGAACTCTTGAATGAAGCTTGGTGAAAATTTTGAGGTCTTCCTCAAAATTTCTGCCCCAGTTAAAGGTTTTGCGATGAATCTCACTCCATTGGCAAGGGACTTGAGACTCTATGGGGATTGTGAAATTCTTTCTCGATATTCATTTCGGTTGCTCCTCAGCACATTCTGTATTCCTATTTGCTTGGAGGATAATCTTCGCCTTCAGAATTTTCGAGAATCCTTTCTTAAAAATTCTACCCCAGTTTCCATTTCCTGGGTGATATGACTGTTGCATCCTAACGCACACGCAAGTGTACTCGGTCGTACAAGTAATATAAGATTATAAGTCCAGATATCATAACCACAGGGACTTGTCGATTAACTATTTTACTAAATTAAACTGGTTCTAATTATTTTTTCAAGCGTAAAAACTCAAAGGAGAATTTATAATTAACTAATCTAGAAATAAAAAGAAGAAGTTAACTAATGGACAATTAACCAAACAAAGAGCAGTTTTTCATGTAATCAATGTGATGAAATCGATCTAGGACTATGGATTCGCTAACAATCATGTTGAGTAAGCAATTTCATCGACTTGTTTATTTATCTAGTTGTTAATTTCGGGGTTGATTTTACAACTATGGTCTCTCGAGCCTCTAGTTGCCTATCCAAAATAGCATCACAACTACATCGTTGAGCGGGGATGTGACATCTTATTCCGAACACTTTTATATATCTTTCCGTGTAAACCAAACAAGGAGTTCTAGGTATATTCCTATCCTAGTCGCTAACCTACCATTTACATTATAAAAGAGAAATCTTGCTCTCTATATTCTTCGTTCTATGCCAATGATTCTTCTCTTGAGTTCACAAAGAGATTATAGATTTATTTTAATGGTAGCTAAGCATTAAAATAGTAAGCACAAGAATATAAGAACAACTAATATGATAAACAAATAATCGAATCAACTGTCTACAAAACAATCATGTAGTTAGCTACCATAATTCTAGAACAAGAAGTTTAACTCCACATAGACATGGAGCAATTACAACAAATCATCCAAACAAAAACGTAAGAATAAATAATAAAAGAGAAGAAAAGATGAAACCAATATTATACGGCCTTCACGGTGGCTCCTAGCTCTTCGTAGGTCAAAAGTTGTGTATAAATTATTTTAATGAGATATTTATAGGTGTAGAAAAAAGTCTCAAATAAAATAATTGAGTCCAAAACGAATTGGGAAACAAAAATCGAATTGGTTTGGATGACACGGCAAACCAACGTGCGCCGCCTTCAATTTTCCCAGATACTGTCTCTTTTCTTCGATTAATGACACGTGTTCAAGACAATTCAATTTGCAGCTTTTCTGCATATGTATGAATATGAATATAATATTACATTTAATCCATTAAGCTGTCTGCTTGATTTCCTTATATGATTTCTCGTTTTTAATTCGTTTCTTCTCCAAATTTCTTCCTTTTCGCACCACTTTAATCCTACAAATAACAATACCCAACATAAGAATAATTCATAAAATCAATGCTCAAAAACGATAATACAAAGACTAAATATGAGGCAAATAATGATTAAATATATGTAATTTTGGCCTCACATCACCACCCCACACTTAGACTTTTGCTCGTCCTAGAGCAGCATTAAAGTTCATCTCAAAAAAAAAAAAAATCAAACTAGGAATACCACCACTTTGATTGATACAAATTATTAGGCCATGTAACAAATCACAACATTAAGTATACTTCCCGATCATTATGCAAAATATACAAATAAACAACAAACTTCTAACCTCCTAACCTCCTAACCTCAAAGACGAACTCTAACTCATCAATTTTAATTTGCTCACCTAATCCATCAAAGAAAGCTAATAAAATCACCTATCTATCATGAAACAAGTGCCCTCACAAGAAATAGTCCACACACTCAATTTAAAGAATCAAATATAAATTAAGGACTTAGCATCAAAGATCAACTCTCACATTCACAAAAGAATTCACATGTATGCACAAAGAACCATAGACTTGCCCATTATGTACATCTCCACTAATTAAGTATGCTCGAATAGAATCAAATAAGAATTTAATGGGTTGTAATGTTGGCTAGGGGACGGGTAGGAAAACTATATAATAGTGACTTACACTTCTCTAAGCACTTTGCACTTTTTTAGACTTCATCACCCATTATTTTTAGCACTTTATTTTTTTTAGCGCTCACTTCAATTTCTTTTCACTAGTGTTCTCATCTTAACAAGAATGTTTCACTCTTTTTTTTTTCTTTTCACACAATTTTTTTTTTCATGTCACATTCTTTCAAAGAGGGCCATTTTTTCATTTTAGAGCTATCATTGGTCACCTTTGACACTCAATCATCCTTTTTCTTCAGATTTAACAATTTTATTTGTCTATGCTACAGTGCTCAAGGAAGCATGGTGCAAAAACTAGGGATTCAACAAAAGGATTAAGACAAAAATACGGCTACCAAACGAAACGCTACAGGCTCAAAGGGGTAACTAGTTATATAATATCTGAAAAGGCTAAATTTTACAAGACAAATCAAAAAAAGCCTATTATCATCTTCTAAACAAAGCAACACTTTTTATTTTGCTTCAATAACATGCATGGCAAGTTCTAGACTATGATGCAAAACATGGAATATGCAATAAATCCTCACCACACATGGCACAAGTCTCAATCAAGATGGATCAATTCTACTTTTAAGATGGACAGGGTCATAACAAACTATAAAATAAGAATAAGCTATATACAGAGTCACAACTATGAGTCTAGGTGTCAAAATAATTGCTAATTTATTTTATACTCAACCACTCACAAGAACGTACTACTCCAAATTAGGCCTAAATTTCTAGTATCAAACAAGTAAAAAGGTCTTTTCTTTTCTCTCCAAAAAAAAAAACTACTCCTAAAAAAACTAAAAATAAAAATAAAAATAAAATTAAAAAAAAAAAATTTACTCTAAAAATAAAAATTTACCCGATTCAAGGAGCCCCCCTTGGAAAAGAACCGTGGTCATAAGAAAAACCAAGGGGTGGATGAGATAGACCACTTAAAAACTAAAATAAAAAATAAATAAATAAATAAATCTTTTTGTGTTTAATTTTTTCTTCTATGTATTTTTTTTTTTGTATTATTTTTTCTTCAAATAAAATAAAATCCTATGGCATACTCACCCTTAAACTCATAAATATTGGAAGAATTCCTACCCCACACTTAAAATCATATTTTATCCCCAAAGCAATTTATAAAAAAGAAGAAGAAAAAGAAGGGTAAGAAATACTCCCTGAGGCCCACTAGGGCCTAGCTGACTGCATGTTTCTTCAATTTTGATCACGAGGGCGAATGACCCCACACTTAAGCTTAAACCATGCTCCTTAGCTTTCAAATTTGGGTACTCAAACTTCTCCAAACCTGGAAAAATAAAAATAAAAATGTGACACTATAAAAAAATAAGAAGATACACTACTAGTTGGGTTGCCTGCCAACAAGCACCTGATTTAACATCGCGGCACGACGCCATCACTACACCACTTTTCTTTCCACTTAGAACTTATGAATTGTGCCCCTAACTTTGCATCAAACTTTCTGCTCTGCTCAAGGGGCGGTGGTATAAATATGAAGGGACCAAGCAAAGGATGTCACATCTTGCACTTCTTGGCCTTTAAGTGAGGAATGTCGTTTTGTCTTTTTGGTGTGACAAATTTTAGAATGTGAGGACCTTGTTCCTCATCTACACACTTCTCCACTAGCTCATATGACTCAATTCTCATGTCATCATCCAAACATAATGTAGAAAAATGATTAGAATGAGGTCCAACAATACCTAATCCCAAACTTGCATTATTTTTGACAAGCTCACTTTTATACTCCCTCTCAATGTCACCCTCAATCAAAGAATGATAGTTGAATGGATGTAATTCTTCTTTCTGCTCCACTAGTTGGCCAGTATCCACAACAATTGATGATTGGGCATCAGACGCCTCAACCTTTTTCTTCAAGTGATCCTTCAAGTAATGGATATCTGAGCCAAATTGGTCTATCTCTTGTCTGAGATCAACTCTACCTTCTATTAGCTGTGTCGTCATCTTTGTGAGGTTATCACGGAGAAACTCATGGAATTTAACCTTTTCCTCTTGTTCCCTTAGCCATGGTTAGCTCACTATGTCTGCTTCCTCACAACTTTCTCCTAGTAGGGATTCATTTTTTTCTTCTACTAGGGGTTCATCTTGGGTATTGGATAAGACCGTAACTTGCTGATCAATACAAGTTCCAGTCATAGCCTGCATCTCTGTGAGTTGGGAACCGATCCTCTCCATGTCTTCTCTCAATTTAATTGCGCCTTTATTCAATTCTTCCTGCTTATCCAGTATTTGCTTTAGCATATCAATGAGATGAGCCTCATGATTCACATCCTCCGCTTCATTACCCCTGTCAATATCATAAACAACAGAAGAATCATAATAGGGGCTCGGGGAAGGGGAATAAGAGTTAGGACAACCATTCGAATGGCTATCCTGACCACCATATATATGACATACATTAAATTCAAATGATTGGGTAGGTGCACACCACCCACACTTTTGAATATAATGACAATTGATATCCAGGTGGGGTCCTCCACAATACTGACAAGGATTATAAACATATGAATAGTACGCATCCTTCAACCAATCTTTATCCCTGGATGTCATGTTAAGAGGAGTATCAAAAAAAAACTATCTATAAAAGAAAATAAAATATGTACAAAAACTTAAATAAATAAAAAGAAAAAGTCTAATATAGATAAATAATTAATTTCTAAGTCTCCGGCAACGGCGCCAAAAACTTGTTGCGTCCTAACGCACACACAAGTGTACGCGGTCGTATAAGTAATATAGGATTATAAGTCTAGATATCGTACCCACAGGGACTTGTCGATTAACTATTTTACTAAATTAAACTGGTTCTAATTATTTATTCAAGCATAAAAACTCAAAGGAGAATTTATAATTAACTAATCTAGAAATAAAAAGAAGAAGTTAAATAATGAATAATTAACCAAACAAAGAGCAGATTTTCATGTAATCAATGTGATGAAATCAATCTAGGACTATGGATTCGCTAACAATCATGTTGAGTAAGAAATTTCATCGACTTGTTTATTTATCTAGTTGTTGATTTCGGGGTTGATTTTACAACTATGGTCTCTCGAGCCTATAGTTGCCTATCCAAAATAGCATCACAACTACATTGTTGAGTGGGGATGTGACATCTTATTCCGAACACTTTTATATATCTTACCGTGTAAACCAAACAAGGCGTTCTAGGTATATTCCTATCCTAGTCGCTAACCTACCCTTTACGTTACAAAAGAGAGGTCTTACTCCCTATATTCTTCGTTCTATCCCAATGATTCTTCTCTCGAGTTCACAAAGAGATTATAAATTTATTTTAATGGTAGCTAAGCATTAAAATAGTAAGCACAAGAATATAAGAACAACTAATATGATAAAAAAATAATCGAATCAATTGTCTACTAAACAATCATGTAGTTAGCTACCATAATCCTAGAACGAGAAGTTTAACTCCACATAGACATGGAGCAATTACAACAAATCATCCAAAGAAAAACGTAAAAATAAATAATAAAAGAGAAGAAAAGATGAAACCAATATTATACGGCCTTCACGGCGGTTCCTAGCTCTTCATAGGTCAAAAGTTATGTATAAATTATTTTTATGAGATATTTATAGGTGTAGAAAAAAGTCTCAAATAAAATAACTGAATCCAAAATGAATTGGGAAATCAAAATCGATCTGGTTTGGATGACACGGCAAACCAACGTGCGCCGCCTTCAATTTTCCGAGATACTGTCTCTTTTCTTCAATTAATGACACGTTTTCAAGGCACTTCAATTTGCAACTTTTCTGCATATGTATGAATATGAATATAATATTACATTTAATCCATTAAGCTGCCTGCTTGATTTTCTTATATGATTTCTCATTTTTAATTCGTTTCTTCTCCAAATTTCTTCCTTTTCGCACCACTTTAATCCTACAAATAACAATACCCAACATAAGAATAATTCATAAAATCAATTCTCAAAAACGATAATACAAAGACTAAATATGAGACAAATAATGATTCAATATATGTAATTTTAGCCTCACATCAATGACCAAGCCGTAGTGGTGCCTACATATCCCGTTGAGGAAGGAATCAGGTCAAACGAAGTTCCCACACTTGAAGTGGGAGAGTGTTGGAAATAAATAAAGGGGTGACCGAAGCCGACAAAGGCCGCCTACGTATCTCATTCTTGAGAATTCAGGTCAAATGTAGTTCAAGATGGGAAGGGGAAAGGATAGATTTTCCTAAGGGGTTGACCGAAGCCGACACAGGCCGCCTACGTATCTCATTCTTGAGAATTCAGGTCAAACATAGTTCGTACAAAGAGGATAGGGAATTTGAGTTATTACAAAGGATAAAAGCAACTACAATTAGGAAATGCGATTACAGGGAAAGAAAAATGGAAGAGAACTATCCTTAGGCATAGTATCTCTTCACAGCATCGGAGTTGAACGACTTGGGCCACACTTGGCCATCCATCTTAGACAGAATCAAAGCCCCTCCTGACAATACTTTTTAAATGATATATGGCCCTCGCCAATTAGGTGCGAACTTTCTTTTGTCTCGTGGGAGGGAAGGATTAACTGTCCATTCCCTGAATTGACCAATAAATTTTGGGAGATGATATTTGTGCCCATTATCGTCCTATTATTGTAGGACCAATCAAAGATGTCGATGTATGGCTTGAGCAGACTGATAAGTTCTTTTTTTTGCTCTTTCAACAAATGAATACTGACGCTGATTTCTTTAACTTGATCATTGCCTCCCAGATTGACCACTTCAAACTCTTTTAGGTGGGGCCTTTCCTGGTCTTCAAAGTTCTTAGACTTCTTGGTCGTTCGTTCTAGGACCATGATGTCTTCAATACCTTTCTGCTCCAATAAAGTATCCTCTAACTTGTTCATTCAGCTCTTGGAATGACATGACATTAGCAGGTTTTAAGTTCTTATTACTGAAACCATAAACAAAACAAGTTATATGGTACCAAGTAAATAAAACAAACAACAAAGGTTTTTCAGAATACGGGAGGCTTTTATTGAAATCCGAAAATATTTATAAACTATGGCTATAACCCGCATGAATGCTGGTCCGTGCCTTTTGGAAAGCGGTAAAATAGTGCGAGGAATGTTAAAACATAAAAAAATGGGTCACAGAGCCTCATCCGGACGATCACCAATTTTTTGCAAAACAAAGTCTTTGTCTACCCAGCCGAGCGGAGAGTCACGAGGGGAGTTGCGACCCAATTTTGCAGCTTTTCACCAGGCCTGGCATCCCTAATCATGGTTGCTTTGGAGTTTTTTGCTGTTACAACATCGCATTCTTCAAACAGCTTTCCAATTTCGTCCTTTAACCCTTCGTTTGGGGGACCAATACGCACCGAAAATGACTGATATAAGTGAGAGAGCGGTTTCGGCAGTCCTGACTACTTCTCCTTTTTTACTTCTCCTTTTTTACTTTTGCCTTATCTTCTCGGGCTACGTACCCTAAGCCATGCCTAGTCAGTTGTCTGGGAATGCCTATGGGTTTAGTCATACCGGAAAAATTATTTCCCAGCCCGAAGCCTGGTTCATATCCGCTCCTCAGCATCATAGTCACATGTATTTTATAGATGAGTGGCATGGGAATTTGAGGAGCAAGATCCTTTCCGGTGGCATTAATAACCTTTGTGGTGTAGATATCGCTTCCCCTCGGGACTTCTTCAATCGGCTCAGGTAAAACCCTTCACCGTGAATCACTACCTCATTCTCCTTCCAAATAAACTTTACCATTTGATGCAAAGTTGATGGCACGACTCCAGCTCCATGGATCCATGGTCTTTCCAAAAGCAAGTTGTAGGTGGTAGCAATATCCATGACTTGAAATTCCACTTCGAACTCGGATCCAAATATGCAAACTGACTTCTCCGATAGTGTCCCTTTGACCTCTATCGAAGGCTCTCACGTTGATCCTGTTCTGGCAAACCTTTCCTGGATCATAGTCTAGCTGAGTGAGTATAGATAACATGCAAATATTTATACCCGAACCATCATCAATAAAAACTCTATTTATAATCTTCTCTTGACATTTGACAGTAACGTGCAAGACCTTGTTGCGTATTAACCCTTCAAAGGGTAGTTCAGCAATACTCAAAGTAGTTATAGATTTTTCTAGCATTTCCTACTTTTTAGGGCTAACCCGACACTATCGACTTGCTCACAAACCATTCTTCATCGACCTATATCATGTTAACAGTGGCTCCTCCGTGATTCGGGAGCAGATTGTTATTAATATTGGCCGGTGCTATTTGTAGTGTGATCACTCTTTGATCAATCAAATACTGAATATTGTGCCTTAGGTTAATGCAATCTTCGGTATCATGTCCGACTCCTCGAGAATGATAAGCACAATGTTGGCCAGCCCTGAAGAAACGAGAGTCAGGATTGCCTGGTTTAGGTTTTATGGGCTGAATAAATCTAGCAGTCTTCAATCTCTCATATAACTGAGTTCTGGTTTCAACTAGCTGGGTGAAAGTTCGAGGATCTTTGTTTACCAAATTTGGACGAGGGAGATTTGCATTGGTAGGAGGGGAAACCTGGCGATTATTCTGGTTCTCGGGAGTCTTTTGATACACTTGGAAGTTCTGGGGAGGAGCTTGGTAAATGGGCTACATATTTGGTGGTGGAACTTGGTAAATGGGATGCAATTTTGGTTGTGGAGCTTGGTAAATAGGCTGAGTATAGAAAAATGGTTGAGGATTTTGTGGAGCTGGGGGAGGAGTTATTGGAACAAGTGACTTTTTATAGTTGGATCCGAAGGGCTTCTTCGATTTCGTGCTAGGACCGGAGGATACTAAAGATACCTCTTCCCTCTTCTTCTTGGGAAACCCTGTCGATCCTGAGGATGCTGAGGCCTTGGTAATCTTGCCACTATAAAGACACTCTTCAACAATTTCACCAATCTTAACTAGGTCGGCAAACTTTGCTTTAACCGCTGATATCATTTTGTCATAGAACTTTGACTCCTCAGAGTGCATAAACACCACACTTATCTCCTCTTCAGTCATGGGAGGCCGAACTCTTGCCGCTTCCTTTCTCTACCGATAGGCGTAATCTCGAAAGTCCTCATTCAATTTCCTCTTGATGCGACCTAGAGAGTATCGATCCAGGACAACTTCCATATTATAGTCTCTAGCTAGATCACTCCACCTAGACCACTTCTTCAATTCCTGCGAGGTGAACCATTCTAAAGCTTCTCTGCTCAGATTTCGGCTGAACAACCTAATTAACAAAGCGTCGTTCTTTTGGGCGCTGACCATTTGGTCACAATAGCTTCTCAAATGAGACTCGGGATTCCCAACATCGTTGAAGGTCTCAAACTTGGGAATCTTGAATCCGTCTGGGAGGTCAATCTCTGGATGGATACAGAGGTCATCATAGTTATAGCCTTTCTCATTAGACGAGCCTCAGAACTCTTTAATATGGGCTATCTTATCTTTCATCTGTGCCATGTCATGATCATGTTTCTTCTCTATGGCTCTTAACTCTTTCTCCTTCTCCTCGTAGTGATCCAGCTCAGGGATTTCTGGAAAGGCGGTGTATGGTTCTATCATAGCGTGGAAAATGGTAGGTGGCGTGTTCTGGATAGGCGGAGGCTGGACATGTGGAATGGCATTTAGGTATGTGGGGGTATAGTTATGTGGGTTAGTGACATTGGGATGGTTATTCTGGGTGCTGTAGGTGTTTAGTGGCATATTTTGGTAGTTTGGAGGGGGTTTTGTGGATTGTAGGCATTTGGATTGTTGCTCTGGTTAGTGTGCTGGATAGGAGGAGTATGGATTTGATACGAGGATCCGATATGGGAAGGATTATTGGAAGGTCTAGGTGCGGAGGCAGGAGGGATATCCTTTTGTTGGTTTTCGGTTAATGGGGAATTGCATGGAGGGATTTGGAGAGGGGCTTGGGAGTTACCCAGAGTTGGGGTATTATCGACAATAGCCATGCTCGCCATATCTTTGGCTTTCTGCACCTCTTCTTGCATCTTCTCCAGCTTCCTTGCTAGTTTGGCAATCGTTTCACTCTGTTAAGCAATAATACTGTCTCTCACGGCCAAAACATTCTCTTCTTCACTATCAGTCATTTTTCCTTTTAAAAAGCGAGGGTTAGAGTAAGAATCTATGTGTGCCTTTGAGCGGGTGAAGTAGGGATGTTCGGCCAGTTTTGTCAACACAGATCAGTTTCTATTACATGTTGAAGTAAAATAACTCAAAGGAAAATATGTTAGGCTCCGTTAGTGATAAATAATACAAGATATGTGATTGAAAATAAACATATAAAAATTGCTTTAAACACATAAAAGTCGCCTTTTGTCAAGGCGAATTGATCCACGGGTAGTTTTGACTCAAAGTCTCGACGGACAGGATTTTGCCCATCGATTTTGGATAAGTAGATTTATTAGGAAGGTTGAATTATTGATCTTATAGCATCCTCGTTTGTTATATCTTCTTAATTTTCTGACATCATTGTCAAAGTGGAAAAATGAAAATTTCTTAAAGATGGGGGACGGGCCCTGAAAGGATGTAGTTTGTATAAGGAAAGTTTGTTTTCCGACCAAGACTTAAAAGGGTTTTAAGAAGTCTTTGCATTTTCTGGGGAAATTTGAAGAACTCCAAGAGCAATTTTGGTCAGACTTTACACGGTGGGCTTTTATTCTGCCTATGGGTTCTAAAATATTCAAATAGGAGTGGATCAATTTGCCTTTGATTTGAGCAACACACATAAGCACGTAAGACAGTTATATCACATAATAGTTCATAGTGCGTCCTATACGAATATGTGACCTTTTTATGCCAAAGGTAGGCCTAACAAATTGAAGGATGTGTATGTCATTTGTAAGATGTTCCATTGCCCCAAAATATATTTACACAAATTGAATAAATCTATTTGGGATACAAAATAAAGGAAAGGGGTGTAAAATGAATATCTGTCCCACGCAGGGGTACAATCCTAGACTTAATCATCGTGAGAAGTCCTTCATCATCAAACTCCTTGGACTTCTTGAAATTCCAAATGCCTTTTGGGATCTTCAAAACTAAATATTTCCCAACCCCGAGGGACAATGGTTTCATACAATTCAACATCACATCCTTCAATTAAACATATAAGGGATGATCATCTTTTATTGACTCGTGGCCAATAGACGTAATGTGGTCTTTTCTAATGGGCCCAATACCCCTTAGGTATTGGGTCGTCCTAGGCCAATGCCTAAAATGGATTTTAGTTTAGCTTTATGCTAGGTGTCTAGAGTGGGTTTATTTTGAAATAGACTGGGTCCCAAGCGGATAACTTGGATTGAAAGTACGATAGCCATTGGACGCATGACGTACCCATAAACTATCGTATTTTTGAGAAAAAGTTATTTATAGCGAAAGGCAATGGGATCGTGAGCCTCCCTAAAATATAAATAAAATTGCATGCCATTTGGGGAAATGTGCTATGAGATGCAATGACAATATATTTGCGATAAATAAACACATAAGCAAATATCAATTAAAATTTACTAACTATTACAATATTCGAATAGTTAGTCACACAAAGTTAGTCAAAAATAGTTCATATTTTTGGTTAAAACCTAAATAAATCCCCAGCGGAGTCGCCATTTCTGTTTTATCCCTTTTTGAAATTTTGTTATTTAAAAGGAAAATAAAATGATGGTGTAATGACCCTTTCGGTCATTTACGTGTTTTTTCCATTCTTGTACCATTAGAGCCTACCTGTAGTGGCCCCAAGTCATTTATGGCTTGCTGGGACCGGTAGTTTGATGCCCGAGCTGTTTGCTTGGTCCTTTTGGCCTTCCTTGTTTTAGAGCTTTAGGCTTTAGAATTCATTGACTTCGGTCAACATTCTGGGTGAACATGCTCGAAATTTAATTCCGATAGTTTCATTAGCTTTGGAGCGTGGACTTTGGTCTAGAGGGACCTTTGGTCAAGATTCAGAAGCTTTTCAGCTTGGAATTCTATCTCGTTTTGTGTTTTCAGGCCAGTTGGGCTGGTTTGGTTGACCTTGGTCAACATTCGGAGGAGATGGCCTCAGATGGGAATTCCACCCACATCGTTAGTTCCAGAATGTCGAGTTTGGGTTAGGTAGGTGGTTGGTTCGGGTTTCGGATGAGCCGGGCTCATTTTGGATATTTGGTTGGCGTTAGCGAGTGTTGACTTGGGTCATAATTCTTCCGAAACGACCTCGTATGGAAGTTTTGTTGATTCTGTTGAGTCTAGAATATCGTTTCCACTCTAATAGCTCTATTAGTTTTTGAGTATCGGGTTCCAATTTTGTCCGGAATGCCCCGTAGAAGTTTTAGCTATTGCTGGTTTTCTGGTTCTGGTGGCCTTCAGCGCGATCGCGCTGGCCTGTGATTTCCCCTTCAGCATGATCACGCTCCTCTAGCACGATTGTGCTTGTCTGTGATTTTCCCTTCAGCGTGATCGCGCTACTATAGTGCGATAGCGCTGGTCTGGGACTTTTCCTTTAGCGCAATAGCGCTGACCAGCGACCGACAGCTATATAATTCTTTGGCCTTCGTTTTCCCAGCCATTTTTCTTCATTTCCCTCAACTCCTTAGAACCTAAATCACTCTCTAAATTGTTCTATTTCAGTCTTAACCTTGGGGAGGTCAATTGTCCATCTATAATTCGTGATCCTTCGATTATTGGTAGGTCCTCTTCTTCCCAAAACCAATTTCCTCCATTGTTGCATAAAACTCCATTGATGCTCATGACCCAAGCTTGGAATATTGTGTAGATTCTGCCCCTCCAGCTTGTGCATGCTAGTGGGCTTAAAGGATTACTCGTGTTGGCCTCAATTTCCATTCTTTTGGTAAGCTTTCTTGTCCAATTTCCGGTTATTTCTTGAAAATTTCCATCTTAAAAGCTTGGCTTTAGCGGGCTATTTTGAGCCCCATTTGTTGTCCATTTTTGCTCAATTTTTGGGCATGCGCTCCTGGGATAGCAAGGAACAAAAATATGTTTTTCGTATCCGATTTCGTATTATGGGGCCCACAGACCCATTTGTGACCCAAATTTCAACCCGGTTGTGCTTATGGCATTATGGGTATTGTTAGTCTTGTTTATACGTATAAATTATTGTTTTGATATTACTTTTGCAAATTGGAGCTTCCCAGAGCAGTTTGAGCCCGAACGAAGCCGTCCCCGCAGCTATTTGTCGAACGACAGGTAGGTTATGACTTTCTCTACCTAGACTCTGCGTATATAGGCTATAACTATATTAATTAGCATCCTTGGGTGGGCTGTTATAGGTTGGTACCCCAGACCTTGTCTGCCTTGTTCGTCCCTTTAATTCATACGTTGTTTGTAGTATTCGCGTAGTATTGTATATTACCCTTGTGGTCCTGTGCGGCCTTGTATTGACTCTGGAACATAGATGGTGAGTTATTTGGGGAATGTCCGCGAGTCCTGGACATAGAGATGATCCTTTTAGGCTGGTTATGTATGCTGAGTAGCTGTTGGGCCTGTGCAGGGCTGATAGGAATTGTTGTGAGCCGCTGGGCTAATTTTATATTTGTGAGCAAGCATATCATCCATGAAAAAGGTTTTCGCCTGCATGTTTTACTACAGTTAGCTGCGAGCCACTACAGATGGTTTTCCTAAACTTGTATGGCCCCAGAGGCCCATTTTTGGTACGGTTGATCTTAGAAAAGAGGATTTTGGATGATTTCGCACTAATTTTATTATTGGTACTAGTCTCTGCCGGGCAGAGCACCAGACTTGATTTTATTACTGATACTAGTCTCTGTTGGGCGGAGCACTAGACTTGATTTACTATAGTTTTAGACCCAGCCACACTCCTGGCACCCTTTGAGAGGGTTACTGAGACTTTGATCACTGATTTAGACCCGAGTATTACTTCGAGCACCCTTTGAGAGGTCTTTTGAGATTACTACTACTGTTTTAGACCTGGTTCAATTCTGGGCATGTACTTCAAGGTTCTGATTCTCTGAGATTTCGTGGTTGTTACTGTATGTGGTCAGGGACCTCCATGGGCCCTGCCATTCTAGGACCCGTCCAAAGGGCCGCGCGTGCCAGAGGAGGGGTATACGGTGTAGGATGAGGTATAAGGCATGACCCACCATGGGTCCTCCTTTCTGTACGCCGGTCATGCCGAGGGAGATGCATATAGAGTTATTATTACTGGTTCCATCATATCATCATCATGCATATTTCACTTGGATTCCACCCTTGTTTGTTGTGTGTTCAGTGTACGCTCCGATTGTATGGGCGGCCGGAGGGTTTGTTTTCACTTGATTGTGTTCCTCGGTTTTATGGGTGGCCGTTGGGACTGTAGGTAGATTATATTTACTCATGTCTTTATTTAGAGTTCCTCTTGGCTCTCGGTTATCGAAGGACTAGTGATGGTTAGCCTGTTGAGGCTTAGGTTTTGGGATTTCTGATTATTGAGGGGGCAAGGGAGTCCTATCTTATTGAGGCACTTTTGTGTGGCCTTTTGAGCAGAGTATGAGATCTTGGTTCATTTCTTGTCGGAAGTTGCGTGGTATACCTCGGTTATTGTGGGTTAGTTATTCCATCCTAGGGTTGTACTTGTGGGGTGAACTCCTGTTTATCCTATCATGTGATTGGATTGGTGTTATGATTTCCTTATACTTGTTGACTCCATTCTGAGTATGTTAGACTGCTTTGCGTCCTTTCCCTTTACTTGAGGTTACCGGTATACCACTATGTTCTCAACTCTCTCTCTCTCTTTGCTTACTTGTATTGTTGTGCAAGGACCCCAGGTGAGTTTTCCTTTCCTTCACCTATGATTTTGTGTAATTGTATCCTCTGTGCTAGCATTTACTTGTAGCTTTTGGTTGCCTATTCTCTGTGCTAGCTCCTTGTGCTTCTTTTATTGCTTCAGTGACTGCTTTCTTTCTGTCTGTTACTTACTACTTTTATATTTTATATGCGCTCAGTCGGCCGATGATACCTACTGATTACCCGTTGTTTTGGTGCTCATACTACACTTCTGTACTTTTTGGTACAGATATTAGTTGAGCTTTCGTCGTTGATCGCGTTGGAGACTTATGCATCACTTGGACATCGAGACTAGGGTGAGCGCCTGCCAATCAGGGATTGTCTACATCTCCTCTTTGTACTGATACTCCTTATACTTTCGAAGACATATTCATATTTTATTTTGTTACTTCTAGAATTTGTATTCTATTGGAAGCTTCTGTACCGTCGATACCAAGTCTTGAAGTTGGTGTAGTATCTTTGTATATATATTTTGGATTGTTGCTTCCGTGTGTCTTCTCTTTATATTCAACTTCCGCTTATTCCTGCTTGTTGTGCGTGATTAGTTAGGTAGTAGCCCATTACTAATCATTCTAGGATACGGATATTGGTTCGCCTACTAGGGGCTTGTAGGTGCCATCATGACCTGAGAAATCGGGTCGTGACAGCTTGGTATCAGAGCCCTAGGTTCACTAGTGTCATGGTATAGAGGCAAGTGTCTAAGTAGAGTCTCATGGATTGGTATGATGACGTCCGTATCCTATCTGCGGGAGGCTACAGAGCATTGTTAGGAAAAGTTTCATCTTCCTGGCTCCTTATCGTGCGTTCCTGGATTTATTGGCTCTTAAGACATCGGTTGTTCATTCGTTATCAAATGCCTAAGACGAGTGCGATTGCGGTTGATGTCGAGGCTTCTATGCCTGAAGCTTTAGTGCTTTCGTCAGCGCCAGGACTTCAGAGTGAGAGTTTACCGCCTCAGGTAGGGGGTGTGGGGCTAGCCCAACCTCTGATTGTATTTGTAGCGACCCCAGTTCTTCAGGACACCGTGGCTAGGACTCGGAGTCTTCTGGTGAGTGTTTCAGTACCTGGTTCTATGAGTGGTGCTTTAGTTAGGGTTGAGCTTCTAGTTCTTCAGTAGGGTTATTTGTCGGTATTAGAGTATGAGGCAAGGTTTTATGACATGGTTAGGCGTACTGCTAGGGTTGTACCTTCAGAGTTTGATAGGGTTCAGTGTTTTGTGGGAGGTTTGATTCCACCACTCTATTTGCCGACCGAACACTTGGTTACAGTTGGGACTACCTTTCTTCAGGTAGTGGATCATGCTTGGGCTATTGAGGGTTTGTGCTGCGAGGCTTACAGAGGTAGTGCTAAGAAGCGTCATTGCCAAGATAGTTTCTAAGATTCTAGACTCCAGGTAGGGGATTCTCTCCTAGAGACCGGTTCCATTATTTCTTATCTACCGGGCCAGTTTCAGTTTCTCCATGTTTTCCAGAGGGTGTTGGTACAGGTTATGTTGAGCAGAGTAGGCAGGGTACATGTCATGTTCCTCAGGATTTGCCTTCAGAGTGTGCAGGCTGTGGTAGCCGGTCAGGTCCGGTAGGATCATCCCGTCAGACTCCACTTGGTAAGGTTTGTTATTAGTGTTGGGAACATGGGCACTTGGTTAGGGATTGTCCCGCAAGTTTGCCTTCCAGTTAATAGGGTCAGCAAGTGTTATCTCCCAGGGCTTCAGTGCCACCGGCCAGAGGTGGAGTGCAGGTGTAATAACTGGGTTCGTCATTATGGGTAAACCATTCATGCCAAGGTTTGGGTTAGAAAAATTCCGGGTTTAGGAGTTGAAAATTCTGGGCTAGGCTAGTCTCGACCGGTTTTGGAGTGAGGTATGGTCTAGGATAATACGGGTAAGAATTGGGTTAAACGTCTTGTTTTGAGCTAGTTTTCCTTGTAGCTAAGACATAGAGGAGTCTGAGGGACTTTTCAGAATCAAATTCGGGTAAGTAGAACTCCCGGAATCGAGGTTGACGTGAAGGGGTTGTTCTGGAACGTCGAGAAAATAAGTATGTTGTAAAATGGCAAAAACTGGGAGATTTCCAGATATTTTATCTGTGATGAGCACAACCGTTCGCGGTAGTGGCCTCTGCTATAGCGGTGGAAAATACCGCTATAGCGGTGGTCAAGGCGGTCAAGAGCGCCATAGCGGGAGTTGTCCGCTATAGCAGGACCGCTATAGCGGAGCGACGGGATTAGAAAACTAAGAAAATAGACTTTTAATTTCATTCTCTTCCCTTCATCCCCAAGAACAGACGGGAGTTATTCCAAAAACCCTCCTAGGCTGCTCCAAGGCTTGGGATCCATGGGGAGGAGGAATTCCAGCGAAAGGAACGCGAAACCACGGATTGGGGCCTACAGGACCGCCATGAATGCTTCCACAAAGCCAGAATGCACGGTTGCAGCTGCTTGGCATCCAGGTAGGCTAGGTTTTAATGAGTCGTTAGACCTGTTTACTTTCCGTACTTTATATCGTAGAAAAGGAGAATCCATGTTTTAGGCCTCTGAGCACGGAGTCTAGCGGATTTGAGAATTGTTGAGTTGTTTCTAGGATGTACGGAGTAAATGGTGGGTTTGTGAATGGTATTATGTGGTTAGCTTAATTATATTATTGACATAAAATGATGGGTTGAGGGACTAGCGCGTTGGAAAGGTTCGGGGAACCGGGGGAGTGCTTGGGATCATGGGAAACGGGAATAGAAAGCTCCTAGATGGGGTTTCAAGAATGTTTATTGCTTGAGGCTTAGGGGCGGTCTGACTAAGGTTAAAAAAGGGAAGCGTGTCGCATGCTTGCGTGTTTATCTAAAAAGGGAAATCGCTAGTTACATATTATAATAAAAAGGGTGAACCAGGGAATAGTCTTCGGACGGGATTTAACGGTTCACCGGTTACCTAGAAATGGGGTAGGTGATGGCTTATAATTTTCTGTGAATGTGTATATTCATGTACTCATGTCTAAGTAATTGTATGCATTACATTGCTTAGGGAAATTGTGTGAAATGTCTAGGTTCCTGTTTACAGTCTGTGATTGAATGGTTTTACTTGTTGGTTTTACAAGTTGTGTGTGTTCATATATTGACTGTGGTTGGTTGACATTCGGTTGGCTCAGGTACCACGCCTGGTATAGGTATAACACATGGTTGGAACGGGTACCACGCCTGGTACGGGTATAACACACTATTGGCACGGGTACCACGCCTGGTACAGGTATAACATTTGGTTGGCACGGGTACCACGCCTGGTACGGGTTTACTTTATTGCATCTTGCATTGTTTCATTGACTATTGTATAGCATTGGTTGATATTGGTTCCGTGAGTGGACCGGGTTGTTTTACTGAATGTGATACTTGGTATTGGTTCTGTGAGTGGACCAGGCTATTTTTATTGAATCGTGATGTCCAATGATGGTCCTTGAGTGACTGGGAATTCTGTTATATCATGTTATTAGTTGGTCCTGGTTTAGGCAGTGTTGTTATATCATGTTATGAGTTTGGTCTTAATGTAGGACGGGTTGTTATATCATGTTATTAGTTTGGTCTTGGTGTAGGCTAGGTTATTATATCATGTTATTAGTTCGGTCTTGGTGTAGGGCGGGTTGTTATATCATGTTATTAGTTTGGTCTTGGTGTAGGCCGGGTTGTTATATCATGTTATTAGTTTGGTCTTGGTGTAGGCCGAGTTGTTGTAACATGCTATTAGTTGGTCTTGGTGTAGACCGGGTTGTTATATCATGTTATTAGTTCAGTTTTGATGTAGGCTGGATTGTTATATGATGTTATTAGTTTGGTCTTGGTATAGGCCGAGTTGTTGTATCATGCTATTAGTTGGTCTTGGTGGAGGCTGGGTTGTTGCATCATGTTATTAGTTAATCTTGGTGTAGGACGGGTTGTTACATTATGTTATGAGTTGGTCTTGGTGTAGACCGGGTTATCATGTTAACACCTAGATGTGTTAGGGGGGGATCCGGGTGGGTCTGGGCTATGTAAAAGAGGTTATGAGTTCATGTTTTATTGTCATTAAGTGTACTAATGATGGTCAAGGATTAATTGTGTTAATAAGCATAAGGATGGGTCTTGGGTTAGACCGGGTAGCCTATTGAACACTTAGGTGTGGCTAGAGGATGCTTAGAGGGTCCAGGTTTTGGGATGAGAAAGGGATTTTGATATAACTCTGTTGTTGTCATTGAATGTGTCAATGGTTGCTAGGTGAGTTGCATGTGGTTGGTTAATATAGAGGAAGGTGAAGAGTCTGGGCATGCTTATTGGTTAATATAACCAGGTGGTAAAGATGTCCTAGAGGTCCGGGAAAGTCTGGAAAATGGTAGGTAATACTTGGGTATAATAGCGGTTTAGGGGGGCAGCTAGCCGGGTCAAGTCTGAATATTTAGTCAAGGTAGTTGACTGGGGTAAAGGTTAAATGTGAATTGGGAAGTCTACGTGTCAAGGTGACTTGGGAAGTCTACGTGACAAGGTGACTTAGGAAGTCTAGGTGACAAGGTGACTTAGAAAGTCCTAGATGTCAGGATCAAGGTTAAAGGTGAAGGAGGGAGCTATAATGTTTATTTCATGTCTTTCCCTATTTTTCTTATATGATGGTAGGAATGGATTCGGGTCGACCGATGATGCCTACCAGTACATGTGTTTGTACTGACTCTACTCTTGCTATACCTTTTTGGTATAGTCTTGTTGCAGGTTGGTGATGTTTTATAGGTTCCCAGTGATGAGGGTCTCCAGCAACTTCTGTCTTTCATTCCATGGCGGAAGTTGGGTCTTTTATCTCTTTGTGTCATCTTTTAGGAGCTCTTGTACCTGTTTAGACTAGATCCTAGGGAGGGGTTTAAATATTATAAAGGTTTTTCCGCAATTTCTTATGTAGCCTATTTCTAAACAGGATTTGTAAAGGAAAGAATTTCAGTTATGTATAAAGTTGGCTTAATTTAAAGGTTTACTTTAATTTCGCATGTTACCTGTTGGACGGGTGGTAAGGGTTTGTCTATCTAGGTGACTAGAGTAGGCGCCCGCACAGCCCGATAGATTAGGTCATGACAAATCTTATCAGAGCCAGGTTACCGGTCTCCTAGTACAACAGCAAAATGTCAAATAGGGTCCCGCAGATTGGTGTGTAGACATCCACATGTAATCCTAGGGAAGCTATGAAGCATTCTAGGAAACACTTCTCTTCTTTCATTACTTTTTGTGCGGTTTTGTTACTTGCTTGTATGGGTTGAGTCCAATTGGTATCTCTCGATTCCAATTGGTATCTCAATAAGGTGAAGGATGTCATTGGACTTCCGGTACGACAAACAAGCAAGGGAAATTGGAACCGGGAAGGTTCCAATTGGTATCTGGCCTGGGAGGCTATGTAAAGGATGGATGAATCGGCTAATGTTCATCCATGAAGCGAATGAAAGGTAATGAAACTGGTTTGATTGAGTGATAGAGCTTGAGACTCGTGATTGCATGCATTGCATTATTTGAATGACCGCGATTGTGTGGTGTGTAGTTACTTGAGTTGCTTTGATATTTGTAGTTAATAAAGAATCTTAACTGGTTATGTATTAATGATTGAAGAGATTGTTATTTTGTAATTCAAGTGGTTGGTATGTGAATAAGTACCAGGGACAAGGGCTATTATTGCTTAATTGCGGGAGTTATGGTAAGACATGGATGATCAACTAATGGTCATCCATGGGACGAATAGAGAGTAAATTTTGTTACTTGATTTGGTTGTGACTTGATTTGGTTGTAACTTGAAGTTGAAATGTTGTGTTGTACACCTCTCGTGTGACTTGCTTGAAATATGTGTAAATTGTTGTTTGCCGTGCATGTTGAGTCTACAGAGGGTTATTAATGTGAAAAATTATGTGTACCTTGGGATGTGATAAGCTGTTAAGAGTCTTGATTTAAAAGTGGTACTGCATTTTGAAAAAGGGCTTATCATTGGTTAAGATGATAAGGGATTGGAAACTGTGACTGTAGGAAAACTTCAGTTTCAAGACAGTCGGGACTTGGTTGGGAACCATGGGAACAAGGGAGTCATTAGTGGGTAATGGCAGGAAGATATTGTTGGGAACAATTGTCTAGTGTTAACTCTTCGTAATTGATAGTATTTTATGCTGAATAGTGATGCATTTGATGCCAGGATTGGTCTTAAGGGTGGTTTAAGACCATGGCGGGATTTACAGGACTAAGCATAGGTAGCTGGGAAAGGGGAAGGATACACTTGCTGGAAATTTTGAATTTCTGTGCTGTTACCATCGGGACCGCCATAGCGGAACTAGACCGCTTTGGCGATCCCCCTATAGCAGGATTTTTACCGCTACAGCAGAAGGGCGCGGGGCAGAGTGCCTACCTTGCTTTCCCTTGTTTTTCATTTCATTCTCGGGGTATCTAAAGGCAATGGATACATTATGAGTTGCTATGTGAAACGAGGAAATCGACTATAGAATTTATATAGCATGCATATAAGGTATTTGTCGGGAATTTAGTACCCATGTGCGATAAAAAGGAAAGGGCAGATATGGTATCCCAGGATGTTGGTAAAATTATGATTGACCATCGATAGGAATAGTCACTCATGTAGAATTTGATAAATGATCCGTGATTGACTGAGTTGTGTGGGACACTGCTCATGGGCTTATATTGTGAGGTCGATTATTGACTTGTGTTAGTATTGATGATCATTAGTGGTAAGGGTGTTCTCGCCATAGCATTGGTTAGGGTGTATTCGCCCGAGTAGAAAATCCCCCTCCTAAGAGGAGGGTTGATGAAAATCTCAAGGTAGGGTGAGCCCAATGAAATCCTCATTGTTGCATGGCTTAGAGATACGTGGTATCTTGGGGCATAGTGTTGATAGGGGTAAGGTGATAGAATGATATGTGAGGGGTATAGTACCCCGTAGGAAGCTTCCAAAATAGAGTTCGGGCTAGTAGAACTCGGGGTATAGTGGGAAAGGGACCGCCATGGTGGGATCTAGTCCCCTTCGCAGGAAAAAAAATGTGTTGTTCGTTAGTTGAGTTTCTTTGGCTCCGATGTTTCAGTGAGGCCCCAGATTTCTCGGGCACTTGGGGAGGGGTAATCTAGTTGCCTTGCGCAGCTCGAAAGAAGGAATTCCTTGATAGAGCAGAAGTGAGCTAAATTTTGGGTTGAGTTGGGTATACCAAGGTATTGGGAAGTTTCGGTAGTTTGCGTAAGGTTATATTTACGCTATCATGATAGAGCATTAAGATCGAGGGACGAGCTTGTTCTTTCCCTCCATTATAGAGATCGTTCGGGGATGAACGATGGGTAAATTGGTATCTGTTGTAACGATCGGGTTCGTCGTTACGGGTAAATCATTCATGCAAAGTTTTGGGTTAGAAAAATTCCGGGTTTGGGAGTTGAAAATTCTGGGCTAGGCTAGTCTCGGCTGGTTTTGGAGAGAGGTATTGTCTAGGACAATCCGGGTAAGGATTGTGTTAAATGTCTTGTTTTGAGCTAGTTTTCCTTGTAGCTAAGACATAGAGAAGTCCGGGGGACTTTTCAGAATTGAATTCGGGTGAGTAGAACTCCCGGAATCGAGATTGATGTGAAGGGGTTATTCTGGAACGTCGAGAAAATAAATATGTTGTAAAATGGCTAAAACTGGAAGATTTCCAGACATTCTATCTGTGACGAGCGCAACCTTCCGCGATAGCGGCCTCCGCTATAGCTGTGGAAAATACCGCTATAGCGGTGGTCAAGGCAGTCAACACCACTTAAGACCGCTATAGCGCAACCACTATAGCAGAGCAGGGACCGCTATAGTGGAGCGACGAGATTAGAAAACCAAGAAAATGGGATTTTAATTTCATTCTCTTCCCTTCAGCCCCAAGAACAGACGAGAGTTATTACAAAAACCCTCCTAGGTTGCTTCAAGGCTTGAGAGCCATGGGGAGAAGGGATTCCAGTGAAAGGGATGCGAAATCACAGATTCGGGACTACAGGAATGCCTCCACGGAGCCAGAAATGCATGGTTGCAGCTTCTTGGCATCTAGGAAGGCTAGGTTTTTATGAGTAGTTAGACCTGTTTACTTTCCGTACTTTGTATAGTAGAAACGGAGAATCCATGTTTTAGGCCTCCAGTCACAGAGTCTGGTGGATTTGGGAATTGTTGTGTTGTTTCTAGGATGTACGAAGTAAATGGTGGGTTTGTGAATGTTATTATGTTGTTAGCTTAATTATATTGTTGACATAAAATGATGGGTTGAGGGACTAGCGTGTCGGGAAGGTTTGGGGAACTTGGGGAGTGCTTGGGAGCACGGGAAATGGGAATAGGAAGCTCCTAGGTAGGGTTTAAGGAATGGTTATTGCATAAGGCTTAGCGGCGGTCTGGCTAAGGTTAAAAAAGGGAAGCGTGTCGCATGCTAGTGTGTTTATCTAAAAAGGGAAATCACTAGTTACATATTATAATAAAAAGGGTGAACCTGGGAATAGTCTTCAGAAGGGATTTAACGGTTCACCGGTTACCTGGAAATGGGGTAGGTGATGGCTTATGATTTTTTGTGAATGTATATATTCATGTACTCATGTCTAAGTAATTGTATGCATTACATTGCTTAGGGAAATTGTGTGAAATGTCTAGGTTCCTGTTTAGAGTCTGTGATTGAATGGTTTTACTTGTTGGTTTTATAAGTTGTGTGTGTTCATTTATTGACTGTGGTTGGTTGACATTCGGTTGGCTTGGGTACCACACCTGGTACGGGTATAACATATGGTTGGCATGGGTAGCACGCTTGGTACGGGTATAACACATGGTTGGCACGGGTACCACGCCTGGTATAGGTATAACATTCGGTTGGCACGGGTACCACGCCTGGTACGGGTTTACTTTATTGTATCCTGCATTGTTTCATTGACTATTGTATTGCATTGGTTGATATTGGTTCCGTGAGTGGACCGGGTTGTTTTACTGAATGTGATACTTGGTATTGGTTCCGTGAGTGGACCGGGCTGTTTTTATTGAATCGTGATATCCAATGGTGGTCCTTGAGTGACCGGGAATTCTCTTATATCATGTTATTAGTTGGTCTTGGTTTAGGCCGGGTTGTTATATCATGTTATGAGTTTGGTCTTGGTGTAGGCCGGGTAGTTATATCATGTTATTAGTTCAGTCTTGGTGTAGGCCTAGTTGTTATATCATGTTATTAGTTCGGTCTTGGTGTAGGAAGCATTGTTATATCATGTTATTAGTTTTGTCTTGGTGTAGGACGGGTTTTTTTAAGATGCTATTAGTTGGTCTTGGTGTAGGTCGGGTTGTTATATCATGTTATTAGTTCGGTCTTGGTGTAGGCCGGGTTGTTATATCATGTTATTAGTTCGATTTTGGTGTAGGCTGGGTTGTTATATCATGTTATTAGTTTGGTCTTGATGTAGGCTGGGTTGTTGTATCATGCTATTAGTTGGTCTTGGTGTAGGCTGGGTTGTTGCATCATGTTATTAGTTGGTCTTGGTGTAGGCCGGGTTGTTGCATCATGTTATGAGTTGGTCTTAGTGTAAACCGGGTTGTCATGCTAACAACTAGATGTGTTAGAGGGGGATCCGGGTGGGTCCGGGCTATGTAAAAGAGGTTATGAGTTCATGTTTTATTGTTATTAAGTGTACTAATGACGGTCAAGGATTAATTATGTTAATAAGCATAAAGATGGGTCTTGGGGTAGACCGGGTAGCCTGTTGAACACTTAAGTGTGGCTAGAGGATCCTTGGAGGGTCCGGGTTTTGGGATGAGAAAGGGATTTAGATATAACTCTGTTGTTGTAATTGAATGTGCCAATGGTTTCTAGGTGAGTTGCATGTGGTTGGTAAATATAGAGGAAGACGAAGAGTCTGGGTGTGGTTATTGGTTAATATAACAAGGTGGTAAAGCTGTCCTAGAGGTCCAAGAAAGTCTGGAAAACGGTAGGTAATACTTGGGTATAATAGCCGTTTGGGGGGGCAGCTAGCCGGGTCAAGTCTGAATATTTAGTCAAGGTAGTTAACTGGGGTAAAGGTTAAATGTGACTTGGGAAGTCTACTTGTCAAGGTGACTTTGGAAGTCTACGTGACAAGGTGACTTTGGAAGTCTACGTGACAAGGTGACTTGGGAAGTCTAGGTGACAAGGTGACTTGGGAAGTCTAGGTGACAAGGTGACTTGGGAAGTCCTAGATGTCAGGTCAAGGTTAAAGGTGAATGGGGGAGCTATAATGTTTATTTCATGTCTTTCCCTGTTTTTATTATATGAATTAGGGATGGATTTGGGTCGACCGATGATGCCTACCAGTACGTGTGTTTGTACTGACTCTACTCTTGCTATACCTTTTTGGTATAGTCTGGTTGCAGGTTGGTTATATTTCATAGGTTAACGGCGATGAGGGTCTCCAGCAACTTCTGTCTTTGATTCCATGGCGGAAGTTGGGTCTTTAATCTCTTTGTGTCATCTTGTTGAAGCTCTTGTAACTGTTTAGACTAGATCCTAGGGAGGGGTTTAAATATTGTAAAAGTTTTTCCGCAAATTCTTATATAGCCTATTTCTGAACAGGATTTGTAAAGGAAAGGATTTCAGTTATGTATAAAGGTGGCTTAATTTAAAGGTTTACTTTAATTCCACACATTACCTATTGTACGGGTGGTAAGGGTTCGTCTATCTAGGCAATTAGAGTAGGCCCCCGCACGGCCTAGTAGGTTGGGTCGTGACAACAGGGAAGTGGGGGTGGTCCCCAGATGGTTAGAGGTGGTTCTCGTCCCAGTGGTTCGGGTATCCGTCTAGAGTCGACAGGCACCGTGCATTAGAGTAGAGCCTCTTTGGGTTGCTATGGTTGTGGGGTGATGGGACATTATGCTAGAGACTGTCCCCGTCGAGGGATGACCAAGACTTCAGCTTCGTTTACTTAGTCTAGAGTTAGACCCCGTCAGTCTGATGCTTTTCTTGGTAGGCCTGAGGTAGAGGTTTCTGATATCATTGCTCCAGGTCAGGCCTTTGCTACCTTCGACTTGTGTTAGTCCTGCTCGCATTGTGATTCTTTCCTCTCTGTTGTTTAATTGCTTATATGCCTACCTGCTACTTGTTTAGTTGTTTGGCTAACTGAATTGTAGTATTGATGTGTTGTTTTATTGGTAGTTTATTCTTTAGTAGTGGATGGGGGTTAGTTAGCCCTGTGAGGTGTTTCACCCAGAGTTTTAGCTTGTGAGTAGGCTTTGTAGAGCTCGCTTCTTGTTTGTTGTGGTTTTAGGCTTGCTTTGGGTCTTCCTTTCTAGCAGTCCTAGATGGTTGTTGCCTAGGCCATTATCTAGCATGGTTAGAGATCCGTGTGATGGGTCATTGTGTTATCGGTAGTTGTGCCGGAGTTGAGATTTTGCCTTAATTGGGAGATTATGGTTATGCTAGCGTGCATAGACCGGTTTGGCCTCTCGGGTGATTAGAGTTGACCCTCTTTGTTGATTTGTTTAGAAGGTTGGAAGGTATGTGGGTTGTTCCCATAGTCTCCTCCAGTTCCTTGCCCGTTGGGTGTTTTGTTGTATCCCCAGTTCCAGTTGGAACGAATCCTGATTGTAGTTCTCTGGATGAGCTCTTTATGTTGGCATTGTGATTGGGTTTTGACTTTAGCACATCTGACTAATTGTTGATCATAACCTCGTGGTTGGGTTGTATTCGTAGCATTTTGGGTGAGTTGGGCATCCGACCCATTCTTCTCCTGCTTTATTGAGTTTGACGTGTAGCTATGAGAAGTAAGGTAATGGCTCTAGGTTCTTACTTGATAAAGAAATTGTAAGGTTTAGTATATGCCACGGAAGGATTTTTGTTTTGTTGAAAAAGGAGGGAGATGACTCCTTGTTTATGTTTATGTGTCCTAGTAGTTGACTGAGGTGGCGATGAAGGTTTGCTTTGGGATTGTGTGTTGGTGATTTGATTCAGCCGTCTACTTATTGCAGTGGGTTTTCCATCGATTGGTTTGTGTTTTGGTAGCAGCGGTAGTGTTGGCAACTTGCGTATTCAAGCCTAGTTGGATTGGGTTCTTAAAGGTTCATTGGTAGCATACGAGTTTGACCAAGGCTTTGGTTGGCAGTTTTGAAAGTTGGGGTTCAGAATCATGGCTTGGCAGGTTACATCGGATAGTTCATGGCAGTTTCTATTTGGTTGCAGCATTCTAGTGTCGGGAGGCAGTGGGTGCGGGCAACTTAGCTTCTTTACTTCAGTTGCGGATGCATCTATTGGCCTTGGACACCTAGTCCTTGGCTAACCTCTGCAGGAGGTGAGATATTCTTGATTTCAGTATTGCTCTTCATGGTACAAATTTCCTTCCATCTTAGTTGGACAGATGCAGTGGTGTAAGTTTCAGAATCAGCGGTGATGTATTGTACGTGGTCAGGTTGTGCGGGTTGAGGCTATCGAGCCTATCCTTAGGTTCTAATGATGCTTTAAGGTTTATGGTCACCTTTGTTTGCCGAGGATTTGAAAGCTTGTTTAGTTGGTTCTTCCAGAGTTGTTGTTTATGTGGGGTTCCAGTGTTGGTTAGACATGGCCAGTATAGGCTAGCAGTTCGGTATGATATATGCTTCAAAATGGTTGGTTGTGTGCAGATCCAGTAGAGCGATTGATTCGAGCCAAAGGAATGAACTGGAGGCATATTCAAAAATTTCTATGGCTAGATGGTAACTTTGAAACCCAGGCACCTTTTCCTTGGCCTTCGGGGTGTTTGGACTTGGTACTCATGGCATGGTGGACTTCTTCCCGAGGTGAGCTTGGAAAGAGGACTTCAAAACAGAATGGTGTTCGGGTAATTTGGAGTTGCAGCAGAGTTCTCAGAGTTTAGAGCTTAGCCGGTGATTTCGAGCTTCGTGGTAGGCTTACCACACTCCTTGCAGAGATTGGTTTTGGTTTTTGTCTGTTGGGCAGGTTGCCCTGGTTCATTCCCTTACAGTTGCCTCAGACTCGGCATGATGCAGCGGTCGTGTTTGTTCTACAGTTTAGAAGTTTCTCCGTCAACACAAGGTATTCATACATGACTCTCCTAACCTTGGTGTGCGGATTTCAGTCGAATTCAGATGGGTTGATCAGTTGGGTTCGGTTAGCGAGTTTGGTGTTGGCAAAAGTGTTCTTCTATTTCTTGATTGTCAGTCGGGTCAGGTAACTCCAGTTTTCGAGGACCTGCTATGGGTTGTTATCTTGTATGGAAAAAGTTAGTAGACTTTAGCCTGACTTTGGTAGAACTTGAGTATAAAGGGTGACTTCGTTCGTGGTAGAGTATAAGCGAAGGCTGTGCATTTCTGGTGTTTCAGTTGATGCTTCGATGGTGGTTGAGTGTTCGACTTGTATGCAACCTCTGGTTATGGCGTGAAAGGGTTCTGTTCAGGATAAAAGAGATTTGTGGATCAGCAGGTTCATAAGTTGGAGTTTTGGGTTGATGCTCTTCTGGTAAATTTGGTTGCGGTTTCAAAGATTCGAGCCCTGTGTGTGTATAGCCTTGCTTCTCTGGTTTTGGTGTTGTGTCAGTGCTTCCGATTGAGATTCTCGAAGTTCAGTTTAGGTCGGCAAATCATTGGAGTTCTAGCTTGGCTAGTAATGGGTTTAGGCTTGGTTGCGTTCATTGGTTCTGTTGGGTGCCGTCCGGCCGAAGAGGCTACCCAGGTTGTTCGATAGAGTAGTGCGGGCTGTGTTTCCGCTGTTATTTTAATCTCTAGTCTATCCTTCGTTCCTGACTTTCGGGGACAAAAGTCTTTTTAGTAGTGGATGATGTAATGACCCTTCCGGTCATTTACACATTTTTGCCGTTCTTGTACCGTTAGAGCCTGCCTGTAGCGGCCCCAAGTCATTTATGGCTTGCTGGGACCGGTAGTTCGGTGCCCGGGCCATTTGCTTGGTCTTTTTGGCCATTCCTTGTTTTAGAGCTTTAGGCTTTTGAATTCGTTGACTTCGGTCAACATTCTAGGTGAACGTGCTCGGAATCGAATTCCGACAGTTCCATTAGCTCAGGAGCATAGACTTTGGTCTAGAGGGACCTTTGGTCAGGATCTGGGAGCTTTTCAGCTTGAAATTCTCTCTCGTTCTGTATTTTCAAGCAAGTTGGGCTAGTTTGGTTGACCTTGGTCAACATTTGGAGGAGACGGCCTCGGATGGGAATTTCGCCAGCCCGTCAAAACCGAGTTTGCTATAGCGGTTATTTCTTGAAAATTTTCGGTTATTTCTTGAAAATTTCCAAGAAATTCTTGGCTGGGATTAATTTTTGGTTATTTGTTGAAAATTTCCATCTTAAATTCTTGGCTTTAGCGGGCTGTTTTGAACCCCATTTGTTGTCCGTTTTGGCTCAATTTTTGGGCACACGCTCCCGGGATAGTAAGAAACACAAGTGTATTTTTTGTTTCCGGTTTCGGGTTGCAAGGCCCACGAACCCGTTTGTGACCCATATTTCGACCCGGTTGTGCTTATGGCATTATGGGTATTGTTAGTCTTGTTTTGACGTATAGATTACTGTTTTGATATTAGTTTTGCGAATTGGAGCTTCCCAGAGCAGTTCAAGCCCGGACGACACCGTCCCCGCAGCTATTCGTTGGACGACAGGTAGGTTATGACTTTCTCTACATAGACTCTGCGTATATAGGCTATAACTGCATTAATTAACATCCTTGGGTGGGCTGTTATAGGTTGGTACCCTAGACCTTGTCTTCCTTGTTCATCCGTTTAATTCATACGTTGTTTGTAGTATTCGCGTAGTATTGTATATTACCCTTGTGGTCCTGTGCGGCCTTGTATTGACTCTGGAATATAGATGGTGGGTTATTTGGGGAATATCCGCGAGTCCCGGACATAGAGATGATCATTTTAGGCTGGTTATGTTTGTTGAGTAGCTGTTGGGCCTGTGCAGGGCTGATAGGAATTGTTGTGAGCCGCTGGGCTAATTTTATATTTGTGTGCAAGCATATCATCCATGAAAAAGGTTTTCCCCTGCATGTTTTACTACAGTTGGATGCGAGCCACTACAGACGGTTTTCTTAAACTTGCATAGCCCCGGGGGGCCCTTTTTAGTACAGTTGATGATAGAAAAGGGGATTTTGGATGATTTCGCACTGATTTTATTACTGGTACTAGTCTCTGCCGGGTAAAGCACCAGACTTGATTTTATTACTGATACTAGTCTCTGCCGGGCGGAGCACTAGACTTGATTTACTATAGTTTTAGACTCGGCCACACTCCGGGCACCTTTGGAGAGGGTTACTGAGACATTGATCACTGATTTAGACTCGAGTATTACTTCGGGCACCCTTTGAGAGGGTCTTTTGAGATTACTACTACTGTTTTAGACCCGGTTCGATTCCAGGCATGTACTTTGAGGTTCTGATTCTCTGAGATTTCATGGTTGTTACTGTATATGGTCAGGGACCTCCATGGGCCCTGCCATTCCAGGACCTGGCCAAAGGGTGGAGCGTGCCAGAGGAGGGGTATACAGTGTAGGATGAGGTATAGTGGGCATGACCCACCATGGGTCCTCCTGCCAGTGCGCCGGGCATGCCGGGGGAGGTACATACAGAGTTACTATTATTGATTCTATCATATCGTCATCATGCATATTTCACTCAGATTCCACCTTTATTTTCTGTATGTTCAGTGTACGCTCCGGTTGTATGGGCGGCTAGAGGGTTTGTTTTCACTTGATTGTGTTCCTCAGTTGTATGGGCGGCCTTTGGGACTGTAGGTAGATTATATTTACTCCTGTCTTTATTAAGAGTTTGTCTTGGCTCTCAGTTATCGAAGGACTAGTGATGGTTAGCCTGTTGAGGCTTCGGTTGTAGGATTTCTGATTATTAAGGGGGCTAGGGAGTCCTATCTTATTGAGGCACTTTTGTGTGGCCTTCCGAGCAGAGTATGAGATCCTGATTCTTTTCTTGTCGGAAGTTCAGTGGTATACCCCGGTTATTATGGGTTAGTTATTCCATCCTAGGGTTGTACTTGTGGGGTGAACTCATGTTTATGCTATCATGTGATTCAATTGGTGTTATGATTTCCTTATACTTGTTGACTCCATTCTGAGTATGTTAGACTGCTTTGCGTCCTTTCCCTTTACTTGAGGTTACCGGTATACCACCATGTTCTCAACTCTCTCTCTCTCTTTGCTTACTTGTATTGTTGTGCAAGGACCCCAGGTGCGTTCTCCTTTCCTTCACTTGTGATTCTGTGTAATTGTATCCTCTGTGCTAGCATGTTTTACTTGTAGCTTTTGGTTGCCTATTCTCTGTGCTAGCTCCTTGTGCTTCGTTTATTGCTTCAGTGACTGCTTTCTTGCTATCTGTTACCTACTGATTTTATATTTTATATGCGCTCAGTCGGCCGATGATACCTACTGAGTACCTGTTGTTTTGGTGCTCATACTACACTTCTACTTTTTTTGGTGCAGATATTTGTTGAGCCTTTTCCGTTGATCGCGTTGGAGACTCGTGCAGCGCTTGGACATCGAGACTAGGGTGAGCGCCTGTCGATCTGGGCTTGTCTACATCTCCTCTTTGTACTGATACTCCTTGTACTTTCGGAGACAGATTCATATTGTATTTTGTTACTTCTAGCATTTGTATTCTATTAGAAGCTTCTGTACCATCGATACCAAGTTTTGGGGTTGGTGTAGTATCTTTGTATATATATTTTGGGTTGTTGCTTCCGCGTGTCTTCTCTTTATATTCAGCTTCCGCTTATTTATGCTTTTTTTAAGTGATTGGTTAGGTAGTAGCCCATTACTAATCATTCTGGGCTACGGGGATTGGTTCGCCTACTGGGGGGTTGTAGGTGCCATCATGACCTGAGAAATCGGGTTGTGACAGCTGGTTTTGACACTTAGAAATTATTTCAAAACTTAAAAGAAATTTCAAAATAATTCTAAACCAAATAGAGTCGCCACTTAATTTTTATAAAGAAATTAAGAAAACTTAAAAGAATTTCAAAGACTTATAAACAGAAATAAATCTTTAAAATCTAGAGAAAATGGGTAAGGGTTCAAGTAACGTCTTAAGAAGGGTTTTAAGGCACTTAAGAACGTCCGTTTAAAACGGTTGACCAAAGAACAATTTTGACTAACTTAAGATAAAGATGACTAATTTTTGAAAGAGTTGAAATCATGAAAATATTACAAGAATATGTTTTCAATAAATTGAGCTATTTTATAGATGAGTTAAAGAATAATCACTTAAGGAAAAAATTATTTAGAGAACAACTTGCCAGACGAGCGGACATCTGAGCTCAAAACTTGAATAATTTTTTATCTTTTCAATTGAAAGTGAAAAATAAATAAAGTTGCAAATTTATTTAAAACAATGATCATAAGAGAAAATAATTTTAAATGAAGTCTCTTTTGAGTGAAAGATCTTTAAAAGATGCATTAATTTAAAAAAACTAATAATTAAGGAGTTTTTAAGCTAACTTGAAAAAATAAAAAATATATTTTTTAAGACATTCAAAAAAAATTCAAACCTAAGTGAGACTTAATAGCATATGAATGATAAAAAGAAAGCATTTTCATTTGAAGAACCTATTTTAGGCAAGTTAACGTAAAATCTTATTTTTCTTTCATTTATAACCAAGCTAAATTAAGTGACAAAATTTTGGACAAAACGAATCAAAGATAAAATTAAAAATAACAACACTTTAGGAGATCTATTTAGATTAATATTTAAAAGAGTTAGTTAATACAATTAATCAATACAAATAAATAAAGAGGAAAAGTTTAGGAGTTGGGCTTTCAGGCCCATTGAAATCTGTCCAATTTTGAACTTGGCATTTCATGGACTTGGTCCATTTTTGCCCATACATCAGTTGTATATAAGCAGCTTCTTCTCTCCATTTTTCGTGTACATCAGTGTATATTCCCTGTATGCTGGCCTTCATTCTGCATGTTAAATTTGACTAGGAGAAGAAGTGTTGGGCTCGTGGCCCATCAGAGATACGAGTGAAGGAGTCCAAATAGACTCGAAAGTATCACATACAAAGAAAAAGGATAAAGATTAGCATATACTCAATAATGGATTCAAGCAAGATTAAATAATGCTAATCGATTAAATTACACCCAATCATTCACAATCAAAATATCATCCATGTAATTTCAAGTTGGTAAAACAGAGAAGATATCACTAGACAGATTTTAAACATAACTTGATTTTTGTCGAAGGAGCATATGTAGTCACAGTTCTTGAAGGACCAGAGAAGAAAGATAGCAATTTGTTCTATTAAAAGATAAACACTGGTGATTTTGACATGAAAACGAGTGGTTGCTTGTGACCCTTTAAATGCTCACCTTATGCTTAGCTTAGAATATTTGCTAGGTAGAATCATTAGCTCATGTTTATACCAACAATGGAATTCACATATCATGACAAGGAAAAACCAAGTGAGAGTAAACTTTTGAATATTTAGCCAAAGCATTTCATAGCTACTGTGCTTTAACCAAGAAATAGCAAACAAAGAAAATAACTTCAGCTTGTTCAAAGGGAAGGGACAATAATTTCTGGAGAAAGACACGAATTCAAAGAATACAAATATTATCAAAAATGTGATGAGCAATTAACTATGGGTTTTAACAGTTGATGGGAAATTGAGAATCTCAATCAACTTATGGAGTCATAGTCTTATTTTACTTCTTCATGGAATACTAAGACCATTTTTGAAAGGTAAGTTAAAGAGAGACATTCTTCGAAAATCTAAGTGACACGAAAGGATCAAAAAGAGTCTAGTAGCTCACAAGCCTCAAGGAACAAAACTAATGCCTATTTCACCCAAAAAAAGCCTTATACATGATTGCAATGGAGAAATTATCTTAAAAAATTGTCCTTGAAAATCCAAATTGATATTGTTATCATGGAAATGCTGGAACAAGACTCGAGGCAGGATCATCCATTAATTAGAATGACTTCTTTAGTCATCGTTTTACAAAGGTAGCACAAAAATATTTACTCGAAATACAGAGGATTAATAGTAAACCAACGGAGAGCATGGAAAATCAGCATATCACAAAACAACCAGACCTAAACATTCACAATAAGAGTTCTATATTCTCTTCCCACATCAAATATATCAAACACATACCTTCGACGAACATTAAGAGAGAGGATGGGGAGTATTGGGTAATTTAGGAGCACCTGGGATGAGCCGAACTAGTAAGTTCAAAGCCATCCCGAGCTCGACCATTCCCCAATGACTCAACCCATCCCCTCCCACCACGCAACCTCAAAATAGCACTCAATCAACCAACAAACAATGCGTAACGCAACAGAACCAAAATAGTCGACCAACTACAACAAAAACAAGAAAAAAAGAAATGAAAAAGATGAAGCTTTTACCTATTTTTGGGCAGCAGAACTGGGACGAGACGAGTGAGCTTCCCGGCAATTATTCCGATGAATTAGGAGATGGAGATTCTTGGTTTTCAAACAACAAGAGAAACTTCGAACAGCAAGAGAAATAACTCACGAAATTCTCAAGGAAACTCAGCAAAAACAGTATGATTTTTCAGGTTTCCCCAAAGTCAGAGAAAAGGACTCTCCAAGACTTTGCTACCCAAAAAAACCACCCTTAATCAATGAGAGAGGGGAGGTTTATATAGGAGGATTCTAGGGTTGTAACGGGTTGAAAATGGGGGGAAATTTCTGAAATTTTCGGATAAAACTTGAGGGATTTGAATTCCCAAAATCAAAATCCTCATGTTGAGGCCACGTTTTTACCTGGGGGGTACAATTTTGATCACACACCAATAATTTCGAGCATGATCAGCCACGATTCAAGGGATGAGGAATGTTCGGATGCCACCTGGAGCTTCAGGGTTCTTCTAGAACCTGGGCAGCTCACCATTTTCGTACAACAAATGAAGGTGAGGGGAAATGGACGAAGGTATGATGATTTTTGGAAATTTGGGAGTCGTTTGGAGCTGTTGAGGTAGTCGTTTGGCTGGGTTTTAATGGAGAAGCAATGGGCGTTATTTGTTGTCGTCTGTTGAAGACGAAGAGAGCAAGAGGGAGAATAAAGAGGCGTTTGGGTGTGGTGTTAGAGTGACGAGAGAAGAGATAAGGGTGGGTTTAGGATTTGGACTGGGTTAGAGTAAGATTTGAGTGGGGTGAGGCGATTTTGGGCTGTTGTGAAGTGGGTTAGGGTGCTGATAGGGAATTAAGTAGTGGGTTAAGGATTTGGCCACTTTGCTTTTCAAATGTGGCCAAATTTGGTCGAATCAATAACCAAATAATTTAAATTTTAGCCAAACCGTTAAGTTTGTAGCCAATTAGACTTAATTGAATTAATTCAAAGAATTTAGGTCGTAATTAGAATAGGGACAAACAAAATACGATTAATTTAACCGAGATTTTTATTATCCTAAAAACAACTAAAATAATTAATTTTCTATCATTTTTAATCACGTGTTTATAAAATACCAATTTCACAATTCAATTACTGGTTAAATTATTTTTACCAAAATGGACAGTTTTAGAATATTTTGAAATAAATTTTGGAAAAATCTTTTGAATATCTAATAAAATTCACAAACTAATATGCATCTATATATATTATGAATATACGTAGACGTATATTTATTCATGAAGATTATAGAATATTCTCCAAAATTAATTTTGAAAAAATTCTTTTAATTATGAAATTGATTATTTAAAGTTGTTTAAAATATAAAAGCTCGATAATTAATCAAATAATAGATGGTAAAAATTGGGTGTCAACAATAGGCTTGGGGACGAGAATGGTATATTTGGGTATAGAGTGACTACGCCCTCCTTGACACTACAATTACTTCTTTATTCTCCACTTTTCAAATCTTACAGTTTTCCTCCCTTATTCTCCTTTCTTTTCCACTTTTAGAAAGCTCCGGGTGTGGCTTTTATTGCACTTTTGCACTTTTTTCTTTTCATTCAATTTTTTACTTTTCTTTTTCTTTTTTCATTTGTAGCACACAAACCACACCCGTTATCTTTCTTTTTAACACTAACCCAATCTTTTCATACCCAACACTTCCTATATACCCTTATAGTAGCCAACCTCAATTGAGGTGCACGATGTCCAAGAGGGACCAGGGCCAAAACAAAGATTTATAGGAAACAGGGAAGGTGAATAGGCTAACAACAAACAGGGTTCACTTAGGCTCAAATTCAGGGATCAAAGGAAATCAATTTCATTTGGTAGATCATTTGGCTTAAGTGGACTTATTCAAAAACGACCTATGATCATTTCCTAACAAAACCATTCTACAACCATAGCAAGACTAACCAGGCAAGTTCTAGATTGACCAACACAACAAGAACAGATACTAAGCAGCTCACTCACACATGGCACAGAGTTAAGACTACAGATTAGCTAACTATCGGCTCATGCTTTAGCTTAAGCTACTTATCATAGTTATACACATGCTGTCATTTACATATCCATCAAGGTTAGTCCTAACAACTTATTGCACAAAAAATTGGAGGGGTCTTCATTTTTCACAAAAAATATTCAAAATACGACCATGACTGCATTCAGTTCCTACTTTACTTCTACAAACATACATCCTATTCTAAATATGCCGGTTTAATAGAAATTAAAAGTCCATAGGGAAAGAACACATGCAAGAAAACCCCAAGGATGTGGATACCATTTATATACCCTCATGGGTTGCCTCCCATGCAACGCTTGATTTAACATCGAGGCATGACGCCAGTGTTTTGGCTACATAAACTTTGCCAAAACACTCTACAAAAACCAGATGACCCAGCTTCCCCCACCCCATCTAAAAAGTTGTGCATTGTCCCAATGCACTAAAAAAAATGAACAAGGGATACAAGGCATACCTGCGGCACCTAAGCACGGTCATCGAGTGTAGTAGTTGGGCCTGCTGGATTGGTGCCCATAATCTTATCATCAACTGAGGCGGCCTCCACAGTCCACTCAATAGTATCAGCTTCTCGGGCAACATCCTCAACACTAACTCCCATAATGGGTCCTTAAGATGATTCCTTAGTAGCGCTGGCAATACCACTAGCCGAGACACCAGTACCAACGACATCAACCTCAATTTGGTGCATAGCTAGGGACTCTTTGCGTGCTTTTTCTTCTACTTTCTTAGCTCTCTTGGTGGCTCAATCCTTCTTCTTCTTTAAAGAGTTTGGATTCAATGGGGCATCATCCGCATGGATATGCTTATCCTTTGTCTTCCTCTTTTTCTGAGGCTTCGAAGGACTAAGAGGTAACTCAACATATTTTTCCTTAGCAGGTTCCTTCAGTCGGAGCTCAAGATCAGCATAGTTTCATAAGTCAATCATCGGATCAACTGTATCCTTTGGCAAGACTACTGGAGCTCTAGCATATGCAGCTGGACGACCCTGCAATTCATCCACATCTACCCTCAGCGCCACAATCTGTTTCTTCATCTCAGTAAGCTCGGCTACACCCATTTCATCCAGCTTCTCATTGATCCTCTCCTTCAATGCATCAATCCAGCCATGCATATTAACAAATGGTTCTATCGCTCTCTGTATGGAGGCATCAACAATGGCCAGGAACTATTTAGAAAACTTCTTCATCTGCCCTAGTTGCTGAATGGTAGTCTGAACAGTGTTAGAAAAATTCATCGAGTGAAAGGCATATATGGATTCAGGATCCTCCATTGCAGGTGCAGCAGAGCTAGATGGGGCCCCTAGAGTTTCCTTAATTCAGCTACCTGGTGGGGTAGGCACAACAGTTGTAGAGGGTGTCATCTCCTGAGTGGGTGCAACTGCATCTTGGGTGAGTGCGAGTAGCGCAGGTGTACGACTCAGACCCATAATCTTGCTTTCATATTTGGATCTCTCTGGGTGGTTGGTCCGAATGTCACACTCCGCATGATGAATACCTAAATATTTTGGGATCTCAGCCTCATCACATAACTCAGTCAGGAGGCACGAGAATGGATATGATGAGCCAATCTTTGTGACTCTGTCTCGGATATCTTCAGGAATAATATTCCCAAAGTTGAGCTTGTATTTGAATAACAAGCTAGCTACTAGGATGTCTCTTTCAAGAGTCAGCTGATTATCACCACCCGTCGGCATAAGCTAGAGTCGCACTAGGGCCCACTAAAAATTAGCCTCAAATGATAGAGAAGCCTTTGTGATTTGTGGTTTATCTTGGTCGAGCCACTTTGGTGTTCCAGTCGTTGTAAGATGCTTGGCCAACCACTTAGTCCGGTTAAGTTCATTCTTCACCCGAGAGTCATAGTAAAAGGTTTCGGTGGTAACCACTTACTCAGATCAAAAGAGAAACCTGTTTATGGTATTGGCTGAGATCTTTATCGGGATACCTCGTACTGGGACACTCTCAAGAGCGGGAAGGTCTACAATATTCTGGACCTTTCTGTATCTACTTTCTTGAATGGCCTAATAAGTTGCATAGAACTCCCTCACAATGGTCGGCTGATAGTCGGGGAGTGTCTTGCTAGTCCAACCCAAGTTGTAGTGCCTGAAATATTCATCTAACTTGGAGAAGTCCTTGAGTTTGAATGAGTCTATTCTCCATTCATCTGCAATAGGGAATTTGATGTGCCCCTTTGCCATAGTTTCTAGCCCATACTTAAAGATCTTCTAGGACCCTTTTACCATCCATATAGTCTTTTCCCAAAGTCGGACATCTTTGGAAGTGAGGACCAGTGTCGTGCTAGGAGCTTTGGGAGTAGGCGGTGTCTTCTCCCTTTTAGGTGTCTCTTCCTTTTCAGGAGTGGTGGTTTCTGTATCAGACTCCGTATCACCCTCAGCCTTCTTTGGAGAACCTTACTCTGACCCAGACTGTGCATCATCCCCTATTTCAATCTCATTTCCATGCCACTAGAAACTGGGATCGCTGTCTCTTTTCCTCTCTTTGCTGGTGGAGGTGTGGATTCACTTTTTTGTATCAGTAGTTGCAGAGTTGGAAGATGAAACTTCCCTCTATTTAAACTAGGAGGAAGTTGGTGTATTATCTCCTTCCTATTCAGACTGGGAAGGAGAAACCAACAACTTCCTTTTGGTCATCTTGGCGAGGGGGCGGTTGCCGGAGTTACTCTTCTCGGCTTCAGAATAAGTTTGATCCGTTAGCCGTGACTTGACTACCTTATCCTTCACTTTTCGGGCCCCTCCGCATCTAAGTAGAGTTGATAGTGACATATAGTACCTGCAGGTAACCAATGTTAGCAAACAAAACCAAAAATCAAAAGCAGAAAAAAATTTACACTTAGAAAAAATTTACAGAAATTTTAGCCTCCTACGAGCGTAGGAGGTCCGACGGCCCATGGCACATAGCGTCGAAATGAGGCAATGGAGTTTGTGTAGGAATTCAGTCCTCTTACGCTGGCTTGCCACGGGCGTGAGAGGTGCAACGTCCCATCGGGATCAGGCATCGGAATGGGACACTAGCTTATTTAGGCCTTGTTCCACTCCCACGCTCAACCCTGACGCCCGTCGTCCCCCCCGATATCCCGTGGGCTTTTCTCGTGGGATCAAGGCGGTCATCCATTTCTCTTGTGATCCACACCCTATTGATTCAAAACCTGCTCACACACAACCAATTTCATACATATTACTCTCATCCCCAAACCATCCACAAGGATTAACAATAGCAATTCACCCCAAGTTCCCTATTTTTAATCATATACGTTCATACAAACACACATATATGCACAATTCAAGTCTAGGGTTTGTCAATCCTAAGATAAGAAAACAACATGCTTTTGCTAAATAACAAACCCATAGATGCTTACACACACCAAGAAGCAAATAAAACCATGAGGAAATTGACTTACTCTTGGTATTGCACAAAGTTTAGAAAAAAAACTTGAGTCTTGGATGCTTGAGTGAACTTGCTTAGTGGTCTTGTGATTGTTTCGAATATATGGGAATTGATAGAGTAAATAGTAGTGATGAAGAGATGATTATGGAGTATTGATCGTGGGTGTTGTGTGTGAGGAGTAGGAGAAAATGAGAGAAGAGGGAAATTGAGTAAATTTGACCTCAATTGAATGAGGTTAAGCATTCTTTAGACGCGGGGAAAAGGGGATTTAGGAATCTGGGTCAGGTCGGGTCGCACCAAATTAAAATAATAAAAAAAATCTTGACCCTTGACCGACCCAGACGATAGGCTATGCGATTCCTGTGGGGCACACGAAATCTCATTGTGAATATCTTACCTGGGCATCGGAGGCTCCATTCCCACGCCCGTCGGGGTCACGACGTCATGTCATGCCGGGATGTGGGAATGGGCCAGTAGATTTTTCTGACTTCGATGGCCCGTCGTGTTGGGCGTGGAAATGGGACAAACCAATTTCCTTTTATTATCCAGTTGGCATGCTCTGTTCCCACGGGCATGGCACCCACGACGGCCCATTGTTGTGCCTGTGGGGACCCCCTTTTTCTGCAGCTATTTCTTATTCACTCTCACCAACTCCTGCATATTTAAACAAATATTAGTTCATGGGTTGCCTCCCATGCATCACCTAATTTAACATCGCGGCACGATGCAGGTTACTTGACTACTCAGACTTTATCAAGTTTCCTCATGGGTTGCCTCCCATGCAACGCCTGCTTTAACGTTGTGGCATGACGCAGGTCACTTCATTACTCAGAATTCATCAAGCTCTTTAGTTATAATGTATTCACCAAGGGTCCACACTTCCACAACTTTCATCTCCTCTGCGGTTCCCAAATAAGCCTTTATCCGCTGTCCATTCGCTTTGAATCTCTTGCCCTCATGATTTTCAAGCTCTACAGCACCATGTTGGAATATTTGTACCACTTTGAATGGTCCAATCCACTTGGATTTTAACTTGCCAGGAAATAAGCAAAGTATGGAATTGAAAAGCAGGACTAAATCACTAGGCTGGAAATCTCTCTTCTCAATCTCCTGGTCATGGTACAACTTCATCTTTTCCTTGTACAAGACTAAACTTTCATAGGCGTTGAGGCGAAACTCATCTAACTCATTCAACTGCCCAAGCCGCTGAAACGATGTTGCAGACACGTCTAAATTCAAATTTTTCAATGCCCACATGGCCTTATGCTCTAGCTCAACAGGTAGATGACATGATTTCCCAAACACAAGCTGATATAGTGACATACCTATTGGTGTCTTGTACGCAGTTTGGTACCCCCACAGAGCATCATCTAGTTTCCTAGACCAATCCATCCTATTTGCATTCACAGTGTTCGATAGGATTGACTTTATCTCTCTGTTGGAAACCTCAACATGCCCACTAGTCTGGGGATGATAGGGGTTGCAACTTTGTGTTTCACTCCATACTTCTCAAGTAAAGCCCGAAACAACTTATTGTAGAAGTAAGAGCCTCCATCACTAATAATCACCTGCGGTGTACAGAATCTGGAGAATATGTTCCTTTTTAAGAATGTTGTGACACACTTGCCTTCATTACTGGGAAGCGCAACCACCTCCACCCACTTAGATACGTAGTCGATAGCCACCAATATGTACCGATTTCCATTTGACATCACAAATGGTCCCATAAAGTCAATACCCCATACATCAAATAGTTCGTTCACAAGGATGGGAGTAAGAGGAAGCTTGCCTCATGGATATACCTCTTTTATTTTGACACCTACTGCAAGCTTTAGCAAAATCATAGACATCTTTGTGGATGGTCAGCAAATAGTAGCCACATTGTAAGATCTTGTGTGCGGTCCGGATGTCACTATGATGTCCCCCAACAGGGGATGAATCACAAGCATCTAATATCTCCATCATCTCAGCTTCAGGCACACATCTACGGATCATAGTATCAGTACACACACGAAACAAGAATGGCTCCTCCCAAAAGAATTCTTAACATTAGACATGAACTTTTTTCTTTGGTGGACAGACATATCAGGAGGTACCACATCACTTTCTAAATATTTGGCAAAGTCTACAAACCATGGAATCAGATCTTGGGAGGCGGCCAACACTTGCTCTTCTGGAAACAAATCATTAATCTCTTGCTCATCATTCAGCTTTAGCATTGCTTCTTCCTCTAATCTGGACAAGTGATCTGCTACCTGATTTTTTGTACCCTTCCAGTCCTTAACCTCAAAATCAAACTCTTGTAGCAGTAGCACCTACCTAATCTATCTCGGCTTAGCATGCTTCTTCGCCATGAGGTACCTAAGAGCTACATGGTCATTGTGCACAACTACCTTAGTGCCAAGCAAGTATGATCTGAACTTTTCGAATGCAAAGACCACATCAAGTAGCTCTTGTTCCCATATAGTTCTTCTGAGCAGGGTTAAGTGCTTTGCTAGCATAGTATATGGGATGAAGAATCTTTTCACATATTTGGCCTAGGACTGCTCCTAGAACCACTCCATTAGCATCGAACATAACCTCAAAAGGCTGAGATCAATCTAGAGAATTAATAATGAGAGCAGAGATTAACTTTTCCTTCAGGCACTCGAATGCCTTTAGACATGCATCATCAAAAATAAATTCACCTCCATCTCCAACAACTTGCACAAAGGATGTGCAATCTTACAGAGGTCTTTGATAAACCTGCAATAGAAACCAGCATGCCCCAAAAAGCTCCGAATACCCTTCATAGAATCTGGTGGAGGCAATTTTTCAATCACCTCTATCTTCGCTTTGTCGACCTCAATACCCTTTTTGGAGATTCGATGACCAAGCACTATACCCTCTTTGACCATGAAGTGGCACTTTTTCCAATTCAGTACTAAGTTGCATTCTTCACACCTCTTTAGCACGCAACTGAGATGAGCCAAGCAATCATCAAAGGAGTCACCAACTACTGAAAAGTCATCCATAAATACCTCAATAGTGTCCTCCACCATGTCTGAGAAAATAGACACCATGCAACGCTGAAAAGTTGTTGGTGCATTGCATAAATCAAACGGCATCCTCTTGAACGCAAATATCCCATATGGACAGGTGAAAGTGGTCTTCTCTTGGTCCTCAGGAGCAATTGAGATCTGATTATATCCTGAATAACCATCGAGAAAACAATACCATCCTCTACCAGCAAGACGGTCTAACATTTGGTCCATGAACGGCATCAGAAAATGATCCTTCTCAGTCCAAGCATTCAACTTTCTATAATCCATGCATATGTGCCAGCCTGTGATTGGCCTCATCAGGATCAAATCATTTTTGCATTTGGGACTATAGTAATCCCACCCTTCTTAGGCACACACTAAATAGGGCTCACCCACTTGCTATCTGCAATAGGGTAAACCACACCTGCATCTAGCCACTTAATGATCTCCTTCTTGACAACCTCTTGCATAGGCTAATTCAACCTACAACTAGTGCTTAATAATCGAAATTCAATCTGGTGTGAGCTAAATTTTGATGTGTGCAGATTCTAGGTGGAATCCTAATGAGGTCAGCAATGGACCAACCAATGGCCCTCTTGAACTTTCTTAGAACAAAAACTAGAGCTCCAACCTGCCCTTCACCTAAGTCTGCAGCAATAATAACCAGCAAGGTGTCATTAGCTTCTAAGAACACATATCGAAGGTGAGACAAAAGTGCTTTGAGCTCTAAGATCGGAGGCTCCTCAATAGATGGTCTAGTAGGTGGTGTCTGTCGATTCTTTAGATCCAAATCAAGCTTATTCAGAGCGTAACTATAAGACCCCATACCTGCAAGTGCTTCTACCATATCTTCATACTCCTCAATATCGTCTCCATCAAAATTCAGGATAACATCTGCAAGTGATTCAACACCAAGTCTCTCTTCAACATGCACTATTAGCTGATCCTTATCGACCACATCTATCACTCATACCATGCACATATCATCATGATGTTTCATAGACTGGCAGACATTGAAAGTTACTACCTCATCATTCAATCTAAATTTCATTTGCCCAGTCTCTAAGTTAACTAAAGCGCGTCCGGTGGCAAGGAATGAGCATCCCAAAATGATGGGAAGCTCAAAGTCAACCTCACAGTCAAGGATCACAAAGTCTGCAGGGAAGATGAGTGTGTCAACCTTCACAAGTACATCATAGAGAACTCCCACAGGCCTTTTCACTGTGCTATCTGCCATAAAATTCCATCTTTTAGTTGGTTTGGGAGGTCCCAAGCCCAACTGATTAAACACTGCTAGTGGCATCAGATTAATACTAGTACCTAGATCACACAACGCTTTGGAAAAGTAAAACACTCCAATTGTGCAAGTAATAGTGAATGCTCCAGGATCTTTCTTTTTCTGCACCAGAGAATGGGAGGCTATTGCACTACAATGGTGCAAATTATCAGCTGGCTCAAAACTCACAGTTCTCTTCCTTGTCACCAAATCCTTCATGAACTTCTCATACCCAGGCATCTGCTCCAATGCTTCAACTAAAGGAATATTGACTGAAAGTTGTTTCAGCATGGAGATGAACTTGTGAAATTTACCTTTTTCAACCTTCTTTTTCAATCTCTGTGGGTAAGGTGAAGGAGGCAATGGTATGTGATTCAAGACTTGAGACACCTCCTTATTCTTTGCCTTTTCATTCAAGGACTTCTTCTCATTTAGATTTTTAATGCTACCCTTTTATTCAGAATCGACCATGATCTCATCATCCTCTTTTTGGGGCTCGACCAGCTCAATAACTACATGTATAAGAGGATCAACAGTCTGTCTCCCACTTCGGGTAGTCATGGCCATGCACTGTCATTCATTCTTTGGATTCTGAATTGTGTCACTTGGGAGCGTACCCTTTTGACGCAGATTCAGGGTTGTAGACATTTGGCTCATCTGTGCCTCAATCTGCTTTATGGAAACAAAATGAGCCTCTATATTTTGACTCATACCTAAGAGGTCAGCACATATCTCCTTCATACTTCCATCCATAAAGTCAACCTTTTGCAATACCTTGTTAAGCAGATCTCTCATGGATGGTTGTTCGAGCCTTGATTCATAATTTCCAGGAGGGATATACAGGCCGCTTCTATCATTCTTGTAGCCATCCCTCTTATGCTAGTCACCATATCTGTCTCTACCTCTGCTCCTGTATCTATAGCCAGACTGGTTATAATTGTCATCTCTATCTTTGTTCCAACCTTGATTTCCTTGGCCATTAGCCCGGAAACCCGCCACTTGATCATTTATATAACTAACTTCTTCATCAGAGTCGTACTCATCCTATCTCGATGCTTTGCCTTGTGAACCTACAACCTTCACCTTCTCCAGACCGCCATTGAGAACTTGTTTCACAATTAGATCTATAGTTGTTTGTAAGGTTGCGAAACCCTGTATAATATCCTGCAAATCTTGATAGTCAATGGATTTCCCTACTGCATAAGTTCCTACCAAGCTCTCAGCTTCTTTCGTATGCCAGGCCCTGTTCCTCTTGGTAACCCTATCAAGCATCCCAGAAGCCTCAACATAAGTATTCTCCATGAATGCTCCCCCGGTTACTGTATCTGCTACTACCTTAGTGTTTGCATTCAATGCTTTGTAGAAGATCTCCATCAAATGATCTGAAGGATTCAGAACCTACTTCAGTTTCTTGTTGAACCTAAGCTATGTTTCATATAATGCCTCCGTGGGAAGCTGCTTGAAATTATAGATCTCCTGCTTTAGTTGCAACATCCAAGATGGAGAGAAGAACCTCTCTAGAAACTGATTTCTCAGTTCAATCCATGTGAATATTGAAGCGTCAGGTAGTTCCGCAAGCGACAGTGTTGCCTATCCAGTCAGAGAAAAGGAAAGAGCCAAAACCTTATAACATCCTGATCTACCCCTGGAAGGTTGTAAGCTTTGCAGATCCCCATAAACTTCATCAAGTGCAAGTGCGCATCCTCAGTGGGCTTGCCACCAAATAATCCCTTCAAGTTCAGCAGCTGAATCATAGTGCTTGTAATATCAAACTTGGTACCATCGAGCAATGCTGTCAATACTATGGGGCCATTTGTCCATGTGTTATCATTATCAACATTGTACCAAGGGACGTGTCAGGGTTGCTACAAATGTCAGCCTCTATTTCCTCTTGGTGCGACTGGATCTTGAGGAACATTGTGTCAGGCTGCCTCGTCTCTCACAGCTTGAGCATCTAGTGCGGCTTGACGAGCAACTTATTGTCCTGCTTGCCTTGCTTGCTCAGCTGCCGCATTTTGAGCTGCAAGGTCTGAGGCAATTTGAGCATCTTCAGCAATTTGGGCATCTTCTTCTGCCTGCTTTTGCTCTTCTTCGGTCAACATTCGAGTTGTGGCCTCTTCAGGTGTCTCGTAAACTCTCTCTTTAACCATGTTTCTCAGAGTTTGTTGGTGTTTCGGATCATATGGAATCAAGGGATTGCCTTGACTCCTTGTACTGGGCATGCACAAGTGTGCAACCTGGAACAAAACAGAAATAATAGAAAAAGTAAAATCAGGAAATAAGGACTAATAGTGAAATAAACACAATCTCTCTTAATCCTAAAGCATATTCCCTGACAATGGCACCAAAATTTGATACGCCCAAATTATACCTCCTTTTAGAAGTATAAAGCGGTTGATGTTCAAATATAGAACCCAACGAAGGTTGGGGTCGATCCCACAGGGAATATGGTAGGACTAGGGTCAATTATGTTTACTCGCGCTCTTAGTCATTTATTTCCCTACGAAAGGGGGGTTTATAGTAACAAGTAGTAATTGTAATTCAAATTCAAACAAATAACAAGTAACAGTTTTAAGAGTTGTAATCAATAAGAGAAGTGACTAGGGTAGTGGTCCCCATGATATCATAACTTAGTAAGGCGTTGTACTTAGTAAACTAGTTTGGTGCTTAGCATGCAAGATCGGTAAGTTAGGTTCACCTAAATGGTTGGTCCCCTAGATAGATGAATTTCACCACACGCCTTGGTCCGGTCGCGAGTATATGCTTTACTAACCCTTACCCTTAATCCCAGATTAGCTATTCCCGGACAAGGTAAAGCTATTAGATGAAGGTTGGTAGCCTCAAATCTCCATTGTAAACAAATCTTTTCCCACTCATTACCTCCTTGGTCCGGCAAGTAATAATAAGACGAGTTCTAATGTTTGAAACTGTTAAAAAGCAATCAAAGCAAAGGGAAGAACAATACATGCATAAATACCACCCTAGAATTACCAAGTAATTTGCCTACTTCGATAATCCTTCATGGTTCCCACAGCCCTAGTTGTGGATTTAGCTACTCATGGTTGTAAGAAGATAACCAGATATATATGAAGAGATCATGATTATAACTTACAAGAACAAGTAAAGAAAAACGAAAATCTTGAAATCTCAAGAACACTTCAATAAATCAAGAACAATCTTTTAATTCTCAAGAACTGTGTTATGCTGTCTCACAAAATGTAAATAGTTCATAACATTATTGAACAAAGTTGGAACCAACAAAGTAAAACCTAAGGGAAGGTATTTAGAGACAAAAAAGACCAAATCCTAACTTATCTAGGAAATCTGGATGCGGCACTTCCGACGGGAAGCCCTACGGGCTGCGTGGGAGTGATGGGCATCGTGGGTGCCCGTTGGGTAATCTTCACTTGGTGTCTCCTAACTTCTGCCTTGTTTCCACGGGCACATGTGATGGGGCATCATGGTTTCCATGCCCGTCATGGCCAGCTCGTTGGGTAGAAAGCTTGTTTCTCCAATCTCCTCTGGCATATTTTGACGGGCTCTGCGATGTCCCATTGTGTCTCTCCGGAGTACTCACAATATTTACACTTTTAGTATTACCGGGCCCAATCATATGCTTGGCCAAGAGATCAATTTGTGTTAGCATTTTGTCCATAGCCTCATCTCTTTCCTCATCTTTATGACATATTTCATTTGTCAAAATAGATGAGGTCACCCCCATGGGAATATCAGCCTCCCTCGTGTGCCAAGCACGATTCATCTTGGTCATCCTTTCTAGAAGAGCCGAGGCGATACCATATTGGTGGTCCATGAAGGTAACACCTACAAGGTTGTTGGCCACAAATTTGTTCATTGAATTCAAATCCCTATAGAAGCTTTGGAGAAGGACATTATCCAACAATTCGTGATTGGGCACAACAAGACTTTCCTTTTAAACCTCAGCCACGCCTCATGTAATGGTTCATCTAGGAGTTGATAAAAGTTAGTGATTTCATCCCTCAGTTGCATCATTCTTGAGGGAGGGAAGAATCTCACCATAAATGCTTCGACAAAACCATTCTATGTGGTGATTGAGCCTTCCGAAATCTCCTCTAACCATGACGTGGTCACTCCCGTGAGAGAGAAAGGAAACAAGAAAAGACAAATAAATTCTTGAGGGATGTTGTGGAAGATAAATGATTGGCATATCTCGATGATGTTTTGGATGTGCCTATTTGCATTTTCATGTGCAGCCCCTCTGAACAATACTTTTATTTGTATGAGGTGGAGCATGGTACTCGTAACATGAAACACCGCATTGCCAATCGTGGGAGGTAGGTGAATTGCACCTACCTCTCTTTGACTATCGGGCTCAGGGGCTGCATCCATGAATCCTTTTACACTTTCATTATCTCTGACCTTGATCATGGGCTACCTGCTGAACAACCAAAAATAATAAAACAAAGTAAAAATGAATAAAGACTCACAAGGTGATTTCAAACGTCAATCAAAAGGCTACTCAAAACCAAATTTGTTGGCGGCCGCACCTCTCAGCAGAATCTTCTTTTTCTTTTAAACTCCATGTGAAGGAAGGTGCAGACCGCAGCAAGGGTTGTGCGCATTGCACGGCAGCCGCACCTCTCGACATTTTCTTCATCTCTTTTGCTCATCTTCATACTTCAACTCTTTTAAAGCTCTTTTGGGTCTATTTCCTTATTTTCCACTTTTGACCAAGAGTACCTGCATTCATATCAATAAAGGCCATAATAACCTCTAAATCTCATCAAAACATAACAATAATTCATGAATAAAGGCTCATAAGTTGGTAGATTACTAACTTATCAGGCACTAACCCAACCTCTACCCAGACCTATAGTTTCATCGGCACTTCAGGCTGTTATAGCTCAGTTGATGGGTGCCTTGGGAGGCCTACCTCAGACTTCGGCTCAAGGAGCAGTGCAGGGTATTCAGGGTATAGAGGCACAACCTGCTGCTATGGCTCCCCATGCTGAGGTACCACCAGTCCCATTGGTTGATCCACCACTGGCAGCCCGACCAGTCATGACTTTTGAGGAGGAGAAGATGCTGGGTCGGTTTCTCAGATTGGCCTCACTGAGGTTTTCTGGCGCTCAAGGAGATGATGTGCATGAGTTTCTTGCTAGTTGATGAGAGAGGTTATATAACCTCAGTCTAGTGGATTCTCATGGAAGACTACATTGTACTTTAGCTTGATGGTCTGGCGAGATAGTGGTAGAGAGCATATTCGGAGAGTAGACCATTTGGGTCCCTTCTATGACTTGGGCAAAGTTCTCTGAGGCCTTCCTGGGGAAGTACATGCCTTATATTGAGCATGAGAGACTTCAAGATGCAATCCTAAGACTGGAGTAGGGTTCTATGAGTGTGACAGAGTATGAGTTGAGGTTCCATGAGTTGTCCAAACATGCCACTATGCTTCTGCCTACCGAGCATGCGAGAGTGCAGTGCTTTGTCAGAGGGTTGAGGTTTCAAATTTGCTTAGCTACAAAGTGTATGGTGTCTTCGGGCCAGTCCTTTATAGAGGTGGTTTATCATGCCTGTACCATTGAGTATATTCATAGTGAGGCCCATGGGGGTAGTGAAAAGAGACCCTAACATTAGGGTAGCTACAATGGTTCCCAGTTTCATGGTAGGGGTTCCTTCAGTAGAGTTCAACAATAATAGAGATACTTTCAGCCTACCAAGTGATAAATGCTCAAACTTACTCTCCCATCGAGAGGTAACAACAATCGTCAATCAAAACACATTTACAAGTACCCAACAGGTTTTGGGGTCGTACCCACAGAGACTTGTATATAGCACAATAATGATTGTATAGAAGCGACTTCACTAAGAGAGTAAGTGCTTAAATACAAGAAAGTAAAGGATTGGGGGGAATTGGGAATTCTGTCACAAAAATCGAATTTAATGCAAGACGGTAAAGTAAAATGGGTGCACAAATGAGAGTAGACGACTAGGGATGTGTATCCAATGTGGCTTCAATGTGGGATAGGCTGTTTATCTATTCACGCTTATTCTCACTCATTGACATAGGTAGCCTTGGTCATGGGTATGGTAGTTTGTCTCTCGATCAACAACCATATATCCAATAATCTCAGTTAGAGAATTATCAGTTAAATCATCAAATAACCAAGATCAAGCTTGGGGAGGTCATACTATCTCTAGCTTAGACCCTTAAATGGGTGATTCCGTCGATATGAGCTATTTCTAGCCTCAAATCTTAATGGAGTCCCAAGTTCCCACTAGTAATTTCACATCTGAAACCATGAAATTCTCTTTCAAGCAACAATATAATCAAGTGATGAAAATTAATATTTGCAACCACCAATTTAGGATTAAAACTTGGTGAAACTACAAGACCCATGTCAAATAAGCAATTATAAGCAAGAATTAACAACATCCACACCCATTTGTCAAGCACCCATCATCAACACATCCTTAGACAATTGAAATTAGCTACTCATAATAAAGGAAGGAGATATACCAAATGGGTAAACCAAATTCCTCTTCATTCAAGTGTAATTTCAAGTTCTAAACTCAGTTTTTGTACACAAATGTTTAACCAAGATTTAAAAAAGAGAATGGATTGAAACCCTCTTCTTCTTGGAGAGAAAGACTTGTTCTCAAAGATAAAATTAATTGCAAAATATTCAGAGATCCTTTACAATTGTGCCTAAATTGGCCTTTTATACTTTCCCAAAATGTCACTTATTTTCTGGAAAAAATTTCCCTTCGGGTGGCGTGCAACACGACGTGCAGTTCGCACGTCGTGATGTGTGCGTCGCACAATATATTCAATTGTACCAGTGTCTTCAGTTAATATTGGAGGCTTCGTGTGAAAGAGGTGTGTTTCGCACCATGGGTTGTGCGCATCGCACAACGACTGCACCCCTTAGCAGATTCTTCAGTGACTTTTGTGGCTCTATGCGGTGTAGGTTGTTCGGCACCACAGCTTGTGTGTGTCACACGGGCACCGCATCTCAGGGCAGAATCTCCATCTTTTCTAATCACTTCACACTTCACTCCTTTTAAGATATTTTTAGGTCCATTTCCTTGTTTTCCATCATTGATCATAAGTACCTGTGTAGACATCAATAAAGGCCATATGAACCTCTAAAACTATTCAAAACATAGCAATAATTCATGGATAAAGGCTCATTAAGTTGGTAGATTACCGACTTATCAAACCCCCAAACTTGAACTATTACTTTTCCTCAAGCAAGATACTCACAAGGCAAGGAATGAATTATGGTCTAGATTCAATCAAGGCACAAAGGATTAATCCATACTAAAAATTAAGAAAAAGAATAAAAAAAAAGACACAAACAAAAGACTCTACTACAATGATCATCTAAATGTGAACCACCACAATATCAAGGAAATTGGTCATTTCAAAACTTTTTCCAAAAGGACTTCATTTCTCATTTAAAATCAAGGGAATTTTGTCATTCAAAACAAGACATTTAAGCTTCTCAAGTCATTGGAATGGACCGTCAAGGTTTGCCTCGAGATTCGCCATACAACTTGTCTCATTCATTCCTCTCAATTGAAATAGAGACTTCATGTTTCAATTCGAGTGAATGATGCCACTCACCACAAGAGAGAATCCCATTCACAATCACGCAATTCACAAACCACAGGATTATAGGAGAACTGAGAAGACTCTCACTCTCTCAAGGAAGTTCAAGTGCACACACGTCAAACCATTGGCTTTCCCTTCATGTAAATCGCCACTAATGTAGGGTGGCCAAGCTAAGAGTCACCAAGGACTTGCAGGTTACGATGTTGGCTAGGGCTAAGTGAGGATTTCATATGGTTCAAGTGACTACACCTCCCTAACTCTCTTTGTTATTATTTCGAACACCACTCACATTTTCAAATTTCAACTTCACCTTATTTCTCCCTCACACAACCCAATCTTCTCCCTTCCAATCATGATTCTTCAAACTCCTTGTATCACCTTTGTTTGGTAGCACCTATTCCTGCTTTTTATTTTTGCTCATTGGATTGAACTTTTGGAGCAATTTTCAATTCAAACCTAAGGTGCTACCTTGCACTCTAAGTGCATTCCTTTTCTTCTTCTCATTTGATCACATACACCCCCAAACATAGGCATTTGCCTATGTTGTCTTTTCATTACCCCCCTCCCAAACTTAGGCTTTTAGCCCACATTTCAATTTCAAGTTCAAAGTGTTAACCAGGTGCCAAAGAACGGTTACAAGCTCAAAGGGGTTCAGTAGGATTGATGTCATGGGAAGTCATTCGGGTGAAGTGGCTATCAAAAAGAGCCTAAGGTCATCTTCCAAGCTCGTTCACACCTAGAATTTTGCCTTGAATCACATTAGGGGCAAGTTTTAGATGACACACATGCATGAGAATCAAGGTAAGGCCTCACCATACAAGGCATCATGCCACAAGAATCTTTCATTAGTCTCAAAATCAATTGAGATGAATGACTTTCGACAAGCTATTTCGAGTTCATTACACACTTGTTTGTGAGTCAATCAAGCCAAAGAGAGAGTGTGCAAGTCATGACAAGAGAATGTCTTTCCTCAAAAATTCATTTCCCTTCTTTCTTTTCTTTTCAAAAACAATTTGCCAAGAGAAAATTTTTGGTGGGCCCATTTTGAGACAAGCAACTACTGACTCAATTTTAAACTAAAACTTGGCATTTTCCTTTAAGAAAGTTTCCTCTCAATCTATCATAGGGAAATACCAACCCGGTTCAACATAAAAACAAACGAAAAAGAAAGATAAAAAAAAACTTTGCTCCTTGGGAAAGAACCACGGTATTAAGAAAACCCTCAGAATTTATTGCTAAACTACTATTAACAATGCGATATCCAAATTTTGCGCTCATGATTCATTTAAAAGTGAGCCTTGGCATAGGCTCTTAGTGCATTCGCAAAGCATGGGTAGTGAAATTATGGGACGTGTAAGACCAACCCGGTAACACAATCAACACACAAAAATCAAGCCCGACAAGGGAACAATTAAGCTCACAATAAAGTGAAATAAGAAAAAGGTAATTAAAAGGCCCAGCAAGGGCAATATGCATCACATTCATCCAAAGTGTGCCCAACAAGGGCCAAATAAAATCTAGCAGGGAACTTAAAATGTCAACAAGACCCGGCAAGGGCAATATAAACAATATCTCAACCAAAAAAAAGCAAGTAAAGCCACCCCCTCCGCACAAAAGAAGCATTTCCCTCAATGCTAGTAGGTCAAGGGAAAGAAAGGTGATATTCCTGGAGGACTATGCCTCATCATCATCATCATCTGCAGCTGCTTCCTCATGTGAGGTTCATCCACTTGGGCCAGCACCACCCTTTGGGAGTGCGAAGTAAATGTGGACTATTGAAGAACTCCCTGAAAGACCGGATCCTGATCATCATCCAACCCCGCATCTTCAGTAGCAGGTAGAACCTCATTATCATCCTTATAGGCTACAAACAAGTTATCCAAAGCACCGAGAATGGAACAAGGTAGAGGTAAGGTGGTCAAATCTGCTTCCACTACCGGAGTTTTACCTTTGGCTTTGTCAACATCTTTCCGGAGTGTTGTAATTTCCCCTTCAATGACATATACCCTTTTGCACAGTTTGTTCAATATATCCACCACTCCTTGCACTGCATTCTTGACAGCTCAGTTTATCATATCGGGTAGCTTCGTAGCAAGGTTAGCCAGCTGCTGCTCATGGCTATGAGTTTTGTCCACCATGTCTTGAAGGCCACTTTTGGTCATCGAGGGTGCAGGGGCATATGTACGTACCTCTGAAGTAGCTCAGGAAGGAGATGAAGAATCTACTCCAGCATCAAGCTCATCACTGTCAACCTCCCCCAACTGCTCAGTCCTTTGTCTCTTAAACCTGGGGGCATCCCTATCTGTTTTCTTATCAAGGTCGATAGTCCCAATAGCATGAGTGAACTCATCACAACTGAGGGTGGGGACATCTGCCTTAGCACAAAGCTTAGTAATCAGCACCGGGAAGGGGAAAGAATCATTTTCTCGATAAGCTTTTCTCCTTACCACCATTGCAACTATCTCCCCAAAATTTACATGCTCCCCCGTCGTAATTGCCGCAACCAAAACGGCCCCATCTTGAGTTATTTCTGATCATTTTAAGAAGGCAAGAAATGATTGTGAACAAGATCATACCAAAGACGAGCTTCAAAGATCAAGGACTTCCTTGGAATGTCTCCCCCATAGTAGACCAAATAGGGACCCCCTGAGCAATGACAAGGCCATTTTACGATAAGTCTTTTGCTCTGCAGCCAACCTAGCAAAGAGTGTTGGGGAAAGTGCAATTGGGTGACCCCAATAGATGGCATTAATCACATCTAGAGTGACATAAACTTTTTTACCCCGAACGATAATTGAATCCAAGTTAGGGAACTTCTCCTAGTTCCCTTTGTAGCCTTTAGGATCCTACGTGGCTTGATAGGCCATGAAGAATTCTTAAACTATCTCCTCATACTACCCACCAGGCACATCTTGGAATGGCTTCCACTTTCGGTCGGCAAATTAATGATGCATGTTGGGCAGCTCACCCCCAACTTCCCCCAGGTTAAAACTCTGCTCCATATTGAAGGTTCTATTCTTGTCCCGCTTATAGAAGGCTTTCATGCCTTTCACTCCAAATCAAAGCCTTGCTTCTTCTGTGGCAGACAATTGCCTTGGTTGGCCTCCCATGTTTGTCCTGCTAGAAGACATGTTCTACATACAGAGATTGTGAGCCAAAAACAAAAACAAAATATACGAAAAAGTTAACAAACTAAAAGGTTGTAATGCAAAATACTAGAAAAATAAAGTAGGTGACTGATGACTTATGCGGACCACATGTGAAACGCACCAAAAGGAGTGTGCGTCGCATGTGCTGTCACACGAGCTAACAGAATCCTACAGGGGTTTTTCATTGAGGTGCGAAGCTGGTTCATTTTGCACCAACCAAAGTGCGCATTGCACCATGCTTCACCCCTCAAAGTAGTGACTAGCCTTCATTTTCAACATGATGCAATGCCTTGTGTGACCCGCACATCAAGATCTATTCATCACATGCGAAATGCACAAAGGCACAATTGGAATTTTTTATTCCTTGTGTTCTTGTAAATTACACATGTGATTCGTAGAGCAAGATGTACTTAGGCACTTGGCACCACGCAACAAACTAACAATATTAACAAAGGGGATAAGGGATATCATGATCATACTCATCCGGGTACTCAGACTTCTCCAGATTTTTATTGACAAATTCAACAAGCAAGAAAAGAACTTAACAACTTCGCTTAAGATGGACGTTACCTCGTCTATCATCGGAAACATCAAGCTCTCACTTGAAACAATGGGAACCAACATATTTAGCAACAATTTATACCCTCCCCGCACAAGATTATACGCCCAAAGGAAATTTTCAACAAAGAACCATGGGTATACAAGAACGAAATTTCAGCCCCAACAATCAATTTTCAGCTAAACCTTATGATAAACGATGATTTGCCATTAATAACGATGTCACCCAATCTATCATTGGGCCAAACCATTCATCAATCATAAGTTGGTTACTCAGACTTCACCCAAAACTCAGATTTCAAGGCTAAAAATCACTACCAATCAACATGCATTAACAAAATTCAAGTTCTACCAAGTTGACAATAAGCGAAATTATCAAAACAACTCAAAATTGCAGACCCAAATTTTTTGGATCTCACCCAAAATCAACATGGCAATTCTATTAAGCATGATTTACAATATGAGTTCCCAAACTTCAAAAAAACTAGTATTTAATGTCGGGGAACTAACCACAAGTGAATATTAGGCAGAGAGAAGTGAAAATTAAAGCTTTTTAGAGTGCAACAATGGTGACCCACTTGACTTGCCCGGAGGGATGACTGGCGGCGATGGTGGTGGAGCGGTGGAGATAGTTAGGTGAGAGGGGAGAAGATTTTGGGAGAAGTAGGAAGATTTGTAGAAGGTTTTGGGAGAGAATTTTGAGAGTTGGAGAGAAAATATAGTGAAGGTGGTGAAAGAGGTGGAATATAAAGAGAAAAGAGAAAGAAAAGTTGAGCCGATTCATCTCCGAGTTGGGTCAATCAACGGGTTAGGTAAATAAAAATTCAAATTTACCTTTGGTGCACCACGACATGCGATTTGCACCAGCCTTGGTGCGGACCGCATGGCATGTCGCACATCACCTTTTTTTCTCCCCTGGTTTTTCCCAGGCATCTGGTTTGCCATGCGATAGAGGTGCGATGTGCACTTGGGCTCGTGCGGTCTGCACGACCTGGCGCACATTGCCTCTAATCTTTCCATTTTCTCCCAGGCCTTCTATTTTATGTGTGTAGTGAGTTGTGCGACATGCACAATGGCTCATGCGGTCCGTACGGTCAGCTACACAACCTATTTTTGTCATTTTTCAATTGTCCATTTTTTTCTACTCCATGCATTCCCTATAAACACACCAAAAACAACAAAAGATAACCAAAAAAAAAGTAAAGAAACTTGGGTTGCCTCCCAAGCAGCGCTTGATTTAATGTCACGGCTCGATGATACTACCTCAAATCAGTCATTATTTGGATTGATGATGGTATCACTGGCAGTGTCCCCTTCATCCTTGGGTTCATTTGATTCAAGAGGTGGTTCATTTAGGCCTCAAGATGCTTGATCGAGGCTTAGTGAGGGCTCACAGTTTGATGAAGTGTTGAAACTTCACTCTTTAGCTCACTTACTCCAGTATTTGTCATATCCACCTTCTTGAGAACCAAGGACAACATGTCCTCTAGCTTGGAATGACCAGGGTTACTTGTGCCCGGTAGGTAGAAAGAGTCCACTTTGTTTAGAGGTATATAGGTATTTGAGCTCCGGTGATTGAAGCAATCACCATCTTTGTCTCTATCCCGCGAATTTCTATCCCTTTTTTATCTCGTATCCAACCTTGTTTCTCTTCCCTTGGGCGATAATACCCGGGGAGAGAACCCACCAACACAAAGCATAGTTTACCATCTATCACTGTCATCATCTCATCATCACTCGCTTTGATTTCTGGTGTAATCACAACATTCACCACTTTCGCACCACCTACTCCTATTACATACTTGGCCATCAAGTCAATTTAAGTCATCATCTTGGCCATTGACTCATCCCTCTCCTCATCCTTTTTTCTTATTTCATCGGTCAAGATGGATGAGGGCATTCCCGAAGTTGGCACATACACTTTCTTTTATGCCAAGCTTGGTTGGTTTTGGTCATTTGCTCTAATAAAGTTGAGGCAATGGGAAATTCTAAGTCCATGAAGGTGCCACCTCCAAGGTTGTCAGCCACCAACGTATTCATAGAGTTCAACAACCGATAGAAGCTTTGTAGCAGTACGTTGTTCAACAGCTCAGGGTTCAGTCACAAGAGAAGCTTCTTTTTGAACCTTAACCAAACTTCATGTAGAGACTTATCCGAGAGTTGCCTAAAGTTGGTGATCTCGTCTCTTAGCTTCATCATTCAAGATGGAGGAAAGAATCGCGATGTAAATGCCTCAACCAACTCAACCCAAGATGTGATAGAATCATCCTGCAACTCTTCCAACCATGTCGTGGCTTCCCCCATCAAGGAAAAAGGGAATAGGCATAATCGCATGGACTCTTGGGGAGATATTTTGAAATATGAACGGTTGACAAATCTCCACAAAATTTTGGATATGTCGATTGGCATGTTCATGTGCTACTCCACTAAGCATGCCCTTCATTTGGATTAAGTAGAGCATAGTGCTAGTCACGTGAAAGATAGCATTTCCCACTGTGGGGAGTAGGCGGATTGCACCCACACCCCCTTGCATCATAGGCTCAGCCTCATTGGCCTCCATGAAGCCATCAATGCTCTCATTGTCGTCAGCCTCATTCATAGGCTGGCCTGCTCAATCACAAGATAAACAACAAACAAATGTAAAAGAAACAAGCACTCTCAAAGTGACTTCAAATCAACAATCAAAAATAGATATCAAATCAAGTCCTTGGCAACGACGCTATTTTTGATAAACGATCAAATGTACTCTCCCATGGGGAGGTAATGACGATCATCAAGCAAGACACATTTATAAGTACCCAAAAGGTGTTGGGGTCGTACCGACAGAGACTTGTAGATAGCACAATAACGATTGTATAGAAGCGACTTCACTAAGAGAGTAAGTTTTTAAATGCAAAAAAGTAAAGCATTGGGGGGAATTGGGAATTCTATCACAAAAATCCAATTCAATGCAAGACGGTAAAGTAAAATGGCTTCACAAATGAGAGTAGATGACTAGGGATATGTATCCAATGTGGCTTTAATATGGGATAGGGTGTTTATCTATTAACACTTATTCTCACTCATTTACATAGGTAGGCTTGGTCATGGGTATGGTTGTTTATCTCTCGATCAACAACCATATATCCGATAATCTCAGTTAGAGCACTATCAGTTAAATCATCAAACAACCAAGATCAAGCTTGGAGAGGTCACACTATCTCTAGCTTAGACCCTTAAATGGGTGATTCCGTTGATATGTGTTATTTCTAACCTCAAATCTGAATGGAGTCCCAAGTTCCCACTAGTAATTTCACATCCAAAACCATGAAATTCTCTTTCAAGCAACAACATAGTCAAGTAATGAAAATTAATGTTTGCAACCACAAATTTTAGGATTAAAACTTGGTGAAACTACTAGACCCATGTCAAATAAGCAATTATAAGCAAGAATTAACAACACCCACACCCATTTGTCAAGCACCCATCATCAACACATCCCTAGACAATTGAAATTAGCTACTTATAATAAAGGGAGGAGATATACCAAATGGGTAAACCAAATTCCTCTTCATTCAAGTGTAATTTCAAGTTTTAAGCTTAGTTTGTGTACACAAATGGTTAACCAAGATTTGGAAGAGAGAATGGATTAAAATCCTCTTCTTCTTGGAGAGGAAGACTTGTTCTCAAAGCTAAAATTAATTTCAAAATATTCAGAGATGAAGGATCCTTTAAAATTGTGCCTAAATTAGCCTTTTATACTTTCCCAAAATGTCACTAACTTTCTGGACAAAATTGCCCTTCGAGTTGTGTGCGATGTGACATAGGGTTTGCACGTCGTGATATGCGCGTCGCACACTATATTTAGTTATACCAGTGACTTCAGCTAATATTGGAGGCTTCATGCGAAGGAGGTGTGGTTCACACTATGGGTTGTGCGCATCGCACAGTGACCACACCCCTTAGCAGATTCTTCAGTGACTTTTGTGGCTCTATAAAGTGTAGGTGCATTCCATACCACATCTTGTGTGTGTCGCACGGGCACCGCATCTTAGGGCAGAATCTCTATCTTTTCTGATCACTTCACATTTCACTCCTTTTAAGCTCTTTTTGGGTCCATTTCCTTATTTTCCATCATTGATAATAAGTACCTACGTAGACATCAATAAAGTCCATAAGAACCTCTAAATCTATTCAAACATAACAATAATTTATGGATAAAGGCTCAATAAATTGGTAGATTACCAACTTATCACCAAGCCCATTCAGGCTTTACTTCAGCTTTTCGATAGTAGCAGCCAGTTAGGATACGGTGGTCAGAGCTCTGGTAAGTATTCTAGGGGTTCACATTCTAGGTCTTCAGGACGTTGTGGCCGTTCTGGTTCAACGGGTACTTCACAGCAGGGCAGGGCCTCTCAGGGTTGTTATGAGTGCGGGGAGTTTAGTCATTTTGCTAGAGATTGTCCCCGGTGTAGGATGACCGAGACTTCAGCAGCTGCCAGCCTATCAGGGCAGTGGCACCACCGGCCAGAGGTGGTGCTCAAAGTGGTAGGGGTGGATCTCAGAGTAGTAGAGGTGATCCTGGTGGTGCTCAGCTAGGTAGGACTGATGGTCGTGCTGGTACTCAGCCTAAAGATAGGTGTAGTCAGTTGTATGGTAGGACAGAGGCAGAGGCTTCAGACTCAATGATCGCATGTATGATTTTAGTATGCCATCAACTAGCGTCTGTTTTGTTCGATCCAGGCTCTACTCATTCATATATATATATCTTTGTACTTTGCTTCTCGATTGGGATTGTCTAGTGAGCCCTTGCCTGTGCCGTTATGTGTAGCTACTCTCATGAGTGATTCCCTAGTAGTGGATCGGGTATTTAGATCTTGTATGGTGACTATTCAGGAGTATGACACTTGTGTGGATTTTGTTGTGCTTGATATGTTAGATTTTGATGTTATTCTGGGCATGGACTGGTTATTGCCTTATCATGTAGTCTTGGATTGCTTTGCCAAGACTGTTACCTTAGGGGTCTGTCAGTCACACACGAATGGGGATCATTTCTTATATTTTAGCTAGGAGTTTGGTGTCGAAGGGGTGTCTAGCTTACTGATAAGTTGATAATTTACCAACTTATTTAGCCTTTAAGATTATACGTTTGCTATCCTAATTGAGAGAAAATAGTGCATTTGACATGATTTGCTTCTACTTTACAGGTGTATATGATTTAGAAGTGATCGGTGCAGAATTGAATGAAAACAAGTCAAAATAGAGAAATTCTGGAAATTTAGGTGAATTGGCGTGATTGCACTGGATTGGCGCTGATAGCGCTGAAGGAAATGGTCAAGGCTTATGATCGATTGCACAGGGATAGCACGATAGTGCTGTATGAAGAAGTGGTCAACAAAGTCAAGACACGTGCGCGATCCCGCATGGACAATGCAATAGCATTGCAGAGTGTGAACCCCTTGAGCCTGATAGCGCTGGCTTAGCACGATAGCACTTCACTGCGCCTGAGCATGAAACTGGGCAGAATTGTCATTTCACACTTGTGGAAACCCCAATCCACATAAAACACTTCACAACCATTTTGGAAAGCATCTTTGGTAATATCACACAACTTAGGCAAGCTTGGAGAGCAAGTTCATCACCATACACCATTGGAGTAAAGATTTTGATGATTCTATTGTAAAATCTTAAATTCCTTCCTTCAACTCTTGTTCTAAATTGATAAATTGTAGGTGTAGCTATTGAATTGAGATTTGGTTATTGTATTAGAGATAAGACTTTATTTTCTGTATTGAATTCTTATCTTGTGCTTTCTCTTGGTTAAATTATGTGGGTCTATTGAATCTTTCATGGTTTAATTACATAGTTGATGGTTGCAAATATTCACTTAGCATACTAATTATGTTCTTGCTTGATAGAGAAGTTCTTCAATTGAGTAAAGATTCAATAGTTGGGATTTGGGGTTTTCACTCTAGATCAAGGCTAGAAATAGCTTGTTTCCCAGAAATTCTCATCTAAGAGTTGGGCTAGAGATAGCCTAACTTACCCAAGTCGAATTGGTTGGTTTATTGCTTACTCGCGAATGTTTGAGAGAACACACGAGGATAAATGCTTGATTGGTCGAGAGACGGTTAAGCATACTCTTAACCAAGACTACTTACGCATTAATTGGGTGTAAGTCTTGTGAATTGAATCCCCATTCCCAATTCTCCATTGTTATCCTTTATTGGTGAAATCCATTGATCAAACCTATCTTTTATTTGATTTTCTTTTATACTTTATTTTAGTTTAGAAATCCCCTATCGTTATCTTTTGTTTTTGCTCCTTGAACTTCAATAAGTTACTTTTATTCTTTATTAGCTCAATCGTGATTACATTATTCTTTATGGGATCTACCTCGAGTCCCGTCGGGAATATAAATGTGTTTTGCTCTGACGATCACAATCACCTCCTACTAAACTAGTTTCAGTATTGTTAGTTTGTTTGGGAATTTTACGCTAATGCATCGGCCATAAACTTCATGATCCAGTGGTGATTATCTAGGGGATAAAATTCAGAATTGAGGCCAAAATGATCAACATGTACTATGGGCTGGATGATAATTACACGACTCTTCTTGGGGAAAAGAGAGCTATAGGAAGGCCCTGGATTGCTTTAAAGGTTTATCCCAGAGTGGATCCCACATGGTCTATGTTCGAGACCAAGATTTATCCTCATGACTTCACTGCTAAGGCAATGATTTGGTTGTCCATCATATGCAACAGAGTACAACCGATATAGAATGAGAGTGAGATTCCTCTTTATAGAGTGGTGACCGTGGCAACAATGATTGATGAGGTTCCTATTAATATGGGGCCATTGACTTTCTGGGAGATAAAGAATTGTGTTAGGGGCAACAATGAGAGCTTGTTCTTCCCCTCCTTGATTACTGAGATCTATCAGGCAGTGGAGGTTGATTTGAATGCTTTGGGAGATATTTGTCTTGACCTGAAGATTCCCATATATCCTTTGAAAAAGACAGGCTCGGGATCTGTGGTTATGAAGAGAAAATTGGATACTAGTTTGACTTCGGGAGATACATAAGGTAGCCAGTTAGCCCCTTGTGCCACTACTTATACCCAATCACCTCCACCCATGCCTAGGCCATTTAAGCACCTTTTCACTCATATATCAGGAGTTAAGGCATCCATTAGTGCGTTGGCCACTAGTATTCCTTCGAGAGTACCCAAAGCCCAGACTGAAATACTAAATGATGTGGTTGACCATCAGAAGAAGATTGAAGTGAGTCAGCAAAGGTTGGAAAAGAAGTTTGAGGACCAAGAGAAGAAGATGAAAGATATCAGTGCCACCCTTGATGATCAGAAGAAAAAGGACAACGAAAGAGATAGATTATTGAAGCGAATATGAAAGAGCATAAAAAGCTTTTATGGGAGTTTCGACATTGAGGATCATGGAAATGATGACTCCACGACTCATGGCGATGATGGTGCTCCAGCGAGCCCTCTCTAGCTACAACTTATGGATTTCAAGGAGCCCCTCATACTATTTTCTCTCAATTATTTCATTTTGGGTTTGTGCACTGAGGACACTGCAATAAATTTTAGTTGGGGGTGGAGGCATTTGGTTATGCTTATGTCAGATTTTTCTGTTTGTTTTGCACCCTTGCCGGGCTTGTTTTGGATATTGTGACCTCACCAGGCTTGTTTTATCTTATTTTAGATATTGTGCCCTCACCGAGCTTGCTTTATCTATTTTGGATGTTATTCCCTCATCGGGCTTGTTTCATTTTGATATGAGTAATGTGCCCTCGTCGGGTTTGCTTGTTTGAAATTTTGTTGGATTGGTCACCTTTGTTATTTCTTTATTTCTTGTTGGAATTGGTGTAGAGTGATGATTCCGAATGATAGAGTGAGTGATGACATTCTTAAGGGAAATTGTCATTTTTGTTAAAGTGTTTTGAGCCAGGAGAAGTCTGAGTACCCGTTAGGCTAAATAAAAGTGGTTGTGTGTTGGGGTATATATGTTGGTGAATTCTGAGTAGCCATATCGATTTAGATAGATGATTTGGCCCTATAATAGATTGAGCAACGTCATTCTTAAGGGAGAATCATCATCTTTTGAGATAATTTCGAATCGTGACTTGTTTGGTACTAATGGAGTTAGTCTCCCATGCGAATTGAGATGAAACATACCCCTCCAAAAAAATTTGTGAAAAGTCGCATGGCAAAGAATGATGTTTGTGACAACCCTTTTAATCTTTTTGTGACTCTTAACTCATTAGCGGTGATAATTAGAATTGTAGAATGTGACTCTATTTGTGCTTGTTTAGGAAGTGAAATTGACTCAATCACCTATGTGTGGTGAAATTTTGTTGAATAAATTCTTGTACTTGCGTGTATCAACTAGAACTTGCCCGGTTAGTCTTTCAATACTAGTCTTGATTGCTTTTGGTTGGAGAAATTATCTTAGGCCTTCTTTTGATTTTTGGAAACCTACTTAGCCTTAAAAGACTACCATTGCACTATATGTATCACTAGTGACCCCATTTAAGCTTAACACCTTTTCTTTAGCAATCCCATTACAAGCCTTGGATCGTTTTGAAAATGATCCCTCTTTTGAACTATCCCTCCTTGAATGCTAAAAATGTGAAAATGAATCTAAAAGCCTAAGTTTGGGGGTGATTGAGAAACACCTTGGAGGAAATGAGCAATACATGGTGTTTTGTGGCTAGTATTTAAAGAAATTGTTAAAGAAATGCAAAAATGAGAAAAATAATGAAATCCTTCAAGGTGAATAAAATGATAAAAATTTGGGGTCTCAAATAAAATAAGTGAAATAGTGCCTTGTGTTGCATGAAAATTAAAGAAATGGCTTTGGTTTCGAATTGAAAAGGTTGTGTAGTGTTCAAGGAGGATGTAGTCACTTTAATCCCAAATGCTTATCCTACCCTTCCCTAGACCTACATTACAAGCTTGGAAAAGCCCTTTTATGATCTCTGACCGATTACTTTTGAGTTAGTGGCGAATGAAATAAGGGAAAGCTTATGGTTTGATACTTGTTAGTACTTGAAATTCTTTGTGAGTATGAGTGCTTGTGCTTTTGTCCCTTGTTTACCCTTGTACATAGTGTGTTTTGGGACTTTTATTCTTGTGAGGGCATGTGAATTAGGATAGTTGGTGAAGTTGATAAATTCTGAAAATGAGTCAAATGAGCATATTGAGTAAACTAGTGGTTTTGAGTCACTTCTTGAGGATTGATTGTTGTCACTTGATTATTTTTGTAGTCCCATTGCATTCTTAAAAAGTGAAATGTTTTAAATAGAGTGGATTGTTGGATGAATTTAACATGTGATCGACTAATCATTAGTACCAACCAAAGTCATGCATTTGTGATTTAAATCGATCTCCATGAACTGTAGTGAAGTTATTGCACTTGTGCTTGTGTCCTTTGTATTAGAGCTTTGAGTTGCTTGAGGACAAGCAATAGTTCAAGTTTGGGGGTTTGATAAGTTGGTAATTTACCAACTTATTTAGCCTTTAAGCTTATACTTGTGTTATCCTAATTAAGAGAAAATAGTGCATTTGACATGATTTGCTTCTACTTTACAGGTGTATGTGATTTAAAAATGATCGATGTGGAATCAGATGAAAACAAGTCAAAATGGAGATATTTTGGAAATCTGGGCGAATTGGTGCGATTGCGCTGGACTGGGACTGATAGAGCTGAAGGAAATGGTCAAGGCTTGTGCGCAATCATGCAGGGATAGTGCGATAGCGCTGTATGAAGAAGTGGTCAATGCCTGTCAAGACATGCGCATGATTGCACGTGGACAGCGCAATAGCATTGCACAGTGTGAACCCCTTGAGCGCGATAGCTCTAGCTTAGCGCGATAGCGCTTCATTGCGCCTGAGCATGAAACTGGGCAAAATTGTCATTTCACACTTGTGGAAACCCCAATCCACATAAAACACTTCTCATCCATTTTGGAAAGCATCTTTGGCAATTTCACACAACTTTGGCAAGATTGGAGAGCAAGTTCATCACCATACACCATTAGAGTGAAGTTTTGGATGATTCTATTGTAAAATCTTAAATTCCTTTCTTTAACTCTTGTTCTAAATTGATAAATTATAGGTGTAGCTATTGAATTGAGATTTGGTTATTGTATTAGAGATAATACTTTATTTGGATATTGAATTCTTATCTTGTGCTTTCTCTTGGTTAAATTGTGTGGGTCTATTGAATCTTTCATGCTTTAATTACATATTTTATGGTTGCAAACATTGACTTAACATACCAATTGTGTTCTTGCTTGAGAGAGAATTAAGTTCTTCAATTGGGTAAAGGTTCAATAGTGGAAATTTGGGGTTTTCACTCTAGATCAAGGCTAGAAATAGCTTGATTACTGGAAATTCCCATCTAAGAGTTGGGGCTAAAGATAGCCCAACTTACCCAAGTTGAATTAGTTGGTTTATTGCTTACTTGCGGAGGTTTGAGAGAACACACGAGGATAAATGCTTGATTGGTCGAGAGATGGTTAAGCATAAACCAAGACTACCTACACGTTAATTGGGTGTAAGTCTTGTGAATTGAATTCCCATTCCCAATTCTCCCTTGTTATCCTTGCATGGTGAAAGCCATTGATCAAACCTATTTTTTATTTGATTTTATTTTATCCTTTGTTTTAGTTTAGAAAACCCTCTATCGTTATCTTTTCTTTTTGCTCCTTGAATTTCAATAAGTTGCTTTTATTCTTTATTAGCTCAATTGCAATTACATCGTTCTCTGTGGGATCGACCCAAACTCCCATCGGGAATATAAACGTGTTTTGCTCTGACGATCGCAATCACCTCCTATTGGAGATTGTATTTGAGTGTCATCACTTACCTTGCTTGTATTCGTGATGTGAGTGCCTAGGTTCCCTTGCTTGATTTTTCTCCTATAGTCTGAGAGTTTGCCTAATGTCTTTCATGCTGACTTACCTGGCCTCCTACCTGAGCGTGATATAGACTTTGCTATTGATGTTGAGCTGGACACCAGGCCCATTTCTATTCCACCCTACCGTATGGCTCCTGCTGAATTGAGTGAGCTTAGTGTTCAGCTTCAGGACCTTCTGGGGAAGGGTTTTATTCGGTCGAGTGTTTCTTCGTGGGGTGCTCCTGTCCTCTTTGTGAAGAAAAAAAATGGCACCATGCGTATGTATATTGAATACCACTATTAAGAATAAGTATCCGATGCCGCGTATCAATGACCTATTTGATCAGTTTCAAGGTGCAACCTTATTTTATAAGATTGACTTGAGATCTGATTACCATCAGTTGAGGATTCAGGAGGTGGATATCCCTAAGATAGCCTTCAAGACTCGCTATGGCCATTACGAGTTCCTAGTGATGTCTTTTGGGGTGACCGACTCCCCAACCGCGTTCATGGACTTGATGAACCGCGTGTTGAAGACTTATTTGGACTCCTTCGTGATAGTTTTCATTGATGACATCCTTGTATAATCGAGGAGTAGGCAGGAGCATGAGCAACATTTGAGGATTGTTCTTCAGACTTTGAGAGATCAACAGCTTTATGCCAAGTTTTCAAAGTGTGAGTTCTGGCTTGAGTCTGTGGCATTCTTAGGGCATGTGGTGTCCAAGGATGGGATCATGGTAGACCTGGTGAAGATTGAGGCCACTCGTGATTGGGCTAGGCCCACTTCTCCTATCGAGGTTCGCAGTTTTGTTGGGTTGAATGGTTATTACAGACGGTTCGTCTAGGGTTTCTCTTTCATTATAGCCCCATTGACTAGACTGACTAGGAAGGATGTCACATTTCATTGGTTCAATGAGTGCGAGGCGAGCTTTATGAGGCTTAAAGCCTTATTGACTACAACTCTGATCTTGACTCTTCTAGTTAAGGGCTAGGTTTTTACAATTTATTGTGACGCTTTTGGTGTTGGTTTGGGTTGTGTTCTGATGCAACAGGGCTGAGTGATAGCATACAATTCTAGGCAGTTAAAGGTACATGAGTGCAACTACCCTACCCATGACTTGGAGTAGGCAGCGATAGTTTTTGCGCTTAAGATTTGGAGGCATTACCTTTATGGTGTTCATTGTGAGATACTCATCGACCATCATAGCCTATAGTACAATCTAAGTCAGAAAGACCTTAATTCAAGGCAGCGGAGGTGGCTAGAGTTGCTGAAGGACTACGATCTCTTTATTCTCTATCATCCAGGCAAGGTCAATATGGTCGCAGATGCCTTGAGTCGGAAGGCGATAAGTATGGGTAGTTTAGCCTTTCTATCAGTTTTTGTGAGGCCTTTGGCTTTGTATATTCTGTCCTTAGCCAATAGGTTGGTTTGACGTAACATTTCTGACCCAGGGAGGATTCTTTCCTGAGTTGAGGCTCAGTCTACATTGTGGGAGCAAATTCGAGAGTAACAGTTTGAGGATAGTTGACTTTGTGGGCTTTGAGATCAGTTGTTGATTGGTGAGGCCAAAAGGGCCTCCTTAGATTCAGAGGGTGTCTTTAGATTCCAGGGATGTATAGGGACTAAAATGTATAGGGACTTGAGACAACATTATTGGTGGAGCTGAATAAAGAGGGATATAGCAGAATTTGTATCTCGGTGCTTGAACTGTCAGCAGGTGAAGTTCGAGCACATGAGACTTGGTGGTTTGCTTTAGAAGTTACCCATTACCGAGTGGAAATGGGAGCAGATTACTATGGACTTCATAGTTGGTACTATGTAGTTTTTGTGGTTTTGATAGCATTTGGGTCATCATGGATTGGTTGACTAAGTCTGCTCACTTTCTACTCGTTCAGTCTTTCTTCATTGTCGAGAGATTAGCTTAGATCTACGTGTGAGACATAGTCCGTCTGCATGGTGTTCCATTGTCCATCATTTTAGATAGAGGTACTCAATTCACTTCTCACTTTTAGAGGGCATTCCGGGCAGAGTTGGGTTCTCGGGTTGATCTTGGCATGATGTTTCACCCGCAGATTGATGGCCAGTCTGATCAGACTATCCAGGTTCTTGAGGACATGCTCTGTGCCTGTTTTCTGGATTTTAGGGGTCAATGGGACCAGTTTCTAGCCTTGGTGGAGTTTGCTTATAATAATAGTTACTATTCGAGTATTCTGAGGGCTCTGTTTGAGGCGTTGTATGGTAGGAAGTGTAGGTCTCTTATTGGGTGATTTGATGCTTTCGAGGCTAGGCAGAAGAGTATAGATTTGTTGTGTGAGTCTTTGGATAGTGTTCGGGTGATTCAGGATAGACTTTGGGTAGCTCAGAGTAGTCAGAAGAGTTATGCTGACCATATGCATCATTCTTTGAAGTTTAGGGTTGGTGACTATGTGTTTCTCCACATGTTACCCATGAAGAGCGTGGTGAGGTTTTGCAAGAGGGGTAAGCTTAGCCTCAGGTATATCAAGCCGTTTGAGATTCTTCAGCAAGTGGGTGATATTGCATATGAGTGAGCCTTGCCTCCAGCCTTTTCTGCTATTAATTTAGTTTCCCATGTGTCGATGCTCCATCATTATGTTCCAGATGAGTCTCACATGCTTCAGTGGGATTGGGTTCAGATCATTTGACTTTTGAGGAGGAGCCAGTAGCCATTCTCGCTTTGGATGTTAGATGATTGAGGTCTAGAGAGATTCCGGTGGTAAAGGTGCAAGAGAAACATCATCCCATTGAGGAGGCTACCTGGGAGACCGAGCATGATGTGTGGGACCAATATCCTAGTTTTTTTAGCCTTCAGGTACTTCCCTTTTTCTAACTTTTGAGGACGAAAGTCCTTTTAGTAGTGGATGTTGTAATGACCCTCCATGTTATTTTCTTATTTTCGTGATTTTTCTGCGTTCCAAGCTTTCCTACAATGGCCACCAGTCATTTATAACTTGTCGAGACTGACAGTTTGGTTCCCGGGTAGTTCATTTGTGACTTAAGCCTATTTCCTTATTTTGAAACTCTTAAAGTTGAAAAAGTTGACTTTGGTCAACATTTGGAGAAGATGACCTCGGATGGAAATTCTGTCAGCGTTGTTAGCTCCGGTACTTTACTTTGGGCTAGAAAGACCTTTGGTTCGAGTCCCAAGGCTTCTGATCTCATTTTGAGCTATTGAGTTCCTTTTGGTGAAAAGTTGGTTTTTGGGCATGGGGCCTACTTTCTGTTAAATCTATCTCTGTTGAGATTTTCATCGATTTTGTTGAGTCTGGAATATCATTTTTGGTAGGGTAGCATGTTTGGTTTATGTCCACATGGTTCCAAATGAATCTCGAGGGTCCATCCGAGCATTTGAACTTAGCTAAAATTTTCTGGTATGGTTGATTCTGGTGTTTCTGGTTTTACGGCCCATGTGTCGCATTTGTGGACACTAGAATTTCGGACAATCCTAAATATTTACGGAGCTACGCCTGTCCGAGGAACTCCATTTTTGTGGAGTTTCTGTTACTTTTATGATGTTCATATTTGCAGAGATTTTCCCGCTTTTACGAAGGCACCGGTGAACAGTGACCTCCGCATTTTGCAATGAAAATCTCCGCTTTTGCGGAGATAGTTCTTGTTAAAACTCCTTCTTTATTTTTAAAACACTCCAAACTGAAATCCTCCATTTTCTTTGAGCTCCAAGCATCAAAATTCAGTGTGGGAATAATTTAGGCTGGTTGGGTGATTATTTTCTGGTCCGTGATGGATTCCCATCTTTGAATTGTATGTTTTCCGGCCCTTAATTCCATCAAATTTACTAGTTAATTGTTGAATCATTTGTGGTGTTTGGGGGCTATTTTGGGCTCATTTTTTAGCCTGATTTTTTCCAATAAACTGAGCATGTAATCCTTGTTCCACGAGGGACATTTTCCCTGGTTCCATTTTTGAAATTTGCATGCGGGCCCCAAGAGTGATTTTTCACTCGATTTTTGACCTGAATTGATAATTCATAATATGGGTATTATTGTTCATATTTTAATGAGTAGATTATCGATATAATAGCGTGGCAGCAGTCGAAGTCCTTCTGTAAAGGAAAAGCTCTAGTCTAGTGGGGGCGAGCGCGTGTGATCGGCTTCCAAGTAGTCTACGACTTACTTACTCCTAGACTTAGCTCGTATAACATGATGGTATGGCTTGTGCTAATTGTTGGTGGGAATTTATGGATTGGATAGTGATTCCTTAGGGATTTTGATTTTTGTAGTCGACTTGGTGCTTTAGCTTAGAATCGGGGATGGGGATCCTTAGTAATACCTTGCTTGTATCTGTAGGCCTTAGCGTAGCCGGTGTAGTGCCTTTAGTTGTATTTAGTCATATGCATACCATTGCTTGACTTGGCTTAGTTAGTTGTGGGGTGTTGGGGTGGTTAACTTAGATATCCATAGTATGGAATTCCTGGTAGTACTCGTGATAAGATTAGAAACTTGTTTAGTGTTTCTGCTTAATCATTCTGCTTTCATATTGTTATTAGTAATTATGTATTTATGGGCCCAAGACCATATGCGTTGGATTTTGCTGGACCCTAGGTCAGTTTACTTATTTCCCTTAACTCCTTTTAGGTTCGTTTATTCGTTTAGCCAGTTCAGTATGAATTACCCGCGTTAGTTAGATTTGGGGTAGTTGTTTCTTAGAGGAGGTTCCTGAAGGAGGTTGTTAGGAGCTCGTTGCTTTTTGGTGTCGTATTCTGGGAATGCTGACCTCTCCCTTGACTTGTGGACTTATTTTCTTTAGTACGAATTGACTAGACTTGATTCTTCTTCTGTGATATTATATTATGGTTGTTTCTTCATGGCATATGAAAGATTTGATTTAAAAAATCCATTTTCGATTTCAGAAATGGATTTTTAAGAGCAATGTTGGTACTTGAATTTCTTACGGGAAACGTGGTATATTTTATGAAATATTGATTTGAGATAAACTTGCATGCCCGAGGGAAAGTGTTACGGGTGGTTACTGGTATTTTTAAACTTGCATGCCCGAGGGAAAGGTCTCTGGGTGGTTTTATCACTCCCCAATCTCAGGGAGGCGCGACTGAAACGCGGTGCCTCACTTGATCGAGTGAATCAATAGAAACCAAACCAAACAAAATGCAACGCAACAGAAACAAACTCAAATATAACAAAAGTATAATCCAAGGCCGACCAGGCCACAACTGACTATTAGACCCACAAGAGATCTCTACAAGCCTCTTAGATGAAAAAATCACTAACCACATGTCGGGACAGGGCCCCCACTAACCCAATACCAGTATAAAGCAAAAAAAAGACTCTAACCCAACAACTCCAGAAAGAATGGAGCAACGAGGACCACTGTCTACCTGATAACCTGCAGACATGAATGCAGTGACCCATAAGATATGGGGACGTCAGTAAGAAATAATGTACTGAATCTGTAAGGATACAGATCAACATAAATAACACAACTCAAAACTGAAACCAAAGTGTGAAAATAGTTTAAAAATAAATGATATCACCAACATTCCAGCCACAACCTGCTCAGACACCACGTCAGCCCAACACTATCTTACTTTCACCTACTCCAGGGCTCACAACAACCACAACCTTGACCACATATCGCCTCTAAAACTCAAGATATAGCTAACCAGAACAATCATAACATAAGAATGCAATACGAGATGAACAACACAATACAAAAGCTCAACCTGCGGAATGAACTCATGCCTTACGGGAGTGCAATACACAAGGGAGGCCATGCGGAAAAATACTCATGCCTTACAGGTCCTCATAATGCCATGGGCTCAACCATGCGGAAAGGTCTCACACCTTACAGGTATTCGCAGAGCCACAGGCTCAACCATGCGGACAAGTCTCACGCCTTAAGGTTTTTGTGAGCCCTTTAGGCAACCACAATCAAAAATACAATAAAATATGCAACACACAATACAATACAATACAACTTTAAGGCATCCCACAAATATTCAAGAACTACCATACCTCCTTCGTACCATAACCGTAACACAACGATAAACCCGACCATCATCGTCATCTGATAATCACAAATATACACCACATCCTTCAAACTTAACACTAAACTAACATTACCACATATGAGTTTCTAATAATAATAACATCAATAATAATTTAGAGATATATAAAAATTAATTCACACGCTAAACACGAAGATTTTAAATCGTACGGAACCATGCTAAAAAATAAAAGGAATAGCCTTTACATACCTCAAATTTAAGGTATACCTCGAATTTAGGCTTGAATAAGTTAATCTAAGTAATCAATCTTCTTTCAACGTTCAATTATCACATCACTAGGTTTCCCACGTCCGCTCCTCTTTCACGTATATACGTATTTTCATATGCGGTAATATAAACAAGTGCAACTGCGATAGTGGTAAATGAAAATATCTTGGTTTGTATTATGTAAGTTCATAATAGAAAGTATCCATAATTTGCTGGCCTTGATGTTTCATAAATAAAATTTGCAAAACTCTCCTGGACCAATTTAACATAAAAATCCATTTCAAAAACAAAATTGACCATGAGTGGCGATAAAGTATATATCCATCTTTAACAATCCAAAATATTAAATTGAAAGGCATAATCAATTACTCAAAAGAAACCCATTGTACTTGTGAGAAGAAGAAAATACTCTACTAACGTGAGGCAGCAACTTTCCATTAAAAAGTGATGGTTTATAACTAGTGATAATTAATTACTAAATAATACACAAAAATACCACCACTCACTTTGATTAGTTTTGCTGGCCACTCCCTCCACCTCCACGTGGAGTGGAGGTGGCAATACAATGAAAATATTTTTATCCCATTATTTATATACTCGGGTATTGCATACGTTCATAGTAAAATACATGTAATATTTTGAATATATCACAATTAGTAGAAAATTATTTGGAATAAAACCTTCTATATACAATAATTATTTTTTCACATAACTAGACTTACTATCTCCGTTAAAATATTAATAACTTATAAAACTCTTTTAAAATAAATACATACAGAAATATATCGTAACAAAAGAATTTTTCATAAATATTTAAAACATTTTAAGAAGGCAATAAAAATATCACTTTTTACCAAATTCAATTTTTAAATCAAATATTTTCAAATACGCGCGATGTTAATAAAATTCTAAAATTTTGGCTCGCAAGACTTTGATACGGGTCAAAGCTTAACCTTAAAACACCTGGGGTTTTACATTCTTCCCCCTTGGGAACATTCATCCTCGAATGTGAAATAAAATGCACGAGTAGGGCAATGAACTTCTTGAATTTCTGGAAAAACCTCCCCAATACACTGGACTATATACCACACCTCAAATAAAAATACCTCATCCTCAGGAATGCTTATGATATCTCGAATCAAGATTAACCTTTTCACAAGGTCTATTGAGGTCTGACGATCACGTATATTTATCGTACAAATTTGATAATCCAACTTTTATGACTCTGTTCTACAACACGATTAAAAGATGAAAGAAGGGTGAACAATCCTAATTGCCCTGTAGCCTCCTGATTATAAGTGTGGTACTCAACACACCCATAAGAAAGACTCTACTAGACACGGCTTGTAGACTCCCGAGGACACAACCATGATCTAATACCAAGATTGTCACAACCCAACCTCAAGGAGGAGCGACTAGCACCCGGTGCCTCACTTGATCGAGGGAACCAATAGAAACCAAACCAAACAAAATGCAACGCAATGGAAACAAACTCAAATATAACAAAAGTATAATCCAAGGCTGACCAGGCCACAACTGACTACCAGACCCATATCAGATGTCTACAAGCCTTTAAGATTAAAAAAATCACTAACCACATGTCGGGATAGGGCCCTGACTAACCCAATACCAGTATAAAGCAAAAAAAGACTCTAACCCAGCAACTCCATAAAGAATGGAGCATATCGACCAACAGTTGAACTCAACCACATGCTAGGAGGGCCACTGTCTACCTGATAACCTGCAGACATGAATGCAGTGACCCATAAGCAATGGGGACGTCAGTAAGAAATAATGTACTGAATCTGTAAGGATACAGATCAACATAAATAACACAACTCAAAACTGAAACCAAAGTGTGAAAACAGTTTAAAAATAAATGATATCACCAACATTCCAGCCACAACCTGCTCAGACACCACGTCAGCCCAACACTATCTTACTTTCACCTACTCCAGGGCTCACAACAACCACAACCTCGACCACATATCGCCTCTAAAACTCAATATATAGCTAACCAGAACAATCATAACATAAGAATGCAATACGAGATGAACAACACAATACAAAAGCTCAACCTGCGGAATGAACTCATGCCTTACGGGAGTGCAATACACAAGGGAGGCCATGCGGAAAAATACTCATGCCTTACAGGTCCTCATAATGCCATGGGCTCGACCATGCGGAAAGGTCTCACACCTTACAGGTATTCGCAGAGCCACGGGCTCAATCATGCGGACAAGTCTCACGGCTTATAGGCTTTCATGAGCCCTCTAGGCAACCACAATAAAAAATACAATAAAATATGCAACACACAATACAATACAATACAACTTTAAGGCATCCCACAAATATTCAAGAACTACCATACCTCCTTCGTACCATAACCGTAACACCACGATAAACCCGACCATCATCGTCATCTGATAACCACAAATATACACCACATCCTTCAAACTTAACACTAAACTAACATTACCACATATGAGTTTCTAATAATAATAACATCAATAATAATTTAGAGATATATAAAAATTGATTCACACGCTAAACACGAAGATTTCAAATCGTAAGGAACCATGCTAAAAAATAAAAGGAATAGCCTTTACATACCTCAAATTTAAGGTATACCTCGAATTTAGGCTTGAATAAGTTAATCTAAGTAATCAGTCTTCTTTCAACGTTCAATTATCACATCACTAGGTTTCCCACGTCCGCTCCTCTTTCACGTATATACGTATTTTCATATGCAGTAATATAAACAAGTGCAACTGCGATAGTGGTAAATGAAAATATCTTGGTTTGTATTATGTAAGTTCATAATAGAAAGTATCCATAATTTGCTGGCCTTGATGTTTCATAAATAAAATTTGCAAAACTCTCCTGGACCAATTTAACATAAAAATCCATTTCAAAAACAAAATTGACCATGAGTGGCGATAAAGTATATATCCATCTTTAACAATCCAAAATATTAAATTGAAAGGCATAATCAATTACTCAAAAGAAACCCATTGTACTTGTGAGAAGAAGAAAATACTCTACTAACGTGAGGCAGCAACTTTCCATTAAAAAGTGATGGTTTATAACTAGTGATAATTAATTACTAAATAATACACAAAAATACCACCACTCACTTTGATTAGTTTTGCTGGCCACTCCCTCCACCTCCACGTGGAGTGGAGGTGGCAATACAATGAAAATATTTTTATCCCATTATTTATATACTCGGGTATTGCATACGTTCATAGTAAAATACATGTAACATTTTGAATATATCACAATTAGTAGAAAATTATTTGGAATAAAACCTTCTATATACAATAATTATTTTTTCACATAACTAGACTTACTATCTCCGTTAAAATATTAATAACTTATAAAACTCTTTTAAAATAAATACATACAGAAATATATCGTAACAAAAGAATTTTTCATAAATATTTAAAACATTTTAAGAAGGCAATAAAAATATCACTTTTTACCAAATTCAATTTTTAAATCAAATATTTTTAAATACGCGCGATGTTAATAAAATTCTAAAATTTCGGCTCGCAAAACTTTGATACGGGTCAAAGCTTAACCTTAAAACACCTGGGGTTTTACATTCTTCCCCCTTGGGAACATTCATCCTCGAATGTGAAATAAAATGCACGAGTAGGGCAATGAACTTCTTGAATTTCTGGAAAAACCTCCCCAATACACTGGACTATATACCACACCTCAAATAAAAATACCTCATCCTCAGGAATGCTTATGATATCTCGAATCAAGATTAACCTTTTCACAAGGTCTATTGAGGTCTGACGATCACGTATATTTATCGTACAAATTTGATAATCCAACTTTTATGACTCTGTTCTACAACACGATTAAAAGATGAAAGAAGGGTGAACAATCCTAATTTCCCTGTAGCCTCCTGATTATAAGTGTGGTACTCAACACACCCATAAGCAAGACTCTACTAGACACGGCTTGTAGACTCCCGAGGACACAACCATGCTCTAATACCAAGATTGTCACAACCCAACCTCAAGGAAGAGCGACTAGCACCCGGTGCCTCACTTGATCGAGGGAACCAATAGAAACAAAATGCAACGCAATGGAAACAAACTCAAATATAACAAAAGTATAATCCAAGGATGACCAGGCCACAACTGACTACCAGACCCATATCAGATGTCTACAAGCCTTTAAGATAAAAAAAATCACTAACCACATATCGGGATAGGGCCCCGACTAACCCAATACCAGTATAAAGCAAAAAAAGACTCTAACCCAGCAACTCCATAAAGAATGGAGCATATCGACCAACAGTTGAACTCAACCACATGCAAGGAGGACCACTGTCTACGTGATAACCTGCAGGCATGAATCCAGAGCCCCACAAGCAGTGGGGACGTCAATACAAAATAATGTACTGAATATGTAAGGCGACAGATCAACATAAATAACACAACTCAAAACTTAAACCAAAGTGTGAAAACAGTTTAAAAAGAAATGATATCACTAATATTCCAGCCATAAAATGCACAGACACCACGTCAGCCCAACACTATCTTACTTTCCCCTACTCCAGGGCCCACAACAACCACAACCTCAACCATATATCGCCTCTAAAAATCAAGATATAGCTAAATAGAACAATCATAACATATGAATGCAATACGAGATGAAAACACAATACAAAAGCTCAACCTGCAGAATGAACTCATGCCTTACGGGAGAGCAATACACGAGGCCATGCAGAAAAATACTCACGCCTTTCAGGTCCCCAAAATTTCATGAGCTCAACTATGCGAAAAGGTCTCACACCTTACAAGTCTTCGCAGAGCCACGGGCTCAATCATGCGGACAAGTCTCATGGCTTATAGGCTTTCATGAGCCCTCTAGGCAACCACAATCAAAAATACAATAAAATATGCAACACACAATAAAATACAATACAACTTTAAGGCATCCCACAAATATTCAAGAACTACCATACCTCCTTCGTACCATAACCGTAACACAACGATAAACCCGACCATCATCGTCATCTGATAATTACAAATATACACCACATCCTTCCAACTTAACACTTAACTAACATTACCTCATATGAGTTTCTAATAATAATAACATCAATAATAATTTAGAGATATATAAAAATTGATTCACACGCTAAACACGAAGATTTCAAATCGTAAGGAACCATGCTAAAAAATAAAAGGAATAGCCTTTACATACCTCAAATTTAAGGTATACCTCGAATTTAGGCTTGAATAAGTTAATCTAAGTAATCAGTCTTCTTTCAACGTTCAATTATCACATCACTAGGTTTCCCACGTCCGCTCCTCTTTCACGTATATACGTATTTTCATATGCAGTAATATAAACAAGTGCAACTGCGATAGTGGTAAATGAAAATATCTTGGTTTGTATTATGTAAGTTCATAATAGAAAGTATCCATAATTTGCTGGCCTTGATGTTTCATAAATAAAATTTGCAAAACTCTCCTGAACCAATTTAACATAAAAATCCATTTCAAAAACAAAATTGACCATGAGTGGCGATAAAGTATATATCCATCTTTAACAATCCAAAATATTAAATTGAAAGGCATAATCAATTACTCAAAAGAAACCCATTGTACTTGTGAGAAGAAGAAAATACTCTACTAACGTGAGGCAGCAACTTTCCATTAAAAAGTGATGGTTTATAACTAGTGATAATTAATTACTAAATAATACACAAAAATACCACCACTCACTTTGATTAGTTTTGCTGGCCACTCCCTCCACCTCCACGTGGAGTGGAGGTGGCAATACAATGAAAATATTTTTATCCCATTATTTATATACTCGGGTATTGCATACGTTCATAGTAAAATACATGTAACATTTTGAATATATCACAATTAGTAGAAAATTATTTGGAATAAAACCTTCTATATACAATAATTATTTTTTTACATAACTAGACTTACTATCTCCGTTAAAATATTAATAACTTATAAAACTATTTTAAAATAAATACATACAGAAATATATCGTAACAAAAGAATTTTTCATAAATATTTAAAACATTTTAAGAAGGCAATAAAAATATCACTTTTTACCAAATTCAATTTTTAAATCAAATATTTTCAAATACGCGCGATGTTAATAAAATTCTAAAATTTCGGCTCGCAAGACTTTGATACGGGTCAAAGCTTAACCTTAAAACACCTGGGGTTTTACATTCTTCCCCCTTGGGAACATTCATCCTCGAATGTGAAATAAAATGCACGAGTAGGGCAATGAACTTCTTGGATTTCTGGAAAAACCTCCCCAATACACTGGACTATATACCACACCTCAAATAAAAATACCTCATCCTCAGGAATGCTTATGATATCTCGAATCAAGATTAACCTTTTCACAAGGTCTATTGAGGTCTGACGATCACGTATATTTATCGTACAAATTTGATAATCCAACTTTTATGACTCTGTTCTACAACACGATTAAAAGATGAAAGAAGGGTGAACAATCCTAATTGCCCTGTAGCCTCCTGATTATAAGTGTGGTACTCAACACACCCATAAGCAAGACTCTACTAGACACGGCTTGTAGACTCCCGAGGACACAACTATGCTCTAATACCAAGATTGTCACAACCCAACCTCAAGGAGGAGCGACTAGCACCCGGTGCCTCACTTGATCGAGGGAACCAATAGAAACCAAACCACACAAAATGCAACGCAATGGAAACAAACTCAAATATAACAAAAGTATAATCCAAGGATGACCAGGCCACAACTGACTACCAGACCCATATCAGATGTCTACAAGCCTTTAAGATAAAAAAAATCACTAACCACATATCGGGATAGGGCCCCGACTAACCCAATACCAGTATAAAGCAAAAAAAGACTCTAACCCAGCAACTCCATAAAGAATGGAGCATATCGACCAACAGTTGAACTCAACCACATGCAAGGAGGACCACTGTCTACGTGATAACCTGCAGGCATGAATCCAGAGCCCCACAAGTAGTGGGGACGTCAATACGAAATAATGTACTGAATATGTAAGGCGACAGATCAACATAAATAACACAACTCAAAACTTAAACCAAAGTGTGAAAACAGTTTAAAAAGAAATGATATCACTAATATTCCAGCCATAACATGCACAGACACCACGTCAGCCCAACACTATCTTACTTTCCCCTACTCCAGGGCCCACAACAACCACAACCTCAACCATATATCGCCTCTAAAAATCAAGATATATCTAAACAGAACAATCATAACATATGAATGCAATACGAGATGAAAACACAATACAAAAGCTCAACCTGCAGAATGAACTCACGCCTTACGGGAGAGCAATACACGAGGCCATGCAGAAAAATAGTCACGCCTTTCAGGTCCCCAAAATTTCATGAGCTCAACTATGCGAAAAGGTCTCACACCTTACAAGTCTTCCCAGAGCCACGGGCTCAATCATGCGGACAAGTCTCACGGCTTATAGGCTTTCATGAGCCCTCTAGGCAACCACAATAAAAAATACAATAAAATATGATGAAATATACAACACACAATACAATACAATACAATATAACTTTAAGGTATCCCACAAATATCCAAGAACCACCATACCTCCTCCGTATCATAATTGTAATACCATGATAAACCCGACCATCATCGTCATCTGATAACAACAAATATACACCACATCCTTCCAACTTAACACTAAGCTAACATCACCACATATGAGTTTCTAATAAGAATAACATTAATAATAACTTAGAGATATCTAAAAATTGATTCTTCGATGACACGCTAAACACGAAGATTTCAAATCAGAAGGAATCATGCCAAAAAATAAAAGGAATAGCCTACATACCTCGAATTTAGGCTTGAATAAGTTAATCTAAGTAATCAATCTTCTTTCAACGTTCAATTATCACATCACTAGGTTTCCCACGTCCGCTCCTCTTTCACGTATATACATATTTTCATATGCAGTAATATAAACAAGTGCAACTACGGTAGTGGTAAATGAAACTCTCTTGGTTTGTATTATGTAAGTTCATAATAGAAAGTATCCATAATTTGCTGGTCTTGATGTTTCATGAATAAAATTTGCAAAACTCTCCTGGACCAATTTAACATAAAAATCCATTTCAAAAACAAAATTGACCATGAGTGGCGATAAAGTATATATCCATCTTTAACAATCCAAAATATTGAATTGAAAGACATAATCAAATACTCAAAAGAAACCCATTTACATGTGAGAAGAAGAAAATACTCTACTAACGTGAGGCAACAACTTTCCATTAAAAAGTGATGGTTTATAACTAGTCATAATTAATTACTAAATAATATACAAAAATGCCACCACTCACTTTGATTAGTTTTGCTGGCCACTCCCTCCACCTCCACATGGAGTGGAGGTGGCAATACAATGAAAATATTTTTATCCCATTATTTATATACTCGAGTATTGCATACGTTCATAGTAAAATACATGTAACATTTTGAATATATCACAATTTTTAGAAAATTATTTTGAATAAAGCCTTTTATGTACAATAATTATTTTTTCACATAACTAGACTTACTATCTCCGTTAAAATATTAATAACTAATAGAACTCTTTTAAAATAAATACATACAAAAATATATTGTAACAAAAGAATTTTTCATAAATATTTAAAATATTTTAAGAAGGCAATAAAAATATCACTTTTTACCAAATTCAACTTTTAAATCAAATATTTTCAAATGCACGCGATGTTAAGAAAATTCTCAAAATTTAGGCTCGCAAGCCTTTGATACGGGACGAAGCTTAACCTTAAAACACCTGGGGTGTTACATTTTTACTGATATTTTTGAACTTTTATGCTCGAGGGAAAGTTTTCTGGGTGGTTTTACTGTTATATTTTCTAAACTTGCATGCCCGAGGAAAAGTGTTCCGAGTGGTTTTACTGATTATCATCATCATGACACGGTTATTGAGATACGGTTCGAAATTAATATACATATTTTTCGAGTCCCCTATGGGTCCTGCCTTTGCAAGCTACGGCTGGAGGAGGAGTATACAGACTTATTGACACTTGGCATGAATCATATGGCATATCATGGCACGATTCCACCTGCATTACCCCATTAGGTTGATTGTTCATCATCATTGTCTCCTATTTGTACCATCTGGACTTATAGGGTCCGGCTGGGTCTATTGGTTGCTGGTTATACCTTCCGGGTTTATGAGAGTCTAATTAGGTTATGTTGTGAGTTTGTGTACCTTCCTGGCTTATGGGGTTCAGTTTGATTATAGCTAGACTGTTTTACTTCGCTTTGCTTCACGTTGCCTTAGTTTCCATGTTGTGCGCTTCGCTCAGCTCATTATTTTCTGCCTTGTTATTTCTAGCTATGACTTCTGTCTTTATATTGACTCCCTCTACTTCCTTTTTAGTTTATTCGCACTTTCTATGCTTTTATCTTATTTGAGCTCAGTCGGCCTATGATGTCTGCGGGGTACCACGTGTTTTGGTACTCATACGACACTTCTGTATCTTTTTCTCTAATGTAGACACTAGTTTGAGTTATTGTCGCTGATGCTATCCTGGTGCGGAGTTGCTGATTCAAAGATCTAGGCTGAGCTTCTGAAATTTGGAGCTGACTTTTCTCCTTCTACTTTGGGATTAGTCCCCTTTTGTATATCCGGAGACTATTATGTATTTATGTATCTATCTAGTACTCCTTATGTTTTAGTGGCTTCTATACCGACTGATACCAGGTTTTAGGGTTCTCTTTTATGTCTTGCTTCATCTTTTCGTTTTATTCTGTCTTTTACTTATATTTTCTCTATCGTGAATCCGCCTGTTCTGCTTATATGTCGTGTTTTGTATTAGCCTGCTACTCACTATTCTAGGCTAAGAGTTTCGACTTACCTATTGGTAGGGTGTAGTAGGTGCTATCACAACCTGAGAAATTGGGTCGTGACAGTGTCTGTGTTGGGAGACAATAATAGTATGGGTAACCAGACTAATGCAACTCGGACGATAAAAGAAATTTCAATAAAAAACTTCTTAAGCTAACATAATCACCCTTCAAGCTACAAAATTTATGACCCTAATTAGACAAAATGGAAAGCAATGATAATGAAGCAAACAACCCACAATAGGTTTTTGCAGTCATCTTCGCTAAGTTCTCCTTCAGCTGGCTGCTAGTGATCGGAGGCTGGGATTGGGAAGGAGGGGAAAGATTGTCCTCATCATCATCTGTGCCCTCGGCAGCCTGGCTGCTCCCTGCTTTGCTCACCTTCCTCTTCTTCTTTCCTTTAGCAGTGATCACCTTCACCCAGAGAGGGTTGAAGGGGGCATCCATCCCATCTCAATATCAGTATTATTCTTAGGCACCTGGACCCGCCTGCATAGCTCGGACACTAGACCAGGAAGGAAGGGGACCTTTTTGGGACCCCAGTAGAAGTCCTTCCACTCTGACATAATATGTGCCCCCACATTCAGCTGCAAGCCCTGTATAGCACAAGCCACCACCAAGGCCTAAGGATAAGTGACATCGGTATTATTTCTCGATGGAGGGATCCTTTGGGACACCAAGTTCAGCCACCTCCTACCATGGATAGTGAAGTAAGTGCTAGTGACTCCCTCGGTGTTGGGCTAGTAGACCTGGTGTATGAAAACCTCTTCAATAAGTGTATCCCTCTACCACCTCATATCCATCTCCCGGAGTTTGGCCTTATATGCATCATTCTAAACATGAGGCACTCCTAGCACCTCATTGATAGTCCAAACATCCACAGCGACATCCACTCCTCAGAGGCGAATAGTGGGGTTGGGGTCATCCCAAGCATGGTGGGGAGTATGGAATAGAACTCCCTCACCCAGCCTGAATGCCCAGAAGGGGGAGCTTCCACCAAGGGACCCCAACCAAACTCCTGATTCCTGTGATAAAATGCCCCAGCCTGTTCTTCCACACCTCTCATGTTAAATGCTCTCTCATAGCATAGGCCCATCCTCCGATAGTCCCGGAACCTCTCCCGACTAGCATTATTGGAGAACCTTTCGTAAGGTAGGATGTGTTCTTAATTGGTATCCATAGAGTTGTTAAATCTGCAAGTTTAACTAGGGGTGGGATTAGAACTCAAAAAGACACGAGAATTATTATTTCAGAGAAAAATTCAAATTTTTGGACCCTGCTTGGGAGGCTACTGCCTGTAGCCTCTCGCTATAGTAGGCTGCCTTCCGCTATGGCGGTAGCGCTATAGCGGGAATTTCTCTACAATAGCAGAAGCGTTGTAGTAGTTGAGTTCTGCTATAGTGGTCTTCATCGTCCCAGATTTTCAAGAGGTGCATCAATGGAACCTCTTGACCCAAATTTTCATTTTTAACATTCCAAGTCCAATCAGTGTTTCCCAAGTATCCTACTACTATTTTAAGCAAAAATTTAGGAATTATAACCCCTAAAAATCACCCAATTCACCTTTCTCAACAAGAACAACCTTTCACCTTCCCCACCATTTTGAATCCATTTTGGGCAAAAAAACCCCGTAAACCCTTATGCCCAAAACATTGTGGAAGCATTGTAAACATAAGAGAAGCATCCATGCTTTGGGAATCTGATTAAATCAAAACCAAATATTCAAAACCAACACAGTATCTACTCTATCCACCAATTTCTACCATAAAACTATCATTATTCGTGCAATAAAGTAAGGAAGTAAGGGAGTACAATTGTTACCTTGACTTTTCAACTTCTGGAGCAAAGCGATCAGGAGAAAGGTGGTGTTTTTGTGTGAGAATGGGGGATAATGGGCGTGAAACCCATTTCTCACCCCCTTTAAATTGTTGCCAACTGCTATAGCAGTCAGCCTCTAGCTATAGTGGATTAATTCCCACGATAGCGGGATTACATTTCACTTTAGAAGCAGAATGGTTCTTTTCATGTCATTCGAAATTCTTTTGCACCGATAATTTTTGTGAGGCCCCAGATTTCTTGAGCACTTGGGTGAAGGGATTCTCTGGTCGAACGATACTGAATTAATGTTCGATTAGGATTTGGTAAACCTAAAGAGGGGAAAGTTTCAATGTTTCATGTGAGATTATAATTACACTGTCAAGGTGGGACTATGGGATCCCCAAACTTGTTTTTTCTTCCCCTATGCTTACGGGATCACTCAGGGATGAACGATGGGTAAATTGGTATCTATTGTGATGACATGTTCACTTGTTTTTTTTAAATTGCCTCATCACAGATTTGGGAATAATTAAAATACGTTTTTAATTTAATTTGGGATGACACAATGAAAATTTAAGAATTTGGAATTTGTCTGGGCTGACGTCAACCCACTATAGCGGGAATTTTCCCACTATAGAGCCACTGCAGTAGCGGTCACCTGGCCGCTATAGTGGGCTGACAGAACTAGTAACTTATAAACGCGGATTTTTTTTAGGCTCCTTCTCTTCAGTTGAACAACAGATGAGGGTTGCTCCAAAAACCCTCTTAGGCTACTCCAAAGATTAGGAGCAATGGGAGGGGAGATTTCTATTCAAAAGGGGTGAAACCGTGGATTCCAGACCCACTTTCCATCAGGAATTGCCTTCACGAAGTCAAAAGTTGTGTTCAGACTTCTACTGTAGCTGCTTGGCATTAAGGTAGGCAAGGCATGAATGAGTAGTTATAGACCTGCATCCTATTGCATGTTATAGTTATGGAATGATGGGAGAATTCATGCCTAGGTCTTCGGGAACTGAGTATGAAGGGATAGTATATTGATAGGCTGGTTGACTAAAGGGGGAGGATATTGTTATGGGTAATGTGACCGATTCTTGTGTTATCATTAATATTCGATTCTAAACTCTAAGAAGCTAGATTGTTGGGTAAGTTCCGGGAATCGATAATGTGTATATGTGAATGGATTGCTAAGTTATAGCAGGTTCTCGGGAATGTTGTAATTAAGGGAAATGGGATGAACAGGAAGGGTCCAGAGTCTTGAATGTCAGGGAATAAAACACCTAAAGTGTGCTTACTCTTCTAAGAAAGTCTGGGATTTGAGGTAAATGAGTCATAGTGTCCGTTGGATAATCTGGGGGTTAGTCTTTGAACAAGTTATCAATGTTTGGGCAGATAATCAGGTCTGTTGTGTAGGTGATGGTTGTTGTTTTCCCAAGATGCGTTATATGTGCATAATAACTATTACTTAGTATTTTTGTACATTGCATGTTTAGGGAATAAGGAACTTTATGTGAAATGATATCTTGTTGTCAATCCTGTGCAAAGAACTTGTTTAAATGCTTGTTGGGTTTACAAGTGTGGTTTTATTTATTCTGTCTGTGATTGTATGATATCTGTGATTTATCAGTTGGCTCGGGTACCACGCCTGGTACAGGATACTTATCAGTTGGCTCGGGTACCACGCCTGGTATGGGATATCTATCAGTTGGCTCGGGTAGCATGCCTGGTATAGATTCTATCATGGTTGGCTCAGGTACCACGCCTGGTACATATTTGTTTATTCTTTCTTGTGTTGGCTCCATAAATGACCGGGTAGATTGTTGTGATGCATTTACTTCTTATTCGTCCTTGATTAGATGAGTTGTTGGGTTAAATGCTTAAATAGTTCTTGTGAAGACTAGGATTACATTGTTAAGCACTATAGATGATTCTTAGGGATCTTTGGGTGGTCTGGGCAGTTGCAAGTTGTGACTTAGATTATGTGGTCTGATTACTTGCGGAGGTTAGACATACCTATGGTTACAGAATAAATAGTTGTTGACTTGGTTAACGCGGTTTTGGTAGTCTAGGTCTCGACTTGGTCTGTCAGAGTGATGTCTGGAAGTCTGGTTATATCCCCTGATGGGGATGGTGTGTTTTGTCGAATAAGCTTGGGCTTATCGGTGGGGTGGTTGAGTCAGGATGATAAATCAAGGTGTTGTAGGTCCTCTACTGCTTGGCCAGTAGGGGTGGATAGTAGACTCAATTATTGAGACCAGAACCTGTAAGGTATATGTAGTGGATGGCAAGATGGGTAGACTGGGGAAATAGATTGGTAGGCTCGGGAAGTCTTAGTATTACTAGTAGCAGTTGGCTATGATCCGGATAGGATGGTGGGGGGTCTCTTATTGGTAGAGTTGGCAGCAAAATAGGGTAGGAAGGCTTGGGATAAGAATGTATAGGTTCTTAGATGTTATACCATGGTAGTAAAGGTTGTTGATAAGGGACTGGATTTTGTAACTTTATATTGTTTCTTTCTAGGATTTTTACATGATATTATGCAGTGGGTTTGGGTTAACCGATGATGCCTACCAGTACATGTTGTTTGTACTGATACTACTCTTGCTATACCTTTTTGGGTATAGTCTAGTTGCATGATCAATTGTTGTTACTCAGGTGATGCGGATAGCACTCTATAGGAGCTTTTACCCCTTGTTTCTATGATGGAAGCTATGTCTGTTTTCGTATTCGTATCTTTCCTTTAGAGCTCTTGTACCTATTTAGACTAGTTCCTAGAGAGGGTTTTATTTAAACTTTGTCTTAGACTCACTGCTTAAAGTTTTTGTAACTGTTTTTAAATATTAAAGGAAATTTTCATGTTTCTTATTTGTTTCCGCATGCCCATTTTAAATGGGGTGGTAAGGGTTCTCCTATCTAGGTGCTTAGAGTAGGTGCCCACACAGTCTGGTAGTTGGGTCATGACATCTACTTACATCACATTTTTAAGTTCATATCTAACGAAATCAACTGAATTAAAACCACATTAAGGGTCTCGACATTGTATATCTATAATCTCCTGAATTCATTTCTTAAGAACACCATAAATATACACCTAGCCTTCTCCATAATTAGAAACCCAAGAATTTCTAAACTGATCACACCTAGCACTATAGGATCCTTGAATATCATGTAACAACATACTACTCTGGGTACATGTCTACCTTTCTAACATTTAAGGCTCTCTTCTTTATCTTATGACTTAGTCACAATCTGCCAATTCATCTAGGGGTCACATATACATCTTACCTTCACCACCATACTTTATGGTAAGTTAATCAACTTAAATCTCTGCATAAGCTAGTTAGGCCGACTGGGTCAATTCCATAAAACAAGCATCACCATCCCTAACTATTATTCTTTCCACCTCGGTAATTATCCATAATTCAAACATACTATCTAGTACTAAATATGGATAATAACATAACATCTCACATACTACACCAACTTGCAACTACAAGTCAACAATCAAGAAACACTAGTCCACTAAAAGTTTTTTAAACATAATAATCAACTTTAACCACACATCCTATCTAACTTCATCCTACAAGCACATTCTTCTTCTTCATATCACTACTACTCCAATTTACTACCTCATTATGCAACTCCTTGCTGATTCATTATTCATCCTATACTTAATCTTTTCTACATATTGACATGCCTTCATGAACCTCTTCCCTACTTCAAATATGTTCTAAGTCATCTTAACCAACCATTCTTCCTCTACATACTACAATGGAATCTACACATAACTTATTACTCTTCCCTCAATGTCAAGGGACTTATCAGCCCAATACTCACCTTATTGATACATGACTATGGCTACATACTTTAGTCCATTACTATTCCCACTCTTTTAGCTACTACACTTCCAAATTCATACATCTAGCTTTGGGGTCATCTTACTACTTATAGCTCAAAATATCTCAATTCACACTAACTCTTGAGTGACTGTACTACCCAAACGCTTAGGGAACCATACTTTTTGGCTAAGGTACCATTCATAGTAAAGCTTCTGGAAGAGGGTCTGAGAGTAACTCTACTATAGGTTCAACTGCATGATTGATACTAACAAGGGAACATGCTTTTGGATAATGGGATCCTCTAAAGCCCTTGTGCAGTCTCTATATTCTTCGAATTATTCTAGTTGAGAGCATCACACTGATAAGAATCAGAACATTACTATTTTCACCACCTTGATAATGAGGGGTAATCAGAGAAATTGGAGTAACACACGAATCTGCTAAATTTCTTAGGGAACAACTCTAATGCATGATCTGGAGTATGAAAAAAGGGAAAACATTTCCAAAATACCCTGTAGCTTCCTCATTATAAGTGTGGTACACAACACACCCATAAGCAAGACTCTACTAGATACAGCTTCACAGAAACCATAGGACACTTGAACTCTGTGCTTTGATATTAAGTTTGCCATGCCCTGAGCCTATCCCTTGGAAGTAACATGGTGCTTAGAGTCAGAAGTGACCCAAAGATAACCTATGGCCTAGCATACTACTGAGACATAGACTGAAAGATAATGCGGAAGCTAAAACATGTGTTGAGCTCTTGAAAAATATTATAATAAAATGAACTTTCATAAAACTAAAATATAAAGTCATTTGAAAACTGATACAACTAACTGACTGACTGTCAGTCTGTCTATGAAGCCTTTACTAACTGATGAGTTGCTGGGACAGGACCCCAGCTAACTTTAAATGACTACAAACTAAAATAAAGTAACAATCTAAATAACTCTAAGTCCTTGAATGATGAGGACTCACCAAGATGGCTGGAGATGCTGCTGAACTAATAGCCACAAATTTGAGGACAAGCTACTAGATCTACATCATGAAGGATGCAACATAAAAGAGTATGCGGTCAGTACTATGGAATGTACTGAGTATGTGAGATATGCATAAACTGTGATAAAACAAGCTTAAAACATACTTAAAGATGAAATCATATGATCGGAGTAAAATCTGTAATGTAATGACTCAATGCAATATCATAGGCTAAAAATATATTTATAATCGTAAGTCATAAGTAGTATGTATGAAATCTGAAAGTAAATAGTTAAATACATTCATATGCTTATAACTATTTTATGTGGGAGATTCTCATAACTGACATAGACCATGTGAGCTATATGGAATTCAGTGTCATACATCCACACTGGAAAAAGTTGTCCTAACCAGCCAAGGTTAGAATGCATACATAAGGATCCTGAATTGAGCCACAAAAGGGTAACCTATGGTGGTAACGTAGTTCTGGGACTTAAGGGTATGTTAAACCCAGTCCAACTCGATGCTAAATACTACTATTTATCACGGATTTGTTCTCTACTACAGTTATAAGTGTGGAACTGGACTTTCTAGGATGTTAATGCTGGATTGAGTATGATATGGGTTGTATTGTTATCTATTCTGTTTACCTAGCATGTCTACTTTATCCGTCCCTCCCCTTCTCTATACTTGAGGTTACCTGTATACTGCCCTTTGTTAGAACTTACCCATATATACGGTTTTTCATGAGGCTCCCAGGTGTGTCATTCTTACTTTCACCTGTGTTTGCCATGTATATATTCTACTTGTTGGCCTTGCTTGTTGCTTTCTGTTGTCTTTCCTCTGGGCTAGTTCATGTGTACTTTATCGTTGATTTATGTGGTTGCTTATTTTTATTTTGTCTGCTATTGCCCTTTTACTTTATATGTGCCCAGTCGGCTTATGATACCTACTGGGTACCTTGTGCTTCGCATTTGGTGCTCACCCTACCCTTTGCATCTTCTGGTGCAGATCCTAGCATGGGCCATTACTGTTAGCGCGTCAAAGACTCGTGCGGGGTGCAGTTTTTGGATCATCCAAGCTGAGGGTGAGCTCTTGGCGTTCAGAGCTTCACTTAAGTTATCCTTGGTGTATTTTGTACTCTTATAGTTTTGAAGACATTGTGTTTATATGACTTTTGGACCTTTGTACTCTTGATGTTGTTCGGCTCTTATACGCTTTGATACCAGGTTTTGGGTTTAGCTTAGTTTCCGCATTTTATATGTATTTCTCTTGTTATCTATTTTCTTCTCCTTATGCCCTTGCTTCCACTTATTTACCAAATCTTCCACTTAAACTGTTAGAAGGTAGCCCATTACTAACCGTTCTGGGCTACGGGGATTGGTTTGCCTACTGGGGGGTTGTAGGTGCCATCATGACCAAGAAATTGAGTCGCGACAGCTTGTTATCAGAGCTTTAGGTTCACCGGTGTCATCGATACAGAGCCAATTTCTAGTAGAGTCCTGCGAATTAGGGCAGAGACGTCTGCTCTCAATCTTCAGGAGGTTATAGTGACATCTTAAGAAAATGGACTTTTCTTGTTCCTCTTTCATGCATAGTATCCTTGAAAGTTTCTAGAAATATCACTTATTTTGGTTCACTCTTCTACAGATGGTCCGTATGAGATCTTTAGCTTCTGGCGGAGGAGAGCCTTCTGTCCCTGCACCTCCGACTCCAGTTAGGGGCCGGGGTGGTCGCTGGGGTTGAGGTAGGGGTAGAGGGCGCCTAGAGCAGTGGCACCTGCTAGAGCTGCTAGAGTGGATATAGAGCCTAAGTATGACTACGAGCAAGAGTTAGCTCCAGAGCAGCAACATGTGGGCCCAGGGATAGCCCAGGCACCACCAGCTCCAGTACCAGTTCCAGCATCAGTTTATGTGCCAGCTTCAGCCCCAACCCAATATTCAGATATTCGGGGTTTGTTACTTCAGCTATTGGGTATGATTAGGGAGCGTCCTTCTGAGATAGCCCAGACATTTGCTCAGTGGTAGCCCTGGGTGTTCAGAGTTCAGAGGCGCAACCTGTTACTGCGGCTCCCCGTGCTGAGGTTGTTCCAGTTCCATAGGTTGCCTAGCCTCTTGCTCCTCTCCCTACTATGACAGAGACGGAGCAGAAGGCCTTAGGTAGGTTTTTGAGATTAGCACCACCGAGATTTGCTGGTACATCGGGTCAGGACCCATATGACTTTATCACTACCTGCAAGGAGATATTACACCATTTGGGCTTATTGGAGACTCACAGGGTTGACTATACTTCATATCAGCTGGAGGGTCCAGTGAAGTTATGGTGGAGGGCACAGGCTGCTTGCAGGCCTTCTACATTACCTTTCTTGACCTGGTCTGAGTTTTATGAGGCCTTTATGGCCAAGGTCTTGCCACAGAGAGACCGAGAGCATCAAAGGGAGGAGTTCACTAGACTTTCTCAAGATACCATGACCGTCTCAGAGTATGAGACCCGGTTCCATCAGCTTGCTCCGTTTGGAGCCATGATTATCCCTACTGAGGCTGACATAGTCCGTAGATTTGTTTGGGGGCTACGGAGAGAGTTCAGAGAGCCTGCAGAGATAGTGGTTTCTAGCGGTCTATCATTCCAGGCCATTGCAGACTATGCCCGCACAGTTGAGGATTTGCATCGTCATGACACCAGGGCCAGAGATAAGAGGCCTCGATATTAGGGTGGTTACAGTGGTTCTAGGCATTGTGGTAGAGGTTCAGGCCAGTGGGGCCAAGGTTATCAGCCGTTGCAGTATCAGGGTCAGTCTAGTCGACCAGTACGGGCATCACTTCAGGCTGCTGGTTCTCAGTTTGAGCAGGGTCAGGGCAGTCAGCGAGGTCAGAGTGGTCAGCCGTTGAGAGGTACAGATTTTGGGGCATCAGGTCGTGGTGGCCATTTGGGTTTTTCTGGTTAATCCCGATTGAGTAGGTCATCAAGGGCTTTCTATACTTGTGGTGTGGTTGGTCACTTTGCTAGATATTTCCCCCAGCAGGGTACAGTTCAGCCAGCCGAGCCGCTGCGAGCAGTTCAGCCTCCGGCTAGAGGAGGAAGTGGTCAGGCTAGGGGTGGTGCCCCACGTGGTAGAGCAGGTGGTAGGGATGGAAGTCAGGCAGGTGGAGGTCGTCGTCAGTTCTATGCGGTCCCTGGGAGACTGGAGGTAGAGGCCTCAGATGTCGTGATCACAGATATGAAAACTGATTTTCTAAATCTTGCATGGCCCCCGGGGCCCATTTTTTATGAAATTGGATTTGGAAATGATTTAACTTGATACGTGGATCTTCTTGGGGTAAAAAAAAGGTTAAAAATATTGTTTTATCACGACTTACTACTATTGCAAGACTCGATCGGGTCGGAGTGCTAGCTGAGTTTTCTTACTGATTTGAAATGATATCAGGCTCGACTGGGTCGAGCATCTGAGATGTTTATACTACTATTTTAGATTCGGTTGTGCCCGGGCACCCTCGAAAGGGTTTTTGAGATATCTTTTTCACTATTTTAGTCCTAGACAGGGTGTAGGCATGCATATTTGAGACTTAGCCACTTGCTTGAACCCGTACTTTATTCTGGAGGACACGTTTTGATTCTGAGTTTTAGTATGGGGTCCGGGACCTCCATGGACCTTGCCGCTCAAGGCCTGAGGCTTTGGGCTGCATGTGCCGGGGGGAAGGGTATACGATAAAGTAAAGGTATATGGGCTGTGTCCTTCTATTAAACCTGCCTGCTGGGCCCGATCGGCACCGAAGGAGGTACATACAGAGGTTTCTTTTCACCCTGAGGTTTTCATGCATCATATCATTAATTGTTCGGGATTCCATCCTTTTTTATTGTTTGTTGATTGTACGCTTTGATAGTATGGGATGTCGGAGGGTTTGTTTTCATTTGATTGCATTCCTCGATTTTATGGGCGGCCGGGGGACTGTAGGTAGACTCTCTTTACTTTATTACGGATTTGTTCTCTACTACGGTTATCAGTGTGGAACTGGACTTGCTAGGCTGTTACTTTTGGATTGAGTGTGATATGGGTTGTCTGGTTATCTAGTTTGTTTACCGATCTTGTCTACTTTATCCTTTCCTCCCCTTCTTTATACTTAGGTTACCGGTATACCTCCCTTTGTTAAAACTTACCCATATATACTATTTTTTTGTGAGGCTCCCAGGTGCGTCGTTCTTACTTTCACCCGTGTTTTCCATGTATATATTCTACTTTCTAGCCTTGCTTGTTGCTTTCTATTGTCTTCCCTCTGGATTAATTCCTGTGTACTTTACCGTTGATTTCTGTGGCTGTTTATTTCTATTTTGTCTGCTATTTTCCTTTTACTTTATATGTGCCCAGTCAGCCTATGATACCTACTGGGTATCTTGTGCTTCACATTTGGTGCTCACCCTACCCTTTGCATCTTCTGGTGCAGATCCTAGCATGGGCCATCGCTGTTAGCGCATTGGAGACTTGTGCGGGGTGCAGTTTTTGGATCATTCAGGCTGAGGGTGAGCTCTTGGCATTTAGAGCTTGACCTCAGTTATCCTTGGTGTATTTTGTACTCTTATAGTTTTGGATACATTGTGTTTATATGACTTTTGAACCTTTGTACTCTTGATGTGGTTCGGCTCTTCTACACTTTCATACCAGGTTTTGGGTTTGGCTTAGTTTCCGCATTTTATATTTATTACTATTGTTATCTATTTTCTTCTCCTTATGCTCTTGCTTTCGCTTATTTATCGAATCTTTCGCTTAAACTGTTAGAAGGTAGCCCATTACTAACCGTTTCGGGCTACGGAGATTGGTTCTCCTTCTGGGAGGTTGTAGGTGCCATCATGACCAAGAAATCGATTCGTGATAACTTGTTAGCTTGTTTGACTAGTGCTAGAAATGAAAGTTCATGAATTATATTCGGAATTATGAACTAGTGAGTTGGAATTGTGAAGTAGAAATTGTAATTGGAATTGTGAACTAATAAAACTAGTAACTTGAAATAGAGAAGTAGTGAATTAGAATTGTAGGGTATTGTCAGGCCCCGAGGCTACCCCTTAGGCGTAACTGATAAACGCTCAAATCTTACTCCCCAAAGATGGAGGCACGGCGATCGTCAAGCAAAATAAATTTATAAGTACCCAACAGGTGTCGGGGTCGTACCCACAGAGACTTGGCGATAGCAATATGAAGATTATAGTGAAATGACTTCACTAAGAGAGTAATTGTTTAAAAACACGAAACTAAAAGGTTGGGGGAATTGGGATTCTGTCACAACAATCACAATTCGAATTAAAGCAAGTAAGTAAGACGGGTGTATCAAATTGAGTAGGAGACTAGGGATGTGTATCCAATGGGGATTTAATGTGGGATAGGGTGTTTGCGTTTTCATGCTTATTTTCACTCAATGACATAGTAGTCTTGGTCATGGGCATGGTTGTTTTTCTAACGATCAACAACCACATATCCAATAATCTCGGTTAGAGCACTATTGGCCAAATCAACAAAGAACCAAGATCAAGCTTGGGGAGGTCACACTATCTCTAGCTTAGACCCTTAAATGGGTGATTCCGTCGATATGAGCTATTTCTAGCCTCAAATCTGAATGGAGTCCCAAGTTCCCACTAGTAATTTCACATCTGAAACCATGAAATTCTCTTTCAAGCAACAACATAGTCAAGTAATGAAAATTAATATTTGCAACCACCAATTTTAGGATTAAAACTTTGTGAAACTACTAGACCCATATCAAATAAGCAATTATCAGCAAGAATTAGCAACACCCACACCCATTTGTCAAGAACCCATTATCAACACATCCCTAGAGAAATTAAATTAGCCACTTATACTAAAGAAAAGATATATACCAAGTGGGTAAGTCAAATTCTTCTTCATTCAAGTGTAACTTCAAGTTCAAAGCTCAGTTTTTGTACACAAATGGTTAACAAAGATTTGGAAGAGAGAATAGATTGAAACCCTCTTCTTTTTGGAAAGGAAAACTTGTTCTCAAAGGTAAAAGCTCTTCAGAATATTCAGGACTAAAGAATGTTAATTACAATTGTACCTAAATTGGCCTTTGATCCTTTCCCAAAACGTCACTAATTTTCTGGACAAAATTACCCTTCGGGTGGTATGCGGTGCGATGTACGGTTCGCACGTTGTGATCTGCACATCGCACACCTTCTTCATTTGAACCAGTGACTCAGCCTACTTGGGAGACGTCATGCAAAGTGGGTGTGATTCGCACCATGGGTTATGCGTGTTGCACAATGATCACACCTCGTGACATATCCTTCAGGCAATCCTAAGCTTCATGCAGTGGGAGGTGCGGAACTCACCACGGCTTGTCCATGTCTCACAAGCGCCGCATCTCAGGGAAGACTCTTCGTCTTTTTTTGATCACTTCACACTTCACTCCTTTTAAGCTTTTTTTGGGTCCATTTCCTTGTTTTCTATCTATGATCACAAGTACCTGCATAGACATCAATAAAGGCCATAAGAACCTCTAAATCTATTCAAAATATAGCAATAATTCATGGATAAAGGCTCAATAAGTTGGTAGATTACCGACTTATCAAACCCCCAAACTTGAACTATTGCTTTTCCTCAAGCAAGATACTCACAAGGCAAGGAATGAATTATGCTCTACACTCAATTAAGGCACAAAGGACTAATCTATACTAGAATTTAAGAAAAATAATAAACAAAAAACTCAACTATAATGCTCATCTCAATTTGAATCACCCCAATGTCAAGGCAATTGATCATTTCAAAATCTTTTCCAAAAGGACTTCATTTCACACTCAAAATCAAGGGAATTTTTTCATTCAAACAAGACATTTAAACTTCTCAATTCATTGGCATGGACCTTCAAGGTTTACCTCGAGATTCACCACACAACTTGTCTCATTCATTCCTCTCAATTGAAATAAATACTTCATGTTTCAATTCGAGTGCATGATGCCACCCACCACAAGAGAGAATCCTACTTACAATCACTTAATTCATAGCAACGGGATTATAGGAGAACCAAGAAGACTCTAACTCTCTCAAGGAAATTCAAGTGCACACACGTTGAACCATAGGCTTGCCCTTCATATAAATCGCCACTAATGTAGGGTAGCCAAGCTCGAAATCACCAAGGACTTATGAGTTACGATGTTGGCTAGGGCTGAGGTAAGGATTTCATTTGGTTCAAGTGACTACACCTCCGTAACGCTCCTTGTTATCATTTCGAACACCGCTCACATTTTCAAATTTCAACTTCACCTTATTTCTCCCTCACACAACCCAATCATCTCCCTTCCAATCATGGTTCTTCACACACCTTGCATCATGTTCTCTCCTAAGTGAACACACAAGTGTACGTGGTCGTGCAAGTAATATAGTAGATCTTGCGAGCTGAATATCGATCCCACAGGGACTTGTGCTTAGCAAACAATCTAATCTTAATTAATACTATTAACGTTAAACAAATGTGATTTGTAACCAAGAGATGAACTTTGTTTTATAACTAAAGACTATAATTAACGATGATGTGAAACTTTGGATTGTAAACAATATATGGAGAAGTCTAGGGTCGAGGCAATTACTACAAAATCATGCTTAACTATTGTTCATAGCCGGTGTTAATTTTTGTCGTGATCATTGGTTCACGGGGTTGCTATTATAACGCGGGAATTGTCATCCTCTAAGTCATCTATCCAAATTAATCTCACAACTACATCGTTGAGCGGGGATGTGAGTCTTTAACTTGGATGCATTCAACATTCTTCCCATTTTATTAACAAAGTGGCGCATTTAGGTATATCTCTATCCTAACCATAAATCATACTTCACAATTGATAACTAACAACATAAGATATGATCCACACCTCCTACGTTCTGCATTACGTCTCTTAACTCATATGGTCAATTCATTTTGGGACTTGGTTGTATCCTAAAGTTCATGACGCTTTAGAATAGTTAAACTAAGAATGTAAGAACAATCACAAGACATGATAAACAATAAACCAACTAAATATCCATAATCAAGCAATCATGTTTTAGCCTAAACCCTAGAACGAGGGTGTTTAGCCACTCATACTCTACTTTACGATTATAAAAGTGTTGTAGTTCATACAAGAATTAAATAAAGGAAAAGAAGAGAATAAGAACCCTAAGTCAGCCTTCTCCTTGTGTTTTTGCAATCCAAAGTCGTCCAAATATGTTTACAATTGATACCAAGTGTCCTATTTATAGTGGGGGCGAAATTTCATGCATCGGGAACAAGGTCCGTGACACGCTGCCCATAGCCCTGACTAAGCAGTGTGTCATGCTGCTCAATGTCCTGACTGGCTAGCGTGTCATGCCCATAACGCAGACCCTTACTGAAGTTTGCAGCTTCAAGCTGCCTCACCTCTGTGTCACGCCTCCCATCGCAGAGGCTAGCTTCCGTGGAACGGGGGTGGGTCTTTTGAAGTCCGTTGTCTCTCCTATGAACTCTTTCCACCTTGATTTGTGTCCCAATGGTTTCTAGCATGTTTGTAGACTTCAATTAGCTTCCATAACTCCTCCAAAGGTCGCCTACAAGATCTCACAACACACATAAGTCCACACAATACAATCAAGCTCATACAAGTACGCTAGAATAGGCATAGCTCAAGCTAGCAAAGCTAGTTTCCTCGTCTAAACTCTATTTGATTCTTTTAGATTATTATTTGTTCCAAATGCTTACCCAAACACTATAAAAAAACACGTTAGCCACAAAATACACCCTAAATACCTCAATAGTACCTCAAGTTATCCTCAAAACTAAGCTAAACGTGCAAGGATAATGACACTTAGGTGTATAAATACGCTTAAGATCACCACCCCACACTTAAATCTTTGTTCATCCTCGAACAACTCTCTACACCAGTCACAATAAAGGAAGACTCCATCACTACACTAAGACACTCATGCTAGAATGAGAACGACCACAAGAATAGCAAGTTCTACATTCGGCAATCAATATTACACATAGAATCAGATGAATATTACTTCAAGACCTCCTAGCCTCAAGAATTGACTCTCATCAGTTTAAAAACTCACGCATAATACTCAATAAAGAGATCATATAAGCCACCTATCTATCATCAAACAAGTGCCCTCACCATAAGAGAATTACCCATGTTTACTCACACACATCCAAGTTATCACAAGAATGGGTGTAGGTATCAAATTTCGCTCACTCTCACAAAGAATTCGCATGTCACATAAGATGAACCATAGGCTTTCCCGTAGTGTAGTACTCCACTAATGTCAGAATGTGAGAGCTCAAGATCAAGTAGGACTTTAAGGGTTGTAATGTAGGCTAAGGGATGGGTAGGAACTATTTAGTCTAGAATAATGACTATCATTCCTAAGCGCTTTAATACATCACATTTTTCATTTAATCTCATCTCCAACCAGCCTATTTTACCCCATTATTATCTTCCCAACTTTCTTTTGTTTTGCCCCATCTTTTTAAGCTATCTTACACATCATTTGTAGGGAGTATGTGTTATCAACACACGATTTACTTCTTTTCATTACATTACTCCCTACCAATCTACACATAAACATTTTTAACACACCAAAAGCTAGTTTCTCGGGGCTTCAATTTCACTTTTCCTTCCTCAATCTTACACTCCTTAACATCTTAATTTTTCAACTAAAGCGCTTAGGATTTTTAGATCAAATTGTGAGAAACTGAAAGAAAAGGAATAATCTATATACAAGGCTACCAAAGAATAGGCTAAAGGCTTAACGGGGCTAGCTAAGGTCATGCACAAAGGGCAGATAGAGAGGGTATAAAACATTGTTATCAAAGAAATGCCTATATCATCTCCTGAACTCAACATTCTATATTTCTCTTTGCAAACACACGGGGCAAGTTCTAGACACCAAAATGCAATCATGGAATAATAACAACCTCACTCACACATGGCACATGTTCAAATCAAGTAGGATACCTATAGACTCTCAACCAAGTACTTGCAAGAATTCACATTTAAGCCAACATTACGCAAGAGTCAAATAAATGAGCCTTAGGTGTCTCATAGTAGTCATTCAATTTTTAAAATTATGCCATAGAATTTAACACCAACTTGCAACAAGTAGTGATGTATATCACCTAGCAAGAGCATTTACTCCCATAAACAAAAAAAAATTTACTCCTAAAAATCAAAAAAGGGATACTGGGTTCAAAGGGCTTCCCCCCGGAAAATAACCGAAAAGAAAAACTGAGGGGTGAGTGAAGTGTGCTTCTACTGACAGACCAAACAAAAAATAAACCAACAAAGATAAAATCTTTTTGTAATTTTTTCAATTTAATCAAAAATGTGCAACTAAATAAAAATAGACACCCTACAGCACACTTCACCCTAAACAAATAAGAAGATTCCCACCCCACACTTAAAATCATACTTTGTCCCCAAAGTATAAATTAAAAGTATAGAAAGAAATACTCCCTGAGGCCTCTAGGCCTAGCTAGTAGCATCATGTCCATCAAAGGGGTCTGGAGGACCACACACTTAGTGTTTTCCATGCTCCTTATCTCAGATCTTAGGTACTCAGATTTCCCTTCAACCTATTGACACAATACAAAAACAACACCAAAAGTGATACTAAAGAAAAACTAAAAAGAATAAAAAATACTACCTAAACTTGGGTTGCCTCCCAAGCAGCGCCTGATTTACCATCACGGCATGACTCAGATCACAACTCTCATAGCCATTCCCTCATTCTCTTCCTCCTACTCGAGGCCCATCTTCTTCTTCTTTTCAGGCTTCTTGGGTGCTCATGCTCAAGTTCTGGGGCCTTTCTTGCATTCACCTTCGTAGTATCTTGTTCAAGTCCTTCAGGTTTAGGCTCTTGTGGCAATTTGGGCAGCTCCATGAGAGAGTTCGAAGAGGTAATCAGAGGTACGCTCTTCTCCACCCCACACTCATCCAATTCCATAGATGTGATCATACATCGATCCTTATAGTGTGAGGGTGTGTCGAGTGTTGTGTACACTCTGAAAGTCACCTCTTTATCACTCAACCTTATCTTGAGCGTGCCCTCTCTTACATCAATCAGTGATCCACCGGTCGCCAAGAATGGGCATCCTAATAAGATTGGTACCCTTTCATCTGCATCATAATCAAGAACAATAAAATCAGCAGGAATAATAAACTTACCAACCTTGATGAGAACATTCTCAATGATTCCTTCGGGGACTACTCTGATTCTATCCGCTATCTGTAGCACAACTGAGAAAGGCCTTGGCTTCCCCAACCAAAGAGTTTTGAACAAAGAAAGGGGCATCAGATTTATGCTCTCCCCCAAGTCACTCAAGGCTTGAACAACATCACTTTCACCAATTTGTATGGGGAGGGTGAAACTCCCAAGATCCTTGAGCTTTTTTGGCATCTTGCTCATTACCACAGAACTGCACTCTTCAGTAAGTTCCAAAGTATCAATGTCTGTCAATCTTCTCTTGTTCACTATCACATCCTTCAACTATTTAGCATACTTGGGCATTCCCTACAAAATATCTAACAAAGGAAGGTTAATGTGAAGTTCTCTTGACGTGTCAAAGAACTTCTTAAAACAGGCATCCTCTATTGCTTTCTTAAGCCTCTGTGGGAAGGGTGGTGGTGGTCTGTTTTGGGGCTTCTCAATTGTCTTTTCAGTAGGGTACTCAGACTTTCCCTTTTTTCTAGCATTCTTAGATTCCACAAGCTTTTCTATCTGGTTAGACGTGATCAACTCTTCTTGCATCTCATGAATTTTCTTTGGAGGTATGTCAACCAAATCCTTGCCATTTCTCAAGGTGATTTCCATTACTTGCTATGGAGAATCTTTGTCACAAGGCAAACCGCCTTGCGGTCTTGTTTTCTATGCCTGAGCTAACTGGCCCAACTGTGTTTCAAGATCCTTTTGAGCCAGTTGCTGATTTTTTATCTCTGCAGCCATTTGTTCTTGATTAGCCATGATCTTCTTCAACATGTCCTCAATATTGCTGGCCTGAGTGTTGTTGTGTGGACCTTGCTGCTATTAAGCCTGATTATTGCCCCAAGAGAAGTTGGGCTGACCCTGCCAATTTCGATTGTAGGAATTCGCGTTGTTTAAATTTCATTTTTTTTTGTGCATTACCTACAAAGTTTATCAACTTTGGATTCGCCCCACATAAGTCTATCGAATGACCACTCAACCCGTAAGTTCCGCACCAAGTCAGAACTTGTTGCACTGCATTCACTTGAGCCTGAGCTTGAGTAGAACTCAACTTGTTGAATTGAGCCATCATTTGGGTCTGAAAACTGGCCAACTGTGCCGCTAATGATGTGACACTATCTAACTCAATCATACTTGCAGCCTTCTTCACCATATTTCTGGACATGTTACCATTCCACTCTGGATTCCCTTGTGCAATATGGTTGAGGAGATTATATAGCTCATCATATGTCTTCTCCAAAGGTTGACCACCTGCCGCTGAATCTTGCAAAATCTTTGTATTATGGTCAAGACTTTCTACAAAAGTGTGAGCCAATACCTCATTCGTTTGTTGGTGATGTGGGCAATCCCGTACAAGAGACTTGAATCTCTGTCATGCATGATAGAGATTCTCGTCTGGTGTTTTCTTGAAGCTTAGAATCTCACTCCTAAACTTTGCAGTTTTGCCTGATGGGAAGAATCAGATCAGGAACTTCTTTGCTAAATAATCCTATGTTATGATCGAATTTGAAGGTTCTGCCGTCAACCATTTTTTTGCTTCTCCCAACAGTGAGAATGGGAAAAGTGTGAGCCTCACGTAGTCAGTGGAGACTCCTTCGGGAATGAAAGTGTCACTGATCTCCAAAAAGTTCTGGAGATGAACCTGTGAAACCTCATGTGACATGCCTGTAAACTACCCGCTTGTGTGCAACAATTGCACCATATTCTATTTTAGTTCAAATCTTCCCCCCGCGGCTGGCTTTTGAATGCAGGAGGTCACATTAGTTACGAGTGGGATTACCACTTTGCGCACTATCCTGCGAGCTGGTGGTGGTTTTTCTGCCATAACTGCAGGAATAGTCTCAGCCGGTTGGACTTGCCGGTTTTGATCGAGAAGTGTTGCTTCTCTCAATGCTTGGTGCAAGTGTTGCTAAGGTTCAGGAAGTGGGTCAACCAACTCCTTATCCCTTGCCAGCTTGCTCAAGTTTAGAACCTGTACCTACAATTTTAGTAACTAAGATCAAGTTGTTAGCACTTACAAAAATAATAGTAAAAACAAAAATCAGACGGCTGTTAATTTTCAAGTCCCCGGCAACGGCACCAAAAACTTATTCGCTCCCAAGCACACACGCAAGTGTAAGTGGTTGTGCAAGTAATATAGTGGTTTTTGCGAGCCAAATATCGATCCCACAGGGACTTGTTCTTAGCAAACAATCTAATCTTAATTAGTACTATTGACATTAAACAAATGTGATTCGTAACCAAGAGATGAACTTTGTTTTATAACTAAAGACTATAATTAACGACGATGTGAAACTTTGGATTGTAAACAATATATGGAGAAGTACAAGGTCGAGGCAATTACTACACAATCATGATTAACTATGGTTCATAGTTGGTGTTAATTTTTGTCATTATCGTTGGTTCACGGGGTTGCTATTATAACCCGGGAATGGTCAACCTCTAAGTCATTTATCCAAATTAATCTTACAACTACATCGTTGAGAGGGGATGTGAGTCTTTAACTTGGATGCATTCAACATTCTTCCCATTTATTAACCAAGTGGGGAGCTTAGGTATATCTCTATCCTAACCATAAATCATACTTCACAATTTCTAACTAACAACAAAAGATATGATCCACACCTCCTACGTTCTCCATTTCGTCTCTTAACTCCTATGGTCAATTCATTTTGGGACTTGGTTGTATCCTAAAGTTCATGACACTTTAGAATAGTTAAACTAAGAACGTAAGAACAATCACAAGACATGATAAAAAATAAACCAACTAAATATCCATAATCAAGCAATCATGTTTTAGCCTCAACCCTAGAACGAGGGTGTTTAGCCGCTCACACACTACTTTACGATTACAAAAGTGTTGTAGTTCATACAAGAATTAAATAAAGGAAAAGAAGAGAATAAGAACCCTAAGGCAGCCTTCTACTTGTGTTTTTGCAATCCAAAGTCGTCCAAAGATGTTTACAATTGAAACCAAGTGTCCTATTTACAGTGGGGGAAAAATTTCACGCATCGGGAACAAGGTCCGTGACACGCTGCCCATAGCCCTGACTAGGCAGTGTGTCACGCTGCTCAATGCCCTGATTGGATGGCGTGTCACGCCCATAACGCGGAACCTTACTGGAGTTTGCAGCTTCAAGATGCCTCATCTCCATGTCACGCCTCCCATCGTGGAGGCTAGCTTCTGTGGCACGGGGGTGGGTCTTTTAACGTTCGTTTTCGCTCTTATGAACTCCTTCCACATTTCTTTGTGTCCCAATGGTTTGTAGCATGTTTGTAGGCTTCAACTAGCTTCCATAACTCCTCCAAAGGTCTCCTACAAGATCTCACAACACACATAAGTCCACACAACAAAATAAAGCTCATACAAGTGTAATGACCCTTCCGGTCATTTCCACGTTTAAGTTTTGAAGTCAAGCAAATCGACAAAAGTTACCGTATGTTCGTTAACAAATTTTCTGAACTTTGGGTCAAATGTCTCGGGGATTTTCTCCCAATATATAAAGAGTTAGAAGTCTCCCAAAATATCAAATCGAAGGTCTACGAGTCTAGTTTCCAACTCACAAAACCTCACGTCCAACCGATCTCGGAGTAAAGAGTTATGACTGTTTTACCGCGGACTGTTTGGCAGAAAATGGGTTGCGAATCGGGTCGCGAACCGGGTCGGGTTAAACGCGATTTAAGCCTCGACTTCACGTTTTAAATGCCATTTTAGTTCCGAAACAGTGATAAAATATAAGGGAGGATCCTGAGAGAATTCTTGAATATCGAAATCGTGCGTAGGCGAATTACGAGCCTAAACTTAAGAACTTTATAAGTATCGTGCGTGTATTTGAAAATACGTTATTTAAAAGTTGAATTTGGTACAAATTATATTATTATTGCCTTTTCAAAATATTTTAAAGGTTTATGAAAAATATATTTGATACATTATAAGTATATATGTATTTATTTTATAAGGTTTTTATACTCCATAATATTTTAACGGAGATAGTAAACTTAGTTACGTTGAAATTTATTATTATAATATAGTAGATTTTATTCAAAATAATTTTCTATGAACTACGGTATATTTAAAATATTATATTTATTTTACCATGAATTTATGCAATACCCGAATATATAAACAGCGGGATAAGAATTCCCTTTTATCCTTTCCACCTCCACTCCACGTGTAGGTGGAGGGAGTGGCCAGCCAAGTGATAAAGGTGGAAGCATGTTGCGATTGCATTAAATAGTGGCTGCCTAACTTGCATTTGCTCTACATTATATAAACTAAGAATTGAACATGATTGCATACTACTGTATATCATATTTGTTACGTGAGGAGTATTGTGAGGGGAAAACTTTGTGTTCATTAATCAATTATCTACGTCAAGTTATTCCGTCCCAAATTCGATTCCGATTCCGATTTAGTTTTGGATTTTCTCGGAGTGGTTCGAGCTTGGACATCGTTGTTCCAGCAGCTTGTCGTCGGACGACAGGTAGGTTACGGTTTATTTACCCTAGACTCCGTATATATAAAATAAAATTGTATTAATGGGCATCCTTGGGTTGGTTATTAGGTTGGTACCACAGACCTCGACCGCTTTATTCATGTCCGCCTATTTTTATTCCTCCATTGCTTGTAGTATTTGCGGATATATTTTATTTACCCTTGTGGTCCTGTGAGGCCTTGTTGACTCTGGAACATAGAAGGTGGGATTTTGGGAATGTCCGCGAGTCCCGGGCATAGAATTATCCTTCTAGGCTGGTTATGCTTGCTGAGTAGCTGTGGGCCTGTGCAGGGTCGATAGGTTGATTGTGAGCTGCGAGGCAGCTGTTGTGTGTGATCATACCATTTCCATGCATATAAAGAGGTTTTATCCATGTTTTACTGTGGTTTTGGCTTCGGGCCTACTGGCACTATTTTCTAAACCTTGCATGGCCCGGGGGGCCCGTTTTGATGGAAATGATTTGGAAATGGTTTGATTTGACTTGTGAGTATTCTTGGGTAAAAGAAAGTAAATTATGTTTTAAATCATCAGTTTTACGATTAACGCTAGACTCGGCAGGGCCGGAGTGCTAGTTGAGTTTTCTTGTTACTTGAGATGATTTTTTTAGCCTCGGTCAGACCGAGCACCTGAGATGACTTTCTACTGTTTAGACCCGGTTATGCCCGGGCACCCTTGGAGGGGTTTTTGAGATATTTTCCTACTATTTTAGTCCTGGACAGGGTCTGGGCATGCATATTAGAGACTGGGTCTCTATCTTGATACCGGACTTGCTTCCGGACGACATGTTCTGATACTGAGTTTTAGTATGGGGTCTGGGACCTCCATGGACCTTGCCATTCGGGCCAGGGGCTACGGGCTGCGTGTGCCGGAGGAGGGGTATACGGTGGAGTAGAGGTATACGGGCAGTGTCCTTCCATGGAACCTACCTGCTGGGCCGGATCGGCACCGGAGGAGGTACATATAGAGATACCATTTCACTTGAGACCTTCATGCATCATATCATTCATTGTTTGAGGCTCCACCCTTGTTTGTTGTTTGTTGATTGTACGCTCCGGTAGTATGGGATGCCAGAGGGTTTGTTTTAACTTGTTTGTGTTCCTCAGTTGTATGGGCGGCCAGGGGACTGTAGGTAGACTTTTGCTATTTACTTACAGAATTGTTCCCTATTACGGTTAAGTATGAAAATGGTTACTGCTAGACTGTTAGTTTCTGGATTTGAGATTGATATGATTAGTTGAGTTTGATTCATGTCTCTGAGCATGCCTATCATTACTCTTTCTCTCTTCTTCTTACACTTGAGGTTACCGGTATACCGTCTATTTCGTAAACTTATTTTATATACACTGCTATTGCAAGGACCCCAGGTGCGTTATTTCTTACTTTCACCTGTGCCTTTGGTGTGTATATTCTTCTTGCTAGCCTCACATGTGGTTCTGTTGATTTCCCTCTGGGCTAGTTCCTGTGTACCTTTCGTTGATTTCTGTGACTGCTTGCTTCTATTCTGTCTATTACTATGCTTTTATCTTGTATGTGCCCAGTCGGCCTATGATACCTACTGGGTACCTTATGCTTCGCATTTGGTGCTCACCCCTACCCCCTGCATCTTTGGGTGCAGATCCTAGCATGGGCCATCGCCGTTAGATCGTTGTGATTCGTGCTTGGAGATCTGTTGGGGACTACTTCAGACTGAGGGTGAGCTCTTGGCGATCGGAGCTTAGCTTTAGTTTATATTTTGCTTCATGTACTCTATTACCATTCAGAGACATCTGTATATATAGTTTTGGTTTATTTGTACTCCATGTATGTAGTTTGGCTCTGTACTATGATACCAGGTCTTGGGGTTTGGTTTAGTTTCCGCATATGTATATATTTATATCCATATTATCTATTTTACTCGTCTTGTTCCCTTATTTGCTAGATAGTATCCCATTACTAACTGTTCTGGGCTACGGGGATTGGTTCACCTACCGGGGGTTGTAGGTGCCATCATGACCGAGAAATTGGGTCGTGACAACTTGGTATC